>OX421448.1:46917391-46922391 GCA_949126865.1 Montipora capitata | reverse complement strand
GCTGGAGTAACTGTGTTAATACCTAAAAACAGAAAGCGTTGTTTATCTCAGTGAGGTTTTAGCCTATAGACCTTCAACTTTCCCCCACATTTTGCGTGGATGTCACAATGAGCTTACAGCTGATGCCATGTTACTGCCCTGTTTTTGCCCAGCCATATAACTCTGGGAGCAACCGATAAAAGGTTATCACGTAAGTTACACAGTGAAGAGCATAGATTGCTCCACGTTCTTTCTACTTACATGCAACAGCATTTCCATTTGTAGAGTCTGATATATCAATGCTCCTGCTGTTATCACTCCTGTTCCACTTAAGGAAATCATCCACAAGAGGATTGATCTCGTTTGGGCACAAATGTGGGTTCAAATGAACCATTATGCCACCTTCACGGATGCTGAAATTCTGCTGAAATGGCCACAGAGCTTCCAGTTTAGGATTGTCCAGGATAGCAATGGCATACCTGTGATACAAAAGGGAATAAAATGACATAAAATGTAAACTGTGGATCAATTCCCCCCTTTTTATCCAAGCCATCAAGGATTAGTTTTGTGACCAGAGCACAAAAAAAAAACCAGGTACTAGTGATGTTATACCACTACCAAAATCATGTTATAAAATAACATGTTATTTCTGGCTGGACCAAAAACATTTGAGGAGAAAGGACATTATTTACAGTCCATGCTTATCGTGAGGCTGATGACTTGATACCCACAATACAGTTTGGATAATAAAAGCACCTCTTTTGGGAAACAATCATGGTGTATGTGACAAATAATATTCTAAGAACAACTGACAGCCGCTATGATGTTGTATTTACAATGAAACAGGTACAAGCAAAAGGTGTCATCCACATAAATAAGTGGAGATCAAACTTAAAATCTGTGAAATGCTAGCCAAGCTGTTTTAACGTTGACCCACAACGATGACCCCGTACACGACCAAGGGGAAAGTCCACAACTTGACCACAAAAAGGCCATCAAACAAGAAAATCATGTAATGTCTGCGGATACAAAAAAAAAGAAGATCCTCAGGAATTAAGGAATAAACTAAATGTCTGGGTTGTTTTCTATTATCAACGCAAAGATAGAAGTCATCCTCGCACTTAACGGGACAATAAACAATTCTTACATGAGGTTTTTGTGATATCCAGAATAATCAAGGTTGAGGTCTGTGTAGAACTTTGATTATTCTGGATATCACAAAAAACGAAGCTAATTATTGTTTTATCATACAATGAACGAAAAAAAAAATGCATGGTCACAACAGTGAGTGGAACGGATAATTTATTTCCAAACATGTAAAAATATACAAATCAGCGGCACATAATTCAATTGACAAAAAAGTCTAACTGAAGAACACCAACCTGGAAGTCATGTTTTTGCTTCTTCACTGACTGATTACCCTTAGAAATCATGCACCACGGTCATACATGACATGATTACCCGTGGCCTTGAGTGTCCTTGACATGATTATTGTATAATCTGCAGCTTGATGGCCTTACAGGCCCTGATTTCGAAAATTCACTGTATGCTTTCAGCCAAGCAGAAAAAAGATAGTGACTTCAATGTATAATAATTAAGTAATTGTCACCTTATAGGCGGCTTTAAAGGGATTTGAACCCATGACAGTTGCTTAAATTATCCAGGTAAGTGCGAGGATCACTGCTATCTTTCGATTGTCTATAACCCGCATTTCTTTCATTATCTACGTACAGTCGAACCTGTACATAACGGCCACCCTCGGGACTTGAGAAACTGGCCGCTTAATACAGGATCACTAAAAATACTCACTGGGCGTGGTCTAATGTCAATTTTAATGGTGTATCATACAAATACACTTCATGCAAGGAAACAATAGAACAATCAACACTCTCTCAAGCTATCCACTGGCTTTAAACAGTTCAGTGCCAACTTGTAACTTACTAACGGTATAATAAACGTAACATTGTCTAATCTTCTACAGTATACAGTTACTGTACTGCATTTCTATGACTAACAGCTCACAACAAAATATCTGATTCTGTCATTTCATAGTTGTATGTGTATAAATAACGGAAATTCTTTTAAAGTGGTACTATGATCAAAAAATCATTTCCTTTTTTTCTTCTGATTTTGAAAGCGTGTTCGCTTAACACCTAACTGGCAAAATTTTGAGCTTTGAGTTTTATCCAAAGGCTGTTTATTTTGAGTGTAAGTTTTGGATTTCATGGTCCGCCATTACTCACATTCAAAACTGGTTGATTGGACCTCAGAGGGTTGGATCTAAAGAAAATGATGTCATTTACTCACTAGCTTAAAATTTCAGCGTGTAAACGCAATTTATTATACATGCAAAACACGGGTTGAAAAGTCTGAAAGCCCAAAACTCCCGTGCTGCATATTAATTAGGCCGCGTACACACGCCTTGCATTCTTAAACTAGCGAGTGTTTGACGTCATTTTCTCCTCGACCCAGCTCTCTCAAGATTTTAAAGTTAGTAATGGCGGACCAATAAATCAGAAAATTCCAGCTAAAATAAACAGGTGTCTTTTTAAAATCAGAACTTAAAACTTGGGTGAGTTAGTGTTTAGTTAACATAGTTTTGAAATCTAAAGGAAAAACAAAATTTTTTTTGGTCGTAGTACCACTTTAATCAAAAGTAGCCCAATAGAGAAAAAATTGTTCAAGTTAAAGTAGTAATAGGGTATGAATTACGAAATCTTAAAAAAGTCGGACATGTACGTCTTGAAACTTTTGTTTGCAGAGCAAGTCGTTAACTGTCAACTTTGCGGGCATTGACAACTGTTGGAGCGGCGTTAAACATTTCTCGCCTTTTTGACAGCCAAATTATCGGCGGACGTTTTGTAAAACAACCCAGTGCTGACTCAAAATCTGATGTGGCTCACTTGAAAAGTTCTTTCTACAGATAAAATATGACAAAGGAACTCCTTCACGTCTATTGTTATATCCGTGGGTACCATGCATACTTGAGTTATGGGAGCCAAAAGTTGATGAGATGTAACCATTGAAACGAGAGCCGCAAAATTACAAAGACTCGAATGCTGTGGCAATTGCTCGCCCAAAATTACGAATATGGAAATCTAGGTTTACACCGAGAGTTACAAGATCTGGACGTGGCAAAACTGCTTCAAAGCCATATTCTCACCCTAATGAAATGATGGACGATTATGAAGTGATTGGACATGTACCTAAGTTGATGGCATTGTGGCTAACAATGGCAAGCAAGTTAACAGAGGTGGAGGTTATGGCCTGGAAATTCCTTGCGAGTATAGGTTTGAAGGCTATTTATTCTCCATCACATGGCTAAAGAACAAGCTAATTGAAGAGGAATTTCTAGCTGAAGAGTGTGAAACATATCTTCAAACGATAATTTTTTTTTTGCGTTTGTGATTTTGTACTGTACTAAAGAGCAGATTATCAGTTTACAGTTTGCAAATGATATTTCTTTACAGTGATGATGGATTGCATTTTAAACACAATAAAACACCTCATAAAATGACATACACGTGTACGGCTTAGTTTCCTTTCTGGGGTGTCCGCTTAATACAGGTAAAAATAACAAAGAAAGACAAACACGGGACTGCCACAGGGTGGTCGCGGTCGCTTAATAGAGGTGGCCGTCTAATACAGGTAACAAATACAGCGTTTGTATGAGCGAAAAATTGGGACTTTGAAAACTAGCCGCTTAGTAGAGGGTGGCCGCTGAATACAGGGCCGTCATATACAGGTTGGACTGCAGTTGTACATTTATGCTTTCATCATTATTTTCTTACATTTGCCGGAATAAGGTTTCAGCATTATAAGAGACCATGAATGTCACAGTACCCTTGTATAAATGGTATCAACTGACAATGCAAAGCATGAATGTTGCATGGTGTCTAACACTGACTACGTCAGTTTTCAAGCGTCCAGGAGCACTTTTGCATCAAAGAAATCTTTCAAAGAATTAAATGGAGGAGATGGGTTCAAAGGTTCAACCTTCTTCAACAGTGTCCAAGAAGAATGAAGAAGATGAAAAAGTCCGGGGAGTGATTTAATTTCCTGTTACAAGTGAAGAAACATCATTATGTCTGGAGACAATATGCTGAAAATTAACGTGTCAAAGAGAATTCCCGAATGCACAATCAGACTCTAAACTAAGGTGACGTCATTGCTCAAGAGTCTGAACTGAAACATTGTTTATCGTAACAGTTACTGCTCTGAGATGACAGAAAGAAAGAAACATACCGCTCAATTAGAGAGTGATAAATTCTCTGGAAGTTGAAAATATGTGGACAAAGTGTCTGAGTCTTGCAATGATCTCACTTATTTTCAATAAGATATACTGTAATCAATGTGATATCTCCAAGAAAGATTGCTACATGTATCTATCAAGACACCAAGATATTTCAAAGATTTTTTACGCAGGAGACAGGTCATTATCTTCAAATCATTGACAAAAATTCTCACATCTACATTAATATTAGCCTTGCATTGATAAGGGTGAAAAATTGCAAAGTTTGATTCGCAGTATTAGGCGATAATTTGATAGCATTTAGTCCCTCACAGACTTCAACCAGTTCGTTGTTCACAACAGTTTCAAGTGACTTAAGATGTTTGTCAGCATAAAGAAGATTGGTATCATCAGCAAATAAGTAAAATTGATTTTGTAAGAGAAGCGACAAATATCATTAATATAAATCAAGAAAAGTAATGGTCCTAAAACAGAGCCTGGAGGAACACCAAAAGATACTTTTTTCTTTGCTGGAAATGATAGCACCAACCTGAATTGTCTGCACCCCTCTTAGTCTCCTCTTGGCCGAGTCTTACAGGTCCAAAACGTTTAAAATCATTAGTGCTTTTCTTAACTACATGTATGATGGTGCAGATAGCAATTGATCTCCTTGACCACACTTTCAAAATATAGTGACGGACCTTTTCAAGCAGAAGCCATACCTGTTTTTGTATAATTCTGGTTTTTGAGTAAAAATATCCCTCTCTGGGGTAATTTCCTTAAGATTCTT
>OX421448.1:46889891-46912391 GCA_949126865.1 Montipora capitata | reverse complement strand
TTGAAGTTACATTTGAATTTATAATATGCTAAACAAAGATAAATAACAACGTGAAATAAATTGGGAATCTAACAAAATAGCCAAAGGTAACAAAAAAGAGTGTACAATGGAACATGTTTATTAGAACGAGAGAGTTAAATTAACGTGATATAATTGCTTCTTTAAAGAAGGTTGCTCCCAGGAAATATGTAACGCTTCTTCTTTTTGTAAACAAACTTTCGACATCAAAGGAAACCATGAATAAATGCATAAATGCATTCTTTTGGAACCTCATATCCCATCTGAATATTGTGCTTTAGACACTTTTACTTTTGTTCGTGAAATCAATGAATTGCCTTTATCGGGAAAGTTCATGGTTTCCTTTGATGTCGAAAGTTTGTTTACAAACATACCCTTGGAGGAGTGTGTCAACCTGGCAGTTGACTACATCTCCAAGGGCAACCCTGATCACCAGCTAACTAAAACTGAACTCAGAAATCTTTTTAATTTTGCCACTGCTCAAACACATTTCCTGTTTAAGGGTTCGTTTTTTGATCAAATTGATGGGGTGGCAATGGGCTCTCCCCTTGCCCCGGTGTTGGGTCACCATGAAAGCATCTGGTTGGAAAACTACCAGGCCTCCAGTATTTACTTTATCGACGGTATGTTGACAATACTTTTTGTCTATTTGACACTGAACATGACGCTACTTTGCTTTTTGACTACATCAACGATAGACATCCCAACATACGTTTCACCATGGAAAAAGAGATGGATAAAAAAATCCCCTTTTTGGATGTTCTGATTTACAACAGTCAACCTCTTTCTCCTATTACCAGGGTATATCATAAGAAAACTTTCACCGGTCTATTAACTAATTATTTTAGTTTTACCCCATTCTCTTACAAACTTGGCTTAATCAGGACTCTAGTTGACAGAACATACAAGATCAACAACACGTGGGTAGGCTTCCATGAGGATATCAAGAAATTGTTATTAATCTTATGTAAAAACCTTTTCCCCAGTCATATCGTTGAGACAGTCATTAAGCAGTATATTACAAAAACTCAGACCCTTTCGAACACACCTGCTAGTCCTCCCTCTAATCCTACACATTTTTTCAAATTACCTTATGTTGGGCCCTTCTCTATTGTAGCACAAAACAGATTACGTAAATTACTTAAACGTTATTGTAACAATCTTGATGTTAAGCTAGCCTTTTCTTCCTTCAAGATCCGTAACATGTTTAGTGTGAAGGACCCTGTGCCTGTTGAACTCCGTTCGAATGTTGTCTACAAGTTTACCTGTGCAAGCTGTAATTCTTGCAATGTCGGCGAAACTAGCCGACACCTCTCGACACGCATTCGCGAACACTTAAACAGGGACAGGACCTCACATATCTTTAAACACCTTCAACAATCCGAGGCATGCCGTAACTCCTGCTCTGCGGAATGATTTGAAGTTATAGACCATGCGACCACAAAATTCCAGGTCAAGATAAAAGAAGCGTTACATATTTCCTGGGAGCAACCTTCTTTAAACAAGCAATTATATCATGTTAATTTAACTCTCTCGTTCTAATCAACATGTTCCATTGTACACTCTTTTTTGTTACCTTTGGCTATTTTGTTAGATTCCCAATTTATTTCACGTTGTTATTTATCTTTGTTTAGCATATTATAAATTCAAATGTAACTTCAAATTAATTCTACTTTCAACTGAAGATGGTCGTTGCACGGCCGAAACATGTCTTGCAAATTTAATTTCAAATGTGTCGTCACTCTTATAAAAATTGAATAGTAATTATGAACATTCCGTTTTATTAACATAAATAGTAAGATTTGCATTTCAAACCTAGTGTAGTTTTGTAAAGGCTCGTATTATAACGCCTTTAAGGGACCCGAATGTTAGTTTTGAAACACCTACGTTCCCTTTCTCATTTTTCTCACGAATTTCCTAGTGAATATAAATAGTATCTTAGGGGACTGGGACTGGGCACCAAATGGAGTAGTGATTTTTTTTTCTCGCTCCGACATTGCCTTGCCTTTCCACCATATCAATGCTATAAAATTAGCTAAATAAGCCTCAAACTAGTGAGAGAACCTTTGCTTCTCCTTCTCGTCATGCCTAACGAAAAGCGAGCAAGACAAGAGGCACGCTTAAGTAGTGAAGATGAAAGAACGCCAAAACCTAAACACGAAGCCGGCGGGCACCATATCAAAAAGCATACATGACAAAAGAAAAAGAAGCTAGACGTGCTCGAACAGATAAATGGAAGATTGCTGACAATTGAAAATACCATACATGTAGGTGACATGGAAAGAGGACCAAATTTTATGACAGTAGACCTGCAAAAGGAAAAGACGGATTTAGATTCAAAAGCAGATAATGTCACTGTCGAAGCGCTGAAGGATGAAATAGAAGATTTACAAAACAGGTCAAGGAGGAACAACTTAGTCTTCTACAATATACCAGAGAAAGGCGAAGGGGCTAGATTGCAGAATACCCGGCCCACCAAATGTCCTACTTAAAAAAGCTGCTACCGCAGTCCCACAGTCGTGTTTAACAATGCTGCTTCTCCGCAGGGGCATGGGACAGAAAATGATATTCATATACACAACTCTGCCCCTAAACCCGGTATTCTGCAATCGCTCCACTTCTTAAATTTCATTTTGCGGTTCGGTCAACTACACTTTTCATGAGATCGTGTGAAGAAGAAAGCACTCATTTATTGATTAAGCCTAAGCGCTCATTGCAGTGATTAGACCTAAGAACTCTCGTAAAAATTTTAGCTTTCGTTTTGCGGTTCGGTCAACTACACTTTTCACGAGATCATGTGAAGAATACAGCACTCGTTTACTGATTAAGCGTAAGCGCTCAGTGCAGTGATTAGGCCTAAGAACTCTCGTAAAATTTTAGCTTTCATTTTGCGGTTCAGTTAACTACACTTTTCATCGACTGCGGGACTGCGGACTGCGGTGGCACCTCATTTCAACACTTAGTTCATTGCTTATTCATCCACTGCGGGACTGCGGACTGCGGTAGCACCTCATTTCAACACTTAGTTCATTGCTTATTCATCCACTGCGGGACTGCGGACCGCGGTAGCACTTCATTTCAACACTTAGTTCATTCCTTATTCATCGACTGCGGGACTGCGGACCGCGGTGGCAGCCTTTTTAAGTAGGACATTTGGTGGGCCGGGTATTCTGCAATTGCTCCGCCGAAGGAGGAGATTGCATCTCCTTGATACAGGATTTCATTATGTAGCATGTGGGCCTTGAAACGTTATGTGGCCATGTCGAGTTGGAACGGGCACACCGCACACCAAGCAAAGCGCCTCCCGCTAGTGAAAAGTGCCCCAGGCCGATGCATGTCGCTTTTCTATGATACACAAATAAGATGAAGGTACTAAGAAATGCTGCTGCTCCTCTGAAGGATAACCCGTTAAATGGAAATGTCATTGGTATAAGCGAGGATTACGCCAAAAGAACTCAACAGCGGCGGCAAGAGCTCGTGCCATACAGAAAATTTCTAAAGAAGAAACTTGGCAACGACCGGAAACTCTACATTGCATATCCCACAATACTGAAATATGTTGATGTCAATGGCCACTACAGAACAGTAGGAACAGAAGAGCTAGCAAAACTACGCCATGAAATGGAAGAGGCAAAGATTTAACTCAGCAATGCCGTCGGAGTGATACTGATCAACAACAACTTCAATTTCACATTCTACCCATTCTTGAAGTTAAAACAACGGGCACGGGCAATGCCTTTAATTTGCTTCATAAAAGGTAATTTTTGTATTTTTGTTGTAAGTAATGCAATGTTTTCTCCAGGCTTGAGATTAGGACGACTTTTGTATTTCAAAATTATTGAGATATCGATATTTGTCGATTATGAATAAGTTAAGTTAAAGACAAGTTAATTGTGCAAAGATCGATTTTATATTCCAAAAGCCAAGAGGCCAAATTTCTTTCACTTTGGAAGCCTCTCCTCTCTTTACTGTAAATGGTTCATAGTTTAACTTATGTATGCACCTAAGCAAGCCTGGTTATATTATGTATCACGTGTTGTAATCTCAATCTTTGTAATGTAATTTTTGTAATTTTTGTAACCTTACATTTTGTAGTGGAAGTGTTGTAGGTGATGTTGTGTTATTTAGTATTGCATGATTAGGGTCGATTTTTACAGTTTAGTGTTGGAATGAATTGCGCTAGATGTGAGATTGTCAAGAAGTTTGTAACATGCCAAATGATTCTTAATGATTTACTGTGCATTATGTCCATTTTAGTCTTAGTTTAGTAGTTTACAATTTATTGAGGTTCTATTGACATTTAGTTATCACCAAATTTTGTTTATGTCGCATGTCGAATTACTAGATTAGTTTAATACTCTCTAAATCAATTGTATACCGAATTATCATTTTTCAGTTCGAACCCACAACCACAGCCACATCTACATCTACATCTACATGTACCACTACCATAATCATTACACATCGCTGCAAATCTACTACTACTACTACTACTACTACTACTACTACTACTACTACTACTACTACTACTACTACTACTACTACTACTACTACTACTACTACTACGACTACTACTACTACTACGACGACTACTACTGTTACATCGTAACGTTATCATCGATTCTACAAGTTGTTGTTACTTTGTAACCCAAGGAACTGAGATTTTTGATTAAATCTGGTGTACGTATTGCCTATCAGTGGAGCTCGGTTTGTCTATTGCCTCACACTAAGTTAGCTACCCCTGTAATTGTTGAAGATCACCGGAGTATTTTGCAACTCTAAAATCGTAGCAATTACAAGGGAGGGATACCAGAGGTTATCCCAATCAAGGGTATCGGCCCTCAGCCGGAGGTAACTGACTGAGAATCGATTTTGATGAGGAGGAAAACCAGAGTACGCATAGAGTACAATTGAGATCAACTGAAACTCAGCCCACATACGACTTAGGCCCAGCGTTGAACCCGGGTTACAGAGGTGGGAGATGCAGGTCAACCGCTAGATCACCCTGACTCCCCAGAATATCCTCTGGATGATATTCCACACTGGCAAATCTCACTTCGTGATATTGCGTTAGTAAATACATGTATTCATTTGTATTAATATATTTGCACAAAACTGGTTGCCTACATCGTGTGTATCTTTGTACTTTTGTAGTTATTCTAGGTTGCATTGCTAGCCCTCTCTCTTTTTCATTTAACAAAATTTAATGTAATTATGTTATTTGGTGTATCAGGAAAAACGGATGTTCCCATTGCATTGTACATCTTTACACAATTTCACTTCTTGTACAATGTAGGCTGCAACTGAGTCCCCACTAGGGAGGTTTGTCCACCTTGTTAGTAGTTACATTGTTACTAAAGCTTTTTTTGCCCTGCAAAACTGGCAAATTAGATTTTCTCATGAAGAAAACCCTTGTTAATGTATTATCCTGTTAATCCTGCTGCCAATGGACACATTTTAATACTGTTAATATAGCCACTCACATAAAATCTAGAAAAACCTAAACACCCACGGCATGTCATTTTTATTGACCTGTTATTTACTACACGATCAAACCGTCGCTTTGCTCTACAATATAGGCAACTCTCCTCCCTGTTTGGAATACAACCATGATAAATGAAATAAAGCAATATACTATTACAAAGCTATCTTTAAATCATTGTGCACTGTTACAAAGCAGATCAACAAAATTTTCTTTTTTATGAAGACAGCTCTTGCAGCTTCACCGAGAGATTGTTCTCAAAGCTCTTTTTATGCATTAGCTTCATATACAGTAGTTGTCGTCCCATAACTGTGTTTATTACAGTCACGTAACATGACAATTTTAGTCCATAAAGCTCATTTGTAGAAATCTATACGCTTTATTTTCACATGTGAAAAAAGGCCTATACAGCCAATCAGAATGGCCTACAGATGTTTCACATGTGGAAGTATAACCAATCAACGATAGTGTAAAGGCCTTTCCAAACCAATCTGAATCGTGCATTGTTTACATTCAAATAGCTTTTCAGATTTGGTGGATTTTTTTAGCGGCACCTCCTCCAAATTTTTCCTGCAAAAATGTCGAAGGCAGAGGAAAGCTTTAGATGTGTCTATTGGTTGCTCCCCAGACGAGTTTTCACAGCATGACGAAAACAAGAACACATTAAACAAAACACAGAGAAGTCTTGTTGCTCAAAAAAAAAATTGTTTTAAGGAACAAGCTGAGAGAGATTGAAAATATTGATGGAAGAAATGTGGACGTGTTAATCGCCAATTCTCTGCTTCAAGTTCGAAAGAAAGATGGAGAGCAGTACGAAGCTGTTAGATATAGAAATGCGCCAGAGGACTGGACACTGTAAGCGATGTCATGTGACATCAGAAAAGAACGATGTGCTTTCCAAGAAAAGTTGTAAAGCTAAAAATTTCACTTTAAACTGTGGAAATACATGTAGAATAATTCAACATTGTGTGGATTTCCTGTGTAACATTCTGGGGGCCAGTCCAGGAAAAACTGTGGAAGAAACTGGATAGTTGTAACTATTTTGACGAGCGATTGATCACTGTGTACGAGGACTTAAGTGTATCGCCGCCATTACACCTTAATTTTGTGTTTCGATGGACAAAGTTTTGTCAAGCAGGATGCAACGGGTTGTAGTTTACGGGAACATTTGGTGTGGGCAGCTGGTCATTAGATAGTGGGGCATGGATTCCAGGCCAGGGAAGGTAGGGACGCTGTTTTATTGGATTTTTTGCATGCAGGTTTCTGATCGTGTTGTTCATAAGTAAAAGCATAAAGGAGGAGGAGAAACTGATTCTCCTGGATCACAAAATTGTCTCAATGGACTTGAGTAGGTTATGTGAATTTGCTCTTCATGCTAAAGTTGACAAGTCAGCAGTACAGGGCAAGAGGAAATTAAGTGTTATTTGGGCCAAGTCAGACAAAAAATTGATGATTCAGTTGACGATTTGCCCGACAATTATAAAATTGAGTATCCCGATGGGTTAGACGTACATTTGGGCCCACCACCACTCAAAGGAATGGAAGATAATTACGGCCAAGAAGAATTAGAAAGCATAGGCGACCTAAAGAAAATCAAGGAAGAACTGGGTAAATTAGAGTATAAGCAGCAACAAGTCGTGGAAAAATTGGCCAAAATGCAGAAAGAAGAGCTTACCGACTCAGTGAAGGACGAAGGCACGATCAAATTTCCTGTTAAATGGGTTGAGCAACGTATATTCCACAGGGATTGTGAAGGAGTGGTGGACGACCCTGGGCAGAAGGATAAGCTGGGTTATCAAGCTCTAATATCCCAAAGAGAATCAGGACTTGCCAAGGGATACTCGGATGAGGAAGTAGTTAGTGCCGTAGTCCATGCTATACAGCCAGGCCTGCAACTAAGAAGCTACCTAGAAAACAAGACTGACCTAACCCTGCCCAGGCTGCGTAAGATATTAGACAAAAGATAATTAGTGCTTCAAAAAAAGAGTCTGACAGTGGGGTTAAGTATGATGCTTCCTCAGTGCAAAGTTTGTTCCTGCATGCCTTGGAAACTGGTCTTGCTGATGAAACCATCCATACAAAAATAAGACCTCTTACTCAAAACCCATATTCGCAGATGAAGACCTCATTGGAGCAATGAGCCTAGCCATATCGGCAGAAGCCGAGCGAAGTAATAAGTTCAGTCTTACCAACAACGGAAAGTCTGCAGAGGTGTTCACCGTTGAAAGTGTGGTAGGACCAAACACAAAGAAAGAGTTACTGAAGGACTCGAAAGTCCTAGCTACACTGGAGGCTGTACAAGCAGAGCTGGCCATAGTGAAATCGGAAGTTAAGACCCTTCGGGAAGTAGCAGGTAACCAGAAAGAAGACACTATGATACCTAGTCATCATGCCAGGAGTGGAGAGCTGGAACAAGATGACCTGGTTGCCAAGAGTGTAGAAGGAAGGGGGAAGGCGACCAATGCCCTCATTGCTACCTCTGTAGTGGCTTGAACCGTATTTCACAATACTGTGACATGACAGTGAAAACGATCTGTAGGCAGGCTTGGGACTTGGTTTGTCAGTTGATTTATATTCACTGAACGCGCTAAGTGCATTTCAATTGATATCCAAGTTCAAAAAAACATAAAGGAAGTAGTTATTCATTGTCATTGTAGAAGTGGAACCATCTGACACCCTTGCAAGCATATCAACTCACACTGCACCTTCCTTCGCTCTCTATCTGTTGTAATCACTGGTTGATCTTCCTTTCTTTTTTCTAGGTCTATGGTTGAGAAAGTTCGTTTCTTAAATCTTCAGACCCCAGACATATTAGCTAGATCGACTCTTAGTGCAAAACACAGCACCAGATCGAAGTCTTCCTAGGTTTGCCGGGTAGGTTTGAGACCAGGCCAGTGTTTTTGGACAAATTTCATCCATTTCTTTCTTCAATCCTACTTTATAGGAAGGAGATGCATTGATATACCTGGGGTCAAACTGGGATTTTTGCAGCTGACTAGCCCATGGCCGCTACTAACACAATATTTTCCGCACACTCTCTAATTTGTCTGGTTGTTTATATTCCCGCTGCAATCAAACACAACTGATGACGTCATGAAGACCTTTTTGGCCGCATGGGAAAGGCCCCTTTTTTTTTTGGCCAAAATGCCAAAGTTCGTGCTGCAAAAAAACCCACTTCAGACATTTGTAGGAAGATTCTAATAACGAAATGCTATCAAGCAAAGCCTGAATATTAAGGATGTGAAATAAAAACTGGTGGTGAAATTTCGAGTCATGTGCACTTTAACTTTGAAATACGGTATTGACCAGGCAAGTTGAATGCTAATGCTGATAGCCTTTTCCAATTGCCCCGTGACTTCCACACCTAAATGGACAGTTGTACTGAGACGTTAACTCCAAGAAGCTTGCATGCATCAATTTCTGTAGTCCAGACATTGTCAAATGGGGACTCAATTTGGCTGACAGCCCTGACTGATCAAGAAGAGGAACTCCATCTTGTTGACGCCCTGTCACTAGCACCTTGCAATCAATTAAGAGTGGTGGATTTAATGAAAGCACATAAAGAAGACCCTCAAATTGGATGCGTCCTTGAATTAATCAAAGCAAACCACAAACCGACAGTGAAGAAAAGTACCAAGGATCACCCTTGGTTCGTAAGCTCCTGAACGAGTGGCACAAGCTTCATCTACGCAGGAAGAGTGGATTACTTTATCGTAACCAGCAGGTTGTTCTCCCACTGAAATTTCGTCACACCATTTACCGTGAACTCCATGAAGAAATGGGCCACCTTGGTGTTGAGAGAGTGCTAGCTCTGGCCCAAGAGAGATTTTATTGGCCACACATGAGGAGAGATGTAGAGAACTTTATCCATCACAGATGTCAATGCGTAAAACAGAGACGTCCAAATCTACCAACAAGAGAACCATTACAGCCAATTAACACAACGGCTCCTATTCAAATGGTTTCTACCAACTTTGTGCACCTAAAGCGGAGTCCAGGAGGGTATGAATATATCCTGATGGCAGTAGATCACTTTACCAAGTATGCACAAGCGAATCCGATGAGGAATAAGACCGCTATTACTGCTGCAGACAAGATCTTCAGTGATTTCATCCCACACTTTGGATGTCCCGAGAAAATCCATCATGACATGGAAGGTGAGTTTGAAAACTGTTCATTCAAGAGGCTTGAGGAACTCTCTGGAGTAATGCACTTGAGGACTACTCCATACCATCCACAGGGCAATGGATTGGTTGAGAGGATGAACCGTACGTTACTCAGTATGTTGCGAACCCCACCTGAAACTCACAAATCCAGCTGGAAGGACCATGTAAATAAACTCATTCATGCATACAACTGCACTGTTCATGAGTCAACAGGTTATGCTCCATTTTTCCTGTTATTTGGTCACAATCGTCACCTGCTAATTGATGTAAAGTTTGATCTCGAGGAGGAAACAGGAGCCAAATCACATGCTGAGTTTATTACCAAGTAGAAATCTGCCATGCAAGCTTACTCACTCGCATCAAAATCTGCCACGAAAAGTGCCATGACAGGGAAAAAGAATTATGACAAAGGAGTAAGATCATAAGTGCTGCAAGTAGGAGATTGTGTCCTGGTACGCAACCTCACCCCTTGTGGTGGACCAGGAAAGGTCAATGCCTTCTGGGAAGACCAAATTCATCTGGTCATTGCAAGAAAGGGGGAGGGGATCCCAGTATATGACGTAAGACCAGAATCAAGTCATGGGCCTAGCCATACTCTACATCAAAACCTCTTACTCCCTTGCTACTGGCTGCCAGGGAAACCCTGGAAGGACCTCCCTCCTGTAAAGAAGACCAGAACACCAGCACTTTACTATTGTGATGACACCCAACCACTGGTACATAAAGGGGACGGAAGTGACTGCGAAGACAATCTTGCAGACATTTCATCCTGTAACCACCCACTGAGACGTGATATAAATGACCAAACACAGATACAGGTAGAGCCTACAAGGAAAGACAAACCACAACCAGACTTCACCTATGTTCCTGCTGGTGAGGTGTCAAGTGAAACGGGAACAGAAGCTAACATTGCTGGTACTTCTCACGAAGCACCGTTGATGGAGGACCCTCAAGCAGAAAGTAGTACCACAGCTGCCACAATGGATAGTGCCATACCAGTCATTCCAGTGGTTCCAGTGCAGATAAACAGTTTTTCTTTTTTGCCTATTACATTGTTGTACTTTTAAAAAATACGTGTATTTAAACATTCGTTATGTGACTATTGCCTGAAGTATTTGGGAAAAATCATGCTCTTGTGGCCCCCCTCCCCCATATTCAATGTTGGAGTTCTTCAGGTAAGAAAAGTCACAATTTTTTACCCTCAAAAATCCAACATTGAAAAGGGGGAGGGGGGTTATCTGTAAAATGAAGCTACCTTCCCAACACTTTCGTCCATGATTGTAGTTTACAACCAAAGGTATATCCTGTGGACACCAGTTTTCTGGTTTACTGTCAGTATCTCTAAACATTAAAAAATGTGACATGCTAACCAGGGAAGCCTTTAAACAGTAATTTTAAAACCTGAGTAAATCAAAGTCTCTGTGAGACAACTCGTTGATGGCATGTACAGCATTGGGATATATATTTTACTATGACTTTTAATACTTCACTCATTTTCACCAGAAAAAGAATTCCCTGGGAATTTTTTTTTTTTCAAAATATTCACATAAAATATTATTTCTCACTTATTAACGATCTTTCAGTGGAATTATTTTGTAATTTTATACTCTGTCAAAATGTGCTTAACCATAACAAAGATAAACATCACTTGCATGTATTACTCGCATTCTCGTGCAAAACCCAGGAATTTTTTTCAAACGAAAAGATCCTTTCTCCATTCTTTAGCAATTGCCCTTTCAAATTTCTGAGAAATCGACCCATCCGCAAATATTTTATGATTTCTTTTAGCAACATGACCAAAGGGCAAAGGAATTTTGGCCGACCCTGGAAAGTTGAGGCATTGAGTTACACGATGCAACGTATGATAAATATTTGTTTCACAAAATGACTCAGAATTGAAAAGTATCCTCTCAGAAGACAAGAAAATCATTCTAATTCTAAAGCTTATCCTACGCATGAAATAGGTTCTAGAGGTAAATTTGAGAGTGGAAAGTAAGTTAACGGCTGATGTTTATGCAACAAAAGGACGCTAACCTTAATTAAATTAATTTGAACATCCTTTTCAGTTGCCATGAAAACCATCAATAACCTCTAGAGCTCTGTAATGTTTTTTCCCCTGCCATTTTGACTAAAATTACCATATTTTTCCCCTCCAGACTGTTCACCATCACTGTCTAAACTAGTATATCACAGAATGACGTCAATTAAACCGATTTTGATTAAAATGGTTTTGAGCACATTCGTACACCAATTGTGCTGCCAGAACAAAACCCGAAATTTAACAGCCCATTGATCGAGTGATACAGTGAGCACCTGAAGTCCCCTCACTATACTTATCAATGAGGTAAAAAGCACAGGAGATAACGAAAATTTTATCAGTGCCAAAAACTTAAAAACATTACTTTTTTTCTATACTAGCTACATGTAAAAAGGTTCATTCTAAACAAAAGTTGATTAGGCAATAAACTGCAAACCTGCTTCATAATAAGACTGTTAAGTGTATCTAGCGCTGGGACAATAACTGGGGACACTGTACAGAAATCAAATCAAAGTTTGGTTTTTACTGGAGTACCTGAAGAAAAACTTCTCAGAGCAGAGTACAAATCAAATACCGACTGGTTTAAATAACAGGTCACTTGGAACAAAACCTTTGCAAATGCTAAACAATAGGGCTCATTACGCCCAAAAAAAATGTTTTGGCCCAAGTGTAGGCAATTTGAAAGTTTTGGGTAGGTTTAGTAAGGGTAAAACAATGACCTGCAACAACTGACGAGGCATGAGGAGCTGAAATGACTATTCGACCCATAGAAAACAAGAACGAGTAGTCTAGTTGTTTTAGAAATTCACTGACATACTACCTTCACATTTATTCCAATTTTTATTGATTTTAAGATTTGCTCCCTGAAAATGAAGAACATGTGTGTGCCTATTTTACATAACTTACATAACACCTGAGCCTAAGGAAAAAAACCTGCAAACACTTCCATTGTTCTTCTTTTTCCATTTCTTTGATGGGAGTAGAAAACTTGTCTTATTTAGCAAACCAGTCTAAGAATATTTGCAAACAGAAGCTTTTACACAACTTGAATTTACGAAATCATCGGTAAATACAATAGTAAAATAAACAGAACTTCGTAAAATAAATAGAAATACACTGCTTGTTGGCAGCAACAGAGTTGAATCAGTGAATGAGGCCAGAAATCTAGGCGTCTTGTGTCACTGCAATTTTAATTTTTGTAACCATATTACTAAAACAAGTAGTTTAGCTTTTTACTCTTTACATAATATTAGAAGAATTCGAAAATATCTAACTCAAGATGCCACTAAGACGCTCGACAAGCGTTAGTTATCAGTAGATTACACTACTGTAATAGTTTACTCTATGGACTCCCTAATACTCATATCAATAAGCTGTAAAGGCTGTAACTAAACAGAAATCCAGAGACCCGAGCTTTCGAGGTGGCAGCTTCTTCTTTGTGGAATACTCTTCCACGAAACATAAGAGATGAATCATTGATTAATAAATTTAAGAAATTACTTAGGACATATATTTTCAAAATTGCCTACCAATACAGTGTGATACAGATTTATTAATATAATATTGAACGTCGGTTACCAGGATTTCAAGTATTTTTATCTATAGAGTATATACATATTTATTAGTTAGGATAGTTTTCATTAATTTTAAGTTCTTTTTACATATATCTTAGGCTATTGTATTTAAATTTAATTTTATATCTACAAGTTAGTAATTTATACTCATGTTCATTTAAGTATTTCTTTATGATTATGTAAAATGCATAAGGTCATATCTAAATGAATTTTTGGGCTGTATAAATAACAAAGTTACATGTATTATTATTATTATTATTATTATTATTATTAATACAATACAATACGTTTATTAGTATCTCCCAAAAAGGGATTTTCAATACCAGTTTACAAAAATATAAGTATTATAAATACTGATGAAGCTACAATGTAAGGGAAAAAAATAGATAAAATTAATTATTAAAATAAAACAATAAGATTGAAACAGCAATTAATTTATAAAAGGGCCCACAATTTACGACGGGCGGAACATTTGAAACTAGTAACATTTTAACCGTTTTTGGTGTCATCACTTAAGTTGTTCCATAAAGATATGGAATGATCAAGGAAGGACCTCTCAGCAGTTAATGTTCTTTTAAAAGTAATGTTATTCTTTTGCCTGGTGTTGTAGTGATGGATGGCGGAGCGCTTGACCAACTTGGTTTCAAGGTAACTTGGAGCAAGGCCGTGTAGACATTTGTATACCACAGTGACGTCTCTGAGCTGTAACGTTTCATTTATAGGCAGCCAACTGAGTTCCTTCACTCTGCTACTCTGTTAAGGTCTTGACCAATCTGACTAAGAGCATTGACATTGTCATTGGTTGCAAAGGATAAGAAAAGCTTTGTGCCGTCTACATACGACTCAACTGAACAGGTTTTGATAGCATCAGGTAAGTCATTCATATATAAACAGAATAACACCAGTCCCAAGATGGAACCCTGTGTGACACCATGAGTTACAGTTAACGGCGAGCATGTTGATATTCCAATGAGAGTAGTTTGTTTCCTTTCTGTAAGATAGCTTTGGAACCAATGTAGGGCATTCACACATGTTCCTAGTGCCTGAAGCTTGTTTAGAAAGATAGAATGACAGATGCTATCAAAGGCCTCACTTAAAATCAATAAGTACCATAGCTATAACTTTCTTTTCATCAATAGCATTGAAAAGGTGATCGGTGACCAAAAGGCTGAATGATATCTCTTGTTACCACTTTGATGTTTGGTCAGGCGATTTTTGTCTAACAGGAAGGAAGTGTACTGTTGTAATACAAGTTTTTCAGCCACGTTGGATGGTACTGGGAGGAGCAAGATCGGTCTATTGTTATCTGGCACCTCATCTTCACCTTCCTTAAGATGAAGGACAACTTCAGCCTTCTTCCAAGCACGTGGAAACGTGGAAAAGTTGATGACGTCAAAGACAGGTTTATGATACTAGTGATGATAAGCAATATGTGAGGCAAACAGTCCTTGATGACTGAGACTGAAACTTTATCATATCCTGAAGCTTTATTATTAGGAATGTCCATAATCACCTTGCGAACATCTGAACAAAGAACTGGTCTGAATTCAAACCGTTCATCACAAGGAAGGTTAGAGAAGTTTGAACTCAACATATTGGGTAGGGTGCATAGGCCATAAGTTTTAGCATTTTTTTTCTGATGCAGATGTGGCTCTTTTCCCTACGGATATGAAGAAATGATTTAACTCCTCGGCTAGGAGAGAAGTGTGTTTCATATAATTATTCAAGATTAGGATTTGATTTTGATGGTAGGGCATGGCGTATCGTTTTCCATAGGAACGTACCATTGTTCTTATTGGAAAAGATCTGATGGTTGTACTATTTGGATTCTGCTTACTTAAGGGCTACCTTTACTTTGAATCTTTGTTGCTTAAAACCATTCCAGTCACTAAAAATCCACTCTGACGAGCAATCCTGTGTAGATTATTTCAGGTAGCAATAATTTTTGTGTTGTCATCTGTAATGAAATGAATTGATTGTCTTGATTGGGGCATGGTCATTTAAACTAGCCAGGAATAGATTGAAGCTGTCAACCTTCTCGTCAAGAGAATCCACCAGGTCTAAGGTGTTTCAAGGGATGTGCAAAATATCGGAAGAAAACTGTTCTGCATTATAGTTCTTGTAGCTGCGGCTGGTGATATAGCTACAACCTTGGGCAAAACCTGTTGAGACACATTACAAGAATACCTATTTTTTTGCGCTCACCCTGACAAAAATGCTTACTGTCGCAAATTAAAAGACTTTTTCCCCCCTCCCCTATTGCAATGTTGTTTGCGGTAACACAAGAAATGCACGCCTGAGCTGCTAAGCCAAAACAACATTGCACCAGGGGTGGGGAGGGGGGCGAATTTGTTTCTTTTAGACACCATGGTACCATGGAGCAAAATTGAAAATTGGATTGAAATGTCTCAACAGTTTTGTCCGGGGTTGTCTGACATGGCATATTAATCAAATTGCTGTATCTTCACAATGGAAGTTCAGAAGATAGTGATTTTTGGCCCAGTTATTGCCTTTTCAATGAGCTTTCTAACAAATTAACGGAAACGCCAATTAAGCAATTACAATGCGTCAATTGTGACGTCCAAAATAAGCCGCTTTGTTTAACGGCTTTCTGCGTACACGACAAAGAAATCATGGTGTTTAATGGTGAAATCAGTCCGTCCAAAAGGGCTTATATTAAGTATTTAACACAAGGAAAGAAATTATCGATCAAGGATATAGCTCGACAATGCCGTGTTTCACGAGCCACGGTCTATAGGAGTTTGAGACACGAAGAGGGTAATTTTACATCCATTAGGCTAATGGCGAGAGCTGGGATAAGCCCAAAACATGTGAGCAACAGAACAATCAGGCGATTCCTTCAAAGGGAAGGTTACTATTTCCTCCAAGCAAGGAAAAAGGGCCTTCTCTCAGAAAAGGACTTAAAAGAATGCTTAAAATACGCCAAAAACATCAGAAAAGACAACTCAAAGGATGTGTGGAAAGACAATGTAGCTTTTTATTTAGATTGCGTTAGTTTTTGGTATAAAAGGAACCCAGCAGATCAAGCCAGTGCGCCTCATGGCCGTATCTGGCGCAAGAAGTGCGAGGGTCTTATGCGCGGCTGCACTTCAAAGGAGGGCAAAGTGGGAAGCGGTGGAAAAGTTGTGAAGGTGATTGTGGCTATTAGCTACGGCAAAGGTGCTATTGTGTGTCATCAGTATGATAAATTAGACGGCACGCACTTTGCCACATTTGTACAGGATAATTTGGAGAACATGTTTAGACTAGCGAACAAAGATGGGTCACGATTGTTTGTACAGGACAACTCTCCTGTTCAAAATAGCTCGCTAGCACGCCGTGCGCTACGTGACAAAAGAGCAAAGCAGTTGAAACTTCCCCCAAGGTGCGGTGACATTCATTGTATTGAATTTTTTTTTCATGCAGTTAAAGTAAAAGTCTGAAAGCCCAAAACCCCCGTGCTGCATATTAATTTTGCAGCGTACACACGTATTGCATTCTTAAACTAGTGAGCCTTTGACGTCATTTTCTCCTCGATCCAGCTCTTTCAAGAACATAATGTTGGTAATGGCGGACCATTAAATAGGAAAATTCCAGTTAAAATAAAGAGGTGTCTTTTTTAAATCAAGGCTTAAAACGTGGGTCACTTAGTGTTTTGTTAACATAGTTTTGAAATCCAAAGAAAAATATGAATTGATTTTTTGGTCACAGGGGCACTTTAAAACTCGTGTAGTAAATCAGAAAAAGACTCCGAAAATTCTTAAAGACAAAGATTCAACGATTACGAAACTGAAACATTGTCATTTGAACGATTAACAACGGTTAACAGCATTTCAAAAAGAAAAACATCAGTCTTTTGTTTTATTCTGAACAGTTGTTAACCGTTGTAAACCGATGTTAACCGTGGTGTTTTCTCTCTGTTGGGTTTTCTTTATTAAGTTAACCGTCTACGACCAAGCCACTATGTTTCTGAGGGCAAAATAAGCTCTGCAAAACACCTAGCACATGATGGGAGTTGTCGTTGTTGTTCCCACGGGATCTGATACGTGAAATGAAATATTTTCCAGCTAACGTCCATCATACCGCATTCACGTTCATCCACAATTCCATTTTTGATGTACATAAGTGTAACCAGGGGCAGGGAGGGGGGCGAATTTGTTTCTTTTGCACACGATGGTACCATGGCATGAAATTGAACAGTTGTCACTGAAAATGTTGCATAAGCACAAAGTTGCAGCCTACCTCGATGACAGTTCCCTGCGATGAGATTTCTTTTTGTCTTGTCCTGGGTAAGCGATACCAGAGAGAAGTAAAAATTTCAGAATATGATGAGGTTGATAAACAGCCAACTGTTCTGGGTAGGATCGTGACAACTTCTTGGTTTAGTTCTTTTAATCCAAAAGTAATAGCATCAGGGACAAAATATTACTGAAATGTTGTTAAAACGTCGTGTGAATTAATGAGAGAAAAATTCATTCTAAAATATATACAGAGAGAAACGAGGCGGGTGGTCAACGAAATTTCAAATTTGGCTTTGATTGACAGGACTAGCTTTCATTGACAGCGGCAAAAAAAAGCTTGTCCAGAGCACTTCTGCAGTTACGTTTCTTGAAGCGACTGCCAGGACAGCTATTGCTGTTGTTTCGTCATGGAAAGTAAATGTTCTTTCTTTAAGTTAGTTGGAGGTATTTGCGACTATGACAAGCGATATCCCAGTGGTGATACCGTGCCCCTATCATCGTGTGACAGGGGTATTGGCGAATATGTAAGGAGTGTTGGAATAAGTGATATTTCCTCCGAGGTTGAACTTATTCTCGCTTGTGCTTCCACGTTTTCCTTTCCAAGTAAAATTTCTGCATGGACAGTCTGTCCAGCGCATCATTCTAGCTTGGGAATTGTTTGGCGAAGGGGAGCAAATCGATGTCTTGTTCCAGCTGGGCTTGCTAAGCATACCAACAAAAGGAAGGCTGATCGTGGTATTGGCAAGAAGGAGTCCAAGGAAATTCTTCGTTACACAGGGGTCTTTGTTCCCGCAGGATCTGGTTAAGCTGCATGCACTCCGTAAGCTGTGCGTGTGAGTACAACTGGAATCAGAAGTTGCGAATCTAACATATATTTTCACTCATCCGGATTGTAATTGGCAAATTCATTGCTATGACTAGAGCTTTCACTGAGTGGTTAAGAGCTGCTCTGGGGTCGATCAACAGGAGATGACTTCTGAGGCAGAGTTTGCAATGTTATGGAACCATTTTGTGCACTGTTGGAAATCTGACAAACGTTCTCATAGTGAATGTAAAAATTTACAACCACAGATCTACATAGGATGGTGCGTGCCTCACTGAATAATTATATGTCATCTTATCTGTAGGTATTTGTAGAGATTGCAGAGAGATGCTTGCAGCTAGCTTACTTGGTGAGACTAGCATAGCAACTCCTTCAAGCATAACAAAAGAAAGTCTCACACACAGTTTTGGAGAAATGTCTTTGGTAAGTCTGTACTTTTGGTCAAGAGATCCTAATTTTGTGAGTTTCCTGCGCATACTTTGGCCATGTCTTGGGAAAGTGTGTGTGGCTTTTGGTGGCTTTACTAAAAGACATTGAAGAATTTTATTTTTTAATTGGAATGACTGGGGCCAAAGGAATGGTGACGTGTGTAAGGCCAAAGACCAAAAAAATCCAATTAAGGAGGCTCCCTAGAGTTTTGTGGCTGCGTGCAAGCTGGGCACTGGTATGGCACGTAAATCCTGAATCGTGCATGTTCTTCTGATCTTTATGACGGCAGCGTGACCAAATCTGTAAAATTAACTGCTAATTTTCTCGCATTCCCTTGGGTAAAATTTGTTTTAAATTGGCTCAGTTCTAACCACATACAGTTCCTATCAACTACCCTACATTTGTTAAAATCTGTCTGAATATAGTAAAGGAAAAGATAGATTACAGAATATTGGCAAAAGCGTCTCAGCAACCTTGACTTTTTACCGCTTCAAAATGTCAGGCAATATCATTTCCATAATGTGGCAAAGAACAAGAAAATTTGCCGAAGAAAAGTTTAAATATTAAGGAATTTAGACAAAAAATAGGAGTATATCTGCCTGTCATAAGATGTGATGTTGCCATGGCAACGTCCATAATCAAAAAATTAACACCCAAATAATAACCCATATTATATCGGTACCCATACTGGTAAATCTCTACAGGGAAACCTTCAAGAGAAATTAACTAGGTTTCTTTCCTGTAGTGACAGTATTCACAAATACTCTAGGGAGCCACCTTAAATGCATCATGGCAAAAAGCCCGAAAGGATCCTATGGAAATGAATAACTTCCTTCGAAAACAAATAGGTGGATCAAAAATTCATTTCCCTTTTAGGGTCCTGTTCCTCAGAGCACTCCTCTTACCCCGGGTCAAGATTTGTACATTCTTAGTGATACGTCAAGTGAAGATGAAGAAGTTTTGTTGAGAGTAGACAAAAAGAAGCCCTCTCTAGACACTCTAAACACCTATTTAGCAGCAAGAGACATAAGTCCAGTAAGATCACAGCTGCAAACCCCATGGGAGAAGGCAAGTGCACGAATGAAACGGCACTACACGCGCAAAGCAGGTCAAGCCACTGTCACTTTACTTAATGACATAAGCCCTGAGGATTCACAGTCTTTGTTCAGCGAGGTGACCAGCTCAGGCGTGTTACGGCAACAGTTCATCTCGAGTGAGGAGGCTTCCCCAGAAAGCAATGTAGATGAGACGCTCATGGCAGCTCTTTCCGAGTGCTATGGTGCTGCCAGCAACTGGGCAACACCATTTAGCCAGCGCTCTATCGTACTCAGCGACCAAACGACAATAAAGGTCCCAAATGTTATTAGAACTCTAATCCCTGAGAGTGTGGTACAGCAGTACACAGCATATTGTGATGAGTGTAACTTCAGAGCGTTGAGCCGTAGCACATTGTTGCGAGTATTATCTGTCTGCCCTGCATCTTCAAGGAAATCTCTTTAAGGCCTCGACTACATAAGCTCGTCGGGTGCTCAGGCCTTTGACAACCTAGCAGAAGTAGCTGAGAAACTTGGGGACGCAGGAAAAGGGATGCACTGGGTCAAGGATGTGCAGGATGGCCTATGTGCGGCAAAACGCTACCTTAAAAGTGATTACAGGGTAGGTTTTCTCACTGATCATTTAGATCGCACTATGGAGAAACCGCTGTAAACGGAGATGCTATCACAAGCAGTGGTTTACATTTATACGCTGCTTCAAAAGCTTAACTTATATCCACCCCAAGTTCTCAAAAATTAGAGGTTCCTGTTAACTAAAATGTGTTGCTGGTGAAGCATGCAAACTCTTTATCATACTTTTCTGGCATATAGAAACTTGCAGCTTTGAATCAATGAAAACAACAAAAACAAAAACAATTAAAGAAGTGAATTAACAAATACATCGTGCAGGTTGATGTTGAAGCATTCGTGGGTTTTGTTCTATCCATTGATTTAATTGATTTAAGAATAGAGCATGTATAAGTTCATTTTCGGTTTTTTAATCCTTAAACAGTAAGAGAACTGAGAAGTCTTGTTTTCAATTGCAGGTGCATGTTTGTGAGGGTTCAACTGTGGCAGATCATTGCAGGTTGTTTGCATTGAGTGATTGCAAAGATCCTGCTTTTTATGATGACTGCAAACACAGCCATGACAACTGTTGCGATTGCTGCGAGTTATTAGCATCAACAATGGATGAAATATACAACACACTTGTTAAAAATGAAAGCAATTTATCAGATGACGATTGAGAAGAAATGCGTTTCTTGGTAAAACAGGCAAAAGCTCAAATAGTATCGTGGAAGGCACATATTTTCACTCAATCCACCAAGATTCAGCAAGGATTGACTTCCTGGAATCACTAAACGAATCCTCTGTCCTTGTCATCCAGGACTGGGCCACGAAGTATTTGCCACAGAAGTACCGCGAGAGCCAGACAGACTGGTTTGGAAAACGAGGAATCCTTGGCATATCATTGTTGCGTTTACGAGAGTAGATGGCGAAATACAGATGCTGACATTCTGCCATATTTTTAAGGCCTGCAGTCAGGATAGCAATGCCGTGCTCGCAGTAATGGCAGACGTGATCCAGCAGCTGAAATCCATCATGCCAAGCTTGACAACCGTCTACTATCGGCCAGACAATGCCGGCTGCTATCACTGTGGGCATGTCATTATTAGCTCAAGCAAATTAGGCCAAAAGGAGGGCATCATACTCAGGAGGCTTGACTTTTCAGATCCACAGGGAGGAAAGGGTGCGTGTGACCGCAAGGCAGCGACCATCAAGTCTCACATGAGAGTCTTCCTAAATTCAGGAAATGACATCAAGACACCAGAACAGATGTTCAAAGCCATGGTATCTTTCGGTGGACTGCCTTCCCTTGATGTCACGCTTCGTGAACCATTTACAAGCGTGGAAACTCCAGCATTCAAGATAGATGGTGTAAGCCTTTTATCCAACATAGAGTATTCAGCTGAGGGGATTTGCGTATGGAGGGCGTACAGAATCAGTCCGGGTAAGATCGTGTATCAACAGAAGTCTTCTGGACAAGGTTCAGGCGCTTTACCCACCCTTGTGGTAGCCCAAGTACACTGAAGTAATTTTTCATCGATAACAGGGCGAACAAATGCTTCCGCGAAGCCCTCAGGGGATGAAAAAAAATCCACAGGCTCGGGAGGGGAAGATGCTTCCACTAGCCTTTTTGCTTGTCGGAGGACGGATGTATAAAAAGGTTCATTAGACATTCCTCAGTGCTTTGTCACTTGGACTGTGGTAAGCACCAATATACCCTTGAGCATGAGACCTTATACGACAAAGCTGCTGTCCAATATGCAGAACAACTGGAAGGACAAGGAGCCACTATGGTACCTGTTGTAAGTGTCCTTACCAAACACGCCAGTGCACGAAATCTGGATATCGGCTGGGCGCTGGACCTCGATGTACTAGGTTCACTGTTGCACAACAGTCATATCTTACCAAAAAGTTCAAACTCGGAGAGATGAAAGGGCAAAAAGCTGATCCGGCATCAGTGGCTCGATCTATGATGCATGCAAAAGATATCAATGGTACCAGGATGTTCCACAGTGACGACTTCCTGACAGCTAATCAAATAGGAGGATTCTTTTCACGTCTTGCGTCAAAGAAAACTCTCCCTGACGAAGAAGCTGAAATCAAGGTGATGGAAGCTGTTAGATACATT
>OX421448.1:46854891-46882391 GCA_949126865.1 Montipora capitata | reverse complement strand
TGATGTGATCTATATTGCATCTGTATTGCGCGAAGTTTTATGAAATTATATACTGCCGTTAACACAATATGAGCGCGTTTAAAGTAATTGTCTTTAATAGGTGGAGAAATTTGTTTGTTTAAAAACATTAGATTTCCATTTCCATTTCCAACCCCCCTAAGTGAGACTAAAGTCAGCAATTTACACTCCCAATGGAAACGAGGGTTAATAACAGATAAATTTACGTGCTGGTCATATTCGTTGGTTTAGTGCTTTTCACATCTTCATATCTTCACGACACCTGCAGCTAATTAAATTAAGTATGAAATAGTACTTGGTGGGGAAAAAGAAGCCATGGACAAGCGTTTTCATACGAACTGCAACTAGAAATAAAAAAATATATATATCCTATCTATGTGTGCGTGTATACTTATCAATCACAGAACGTGATAAGAATGTAGTAAGGATATCAATGATAAACTCCTGACTGCGGGTTATAGTTTTTCCCTTTTTTCACGTTTTGAAGGTCATCATCTGTAATCTACTCCTTAACAGAGGCACGGCAAAAATGGCTAATCATGCCACGAATTTTAGTGAGTATTTTTAAAAAGGTGGGTGAAACAATATTGGAAACACGATGGAAACACAATGTACGCTGCATTTTTTTTCCCGGCTGTTATATTTTTTTGACATTTTTGATAACGTGCTGCATTCAACAAAAAAACCGGAAGTGCGAGGACATTTCCCAGAGTGCATTGTGACGCTGCTTTCATTCCACGCTGTCAACCATGTTTTATGTTGGACACAAATGCAAGTGAAGGTAATTGTAAAGTCCTTTAGATCTGGCTTTTTCAATCGTACAGTCTTAATGCTTTTGTTGAAGTATTGATTATACAAGATCTATAATCCGTTTCATCCGCGTTCAGCACACTTCTTACCCTGTTTTCTGCTGTTTTAGTATTAAGTTCTCGATTCCTGCAAGTGAGACATCAAGTCATAAGTGGGCAATGAATCCAAATAGTAGATACAACGGACCGAATATCTTACTTGAGCTGAAACAAGCCCGCACAGATTTTCGTCAGGCTTGCCAGGGAGAAGAGCAATTAAAAAAATCACAGGTAAGCTTATAAAGAAACAATGATCATTTTTGTGAAGCAGAGTGAAAGTAAAATCGTAACGAACGGAACGAGAGAACTTTTAAAGAATATTTATATTAAGCATACATGTAGATGCTATAGTGGTATCTTGTAGAATTCTTACTTGGTATAGAACAACAATAACCTTTTGTACATGTATTTAAGCGACAGAGTACAACGATGAGACAAAACTGAGCAATTTCTGCCAATGATTGTCATTTTGCCGATTATTGAAAAAGATTATGTCATATTTTCTTCGATTTCATTTTCTGGTTTCATAATTCCGTTATTAATTTTTTTTTTATTCTAAGAATATTGAAGTACACAGGAAGCAGAAATATTTCTTCATTCGAATTGTGTTTATAGCAACACTGTCATAAACTTGGTCATGTCTCTGACTACTGTATTTTGTAAGGTTTCACTATAGCACCTGTAAGAACGTTAAAAAATTACCGAGGATTAGTTTCAAACCTCTTTTCTTCCATTTGCAACCTTTATACAGCATCAGTTTCACTTACTTGAACAATGCTTACAGAATGTAACTTACAGTTATCATTAATATCATCATCATTATTATTATTATTATTATTATTGATATTGTTATTGTTATTGTTATTGTTACTATTATGTAGGAGCATCTAATTTATCAGAGCTTGTTTGAATGAAGCCCTGACATTGTTAAGTTTTCTTCATGAGTGACCAGCTGTAGATACGTTGTTAGAAGCCCCTTGTAGAAGGGAGGGGAGGGGAAGGGAGGGGCAGGGAGGGGGGTTACTTGGGATAATCTTTGCTGGGTCTCTGCCACTACTAGCCTCTCAGAACCCCTACCCCATTATAGTGGCCATATTATAGACCCCATCTTAGTCACTTTAGAAAAAACATGATCCCAACTTAGTGACTGTCTGTTTATGCATCTACCTTATCACACCTTTTGACTAGGTCATCCAGAAATTAACTGACATGTTTGTTAAATTTAATGTGGTGCAAGTCTTCCTATTTTTAAACCCCTACATACCTAAATTTTCTGACCCCCAAAATCCTGAAAACGTGCGACCCCATCCTATAACTCTTAAATAAAAAAACATAAAAGTCAATCCAGTTGTGAAAATGCGACCCCATCCAGCAGCACATACCTGTTAGCGTACTTCTAGGAAGTAAACCACCTCCCCTCTCCTCCCCCCGGGCTGGAAGTCTGTGTAGCCTCTAAGGTTTTTTGTAAGGGCAAAAAAATGATAGAGGGTTTCCCTTGGGGGAACTCAAGTGAAGCGAATGTTATAGGGACATGTATAAGACCTATATTTATGGATCAGACATGAAACAGGGGTAACGAATTTTGAATTCCGTTTTATAAAATTTTAACTGTAAGCTACATCTCTTTGCTGAACTCGTAGTTTGTAGTATCCTGCATTGCATGTCGTAATTGAATTAATGTCTCATCACAGAAATGACAGAGTAAGCTAAGCTCTGAGCTGTCTAGCATATCCCTGTAGGATAGCAAGTAAAAACATTAATTTGTAACTATTTTATATTAGAAAATGAGAACTCAACATCCATTTTAATCTGTATAAATAATGAAAAATTGCTTCACTTTTTTAGGCTGAGAGACACATTTGGGCTCTCAAAGGACTGTACAAAGTAGTAACCGAAAGCGATCCGCCGGACACTGAAAACGAGAGTGAATTATCGGGCCTGGAGCAAACGGAAGAAGAGATAACAAAGCAAGCGAAAGCCTTCATAAAAGTAACGAAACTAAGAAGATCTGAGAATAGTTCTGGTTCTCGTTCAATAAGCAGGAAAAGAAAATTGCCCCAAAGTCACTCAAGATCAAGGACCCCAAAAAGGAGCAAGGAAGATAATACAGACAAGAGTCAATCGGAATCGTCAGAAAGTACAGAAAACAGCAAGGACGATAATACAGACAGCAGTCAATCGGAATCGTCAAAAAGTACAGAAAGCAACGACGAGGAAGATGAAGAGAAGGATGCAAAACCAAATAAAAGAAACAAATTTCGTTGCCCTCTTCGCGGCTGTGGCTCCAAAGTATATAAGCTCCCTCGTCATTTAAAGAATGTGCATGGTTGGAGTGCCGAAAGAGCCAGAAATGCTGTTAATCAATTTGACATGCGCCACGACCAACGAAACTCGAAGAAGCCGAAAGAAGTGAGGAATAAGAGAAGGAGGAAAGTCTGTTGCGAGTGTGGGCGCAAGCAAAGATATCTATCAAAACACTTACAGAAGCAGCACGGGTACATACAAGGCACAAAGAGGTATTGGAGGGCTCTTAAAGAATCCCGGCCTGTCTATCAGTCCAGTGCTTCTCTCGCTCAGAATTTTGTCGAGATGGAAGGTGACTCACCAGGTGAAGAAGCTACTGAAACAAGTAACCAGTTCAAGGAGATCAAAAAGATTGCTGCACCTATAGGACATGTGAATGACAACACAGGGACCTTGGGGGCAGCCAGTTCAACTTCGACTGTAGACAAAGTGATTGTTGTAGAATCGGCAAGTGATGGTGAAGACGACCTTGAATATTTAGAGGAGTGTGAAGAAAGCGATGATGCTGTGGAGGTCCAAACTGAAGCTTGTGATCAACAAAGTAAAAGAGTATTCGAAGCGTTCGAGAAATGGATCCTTAGCCCCGATGGGGGCGAAAAAGATGCAAGGCCAGCTGCGCTAGTGGTGCGACAAGTGCAGACAATACTGTCGATAATAGGAACACAAACCGTTGAAAGCTTGTTTGACAAGGCGCTAATTCGCGACAAGTTTTATCCAGAGTCGAGAGCGTCGCACAGGGCAGCAACCACAATCAGTTATCTTCATTCTTTGCGCAAGTTTTATACGTTCGCTACAACAGAGGATGACATCGAGCTTCCCCGAGGATGTGAAAAAACGGCAGACGCCCTCTTTAAAAAATGTGGGCAGTGGTGTAAAAGTCTTCGCAAAGAGGTTAAAGAGAGATTTTGGGAGAAACAAGAAGAAGATCTTGCACGTCTTATTACCCCAGAAAAAGTTCAAGAATTTGCTAAGTCAGAGTTTGCTCGTAATCAAGTCAAGGTCATTGGCGATTTGATAGACAAAGGCCAGAATTCTACACCTCTAGGCCAAATTGAGTACTGTGATTTGAGAAACTTCTTGTTCATACACCTGCTTTCCCAGAATGGGCATAGGAGCGGTGTCATAACGAACAGTACCCTAGATGAGTACAAGGAAATGAGCTGTGTCGATGAAACATACATGATTTCTGTTAAAGATCATAAAACATACAGTCAGCATGGCCCAGCAAATCTCTGCTTCGATGAAAGCCTCAAAAGTTGGTTGGACATTTACGTCGAGCACGCAAGGCAGCAAGTTGTGAAGGGCGGTGGATCCACTTGCTTGTTCTTAAACTGGAAAGGAGCGAAGATGCAGAGCAGCGATCTGTCATCAGCTATAACGAGCGCCTGGCGGAAGGGTGGTATGATTGATAAGGAAACACGTATCTCAGGAACACTAATGAGGAAGTCATGCACAACAGCAATTCGACAGTACAATAAAGAGGTCAAGGGTAATGTCGCCGCACATATGGCACACACTGAACGAACTGCAGATAAGCACTATCATCTCGTGCAAAAGCGCACAAACTCCGCTTTCGCTGCTAGGCAATTGACGGCCGTAATGCATGGAAGGCCGAGTTCTCCTGCTGTACCATCACGTAGCAAAAATAATGAAATCGAGCAAGTTAATATGAGAAAAGATGATTTTGATTCACCTCCTGAAGGAAAAGAGGATGGTGATCTTGATGCGGTACCTGTACCTCCGGTCCGCCAGACCTGGACAAAGGAAGAGGAAAGAGCAATAAAAGAAACCTTCGCAGATAATATCAGCCGCCAATCAATTACGTTACGGGAAGTCCTTGCTCTTAAGCGCACAAATCCACTGCTCGTGGACTGTGAAAACAAAAGACTGTTGGACAAAGTGAGAGCATTGTACAGGTTCAAGAAATCTCAGGGTTCTCTTTTTGAAGACGTGGAGGCCAGCGATTGTAATGACAATGCAAGCGACTCTAACTCAATTATAAGTCCGACTACAACTCAAGGAAAATTGAGAGTTTTTGAAGAAGAGGAGGTGATGGTCTTTTCAAACCTTTTTAAGGACTTGATTCAAGGCGGTCAAAAGATTGAATCAAAAGATGTTGTACAGCGATTGAACGAGAGCGGCCATAAAGACATCATACAAAAATACTCTAAGCAGAAAGTTACTGACAAGATCAGAGGTCTTCGTGCAACTCACATAAGGCAGTGGAGAAAGTAAAGGAGAGCATTCCTGATTTCATGGTGAACGATCCGAAGAAAATAAATTAAAGAAAAACTTATTTTAATAATTGAAAGACAGCAGTTGTCTCGTACAAAATGCTTTAGTTTCTGTCTTCTTGTTTTTTTTTTTGCGGATCATCTGCATGATTTCTGCCATGTTACTACTTCAAAAGGAAGAGATAGTTAAATTGATACTTTTTGCACAGGTTCAAAAATTGTCAGGGTTCTCGTCTTATTTACCATTATCTTGTAACTTATGGCGCATAGCCACCGTTCTATACATGCATGTTGAGTTTTTATATTTTATTATGCCCATAAAAAAACGGGGCCAAGCTAAAGGTTTAAGGTATTCGCAGAAATCTTCGTTACCTTTTTTGTGCGTCCGGCGCATGATACCTGTTGAGTTTCACTTAGCTAGGAGTTCTGTTTTGTTCTGTTGCCGACTCAGGCAATAGTTCAATAGGCCACTTCCGAAGTTCCCTGGACCTTTGTATCAGAACGAGGGTAAATGCTCAGGCACTGATATAGAAATGATTTTTCATTCTTATGCAAATAAAACTCACTTTCACAAAAAAGGTTGTGCACTTAGCCTCATTTTGAAAGTGAGGACTTTTGGAACTCAGAAGTGGCCTATAGGTTTAGGATGTTTTGTGGATTGATCACCTTGAAATTTTTAGAATGGTACTACCTCGTTAATCGATTTTTTGGTCATGTTTAGTTTTGTAACTTGTGGTGTCCTACCGTCGTTTATGTATACGAACAATCTGTTGCGCACGGATTTATAAGTATCAAAAACCAGTTTGATGTTACTTTTTGCGCAGGAGTGGTTTTCGATAAATTGAAACGTTAAAACTCGTTTTTCGTCAAACACAACAAAGGAGATCGTTGGAAACCAATGTAAACATAACAGAAACAAGCGGAAACAGCAAACGCAGAATGAAGATATGTTGTACATTTTTGTAACTACGATGAAATCATACAGTGCCAATACATATATAAATTACTTTTAATGTTCAACCGGAAGCCACTCTAGTGCATTTTCATATTTTTTGTCCGAAAATTCTACAATTTAACTACCCTAGTACACTGTAGTAGATTTCGTTTACACAGACGGTGGCCAAAACAATAAATTTGCTATTGAAAGCCACTCTAACCCATTTTCCTATTTTTCTCAAATGCTGTTCTCATTGCATTGTTTCAAGGAAAAAATAACTGAAATAAAGGATAATTTTTGTTATACACTGTCCTCATAGACTGTAATTACACTTCATTTTATAACGTAATAACTTTTCCTGGTCTTCTCTCATTTTGATCGTATTGTTCCCAAAGGCTGCTGAGTGATGGTCTCACAGTAACATCTATTCAGACGTTTTGTACAACGTGTGTTATTCAAGTGCAATAGAACTCTGTCAAAAACAGATAGAATGAATAAAATAGGGATGGTAAAGATAGTACAATGACGTAGTCCTTAAGTCCACACAAAAAGTCGCTGAGTCCACAAAAAAAGACGCTGAGTCCACAAAAGGTCCTCAAGTCCACTTTGCCCAAGTCCCAAAGTCAACTGCCAAGTCCCAAAGTCAACACCATGGTCCTTAAGTCCACATGTTCGAGTCGCCGAGTCCACAAAAAAGGGTCCAAAGTCCACCATCAATCTAATCATCATCATCATCATCATCATCATCATCATCATCATCATCATCATCATCATCATCATCATCATCATCATTATCATCATCATCATCATCATCGTCATCATTATCATTATCTAGCTTGCTAATAGTCCTTTCTTGCAGTCAGAGACTGAATTACTAAGAGTGCAGCTCTACAAGGTCGGACTGAAGGAGCTGTGCTGCCAGCTACAACCTCGGTCATAAATAGTTGTAACACCTCTCTTGAAAAGCACGTAACTCACATCCAAGCTATTGATAATGCAGCCCTCCTCCTCCCTCACTTCATTGTTGCATTTGCCATGCTAATGTTACATTTCCCGGTTAGGTCTTGCACTGGAACCCATAAACATCAACATTGAAAGGGGAGGAGGGAAAATTTCCGTCAGTGTTACAACATTTGTGACCAAGACTGTATTTGTCACTGTTAAGTGTTTTCATGTGTGCGACATGATGTGGCAACCGAGGAAAGTGATTTCTTCCTACGAACTTGTAGAAATTAATGGCTCTAAGGTTACAGTACCACTCAAAGGTAAGTTGACAGTCACTCGCGAGTCGCGAAACTCGACTCGAGAGTCGAGTTTCGCAACTTGCGAATGTTATGAAGATAATATTTTTTTCGCGGGCCAAGAACATTGAAAGCTTGCTTAGAGTCGACATGAATATTGCATACAAAGGCTCCGTTAGCGGAATTGTTCATTTCTTCGAGACATAAATTGCTTTCTCGAGTTCTTCTCGAGTTAATGCATATTCCAAAGTCCATCTTTCTCGACTCTCGATTCTCGACTCTTTCTTGAGCCTTGATTCTCGCGTCTCGAAATTCGAACGTCTCGACCTTCGCGACGCGAGAATCGAGTTTCGAGGATCGAGTCGAGACTGTCAACTTACCTTTGAGCGGTACTGTAGCTCTGCTAGGGTCGTGAAATTACTGGGTGTGTATTTCTAAGACAATCTTAAGTGGAACAATCACGTTTCTGAGACGATTAAAAAGGCCGTTAAGCGCCTTTACTTTTTAACTCAGTTAAAGCAAGCTAATGTACCATCATCAGAATTAGCAAAAATTTTATGTTGCTTGTATTCAATCTGTCTTACTTTATGGATGTCAGGTCTACCATTATAGTCTCCCCAATTATTTGAGCTTAAGTTTAGAACGTGTTCAAAAGAGAGCCTTGAAAATTATATACGGTTATGATAATCATTACTGAGAAGCGCTTCAGATGGCAGGGCTGAAAACTCTAAAGGACCGGAGAGAAGATCTTTGCTTAAAATTTCTTAAAAGCATGCAGCAGAAATGTAGGAAGTCAGACTTCATCCATACAATCAGTTATTTCTGCAAATCCTCTTATCTATTTATTTATTTTAATTTTTTTAAAATACATCTTGTGAGACAGTTGGTGTAGTTTTTCTCTTGAAATCATCCCGAGGAACAAAAAATTTCTAGATAAAATCACAGAAGAAGCCAAATCCTTCATGTTATCAGATACAATCAACAGCATGGGGGATACTATACGATGAACATTAATTAAAGTCAAATTTGAGATGTCAATAAGACATGCTAACATCTCAGAGGAAAATGGTCTTTGAGAAGTCTATTTTGTCAGTAGCAGCAACAGTAGATACTCAGCTATCATTTTGCAAGATTTTCTAAACCATGTTCAGAGCTTTTGTAAACAATGTTCAATTTACCTTTTGAGATTTCTCTGTCAAGCTCGAGTGATTCTGCAATTGTGGCAACACTAATTCCACAATTTGGCTTTTTTATATAATTTATTGACAAGCTGGTGGTTCTGAAGACATTCTAAAGGACTTACCAGTACCACAACTCCAAACGTTTTGGTGTCGGTGGAAGTTTTGGTACAATGCCTTTCTCTACAACGTTTGAGATCTATTGATACATGTAAATAACACTATTGCCAAGTCCTTTAGAATCAACTAAAATGCCTTATTTTAAATACACCATTCTAGGCATGCATTCCCTCTGCTCTTCCTTTAAAAGATTTTTTTTTATTCTGAAGATAAAGCAACAGCAGATGTAAACAGAGCCTAAACATCCAGTTCGAATCCTTATTTGACCAGACGTTCACTGGACGTATGATTTGCATTTTTGCAACCAATTAATGCTATCGGAGCAAGGCTGCAAGAGCTCTATTGTTTTTCGCCCAAAGAAAGTTAAGTGGAGAGTCTGGACTACAGGCAGACGACTCATTAAGAAATTGTATTAGGCATACTTTTCATGCCCTCTCTAGAGAAATGTACACCCAGGGTGAAATTAAAGATAAACCACTGAATAAATCCCTGGTGTTACACAGAAATGAATCTACAAAAGGATGTTTTTAAGAGTGTGAACTACAGTATAAATAAGCTTTCTAATAATCACAGTGACAATATCCTACAATTTACCTCCAGAGGAATTTGATATTTAAAATCAAATGTCCACACCACCCTGGTTACATACAGAGTACATACCTATTGGGCATTTTCGATCACTGCATTTGAGACACTTCTTTTCAACAAACGGGAATACTTGTGACGAAGACTCATATCCTGCTGGACATGTCTTAACACATTTCTTACTTTGACCAGAAATTTCAAGTTTGTGATAAGAACTTGGGCAGTCTTCTTCACACTTAAAACCATCAATCTGAAATTAAAACAAAAACAACTGGGAAGCAAAACCAACTATATTATAAAGAAAAGATTTCCTGCACTTGTGATTTCCTGCACAATGGAAAATTTCATTTCCCATAGTAGAGTACATTGTAAAGTTATTTCATTAATCATTATAATCTATTATTATATGGCTTGTGTTTGTGGCCAATATAACGCGCGCTCTGATTGGCTAATTGTGACTGAATTGTAGGGCATTATTCTCCCGTAATGCCCACAGGCCGATTACGGGCTTGCAAAAACAAAGCAAAAGGTAATTAAAAAACCATCTAATTTTTGTCTGAAAATTGTAGCGGCTGAGAATGAATAACGAGAAGGAACACTCTGAGAGTGAATTTTTTTACCCGGACGAATACGAATTTCTGGACAATGGTGATTTGACAGAAACAAATCATGAACGAGTTGGCGACAGAGAAAACGAAGGAAACAGCCAAGAAGAGATTGAAACTTTTGTAAAGGAGCAAAAAAGTGAAAACACAACAAAGAAAACAGTCAGCGACATGAAAACATTTCATCGCTATTTTTCATCAATAAGCAAGGGCGATAAAGAAATTTTGAACCTACCAGCTGATGACATTTTACATTTTCCACAAGGCCGTTGACATTTTTCTTTACGTATTGACTTTGGCCTTTGATTCTCAGAGATGTTGACAAAATGTTCCTTGTTGTGACATGGCCCTAACCTTCTACATAACCTTTTCACGCTATAATAAATTGTGACGAAAATAAAGATTATTTTAGATCGAAAGACGCGTCAGTTCACTTGATTTTTGCGATTTGAAACGATGAATGAACAGTGAAGCGCGCGCATCACCGGATGTAATGATCACTTCCGCTGCGCCAGCTTTGGCTTGTTGGCTTTATTTTTCTTGCTGGTGCCATATAATAAACAACTTAATAACCTTGACCGATCGGTCGTTACGGGAAAATCTCAAACCTCGGTCTACCGTATTAACCGAGCGATAGCGAGGTCAATACGGCAAGGCCTCAGTTTGAGATTTTCCCGTAACGACCTCACTCTTGGTTATTAAGTAGTTATTATTTTTTTTTTAATATTTTAAATTTTAGTTTTCACTTAGTTATCATTTAATTTTTGTCCCTCTCCCATGCAATATTGATACCCCACTGCTTTTTACAGTTTGGAGTTCAGTGACTCTCAACATTGTTTGGGGGAGTGGGGAGGCTTTTATGCGAATGCTTATATTGGGAAAAAATCTCTGTGGTGAAGCAGAAAAAAAGCAGCAGCTTGAGTCCTTTTTTTTTCCTTTACTGGTGCTTTACCAAATAACCACAATTTTTCTTGGCAAGAAGTGCAGGATGAGGTGAACAACAATAGAATCCTTAAATCGAGCCTGACCAACAATCAGACTCTTAAAGTAATAGCACCACTGTGTTATTTACATTGTACCTAGCAGCTGTTAATGCTGCACATGCGCTTGCGCTTCGTGTCTGTTTCCACCTGCTCGCCTTTGATTACAGTTGGTGTATTATTAAACCTTTGGTAGCGGTTAACTCACGCTTCGAATTCCCTAAAACAAGTGTGGTTCCTAAGACATCTCTCCATAACAAGGTGACGAAGCCGTAATTTGAGATGATCGAATTGTGAACTTTCCAACATGGCTGCCTTGCCTCGAGCAGCCAAACAGTGGCAATTAACAAAGATCGAGACCATTACTTCGTACGAAAGTTGGCAGCAGAACTTGATCTATGTCCTCTCACTCCACAAGAACTTTGTTCCCTTCCTTGAAAGAACTTGGCAGAAACAAACAGCCGCCAATCCACCTAGGGGCCTTACCTATGACAGCACTGCTGTTCCCAAAGCCCAGCGACTCACTGCCACCCAAAAGAATGCTTAACTAGACTTACTAATTGACCAGATAGCCAACGTCTGTCCTGTAATCTCAAGGAATTTGTTAAACACTCAACCTCCCTCAACGACATACATTGTACGGCAGAAAATCCGCCAGAATCATGGTTTCCAGTCTAAAGGTGGTCACTTTCTTGACTTGACTAGCATCAGCCAACAACCAGATGAGAGACACGAAGACTTGTTCCACCGTCTTTTGGCTTTGAGGATAACCTCAAGACCTCTCTCCTACCCTAGAGAACACAGCAGTTTTTCTTTGGTTCTAGTTGATACACCATGACTTACCCCTTTCAGTGAAACGAAAGTATGGTTCTGAAGTATCCAATAAGACCCTGGCTTCACTAAAACCAGAGATCTCTCAAGCTCTTGGATCTCTCCTAGATGAGTTACGTGGCATTGAAGATACCAAGGCCATGTGCATCGGCAGTACCACACCAAGGCGAAACTCCAGTAGTGATCAGGGTCAACCTCGACAACGCCCAGGTGGAAATCTCATTAAGTTCTTGTAAGAATCTTGTAAGATAGGGTTTAAGATGAAATTCTTACTAAGATCTTGTTTAAGATCTTTGATCTTAATAAGATCTTAATACATTTTCTTAACACATTTTGATAGAAAAATTTAAGTTTGTTGATATTTTCGACCTTGTAAGATCTTAAAAGAATCTTAGCAGATCTTAACAAGATCTTAGACCTACATTACCAGAAAAAATCTTACAAGATTTTACAGGAATCTTACAAGAACAAGATCTTAGTAAAGATCTTACAAGTGTTTTGTTGTTCATGGTCCTTTAAAACCATCAGTTTCAAACACAGGCTTATCACAGTTCCATTTTATTCAGTAGCGTACGTGAGGAGCAATATGTTTGAAATCTAAGAAATGTGGACGTCATCATACGTGTAATAATTACAAAGCAGAAACAAGGTCTTAAATATCGAATGCATAGTTACCCGGTGGCTTCTTGATCTGCTTCCACTTACAACGAAAATGCTCACAATCTAACAAGCTACTGTGACGTAAACCATTGTAAGTTTAGAATCTTCATATTACAGTGATTGAATCACTCGCATTAGTCTCGAACGACACACTCCCTCACTCCAAAAAAAAATTTACAGATGTTGAGTTAATGATCAGAGTCAACAATCGATCAGTTTGATTTGTCTCTACTGTCCTCTTCTGGTAGTAATACTACAAGTCGGTGGACAGCTTGTTCAACAGTGACATAACCTCTCTCACCGTATTTAGTCACAGGTTCACCTGGCTTGGGATTCTTGTACTGAACTTCTACCTTACCAACTTTTCAGTCTTTCCCTGGGTAAATTTTTGACACTTTACCAAGTTTCCACTGTCCCCTGATTTGGTTTGACAACATCTCTAACAATCAAATATGCGATCTTAAATAAAACTGTCTGTAGCTCTGAAAAGGTCAGAATGCTTTCATGAATGGCTGCGGTAATAGCTCTTTTGACTGTTTTTACAAGAGCCTCCGAAACTCCATTTTGCCAGGGAGCATCAGCTGTTGTGAATTCCCACTGGAAACCTTCTATGGTTCCCAATGCTTTTAATTCTTCCCAGTCTCATCCTTTGGTAACACTTTTCAGTTCTTCATTAGCTGCAACTAGCTGAGGTCCGTTATCGGAGTAAAGTTTGAATGGATAACCTCTTAAGGAAACGATTCTTCTCAACACCATTAAAAACTTTGCAGTGCTGTAATCCACTGCCAAATCTAGATACATGGCTTGTGTTCCTAAGCTTTTCCTGTTGTTCGTTTTTTTACTTCATCTTTATTATTTCTTCATTTTTATTTAATCAATTTGCCAACAAAGGCAGGCGACAACACAATAGAACATTAAGTCCCCTACAAGGTGTATCACCCACCCAACCCAACCCACACAATGTACATAAAAACTAACTACACCAATCCCTCCCCGCTGGTAATTTCTAAAAAAATAAATAAATAATAATAATAAATTAATTAAATAAAATTCGACAAGAACATCTAACTAAATTATTAATCCTACGACATTTACAGCAGACAAGTTTGAAAGTACGCGCGTCATCAGCATCGAATACAACACGTTATCTAGTGAAGTAGAATGTTTTCAATTCTTAAAAACATTAACATTAGATACAGATTTTAGATCAGAAGGTAAGGCATTCCATAAATTTGATATTCTTACAAAAAACGAATCTTGAAGGGACCAGACAATTCAATGGCTGTGCAATGTCAGGCTGGAGAAGGCTTGAGTCTCTCCTCTGGAAGTTCACCCATTACTTGCTCACTTAGTTTTTTATCAAGCTTTCTGTATATTATACAGTTGTGTTTGATTGATTTCATCATCTTAAGTAACTTTGTAATCCAGAATTTGGAGCGAATTTTACTGGCAGTTGTTGATACTCCGTAATGTCCCCTGTTAAGGACATACACTGTATTCTGCGTAGAGACAGGAGAAGCAATGCTTGTAAGGTAATAATATAACTTCACTTTTGTTGCAGCTCATTTCCATCCACCTGGTGGCACAAACTCCAACGACATATATTCCATCTTCACGTAGGCGAGGACATAGACGTTTGTATTTTCGTGTCTTGAATTCCTCATCCATGTTCCTCTGAGCTTCTTTGATCCACAGCTCTTCAGCCTTGATGAGATACTCTGCAGTGGGTTCCCTTGTCACATTAAAGAATGTAGGTTTCGGATCTGTGTGATACATCGATAAAACTCACGCTGTCACTCATAGCAATCTCTTACTGTTGGCGTAATTGTTTATTTTAATTCAAGTTACTATATAGTCCTTCATAACTGCAGTCGCAATTCTTACGGTTTTCATCATGTCTGGAAATTGTTGTTCACTGTGATTACGACTTAATAACCATTCACTCTCGGGTTGTTTAAGGAATGTGGGTCCATCCTGCCAACTACTACCAAAACCAAGCTCTCTCGGCTTCTTGCCTCTCGTTAACCAATCGGCAATGTTATACTCACTCTTGACCCAGTACCAATCTATAGGAACAGTGTCTTTCTAAATTTTCCTTATGCGCGTCGCAGCAAATGTGTTGAAACCATAGGAATCCTTTTGAATCATAGCATGCACTACTTGTGAATCAACAATATGGTAGAATCTCTGGAAATGAAATCTGCACTGCTGTTGTACGAGCACTTTTAGTTGTTTGTTAATTATTGCTCCGCATGGCTCTATGCGACCAATAGGCATCTTCTTAATCGGGGCAAGGCAGTTCTTGGACAGAATCAGGCTACTTTTAAACAGGCCACTTTTTGAGTTCCCATCTTACGTAAGCACATGCACCGAAGGCTTGGCTGGATCCATCGCTAAAGATAATCACTATTGGATCTCTGACTGTATCACATGGCTTCATGCATCTCTTAAATTTGACATTGTCCATCTCAAGTACGTCTTTGAAGAACATTATCCAATCTTGCTTATTATCCTCTGGAATAGGATCGTCCCAGTTCATCTTGATGTCGCTTGCCCATATCTGATGCATCATTGTTTTAGCTCTCACTGTGAAAGGTCCTGTTAATCCAAGCGGATCGTAGATGTTGCTAACTTGTGAAAGAATAATGCGTTTCGTTAGCTGTTCTGCTCACTAGGTATAGTCGTTTTGTCTTGATTTATAGGATCATCTGAAAATATCCAGCCCTTGACTTGGGATCCACCCTTGTTAATCAAATTCTTAATATCGATGTTGGGAAGTCCTCAGTGCTGTCAATGATGTCATCCATGTAAGTATTATCTTGGATAATTTGTGCTGCTTGCGGATACTTTTCTTTTCCCATCTCAGCGCTTTTCTTCAGGCTACTGTAGCAATGGTGCCTGATGGCTTATCGCCCAATGATACTCTTTGTATGATATGTGTATCTGGTTCTCTCGTCACATCCATATCTCGCCACAAGAATTGATCTATTGGCTTCGTCTTTATGGTATGGTACATCTTCCTGATATCACCCATCAATCAAGGAAGAAATGACATATGAAATGGATCATATATGAACTGCGGATATGAAATCAAGTGAAGCTATGATCCTTGCAGTTATGAACGCAATCTTTGCAATTGCGTAAAGAAGCCTGAAAAACTCAGGACTTCAACGGGGTTTGAACCCGTGAGCTCGCAATACCGGTGCGACGCTCTAACCAACTGAGCTATGAAGCCACTGACGTTGGGAGCTGGTCATTTGTGGGTTCCAAAGTTCCCGTGAGGAATGAATCAAGGAAGAAATGATATATGAAATGGATCATATGTGAACTGCGGATATGAAATCAAGTGCAGCTATGATCCTCGCAGTTATGAACGCAATTTTTGCAATTGCGTAAAGAAGCCTGAAAATTTCAGGACTTCAACGGGGTTTGAACCCGTGACCTTGCAATACCGGTGCGACGCTCTAACCAACTGAGCTATGAAGCCACTGACGTTGGGAGCTGGTCATTTGTGGGTTCCAAAGTTCCTGAGAGGAACAAATCAAGGAAGAAATGATATATGAAATGGATCACAGCTTCACTTGATTTCATATCCGCAGTTCATAATTATATGATTCATTTCATATATCATCTCTTCCTTGATTCATTCCTCACGGGAACTTTGGAACCCACAAATGACCAGCTCCTAACGTCAGTGGCTTCATAGCTCAGTTGGTTAGAGTGTTGCACCGGTATCGCAAGGTCACGGGTTCAAACCCCGTTGAAGTCCTGAATTTTTCAGGCTTCTTTACGCAATTGCAAAAATTGCATTCATAACTGCGAGGATCATAGCTGCACTTGATCACCCATCAACGCTACTTGGTTCTCCCTAAACCGTAGTAATACTCCCACTAGATTGTTGAGTTGATCTGGACCTTTTGCCCAATATTCATTAAGCACATGGCCCATCTACTATTGAACACTATTCTAACCGGTGTAGACTTCTAGTCTGGTTTGACAACTTTGTGATGCGAGATATAATGTATAGGACCTTTGTAACTGTTTAGTTCTTCTTTACTGAGTTTACGGGCAACATCCCTTGCAACCATATCTTTTATTTGCATATCGTAAATTTTTGGCGCGCTGAGGATTCTTGAGGAGCCTTTTCTCCGTAGAGATCAGTGTTCCCACGGCTACTCGCCTGTTATCTGGGAGGGTAGAAGGATTTTTAATCCAAGGATATTCTGCCATCCATCGACCATCCTGACAATCACATTCAAGATTTTTGTCGATCAGCTCAAGTTCTCTTTCTTCTTTAATGCTGTACTGTTTAATCCCAATGGGACATTTCCCACATTTACATCCTCCACAGCGGGGAATACAGTTGCTTCCAAGATTTTGGATGTTGTAGAAATCCTCTACGTTCGCTTTCATAACATGAAGGACTTTTACATCACTGAGATTAGGTTTCACACTGATTTCCTTGATTAATGGGTGTGTTCCTCCTATGCATTGGTCAAAGCGATTCTTCAGAAGCAACAAATGTTCTGAGTTTTGCTATATCTCTTGGTGAAATCAAGCATATTCATATAGCCTATGAGGACATTGATTGCTCCAGTAGGGTGTACAATTTCTTCCTTTAAAACGTTTTTGAACAATTGAACTATGCCATCAATATTTCTGCTTTGAATGTCTGAAGTGATCTTGTCGATGCCATAAACATCAAACTCGACAATTTGGCCTTGTTTATCAATGTAATTGGCCTTGTTTCGATAATCTCTAGTTATCAGCAGTTTCTACTTCTTCATCAGTCAAATACATGGCGTATAAATCATGTTTGCTTTCTAAGAGTCCCCATGCTTCTACCAGCTGAGAATAATTGCTTTCGATAATCTCTCTGTTTCTCTTGTCAGCGATAGATTTGAGAAGCTCATTCCTTTTTCTTGTGAATCTCCCTTTAGCAGATCTTCCGATGAGTTTTGCTTCTTCTGAGGCCAACATCATTTGTCCACAGAGGTTTTGCTATTTGCTAAACGTTTAGAATGCTTCGTTGTTTACAGTCCTTTAAAACCATTGGTTTCAAACACAGGCTTATCACAGTTCCATTTTATTCAGTAGCGTACGTGAGGGGGAATACGTTAGAAATCTAAGAAATGTGGATGTCATCATACGTAATAATTACAAAGCAGAAACAAGGTCTTAAATATCAAATGCATAGCTACCCGGTGGCTTCTCGATCTGCTTCCACTTACAACGAAAATGTTCACAATCTAACGAGCTACTGTGACATAAACCATTATAAGTTTAGAATCTTCATATTACAGTGATTAAATCATTAGCGTTGGTCTCGAAAGATGAAGCATTTATTAAAATACAAATCGCAATTGAAGGACTGAATTACTTGTAAAACTGTTTACAATAAACTTTAGCAGGATAAGCTTTACTCGAACGACACAACAAGATCTAGCAAACATCTCACATAATTTTGTGTTGTCCTCGCTTCAAACGCCAGTTTACACACATTTTTTCATGTAAACTAACATTTCAATTTAAATCCGACTTAACTTTATTATTAAACAGCACCCCATTCTCAGTTGAAGTCTCTTAAATAAGGAAAAACAACGTCTGGAACGCAAAACTATCCTATGCTCCTTGCAAGTTCTGCAGTTCATCACCACACTTTTGACTGGCCATCTACGCTTCATTTGTGATCCTTTGTATTGAACCAGTATCGGTCATAAAGATAAGGTAATGTGCAAGTCTTTCAAATGATTCATCTTTGCATTCATTGTGTGTCGTCCTTTTGCAAACCGGCGATGAATATTGACGATGCCACAGAATTTCAAGGGATCTTCGGGGTGAGGAGGTGCATGCGCAACATTATAGACTCCTTTGTTTGTGGGATGCCGTCTATGACAAAATATAACAGCAAATGAGATGCCGGGTATACTGCATTAAAATATGTCCACAGCTTTTAGTCTTGGTTTAAGGTAAAGATATTTTTGTCTCGCGTGTATTCATCACCCTGTAAATACACTTGACAAGAATTTCCGCAGCATGATAATACAAAAGGTTAAACAAATGGCTCTCTCAAAATGTCCTTTTTGGTTATTGCTACCTATTAAACTATGGCTTAATGCATATACTATGTTTATGAATGAGATAATTTATTGATCTAAATGTATTGGGTAAAGGTTGCCATATACCGGTTGCTGTAAAAAAGTCTGCTTTTCACACACACATTGATCAACTTACTGGATTAACTCTGTGGCATGATATAAATCCTGATCATGCTTTTATTATTTGTGCTTTATCTTTCTGAATTCAACTAAATTTTGCATGCAACCATTAAGTATTCTTACATGTACATACCATTATGAAAGAGTTGACCTTTCACTGTTTATGCAAACATCTCACCCGCCTTGTGTATAAATTTATAAAAACTCTTTAAGCATCAAAGAACAATACTTAGCAGCAGTCAGATTCCTCTTAATCAGTTTAATTTTTAATAATTGATATTAATGTATATGTTTTGATTTTCTTTCTGTAGACAGATTTCAAGCTTGTTTTTGTCTAAATGAGACTGGCAGAAAATACAATCCAAACATCTAATAATTTTATTAGATAATACATAATAAAATAAATCATTGCTTTCATGTCTGTGTTCTGTGTGGTAAGACTATATTATAATAAAAAAGAAGAACAAAATGACAATACAAATTTTTGTACAGTGTATATGTGACACACAACAAACAGTTGTAATGATGCTGCTCAAAAGTAAGTCACAGTGTTGGTTCAGTTGACTACATATATCTAAAAGTTTTATTTTGCTTTATTTTTCTTTTCTTCTCTTGGCAGGAGTTAAAGAAAAATTTGGCAAAGATTACTTTATGAAGAAATGGTGATGATCTGTCAGTCATTGAATCAAGTGCCTAGATTCCAAGCGAAAAGTAGCAAAAAGTAGAAGTGATTAGTTAAAGGCATACTGATTTGTTATTAGTGTTTAAAGCATGATCTTTGGGGGAGTACCACTATGAAATAATTATTGAATTTCTGATATTTTCAGTACTTTTTGGTTTACAAGCAACAGAGAATTTTTATTATATCCAACTGCCATTTTGATTTGTACAATGTAGGTACTTTTGTCTTAGAGAAATACTGGCAAATATGTCTCAAGGTTGTTTCTACTAGCTTTATTAAGACCACATGTGTTACATGTATCATAGGACTCATTAAAGCCAAATTCATTGTCTCTTACCGCACAAATAGATAAATTGGGCAGGATAAGCTAACTTCAGAGTACATGTAAGTTGTAATTTGAATAATCCTGCCCCATTCTGTAAATGATGGAAGAGAAAATCCAAAAAAACACCTCTTTAAGTTTTCAACATCTGGAAGATGATACTTCGAATTTTGCTGTAACAATTAATGATGCAAATAGGAGACAAGTTTCATCCCACTCTCTTGAACATCTTCTTGAAAGTCTTGTTTCAAACTTTACAAAGTGGATAAGTATTTTCTGTTGACATCATCAAAGATGATTAACACTTGTATAGCATAAATGATAATAAGACATGATAATAAAGTGGTCACAAAGAGAATTTTTCAATTTTGATCTTCACTTAAGAGACTGAGTGTCAACAAGCTTATAAAGACAGGTTTTAGGTACATTATCTTTCCAAATCAGACTGAAATCAAACTCCTGCAAATAAAAGGAGAATTAAAATTTAAGTGTAGAAGATTACCAAGAATTTTGACTAAGATCTTGTTTGAGTGAGGTACATGTACGAATCTTACAAGATCTTTTAAGATTTTAGTAAGAATATCTCCCAAGGTTTACACAAGAATCTAATAAGGTCTATGCAAGAACCTTGCAAGAATCTTGTAAGAATCTTCAAAGATCTTAATAAGAACCTTGCAAGATCTCAGAAAGAACCTTAAAAGATATTGTAAGAATCTTGTAAGATTTGTATAAAATCGTGTAAGCTGACAAGATCTTGCAAGATTCTTGCAAGAATCTTGTAAGATAACGCCCATAAATTGTAAGATCTTTAGTAAGATTCTTACAAGAACCTTACAAGAATCTTGTAAGATCCTTGGTACAAGCTTCTTACAAGATCTTGTAAGGTTCTTGTAAGAATCTTACTTAAGAGGTAAGATAAGATTTTAATAAGAACTTGACAAGAATCTTACTAAGATTTCCACCTCGGCGCCCCTTCTTGTCCTGCATCCTCTGCAAAACTGCCGGACGCCCACATACCTCTCTGACCATGACCGTCAACTGTGGGCTCAGTCACATGTGGTGATGAATGACCCTGAAGACCTCGGTGTTGATGAGTGAAAGCCTTTTGATGAGACCAGTGACTTTGTAGTCCCACCAGCCCAGGTTGAAGAGCCGGCAGCCCTTCGCGTCATTATAGTCCAATCACCTGTTCTTCACACCTTCTATCATGAGCACCTTGTGTAGCTGACCCTGGACACTGGTGCAACATCCAACATGGTTCATGTCTCCTCTGCCAAGTTGTACGATTTCCCCATCACCCCCGCCTCCCAAATGGCTCGTCAGGCTGATGCAGTTCCCCCAATGGATGCCATTGGCAAAGTCCACTGCTCCCTAACCCACGAACAGTGGAACTTTGAATTACATGCCCTTGTCGTTCGTAAGCTAGACACTGATATCCTAGCTGGTAACCCCTTCATGGTCCGCAACCTGCCAAACATCAGATTGCAATACATGTATGTGACACTGAAATTCTCAAATACAGCTCGCCCTCCAGACACACATGTCAACCTAATGTGCAGCCTGCGCAATCCCAACCGCACCATTGTTCCACCAGGGGAGTATGTTCAGTTCAGTACCCCTTCTGACTCTGACTCCGACACCTTGTGGGCCCTTGAGCCCCTGCTAGACTGCCCTTCTAACATGCCACATAAACCAGAAGATGCATGGCCTCCACCACAGTAAATTCTCTCCGTTGATCACACCGTTCGCGTCTCCAACACGCCCAACTCGCCCATCTTTCTGAAGAGTGGTGAGCAGCTCTGGCAGGTTCGACACATTATACCTGTTGAAGCCTCCACCTCCCCTGCACCTACCACCACATGTTGTACTGCCTCTCCTTCTCCAGCAACCTGCAAGCCCTTTTCACCCTGTGTGATACTTGACCATGATGGGTGCCTAGATCAGGACACCTGTGACAAATTCATAGCTGTCAACCTGGAGTTTGATGATGTCTTCAACCCCTCCATCTCCAAATACAATGGTGCAAGCTGCAAAATCGATGCTGTTGTCAACATTGGCCCTACTCTTCCTCCTCAGCGCAAAGGCAGGATCCCACAGTACAACGGGAACACCCTTGAGGAGTTACAAGACAAGTTTGACAAGCTTGAAGCTGCCGGTGTCTTTGCAAAACCTAAATGTCTATGTAGAGTATCTAAGAAGCCGAACGGTGGAAGCAGGCTTGTAACATCCTTAGGGAGAAGTTGCCCAGTACAGTGAGCCCGTTGCCTTGACAAGCCCTCTCCATTAGACTCCGATGATGACGCAGACCCTGTTAATCTACCACCAAGACACTCCACTGTCCCTGAGCCTTCTCAAGTGGTTACTTGGCCCCCAGCCTATGAAGAAACCAAGGTTTCACCACCTGTGCATGACGTTATGCCTGTCCCAGAACTTCCACCCGTACCTGCAGCCACTGTCCCACCGCCCTGCACTCCAGCCTCTTCTCCAGACTGCTTGGTTCTTTCTGGTGCACCACCTGAATCTATCTGCTGCTGTCCTTCCTCCCAGGAGGTCTGGCCACCAACAATATGCCCCATTTTGGCACAATCAGGACTGGGACCACACCTTAGCGGTTTTCTGTTCGCATTGCTCTGTATGCCATCACTTTATGGTTGTACTTCTATTTTACTCGTAACATTTCAAAGGACCAACCTAAGGGACCAGAGACTGCACCCGTTGTGCATATGACGTTCGCTTTTCACTTTTGTTGTTCTAGTTCAGGCACTGTATGTTTCTATATTTAGTCATTTATTTTTGCATGCACATTCAGCTTAGTTCTGTGCTTGGATGCTAGGCCATAGAGAGAGAGCTAGGAGGCAACCACGCCACTAAGTTATTTACATTGTACCCAGCAGTTGTTAATGCTGTGAATGCGCTTGCGCTTCGTGTCTGTTTCCACATGCTTGCCTTTGATTACAGTTGGTGTATTATTAAATCTTTGAGTAAACGCAGTGTTTAACTTTTACTGGCGTAGAGGAAAAAGTGCTGCCAGAAAAGGTTGTAGGCTAACCTCAAAATCCTTGTTCATAACATTCTGAGCAACAGACACCATCATGGTGTTGTGGTCTTCCCTGTTTGGCTCATGCAGGATGCAACAAAAAGCCTATCCGATAACCAAGGGCTAGTGGAACAGTTTCAGGCTGGCACTTTCTTATTGTGGGTTGCCCAACAGGCAAGCATCGATATTGAATTGTCTGTTGCTTTTTTGTGATGCAAACTTCAGACAAAACTGTAAGTGTTTTTTAGCAGACAGTTTGAGAGAAAGTGAAAGAATACAAATCTTTTCTTTCTAAGGGCCCGAATCCATCCTTTTAAATCATATTTTCACCTGGCGGGAGCCAAAATGGCAATGACTGGGTTTTGACTGACCAACTAGCCTCCAACTTCCAGTTCTTCTCTCAGCCAAATCTTTAAGAAGATTAATGAAGATTTATAAAAGGAATACAATGGTGCCAAAATGCTCTGAGAAGAGCCACATTTAAAGTCCACAATTTGTGCCCATTCATTACACAGAAACATTGTTCCAATTTTTCTGGCTTCGAAGGACACAGGTATACCAATACTACCACAGAACAACCAAATGATTAGGCTTGCATTCTCCTTCATCGAGTGCAATTACTTGTTATTGTACAGTCCTATCGAGTAGTGCAGGCATCAGATTACTGTTTAATCATGTATTGTGTTTGCTTTTAAAAAAATATACATGGAGTGCACCTGGAAAGTTTGCTAGACATGCTTACTATATGTACAATTTTGTGGGCCCACGTACCTTTTGAAAGGGTTCATTTCGTAAAATTTAACAGAGAGACGTTTGAGTTTGAACTGAACAATAGGCAGTGCTTGAAATCAAAACAGAAATCCAGGTTGTCCCTGTTTCAAAAGGCGGGGAACCAAACCCATGAATTTGGTTGGGTGTCTACCAAATGAAAATCAAAGACTGAAGACTTGAATCTCATTTTCAACCAATTTTAAAACTGTTTAAAACTGTTAAAACTGTTTAAACTACAACATGAGGAAATAATTTATGCTAAAACGGTTTGTTCGATGCTAAGACAATGAAATCCAAGGAGTCTTTGTTTCATAGAAATGGTTCCCTTAAAACTAAGACCCTCGCTCAAACGCTTTGTGAAATGCTAAAACACTGAAATGCAAGGGTCTTCGTTTACTGTATATGCCCACCTCAAACTACAAAACAAACATCCTCCCAAAAACACTTTGTTTGACTCCAAAACAATGAAATCCAAGAGAAATTGGCATAAAATTCAAACAAAACTAATGGTCATGTGCTAGGCTACCATCAATTCGAGGACAGAACATAATTTAACCCACCGTCGAAGCATGAAGATGCTCACTTCCTTCACCAATGGCAAGTTAAGAGAGAGAAGCTCAAGAAAGAAGCGACAAGGTTGACCACCCTCTGCTTGTCTTAAGTGACGCAAACCTACAAATTTGTCACTACATTTTGTCTCAAAGCTGTTGCAGAGACGCGATATCAATCTTGCACAGATCAAATCTCTACTGTCAACTATCCAGACACTTGCAAAAATGGAAACTTGTGCTGGAAATCTGCCTCCAGTGATGACTTTCAACACAATCTCAAGTCATAAAAGTAACGTATAAGACGTAAGCCTTGTGAAAGACTTTTAAACGACATGGAATTTCAGACTGACTAAGCCTCTCTATGGTTACCTGCGAATGTTCACGAATGGCATTTTCATTGGGCGTTTTCCCTAACATAGTACCGGTAGGTTTTTCGCGTAAGACGAATTGTTTTGTGGTAACACTACTAGCGAGTTCAAGCAATCACGACATAAAAGAAACGCGACGATGGGAACAATAAAATAAAGGCAATGGGTTCAAGAAACAAAACATAAACTCTCATTGTGCAGCACAAATTTGGCAGTTTTCTATCCTTGTCATTGCACGATTATGGTTGTTAAACTTAATCATAAGATCGCTGATAAAAGTCCTTGCTTTCTCTATAATTTTGCGCATTTAAAGTTCTACTTTATAGATCAACTTTATGGGAAATAAAGAATGAATGAACTTACATTGCAGAATCATATTTTCTTCTGGTGGGGCAAGAGAACCTAGGGGTCTGGGTATTAATTGCTTCGGTCAGCCATCTTGATTTTCTTGTTCCCACACCATGCATGCCAATACAAATTGACTGTTCATTGTCTGAGAGATGATAGCGAACTCATTGACAATGTTGCATGTCTATCGAAAGTAGCCAGAGCTTGTTTCCGAAACACTAGATGGTCCGCATCTTCAACACTTGGATGAATAATTACTTTGCACAAGGTTAAGTCCTTACACATTTACTGCCTCACAGGATGAACTACAGTAATAAAACTGTATCATTATTCAAGCGGGATATAAAAGTAAAACTTATCCGTGCCCTGGTCTCCCAGTTAGAGAACCTATAACCTGAAAGTCAAGTTCTTACAGCAATTGCAGTATTTGACCCTGTGAACAATAATAATTATTATTTGAGGCAGCGTTCTGTCTTTCATGGCGAGAAGGAAACTGAAGCTCTTGCAACAAATTTTGAAATTGATCAGATCAGGAAAGTGAATGGATCCAGTTCCAAGAAGATATAGATACAACCTTTAGAGAATCACCATTCGAGAAACACTTTACAACACTGAACATAAAACGGTTGTAAGTCACCTTGTAAACAGTAATACCCACTAAATATCAAATACAATATCAAGAAAAAATTAACATCTGGAATGAAATCTTTATACTAAAAGTACCTCAAACATGTGGGATGGGCAGTTTAGAACACATTCACCATCTGAAGTTTGACGAAAATTACTGCAAGCATAGCAGTGACGGGGAGAGTTTAAAATAGAACAACCTCCAAGACATTCCTTGTGACAGCATAGATGTGGAGACTCTCTCAAACAACCCTTATCACCACATTCCAAATGATTGCACACTACAAAGAAAACCAAAATTATAAAATAAGTGAGAAGTCAAGGCTGTCCTAAAAAACTTAGAAATACTTTATCAGATTTCATAATGTACCAGACCAATAAAGAGTTGATCTTAATGCAAATAAACTCACTAAACAAGAAGGGAAATTTTGGAACGGCCTTGCATTATATTTGGTCCAATTGTCAGTGTACAAGTACAGTAGCTGCTAACACAGTACCAGTCAAAAGTCTTGACCCCCTCTCTCAAGTCTTTAGTGTCAAATTGATTCACAACACTTGATGCCTGCAAGTTTTGAGGCTTGAGACTCGGTTGAGGATAACATCACTCTCCATAAGGAAACATAAATAAATCATCTGTAAACACAAGAATTCTCTTAACTACTTCCTATACAACAGCCCTTGATGTTTGTTTACCCATTGACTCCTGGGAATGAGAATTACTTGTAGCAAATTTTACTGGCTAACGCCAGAATTTTATTCGTCAACCCTCCAGGCATCCTAGGGCACCTGAGGAGTCAATGCTTTTCCTGGCAAGTGCTTTGGTTACAACTTTTCCAGGAAGGAGCTGGATATGCAAAAATGTCAACAGATTGAAAAACACTACGCTACTTTTTTTGGGTAAAACATGTGAAATTGAAATTGGAATTGACATTTCCATTTGCTCTGCGGGGGATGTGCTTTGAAATAAGTTCAGGCCTCTTTTCAACAGACGAATTGAAAGATTTAAGGACCTGTTTGCAGGTCAGAGACAGTAAAATTAGAGAGATGGCCTGTTTTGTTGGGAAAAGTGTAATAAAGTTGTTGTTAGGGTGAAAAATTACATTTCTTTTAAAATTTTCTGCCATATAGTGAGGTGCAATGGAAACTGTGTTATAGCCACTGGTGGGTATTTCTTGCAGAAAGTATATGAAATAATCGCTGCAAAGGACAGTCAAAACAGCAGTAAAAAGAATCTTTATAGTCTCAACTTTACCTCATTGAAATACACCTTATTCCAAAATGGCCGCCATTTAGATATTCTTTTGTCTTTATTCAAATTAGACCTTGATGCCTCGTTCAACGCAAAATATTCTTTTGAATTTTCAGCTCAAGAACGAGGCATCAAGGGCTAATTTGAATAAAAACAAAAGAATATTTAAATGACGGTCATTTTGGAATAAGGTCTATAAGCTTTGTTTTAATCATTCAACAGAAAAAGCACCTCTGCTAAATGTCAAATTTTGAAATAATTGTTTCCTTGAATATTTAACACCAAGCGACTGATTTCTTAATGTTTGTTTCTTCATGGAATTAAAAACTTTGTTTCTGTTTGTAAAGTGCCTCAGTCACTGCAATATATAAAGAGGCTTCATTGAACATTACTGCAGGTTGCCATCTAACAATTTTGTTTGCAGTTACAATGTAATTAAGAGTATCAATGATATGAACCCACCAGCCTCGAATCACTACTGCTTATTCAGATGGCATATGGACTTGGGGAGTATCGACTGTAACGACACCAAACTTACAGTATACAGTACTGTGTACTATTTCACCACTTTACTACTTTTCAGCAAAATACACATGTATAACGAAATTTCGGGCGAAAGGAATTTTTGTGCGAACTTCATTGAAATTTTGAGATGCCTATTGTTTCAGTAAAAGCAAAAATTCATGTAACTTTTGCAACGGCTACGCGAATTTTCGAGCGAAATTTCGAGTGTTTATCGAAAATTCGCAATGAGCATTTGCCTTTTACATTTAAGTTAACGTTCGA
>OX421448.1:46832391-46839891 GCA_949126865.1 Montipora capitata | reverse complement strand
TTAATTAAGTATTTTATCTTTGCTCCACCCAACTCGATTAGCCTTGCTAAATTTGGGTGGATAAACTTTTCACTGTAACTAGTATTGTATGTAATAAACATTGTTGTTGTTGTTGTTGGAACTGTATACCAAAAAGGGAAATGATATCCAGCCCTAGGAAACCTAACAAAATTGGAAATTCAACTAAGTATTGAAATGTTTGTTTGCTTTGAAAGGTATAATTTTTCCAGTAAATGTATTTTTTACCTAACACGCATGAAACTCAAAAAAAACAAAACAAAACAAAACAAAAAAAAAAGAGTAACGACAAATTGAGTATTTTAGGCGTAAAAACTTCTCTCTCGAATAACTTAAAATCGGCTTTTACGATTTTCTTCAAACTTCATCAAACGTTAGACAAACACCTCAGGATTAGTACCCTGCGTATCATTTCAAAAGTTTAGATCGAATAAAGCATAAAATTGCTGCTAATAAAAAAGCATGACGTCACTGTTTCGTTGCCATGGTAACCTAGAATGCCATATCAAGTACATTTTTACAAACTTCAAGCTTCCTCTAGTACGTGGTTAAAGTTTCAAAGCTGTAGGTGCTTGCATATTAGAACTGTGGCCGTCTTCAGTCTAATGGTATAGGCTAAATATATTGTAGGAACCCTCCTTAATATTTGTTAAAATTAATGGTAAGCGATTTTTTGGTAGTAACGAAAACAAAGACAGAAGACCCAAGACTTCGAAAACTAAGACCCACTCAGCATTACGACGCCGGGATCCCGGCTAACCGGGTTGAGATTTTTTCATGTAATAGCCTTCACCAGGACAGCCCGGTTAGTTGGGCCAGTGATTTCTAACCACATTACTCCACTTTAGAGCAAAATGGCCCACAGAATAGTAGATTTTTATGTTCCACTCCTTCTTGTTGTTGTCATCTTTTTTCACAAACATATTCTAAATTTGGTCAGTAAAAATGGAGGACTGCGGACTGCGGACCGGGTATAAAATGAGGCCCAGGTTTGAAACACGGACTGCGCAGTAGGTATGACACATGGACTGAGTTTTCAGAAAACTAGGTTTGCACTGGCCCAGATACAGATTTTTAAAAAGCCCTTGAGTACTCTTATTCCGTGTCAAAATATTGTCACGTACACAGAAATGCTCAGTTACAACATCAACTGGGCTAGAGAAAGTAAGAGTAGAGATTTATCACAAAATTGTACTTTAATCCATGAATTTAAAAAGGAAAAGGAAAGGAAATTAGCATCTCCCACTGAAGTCCTTTAAATTTCTCGATTTCTGTTAAACATAAAGCTTGTGACACGCGAAGGATTTCATAAATTACTTTCGTATCTTACCTCTGATAAATACAATATACAAATATTTTGCAATTTCAACTAAAACCTTCAGTGAGCTATTAACGCTATGATTGATAACTATGGCGCGAAGCACTTTTTCCACCATTCCCATGTCGGACTTCAATTCATGTTGTCAGCTTCTCGTTATTTCGTTGCTCAGTGCCTTTTTCACAGTGTTTTATACTCAGTCCGCATTTTATACCCGGTCCGCAGTCCGTGTTTTATGCCTAGTCCCCCTTTTATACCCAGTCCACAGTCCACTTTTCAAACCTGGTCCTCGTTTTATACCCGGTCCACAGTCTGAGTGAACAGTCCACACCAAATTTGGAATATGTCATGTGAAAAAGGATGACAACAACAAGGAGAAGTGGAGGGAAGTTTGTCTCGCTAAATTGTTATTAAAATTCACCATTCTACAAAGAAGCCTTAAGGCTTGCTATCTTATACATCTTGTATTTAAACATACAAAAACGACTATTTTGCTCTAAAGTGGAGCTGTCCCAGTGAAGGTGGTTACATGAAAAACTCTCAGCCCGGCTAGCCGGGATCCCAGCATGGTGATGCTGGGATTTCAGCTAATTGGGCTGAGATTTTTCCATCGCAAACTTGATTTTTGGCGTGTTTCTCAGGCCCTATTTACAAGCAGGTAGGGTAACCCTAGTGCTAGGGTTACCCGCACTAGGGTTACCCTAGCACTCACACATTTCTTCTTTTTTTTCAACGACGTGTTTACAAGGCAGCTGGGGTTACCCTGGAGCTAGGGTAACCCTACAGTACTGTGCAAGCAAAAGTAATGAGAGCGAATTTCGACAAATTTCAACGAAATTTGACGAAATTGTGCGATATTTCGAAGGAGGCGAATTTTCGGTGATATTTCGATGAAAAGTCAACGCAACTATTGTTCCGATATTATCGCAATTTCATGCAGATGTGCGAAATTTCGCATGGCATTTCGTTTGAAATTTCGTCTGGGGAAGCAAAATTTCGGGCAACATCTTTTGTCGGGGAGCAAAATTTCGTGTGACATTTCGTTTGGCAGAGCGAGATTTCGTGCGAAATTACGTTTGGCGGAGCGAAATTTCGTGCAACATTTCATTTGGCAGGGCGAAATTTGTCGCTAAGGTTTTGGACTTTACAGTTTCATGACACGATATTTCTATCGGCATTTGGCAAACTGTATGCACTTAGGCTAGTTTCGGTACGGCTCACTTTTGTCACTTTTGCTGTTACCAATAATTTTTTTACAAGCGAGCAAAACACACTTATCTTTAAAAGCAAATCATAAATTCATTCTGAGACACAGTCACAGGAAATTGTTCTAAATTGCTGTTTGGTTTAAATTTGTGATAAACATGCAGAATCGTCAACATTTTAAAGTATTTCCGACAGTTGTTCTATTTAAGTGGATCTTTTAAATAAATTAAACTCACCAGGTTCGCATTTGTATTTCGGAAACCTTGATCTTGTGAGGACGGTTAAACCTAACCCACAATGTGCATAACCAAACAATCCATATGCCAAAAAAAAGCATGTACATAATTCCCGCCAAAGCGTTTTTATGCAGTGTAGTCAAGCATCAGTAATGTCAAATCACAAGTTTCCTTCACAAGAAATGCCAGTGATAACAACAAAACCACACAACTTCCGGTAGCCAATGCAAACTTATTTCCGGCTGTCAGCAACTAAAGAGTGAGGACTACAAAGACTGAAGACCGTTTTAGTTCTACGGTACACAATTTTTTTGCTACTGCAAATAGCCTTGATTAATTTATTAAAATTCAAGCAAACCGATAGAACGGAGAACAAAATTACCACTTTGCCTTTGAAGGGGTGCTATTTCGACTTGTTTATAATTCTGCACTTAGCAAAAAAAACAAGGTTTTTCGTTGGTTACTGTTGCTAAGGCCTTACTGATCGAGCTTATCAGTAAGTTATCCAAGTGTTGCTAGAATTGTTGGAAAGATGATGCTTACTGGATCTACAGAGAATCTTGCGAGATCAGGACGGCCAAGGAAGTTGAATGAAGCAGCAAAGGCCTTTATCGAGTAACAGATTCTTTTCATCGGGCAACAGAGAGAGCCTGGGCGTGGTTTTTTACAGATGGACGAAGGTTTTTATTAATCTTTTACAGTGTATTTGGAGGATTTAGCAAAAGAAGGGCTTTTCAAGAAGTTTTGAATGTGCCAAGAAATTACGCAAAACTATTCTTGGTTCCTTTGCCCAGGCCAGGGCATTAATTAAGCTTGTCACGAACATACACGTGGGAATTTGGGTTACCAGGATCAGTAGCTGATTGGATACGGTATGTTATTTTTATTATTGCGTGTAATGTTTATGTTTTCGTGGGCAATGAAAATTAATTGACAAAGTAACAAAGATCTAGCAACGCCCTGTAGGACCGAGTTCTTCAGTATATTTTCTCTTTGTTTTGTGGAATTTCACAGCTGTTTCGTTCCAGTGAGCACGAATTTTCACTGATATTTCGCCTGTTCGAAAATTCACCTCCTCAATTTTTGCGAAATTTCGCTGATATTTTGTTCCCTTTGACGCGAATTTTCGTTGATATTTCGCTTCTTCGAAATTTCGCTTCTCCGATTTTTCGAAGCCCTGAGCAAAATTTCGTTCTATCGTACGAAATTTCGCCGACTTCCATGAAATTTCGCATGTCCAATGTGCCAAATTTCCAGCGAATCTTCGACAAATTTTCGACAAATTTTGATGAGAACAAAGCACAAATTTCGTCGAAATTCGCTCTCATTACTTTTGCACAGTATTGTATGTGAGTGCTAGGGTTACCCTAACTCTAGGGTAACCGTAGCTGCTTGTAAATGCTCTGCTAGGGACAACTCGCCTACCCGGGACAACTTTTTAGCGGTTTTCATTGTGTCTGCGTTGCGGGCGGTTACAAAGCACACAAAGTTGTCCCGGGTGGTAGGGGTAACCCTACCTGTGAAATTTTGCCTGTAAACCCAGGCTATGTTTGACCTTCCTGCTAGGGTAACTCTAGCTGTAGGGTTACCCTACCTGCTTGTAAACAGGGCCTCAGACGTGCCGGGATTTCCGCTAAACGAGCCAGCCCGCCTAACAGGGTCAGCCTGGCTCATGTAATCGGCGCCTTAGATCTGCTTAGGACTAACTCTTGTTTGAATTAAACTTAATGGTATGTCAGTTTTCAAGTGGGTCTTAATTTTCGAGGTCTTCGTTTTCGATACTACCATTTTATTTTTTCTTTGCGTGATAGTTGCGTGACTTCAAAACCAAGAATTGGGTTTTAGGGCATGTACATGTAATCAAATCCAAAATGGGGTTGGTCAACAATGACAATTTGAATGCATTTCTTGACTTAGACATCATATGTGACCGTCCAGATGAAAAGGATGCTTAACCAAAAAGCATTTCAAGTGCGTTTGTGTTTGAAACGCGTTTGAAACACGTTTGAAACTGTTTGAAATGCGTTTGAAACTGTTTGAAACCCAAGGTGTTTGAAACGCAGTAAAAGATTTTCATCTGTGTTTGAAAAGCCAACCTGTACTACATCTGTCAACAGTGAACATAATTATTACTGTCGCAGCAAATTATTTCAGTAGCGAATGCACGGAGTAATTTTCTGTTTCATTTGCTTCTTAAAAGTACCCTTTTGTTTTATTGAAGCCTACCGGTTTATGAGTTAATCAGAAAACAACGTGGATCAGTTGTTTTTTTACTAACAAGCCGCGGAGCATATATTGCTCTTGAAATAATGACAGTGTTAAAAGTAACGAGCGAGAATTCTGCAAAAACTGCTTTGACACCTTGTGCGTTGTTGTGTGAAATAACAGTCACGTACAAAATTTGATCATGGAAACATAGCCGTGGAAACATTGTCTGCCTTGTGTCTGCGTTGCCAGTGACATTTCAATGCATAAAACGTGGATTTGTGTGTAAAAGTGTGCATGTGGAAGTGATGCATGAAACAAAATCAGCTGGAAAAACACCAGCAACTCCGAAGCCGTTTGCGTGGACTACAAAGCTTACCCTCAGGAAAATCAGTAACTTTCATTCAAGCCAACATTTAAATCCTCATAGTACATGTACTTCCGAACCTTCTGCCATTAAAACCACTTTCCAAATTCAAAGTCGATCTTATAAACTCGGTAACAGGAATATTTTGAAATACTTGAATTAAGAATTCAAGTTAGACTGTTGAGATTCTGAATTCTCGTGGGCGTTCTCTTCATTTTAGACAGAGTACACTTTGTAATTCCATTTCCTTAAAAGAATCATTGTAAACCTAGAAACGACACATAGCGCATTGATTTTTAGAAAAAACTGCAATTTGAAGCAAGATTTTGTGAAAGACTTCCGAGATTGCAATCAAATTTCGGACTTGCAGATTCTGCCGGGTCACGCGTGACAATTCACTGTAAAAAGTAAACGCTGTTTCCAAAGCAAAGCGCCTATCTCTAAATAGCAATATCAAAAAAAGGGTGAAGGCATTATTTTAACTGACAAAAAGCCTAGCTCTTAAAGTTAGCAAGATCTTCTCAGCGTTGTTAAAGCCTTCTGGGCAGAAACGTTTCACTAAAGGTCTGTGTTTGCATGACAAGGACGTGACAGAAATATTGGAAACATCTCTCCCGTGTTTGACTAAAATATACTCGTTATCCACGACGCTCAAATCCTCCTGACATGCAGGGTTTCTGGTTACCCTGGATTCCAGAGGTTTTTCGCTCTCTTTGGGCGACGAAAGATCAGAGCGAAAAACTAAAGAGCGAACCGGCGAACCGGTTTTTCTCGCCGCTTCGCGACTCGCCATTCCGTCGCTCTGAGAGAAATTAGTACCTCTGGCATCTAAGCAAAGAAACAGACACTCGCACTTCCGTTCATTTCCATTTCAAAGATCTTGAAATTATTTAGCTTCAGAAACGTTTCGAAAAAAAAGTAAATTCATTCATATTTGACAAAACTTACAAAGACTGCTAAGACAATTCATGCAGAAGGACCGACCGATAATATAATTATGCACATGCTAATTCTTCTGTTTCAAACGCAATGAAATGTGACACTTATGTTTGAAACGCAGTGAAATGCTGTTTTTTGAAACACATTTGAAACATGTTTGAAACGCGTTTAAATTTGTTTGAAACACTGTTTTGAAACGCGTTTGGGAAGAAATGGTCTAAGCATCCTTTTCATATGGACGGTCACATATTATGACAGTTCCAGAACCAGATTTCAACCTAGAGGTTAACACCACTGACCAGGACTTGGCAGGAGTGATCATTTATCTAAGTGGAGATAAAGGGACTTCATGCGAGAAGAAAAGTGACCTTGTAAGCATCGAAGTTAACTTTGAAGTGTGACTTCTTCTAATCAATCAAAATGACAAGGGAGGGCATTACATTGTTATATCTTTTTATTGACAAAGTATCAATTGAGTAAAGGAAAGGAAACCACTTGAAATGCTTGTCTACAGTTTCATTCAATTCTGGTTGTGTTTACACTTAAGGTTGCAAGAAGAGTACAGTTGTTGATTGAGAGAACAATAACCGAATTTCATCAAAATTTGTTTCATTCTTTTTCCAAAGTACTGTCCATGTATTTGATGCACTGTTTGGAAGCTACAAACAATTTGAGTGATAACTTCTTACAGTGGGAATTTTTTCATTTCATCACATTTGTAGATGGTAAGTAAAGTAAGTGATTCATGATTAAAAAAATAGTGGTCACCGACGATCTAAACGAGTAAAATCGATGTGATTTTGCAAAGCTCTTGCAAAATTTCGATTGTCACGTTTTTGTGTGACCTGTCGTGGAAGGACTGCAACCCAAGATAGGATCAATCATTGAAGGTATGAAAGCTTTTTACCTAAAAATAAAAACTTTCTCGAACATACCAACAGAGTTTTAAGCAGGTGTCATCTTCATTTGGTTAGTTTTTTGTATAATATCTCTCCAATGCTGTCATGCTCGTCTTCAAGTGTGGTTTTTGTGAAATATAATCGCTGGTTGTTTCCACGCACATCAGTACTAACCAAGCGGACGAGGACAAAAATACTGCTCTATTTTCACAAAAGTAAAAAGAACTTCAAAAACATGCATTCATTTTGAACTTAAGTTTGTAAGGTAATAAAAACATTTTTAAAAAAAGCCCCATTAAATTTACGCGACGG
>OX421448.1:46824891-46827391 GCA_949126865.1 Montipora capitata | reverse complement strand
TATACTTGCCAAACTGGTGAATTCTAATTCAAAAGTAAATTTCACTCGAAAAACCGATATCACACTCATTGCTTTGTGATTTATGCGATATCCGTTTTTAGCGTAAAATTTAGCATGGAATTCACTAGTTAGGCAGTGAATTTTTTAACACACGAAAGCAAAGAAATTTTAAATTATTAATGTATCAACCGGAAACATCAAAACGCGGACAATTCGAGACTTTTTATTTTCATTAACCCTACAGGCAGTAAGATTAAATAACCAGGGAGCTCCGCTTTTAGGCTTAGCTTAATCTATATATTATTGATAAATGTCAACCGAATTCGAGATAGTGAACCTTTTGAAGTGTAAATAGATTTACTGACAAACAGAGATGATTATTTGTTGAACGAGTTTAAAAGAAAACTAGACGCTCCGTGAGCGTACACTGGGTTGCCTGTGGTACGTGTTACTCAAAACAGAAGTGACTGAGTTGGGTGGTATCATAGTTAATAGAGGGGAACGGTTTGGAAGCTCGGCAAACATCAGAGGAGCATACAAAGATGCCAAGATTTTGGTTCGAAAGTCCATGACCGTGCTCAATCTTTTGTTTTGCACTCATACACTATGCATGAATTACAGAGATGCCAACCTATGGAGATCTAAAATCTGGAGATTTCTTCCTTTCGGTCTCCCCACCCCTCCCCCTCGATCAACCTACCCACTCCCCTCCCCTCCTCTCCCTCCAAAAACGCACCCACCTATCCCCCAGCAGCTCCTTCAGAATACAAGAATATTCTGCCACCATTGTGAATTTGCGGGAAAACAGGGTACTTATGTCAATAATTTTTATTGGTTAATCGGAGATCCAATCAAACAATCGGTTATATGGCTATGATAGCTAAAGGAAGCCATTTTGTTTAGTCCTATTAACGTGTGTTTGAAACTCAGAGATGAAGAAATGCATTAAGAAACAATGAAGCGAGTTAGAAAAAATCGATTTTTTTTAAACTGTGGGGATGCAATTTGAGTCTAGAATAGAGAAACGTCTGTGAAAGGTTCAGAGTCGTTTTTATCCGGGAGATTTAATGACCCGTACGGGAGACCGGGAGATTCGTTCCGTATCCGGGAGACTCCCGGATAATCCGGGAGAGTTGGCACGTATGGAATTACGTAACTAACACGTTTCTAATGGTGTCAAAAAGATGTTAAGGAAAGCTGAAGCCCAATATTGGATTAAGCTAGCAGATAATGTATCCATTCATAAAGATTTTTTGGAAAATATCAAACCAAATCCTTGGTAAGAGCACAAACACAAGAACTGGTCCATTACAAGACACAGATGGCAATATAATAACTGATGAAGAGCAAAAAGCAGATTTATTGAACAATTCGTTTTTAGATACTGCTATTAATCTTACAAGGAACTTAGACCCTGTCCCCATTGACACTACTTGTTTTATAAATAGGGTTACTCCCACTATTGAAAATTTTTCTATTTCATGGGATGAGATCAAGAATAATGTTCTCAAATCCCTTCAGCCAAATAAGTCGGTGGGCCCTGATCAAGTTTCACCTAAAGATCTTAGATTAGCTCAGGATTCTGTGATACAAGGGTTGTTTGAGGTTTTTAAAAAGAGCAGGGATTGTTGTAGATTCCCCCAGCAGTGGAAGGAATCCTTAGTTACTGCTCTTTTTAAAAAAGGGAGTAAATTGGATCCTAATAATTATAGACCTATATCTTTGCTTAGTGTCCCAGGAAAACTGCTTGAAAGGGTTGTATGTAAGTCCTTTGATGATCATATTTTATCTAATAGTATTTTAACTAATAAGCAATGGGGCTTTAGAAAAGGTTATTCAACTGAAAGTCTTCTGCTACATCTTTCTGAAGCTTGGAGAGAGGCTTTCGGACGGAGGTCGCAAGGTTGGAGTCTTATTCATTGATTTCCGTAAGGCTTTTGATTGTGTAAATCACACTATCCTTGTTGAAAAACTTAAAGGAATTGGAGTTATGGGTAGTATGTGGAATTGGATCAATGATTACCTCTCCAACCGTGTGCAAAGGACTCAAGTTAATGGTATAAGATCGGATTTAAGACCTGTTAAAGTTGGAGTACCCCAAGGGTCCTTATTAGGTCCCAGACTCTTTGCAACTTATGTAAATGATTTACCAGATCATGTTAACAGAGGGGCGTTGTATATGTATGCGGACGATACAACAATTTATATAGTAGGTGACACTGTTGATGAGATCGTTCTTGTTTTACAAGAGGTTCTTGACCAGGTGTATACCTGGTGCCTTAAGAATAGACTGATTATTCACGAGGGTAAATCTGAGGCAATGATTTTGAGCATTAATCCCTTCATTGGTCCTTTGAAACCTCTGAAGTTGGGTGAGGATTTTATTCAGTACATATCCTCTACTGCTTGTCTCGGGCTTACCATCGATGATAAACTGTCTTGGTCTCAGCATATTAAATCAATTTGTGTGTCATTCAATACTAAAGTCAAAATGCTGAGA
>OX421448.1:46807391-46812391 GCA_949126865.1 Montipora capitata | reverse complement strand
AGCAACGACAACGGCGACGGCAACGAGAACGTTACAAATTTGCATATTTAGTAGGCAAAAGTAGTAGCTTTGCATGCCCTGCACGCGCGTTTTTCCTTTTTGTCAATTTCTTTGCCGTCGTCAGCAAAACTACAACGTGAAATAACGAAGTTTGAGGGGTTCTGGAGAACGTCAGCACTTGGACATAAATTTTCATTTTTCTCCCCTAAATTAACCGCCGCTCGTAACGGTTTCATTTCTGAAGGACTGCCACACCTTTGTCATATTAAAAAGTTTGGAATAGTCGCGAAGTGATCGCAATAACGGGAATTTATGTTTTTACATGACGTTCTCGTTGCCGTTGCCGTCGTCATTGCTAAAGCTCCCTATTAAGGGTCGCGACGGTGTCATTTGGCACCTCCCTTGGTCCCCTGACGAGGCAGGCCGTAGTTTAACCTGGCGCGAGCTCCAGGCGGTCCATGTTTGCCTTTCTAGCTTTTCTAAAACATTATCTGGTTGCGCAGTTCAATGGTTTACTGATAACCGTAATATTCCATCTATAATTCGCACCGGTAGCATGAAGCGTGATCTTCACCACCTCGCCCTGTCTATCTTTAAAATAGTCGTCAGGTATAGCATCGATTTGCAAGTAGATTGGATCCCCAGATCCTTCAATAATCACGCCGATGCTATCAGTAGGATTATTGATTTTGATGATTGGGGTGTGTCCCTTGAATTTTTCAATCACATTGATCACATTTGGGGTCCCCATACTGTGGACTGCTTTGCGAATTTTAATAACGCAAGTTAACCAAGTTTTATCCCCGTTATTGGAACCCGCACGCCCAGGGCGTCGACGCTTTTTGTCAAGACTGGGGAAAGGAGAATAATTGGTTAGTACCCCCGGTGTTCCTTGCTCCCCGGGTAATTAGGCATCTTGTAGAGTGCAAAGCTGAGGGAACCTTGATCGTTCCCAAGTGGGTTTCATCTCCATTTTGGCCCATGCTTTTCGGTCCTCAGTCCCTTTACAATCCTTATGTTAAGTGTGCGATTATCTTCACAGATGTTTCTGGGATTTTTGTCAGGGGCTCCACTGGCTCTATTTTCGATGGGCCTAAATTCAAATCCCACGTTCTAGCCGTCCGTCTGTCGGCTCGTTAAATCATGATATGTAATCTTATGTTTTGATATATTCTTTAGTCATTATCCGCTATTTTTAGCTGTCTGTCATATTCCAAAATTCATTGTATCGTTCTGTATTAAACGCTTTAGCTATCATGTTCACAATTAGTGGCCTGTCTCGTTCCCTGTTTATGTGCCTCGATGGCAATTATCTCTGTTTAGAGTTTTTCGGTTTACCTCGCGTGAGGTCACGTGTGCCTCGGTGGCCGCGTATGGGCATAGTCTCGGTGACTACTTCTGTTCACTATGGGTGGCGTTCCCCATGTTCTGTGTCACCCCACCCCGTATCATAATCCTTTGTTTTCCTCGCGGATGCCTATCATGTATCCTCTCCCTTTGTTTTTCCCCAAACGTCTTTTCCAGCCCTATGTGGACCGAGCTCACTCATGTTCAGGAGCCTTATCTACGCCGTTTGGCTGACAAGTTGCCCGAAGTTGTCCTTGGTTCCAGAGCAGATAATACTACACTCACCTATCTCAACGGCTTTAAACGATGGCGCTCCTGGGCCTCCAAGTTTCCTGAGATTACTGTGCTACCAGCTACACCCGCCTGTGTTGCCTTGTACTTGCTTGGTGTCCTTCAAGCGTCCACTTCTCCATCCCCGGTCCAGTCAGCCTTGTACAGTATCCGCTGGGCGCACGATATTGCTGGTTTAGTCTCCAACTAGTCATACACTCCCACAGAAAGTCTTAGAGTCAGCCAGGCGGAGGCTGTCCCACCAGACATCCAAAAAATTACCTTTCACAGGGGAGATTTTGCTCAAGTTTTTCCAGAGCCTTGCCGGGTCATTGGTGGACACGAGGTTCATGGCCATGGCTCTCCTTGCCTTCGCAGAGTTCCTGAGATTTGATGAATTATCCAATCTTAAGCTTAAAGATGTAGTTTCCCATGCCACATACTTTGAACTGTTTATCGAAGGTAGTAAGACTGCTCAATATCATGAAGGCGCCGTCGTTCCAATTGTTAAAACTGGTACCGACCTTTGTCCCTGGGCTAATCTTCTGAAGTACTTGTCTCAGTCACAGCTCTCTTTGCCCACATCTGCCAACGGCGGCGATGGTTTTCTTTTTGGTAATATTCAAACCAAGTCCGGAAGGCAGTTTATCCGCTCAGCTTCTAAACTCTCTTACTCTAGATGTAGAGAAGTACTTTTAAAGACGTTAGTGGACGTAGGATTAGATCCTAAATGCTATTCCTGGCATAGCTTCAGGAGTGGCGGTGCCTCTTCCGCCGCTAATAATGGAATTTCGGATAGAATGTTCAAGCGGCACGGTAGATGGCGTTCAGAGAACGCTAGAGATGGGTATGTCGAGGACTCCTTAGAAAGCCGTTTAGCTGTTTCTATTTTTTTAGGCGTCTAGTTTTTCCCGTTCTTTGTATTCCCAGCAGCTCACAGTTCGAGCTGCAGAGCCATCTTTGTGTACGAGTCATGAATATAAATAGGAAATGTATTTACATTCGACGGAGCTGAACTGTAAGTGATAGCGACAAAGAATACAAATATTTTCCTGTTGGCATGAAATGCACGGGTGCCGCTATGGCATTGAATTAGTCTATTGTTATTTAGATATATAAGGTTTGTCAGGATGTAATGTATTCATCTCAGCTCTCGAACTTTCAAATTTTATTTTAGATAACTTTGTATGTCTGGAAATCTTATATTACCTCTAGCCCCCAGAGGATAGTGCGCCTACATTTGGTTGGGGAATACGTTCCTATTTTCCCACTGGGTTTTTGGGTTTGCGTATCAGGCGGTTGCACATGCTTTAGCCTGAGTGGTTCTTACTTTATGTTTACCTTGTAACTAGTATCTTATCTGAGCTTTCTAACGATACTCGGACGGCATTAAACACTCAGGCTCACAGTTCGAGCTGCACACCCATCTTTGTGTACGAGTCATGAATATAAATAGGAAGGAGTGGTTTTTTGGTGGGTTTTCGTATCTGGCGTGGTATATTATGTTTCCATTGTCTGTTGCCTAAGACTTAGCTCGTTATATTGTATTAAGTTTAGTATGTGGAATTGTCCACGTGTAGCACTTGTAACCATCAGATGGCTGACTGTACTCTACTAATAAACTATTTCATTTTTCATTCCTCGCGTGTAAGTGGAGTCAGAATCATTTCTTACCTTTTCGCGTACATGTACCTCTAAACATCAACATTAATCCAGACTTTCCAAAAAAACCTTTTTTTTTTTTTGCTTTAATTAGAGAGAAATTTCGCTTTCCAGCGAAAAACATTTAACTTAGCAACGCGTGGTGCAAACATTTGCCATATAAGGTCAAAGTAAGGTATATGAGATGGTGTACGGAACAATGCAGTTAATTCGTTTTTTTTTCTTGGAATTAGACTCTATTCTTATATGCAAAACATGTGGGGCCATTTTCTATTGTTTTGTACACCAACATGCCCATCTCATCACGTGGCTGCTAATTATGAGTTATTATTACTCTTTTCATAATTCTGTAACATCAAAACTAATTATTTACACACATACCTTGGATGCCATCTGTATCCGTTCTTGTTACTTGTATCCAGAATAGTCTTCTGTTGTTGCCAAAGACATGCCATGTCTGATGGGACATCACTTGAGTTGGTGTTCTCAAAAATGCTAACTAGATCCGACTGGTCTTGATCATCCATTTCTAAGGCCTCAGATCTGAATTTGTTTTGCCAGTATTCCACTCGCATTTCGGCATTTCTCCTCCGTTTAGTTTCGTTTTGACACAGTTCCACAAGTTCCTCTCGCAACAAATACCTTTTGTTGCAAAAAGGTTTTACTTCTGCCCTGCTTTCCTTTCTTGTTTTTCTATCGCAGTTAACCTTCTTCAAGTATGCACATCTGGAACAGGAAAGCTTTTTCCCGTGCGTTATAATTTGGCAAGATGCAGCAAACGACCCTCTCTCAGGCTTCGTTCCAGGATACATTAAATCATTCCATTTACCTGTGATGTGTGGGATGAGGGCAACAGTTTCCTCATCTTCTTCAAGAGGCATCCCAGAACACAAATTTGAGCCGTTGAGGTATTCGAGGAAGTACACAATCTTTTCCCTCCAGGCGTAGGGAGGGATAACTTGAGGAATTTTTAATAGGGCACTAAGATTAGTTATACAGTTGTGAGATTTAAGGATGACCTTCGTTGCAAGAGGCTGTTGCTGGGATGACTGTACCTGTAATTCCAAGGTTATTCGCTGTCCTTGAAACTCGTTTTTTTCTCTTCTAAAGAAGCTTACTCGATATTTGTCACCGTTTTCCACCTGCCAGCCCGGCACGTTAATTTCCTTTGATAATTCAGCCAAGGAAGGGAACTTTGCCGTGGAAGTCTGCTCCATTTTACGTTTTAAATTTAAGTAAGCAATCCTGCGATATTTTCTTGGGCCCCGTTTCACAATTTTAACCCTCTCCCCGAATAAATCGGGATCTGCTTCGCAAGGAACTACTCCACTGCAAATTTTCCTTCTGAATGTTACTTTGCTCGATTATGTCATCAGCAAGGGTTAGATCGTTCTCACCTACTTCATAATTGGAAAGGACCCTGTGATATGATTTGTAATAAAAAAGTTTCAATGATGTTAGCACACTCTATAATATTCAAGTCGTATCAAAGCTTAGGCAATGGGCAACTCTACTCTACTTACCAAAACGTCCAGTGCGCAGAATAACCAGGACCGCAAATCGGTTTTGATTCCATGGCAGAACAGCGGGGAGCAAGTAATTTTTCTCTGGGAAAACTGTCAAAAATCAACTGATATTTGCATGTTTACGTAGTTGAGCAACGCGATTGGGTACTCGAGACAAAGGGTTTAGACGCCAGAAGCCCGTGGGGACGTGCGAAA
>OX421448.1:46789891-46792391 GCA_949126865.1 Montipora capitata | reverse complement strand
ACTATATTTCTTCTGCCCAGAACAATAGCTCTTCGGTTAAGAATAGAACTTCTGCCATTAGGAACTTTTGTTCTTCTAATGAGAACTATAGGTCTTCTCTCAAGAACTATGGTACTTCTGTTAAGAACTATGGCACTGCTCTGGGGACGAAGAATCAAAACCTCATAATTCTTTTCAGAAGAAATAATTTCTGGACAGAAGAATATTAAGTCTTCTAAGAAGTATCTCGTTTTAGAGTGTTTAGAGCTGCTTTTTTCCTCTGTATTGCAATTTTTGGGGTATCTTTAGAAGCTCTGATAAGGTTACATGATGCCTGGAGGACCTATGACTAGAATAGGAACGAAAGGGAACGACAATGACAAAACAGAATACCAGTAATAGCTTAGTGGAAGAAGTTACTCCACAAATTCTTTCCTTGGGCACTAAACCGTTTGTTATTTTCAAAAAGTGGTTTAATCGGTTTTTCCTTTGTTCAGGAATGAAAATCGAATTTTCATTGTCAACTGGAATTAAACAACAATTATCTGTACTCTTTTGGACATAAAGAAAACGTTGATTTGTTTGTTTGTTTGGTTTGCTCTAAGGGTCTGTTTACATGGAGATAGGGTGACCCTCCTTCTATAAGGGGCAAAAGATAGCCCCCCTTCACATGCAAAGTCTTGTCCCTAGGGCTATCGCGATTCTTGAATTTGGCGCCGAGGGAGACAACTGTGCGGGCGCTAAGTACAAAGCAACCAAAATGGCGGACAAGCGAAGAATTTTGGCGGTAAATTCAATTTTCCTTACGCTTGCTTCTTTAGCTTCGGCTTTTAAGTGTTGTGGGTTCTTGCTGTCGTATCTCCAAATAGAAAAACGCCGACACCAGAGAATGGCACTACAGGTAGCCACCCAGCACAATGCTGCAATGCAACGAATGAGGCATGTACGAAGGAGAGCCTTTTGTCATCAAGGGAGAATTTGGAGGAATCCTGGTCGCACAGAGCAGTGGTGGAGGAACCTTTACGACGGACGTTTACCAGATTCGGAGTGGAAGAAAAATCTACGAATGGATCGGGATGTCTTTATGTCTCTAGCAGATGAAATACGGCCCTATATTCAGCCTGGTAGGAGTCCAAGAGGCCTTGATGTACTTTCAGTAGAAAAGCAGCTGGCTTTGACTTTGTACTTTTTAAAGGACCAAGGTTCCCTTTCTATGAAAGCAAATGCTTTTGGGGTCGCATGTTGCACGGTTTCTGTGACTGTTCGTAAAGTCTGTGATGTAATTACTAGGGTTCTGGGACCAGGTTACATCAAGCTGCCCTCAGTTGAACAGGATATGAATGACCTTGTCAAAGGTATGGAAAATAAATAAGGATTTCCACAAGCATTTGGATGCGTGGACGGGACTCATATCCAGATTACTCAGTCCACTGAAAATTCCAATAACTACTTCAGCTACAAACAGAAGTACACGTTGAATGTACAAGCAGTGTGTGACTGGAGAGGGTTGTTTATGAATGTGGAAGTGAAATGGCCAGGTAGTGTACATGATGGGAGGGTGTTTGCAAATTCAAGGATAAATAAGCTGTTGTAAGAGAAAAAAATTCCCATGCTTTACAATGAAATTCTTCCAGGGTATGACAAGATACCTGTTAGCTTGTTAGGGGATTCTGCTTACCCCTTGCTGCCATATTGCATGAAGGAATACCCTAACACTCGCACAAATGAAGAAGTCATATTTAACAACATGCTCCGACGTGCAACGAATCCCATAGAATGTGCTTTTGGCAGGCTGAAAGCCAGATGGCAGATCTTAAACAAAAGAATCGAGATGGGGCTGGTGTTTGTTCCATGTATCATTTATGCTTGTTTTGTCCTTCATAACTTTTGAACATAGACGATGATGCAGTTGCACAGCAACCAATATCCGACGATCATTTTGCCCAATTTTCGTAAAAATCCGACAAATCTACATACCCTATAAATTCATTTGAAGAGGAGCTATTCCCGGAAAAATTAACCCTGAGTTTTCGGGCTGAAAAGATTTTACACATTTTCACACCTTGTCAATGCGGGTGTGAATGCAGTCATGTCGCTATGATGCCCCCGCCCAATGAAAATCGAGGTAATAAGGTCCCCTAAGGAGGCATTCAGCCCTGCATGATTATCCATAGATTATTTATACCTGATTGCAGATTTAGCCCTTGTCGCTAGCAGAGAGCTGAGTTTTCTTTGTTTCGTCGATGGAGTCTTTCTTTTTTTTAGACTCGGTCTTTTTCATACTTTTTACCCATGGAGAACTTTCCCGTTTCGACTTCTCTCCTCGTTTCATGCGTTTCATGGCCTAGTAAGGATGATGGATGATATCGCTTTGCATATTCCTTTAACACAACCGCATACAAATAAATGGCGAACTCAACACGCGATAAAGTGAAGATACACTGATGTATTCCCGCGTCAAATTGTACGGGTGTTAACGAGTGTTGACCACTTTGGGGGATTAACATTTTAGTCACGAAAA
>OX421448.1:46769891-46784891 GCA_949126865.1 Montipora capitata | reverse complement strand
CATTGAAAGTAATTTGCATAATTAATGACCGTGACAGATGTCACGATTCTACAGATTTAAAATTCCAAAAATTGCCTCTTATGACGCTTAAATTCGTCTGCAACCTCTAAAAGGAAGTTATCAAGCTTCTTTAAGTACTTTTGAATCCAAAGAGATCCTTAACAGGGATGAATTCAAGAATAATCATCAACATGATTAACTTTCAGGCATCACTTGTAACTACCAACAGTATGAACAAACGTTTTGGAATTCTCTATCTCATATCTAAATCAGCAATCGATTCAAGATCTCTCAGTATTAAGAATAAAAATGAAAAAAACCGTTTAGAAAAGCAACGTAAATTTTACTTCCTTTCCTCAATTTCAAGGTGAATCTAAAATGCGGTGCAACAAACATTCATCAGGCTGACAAATACGATTTAAAGCCAAAAAAAAATCAAACTTGTCTTTTAACTGTTGACGGTAAAAAAGAAGCTTAATTGAGATTACCTTTTCTTAAGGTTTTGATGAAAGACATTTATCCAGCCAGTTGAGATTAACACTTTGGTTGTAGCTTTTCGTTAATTTTCACAATCGGCCAAACCAACCGGAGTAAACATATACATCACGTGACGAAGTGCGCTCTCTCTCTCTCTCTTTATTGCAAGCAAAAAAAATTCGCGATAATAATATTCACTCTTCCTCTACAGAAAAATTGACCCTAATTTCAATAGTTTTTCCTCCTTGAAATACACATTTTTGACTCAACATAAGCAGCAAACTGACGTGACGTCATGTCAAAAGCTGTAAGACACTTAGTCTATCTGTGTGGCTACATTTTTGTTTGTATCCATTATTTGAAAACCTGTTTGACTAAATCACAGCATACTATACCTAGGGATTAGATATCATTAGAAAGGCGACCCACCCACCCTTCTGCCTCAGTTTGCCAGGGTACTAATCATAATTCGCGCACATACGAGTTCACTACTACAGGCAACAACACAATATTGTTCATCTATGGCTATGTACCAATTTCCTGCGCCAAATATTTTTACTCTTTTGTTCTGAACGCAACTTTAACATTTTATACCACAAGTGCCGCAAAAAGAATCCCGTTTAGGACATAAACATTCATAAACATTCGCTAACACCAAGACGATCTTCTAAAACTATTGCATTACTAACATTCTACTTGCGACATTCACATTCCTTGACCGCTTCCTTTAATTTGTAAATTAAAGTGGCCTTCACGTCCTTAACCCTAAAAGGAAGGTCGAGGTACACACAGATGGCCTTTAATGTAGCTACATTAAATTTAGAGAGTGCATCTGATTTGCTGAGCTCGCAAATGTCATAGCCGTCATAAGTTATTGGGTGAATAGGTCCTATTTCGGTGACAACCTCGTCTACGGCCATTTGCCTGTCTTTCTCGGTAAGGTATGCCATTTCCTGTTCAACAAGGCCGTCATGGTCATCATCCCCGCATTCCTGTGAAGATTTTCGCCTTTTGCTGGCTGCAAGCCGTGAAAAAAACCTTGTATTTGAGCCTTCGATAACCATTCACTTCTTTGAAACTTTCGTTGTCCTTCACTGTTTCTTGCTACCCGCATGTCAGCAGCCACTTGCGCTGGATCGGCTTTTCTACCTGTGTCCTCCCCAAGGTCAAACTTTGCTGTGAGGTAGCTTTTTACATTTTCGCAAAATCTAGTACCTCCTCCTCTTGGCTTTTGCAGTGCCCAGCCCAAATCTCAAGATTCATTCCCTACTTGCTCGCAACCCGTTGCTTCTCCAGTGGACAATGACAATTTTGATTCAAGTGTTACAGACAAATACTTTGCTGCCCAATCTCGCCTCAGATTATCATACAAGCTCTCGGACCCTACTTTCTTGTCGTGCTGACCAAAATGGATGTGGTCCTGAAGTTCCTCTAACGTAGCGAACTCAATGGAACAACCGGACTCGGAGCACATGGAAAGAGGGTTATCACAGGTTCCTTCATCATCGGTGGGAGTCGGCTTAATAGCCCTGGATAACATGGGGAAGAACTCACGACTTTGAACTTCCTTCAGCATTGTAGAACCGTTGCTGTGAATGACAAGTTGTGACCATGGAATAAGTTTACCAGCACCAACACCATATGCCTTTGAAATGCGAAGACCTTCCTCTTCATAGGAGAAATTGTGGAGGCTACTGAAATTGCTGATACGGTTGACTTTTATTTCCTGGGCTGTTTGGGAGACTTGGCAAACAGTAGCAGTTGTTCCCTTGACTTGCCTTGCCTTAAGCGCCTCGTGCATGTCGGATGCTGTGGTGATATCATGCCCTTCATTGCAGTATCGGCGGATGGCCCCCTTCATTGGGCTGATGATGCGATCACATACGTCTCTGCCAAACTGTGGCTCCGAAAAGTCATACCTAGAATTGAAAATAAAGTCGTTGGTACCGAGAAGAGCTTCTATATTACTACTGTAACAATTCAACGTCTGTTACCAAATCAGAGACCTTGCTAAGTTCTAAGTAGTGACTCTTTTAAGGATTCAGCTACAATCTTGGACTAAGAAAATGGAAAACCAAAACCAAAAACGCGCCAAAACGCGCCATTTAACCATCTTTATGATATGATTTTTGGAGGGGGGGGATTAGAGAAAGGTGAAATTTGCCGTTTATTTTTGATCAAGATTGTGGTACTTTGGCTTTACTGATTTCTCTGTGAATATCACGTTTTCGAGAAAACTGTAAAAATGCACAGGAAAAAGCTAGATATTAATAATAGTTTCTATTTCGTTTCTTTTAAATAGTTTTTTAAAGAGCTACAATTGCAATCATCTTTCAACATTTTTCGTATAATAAGAGAAATGAGTCTTAGAATTTGCAGTCCGTTGCAGGCCTTGATATTTACATCTTACGCAGTTCGAGTAACGATACATTAATTATAACCATAACAATTATAACTTGTCGTCGATTCTTTATATATTGGTACAGGAGAGGTTTCAAAAAGGAACTTGTTTTACTCAGTTTTGGAGTGAACTGTGAACTTATATTTTCTGTAAGACAATCTTTTCGTTTACCTTATAACTTTTACTCCTACTCGAACACCAATGTCCAATGTCGTGGGTAGCAGCGATCAGATTGTTGTTATGGTAGCAGCCCGCACCGTCCGAGCGCAAGAAGACTTGATTAACCTCTGGCTTGTTTTCCTCACTGATTTTGAGCAGATGCTCCAAAATTGCGCAAACAGTGTGCCAGTCCTGTAAACAGCTATCGAATAAGTGGATGTGGAGGCTGTTATCTGCTGCGTTCTGCGAAATAACACAACTGACACGCCAGTTCATTCCTCTTTTCCCGAACCACTCGGATTGCTTTTCTCGATATTTTAGCTGCAGGAATTTCATGGCCCAATCCATTAAAACCATGACAGAGTTATCCTGGAGAGACCTTAATACATTTTGCTTTGCTCGCTCTTGGTTCTCCGCTCTTAGAATGTGAGACTTCCATTGAAAAATCATGTCACGGGCTTGAGCAAGGTCGTGCTTGAAGTCTTCTTTTTGTTCATTGCTATAAAAGTTAATTGAAGGGGAATCAATTTTTTCAGCGATGGATTGCAGTCACTTTCAGATGCTCACACTCGCTACAGCGCACTTGATGTTGATGTGAACAAGATTGTTTGAGTTCGGGGTCCTGCAAGTCACTGAGAGCAAAGTATCTGCAGTGATCGGGACATAGGCTTTCCTCTTCACGGCAATGTACTCTGTATTCTGTCTTGAGGGAGCGCTTTCCATTTTTAAGACCATTTTGCACTTCATCACACCAAGTTGTTGCTCCGCACTCTTTCAAGTCATCTACTATCTTGTGCACACTTTCAAACGCTTCAGCACCTCCCGCAGCTATGTTGTCGAGGCCTTGAAGGGATTTTCGTTGTGACGCTTCTCTAACTTGCACTATTCTAAACAACGTAGATCTTCCAAGAGGCCCAAAGCGACCGTCACTGCAATGCTTTAATTACTGTTCTACCATCGTGGACCTCGCAACAATTCTGATGACATTTGGCATTACTAGCTCCTCTCCTGAATCAAGCTTTAGTGTTCTCGTGCCATAAGCCACGTCTTGGTAGAAGTACGGTTGGTCTATGAAAGACAGAAAGTGCTCCAACTTTACCAAATCAATTTTCACTCGGTGGCACAGTGGTTTCTCAATGGTCTGTCCAACTCCAACGTTTTTGGCGTGCGCTCTAGCTTTCTTTATTTGACGGTCACTAAGCTTTTCAAATGGCTCATGTATTTTCTTCAAGTACTGGGCTGGGTAACGAGTAGCATAGATACTAAGAATCTGGACTTTAATGTACCTTGTTGGTGCTTGTTTGTATGCAGCTACTAGTGCTCTAAGGTCGTTAGAGTAACCCATTTCATTGTTTGATTGTTGAAATGATCGTAACAGCTTATCACTGTCCTTTGGAGCAATGACGCCACACACAGCACGACATGCTTCGCCCACCTGCTCTGTACACAGTTCTTTTTCTTTTTTTGTCGCCTCGTCCCACTCGGACGTAAGTCGGAAAGTGAGGGGCACCACTACTTTTCCCGAAAGCGAAGCAATGTTACTGAGTGCCTCATTGTATATTTTAAGTACGTCACGTTCCTTCTCGGTGAACTCATCATCGGACGAACTGTCAGGGTTGATTTCTTGCCATTGTCCAAGAGACCAAGCAGGATCGCCATTCTTAATGCGACTTTCTGGTAATGGGGTGCTAATGCAACTCTCAATTGCAAAACATGCTTCTTCTTTGGCTGCCCTGCAAGGGAAATCAACGGACAAAAGAGTATAGAAAATTATAGATTTTTTATGATGTAAGTATCTACAAAATACTAAACTGAGCTTTGAGCAAGTAATATTTTACATTAAAAGTTATTAAATAGCTGAACCGCGACCGGGCAAGATGAGGTGGATCTTTTGTCCTGTTTCGCTACTCAAGCGGGTTAGATGAGCATTTCTGGCCCCCTCGGGATTTCCGGTGTTGGTCCCGCAAGAAATAAAGTTCTTTTTTTTGCCATATAATAAAATCCTTCATTTATGAACAAATTTGTTCGGTCAAGATGGCTAGATATTGGCCTCGTTCGTTTTTGCATTTTTATCGAACTCGACTTTGTCTCGGTCTATAAAAACGCAAAAAAGAACTTGCTTGGTCAATAACGTATTTATGTATTGGTACTTTTTAGAATTGTAAAAAAAAATTCTCATCGCGTTTTAAGAATTATTTTTATTGCAATAGACAGAAATCAATACCTTGATAATTATATTTCCGTTCGGTTTTTTCCAAGATATCATCCGTTTCTGTAATTTGTGTTTTTTTCAGCCAGAGCCATTCAGTCTTTAGTCTGCTACCATGGAACTTTCTACAACTGTTACAAATGGCTAAAAAATACAGAAACGTTATAAGAAAATTGCCACACGAGCCTCACATACTACAGCTAAGAACTTCCCGAATTGCAGTTTATTGTATTTTATTTCATTTATTTTATGCTTTTCATCGCTTTAACACACCGAGTTCGCTATGTATAAGTTCTTCTGTATTGTTTTCGGCCTTGTGGAGGCGCGGTGGCCTAATGGTTAGTGCGCTCGACTCCGGAGCGAGTGGTCCGGGTTTGAGCCCTGACCAGGGACATTGTGTTGCGTTCTTTGGCAAGACACGTTACTCTCTCCACCCAGTTGTATAAATGGGTGCCAGGGAATTGTTGTGGAATACCTAACAAATTGCCAGGGAGTAACCTGCGATGGACTAGCATCCCGTCCAGGGGGAGTAGAAATACTCGTAGCCGCTTCCTGCTACAGAAACCGGGATAAGCCACTTGGCTCAAAGGCTTCACGTTTTTTTTTTCTTGGCCTTACTTCAAACACACAAAGACGTATCAAACTCGGAAGCCCGATCGATACTAGGGGTACATGCTTTTAACCTTCTTCAATTTTTACTTATTTGTTCGTTTATTTTTTGCAGCTGTTGTTGTTGTTTTTGTTTGTTTGTTTTTGGTTTTTTTAAGGTAAGAGCTGGTGGCTGTAATAGCACTAATGATAATAGCCTCGTACCCAGGGTCTCTCTTCTTCCTATCCCCTGGGACGCCCAGAATGTAAGAAACGAAAAGAAAAGAAGCGAGAGCCTGGTAACGAAGCTGCCAAAAATTCAGGGCTGGTGACGCCAGAGCCTAGGCTGAAGAACTTTATCTTATACTCCAATACGCAAATCGCCGTGTGGCAATAGCAAATCTTATCGTTGTTTCATGTATATGTATACTTATTTTATCCATAAATCATTTACGTAATGTTTAAACCATGAACAGTAGTGTTTTATCAAAGTTAAAAATTCGAGATCGAAAGCGCGAGAATTTTTAGACTTGATAAATACGTGCTGTGAGTGGTTTGAACAGCTTCAAAAACGTTCCCGGAGTATTTTATTTCTTTAGTATTGCAAACTAAATAAATAAATAAATGTATTTCTCTTTTTAAAACGTGTTGTTTAAAGAATGCCTAAACAAAAGCAGCCAAAGTGACAAAGGCTGCCGGGAAGTGTAGTTGGCAAATACATTGTGCAAATAAACTACACAGTTTAAGGGTCTAATTCAGTAATTGCCTTCACGATGCCGCAAACCAAAAGAAATTTCCACAGTTAATAACTGTACAAGAGAAAAAAAAAATGCTCGTGGAGAGCGTCATTAAATTTAACTGCGACATCACGGGCATTGATGATTTTTAACAGAATTACAAACTGGTAAGAATTGTTTGCGACTCATTTCGCTGACTCATTCTTACAGTCGGGTATATGTAAAATGCAGAACCCACCCGGATCCTACCGGAACCTGGCGGAACCCTCCTGGAACCTGCCGGAACCTGCGGGAACCAACCCGGAACCTGCCGGAACCACCAAGAAAATTGATATTAGAAAATAACTTATTATAAAATTGAAAATTTATAAACTGAAAATGCAATAACTAATAATTAATTAATGAAGGATATTTCAATATAAAATACCTGAAACAGGACGGCACCTGACTTTCAAACGGAGTGCTTGCTATGCCAAAGGTCAAAGTCCAAAGTGTTTTCTCGACTGGAGACCACGTGTGTTGCGCAAGTTCGACCATAAGTGAGCACAGGCTAACCATCTTAAACTCGTGTGTGTTGGCTTTCAGTTGTGTTGACACGGATAAATTATTGTATCGTCTCTAGTTAACTCATATGGTTTGAAATAAAGATCACGATAAAGTATTTTTGCCTCGTGTTGCGTTCTATATACAAATAAAGTGGAATGACTACGGCCTTGGATAGCTTTGGGGAGAATTATTTTGTGGCGACAATAATGTGATAAGACTACATGTGAAGTTAATTAAATAGAAATGTTTTGATCTTCTTTTTAAAGATAAACAAAGATTGCATATTTTTAATGTCCACTGGCAAGGAATTCCAGAGAGTAGGTGCAGCTACAGAGAAGGAGTGAGCACCATAAGCCTGAGTCTGATAAGCATGCAGGTACCACCAATGACAATCCCCTGGATGCAGAACGAAGATTTCGGTTTGGGTGATGAACCTGTAGAAGATCACAAATGCCAGGGTCACAAATGACAGGGTCGAAAATCGCGGGATTTTTGTGGTACAAATATTTTAAATCAGGTGAAGTCCTGTTTCCGTCTTCTTTTTCTATATTGGAATATCCTTGATTAATGCTTTTTATTGTTTCTATTTTCGTTTTTAGTTTTTATAAATTTTGAATTGTATAATTATTGTTATTTTCTAAGATCAATTTTTTTGGTGGTTCCTGCAGGTTCCGGGTGGCTTCCGGCAGGTTTCTGGTAGGTTTCGGTGGGTTCCGACAAGTTCCGGGTGGTTCCGGTGGGTTCCACGTTTTACACACACCCGTTACAGTCGTACCTTGAAGTGGATTGTTTTCGGTGTTTTCTGGGTAAATAAACTTTGCATTTCATTTTAGGATAAGTTCGGACCGGTCGATTGTTTTTTTGGTAGTTTTAGACTGGGCGTCTTTCTGGGCTTCTCTGTAGATATCTTCTTGAATATTTGACTTTTCATTTATTTGCAAATTAGGATGAACGTGTTATATAGCATTTCATGTTCATTAGTATTCGTTACATAACTTGATCATTCTAATCAGCATTCCATTGTTTCAGTTATTCAACCCCGTATTTCCCCTGAACCTGAATTCCAATCCTTACCCTGACCGTTCAGTTTGTTGAGTTTTACGGTGTATAAAGCTAATGAATATTTATGACTTTTTGAAATAATAAAAGAACTACTTACGCGATCCAACTGGAATAGTAACTCCGAAAATTTTGAAAATGTCTTTAGCCATCTGGACATTGAATAGTCGGTCCCCTTTCACTGCTTCTTGTTTGCCTTTGTGATCGGGGTACTGGCAAGCAGATGTTGGGCATTTCCAGTATGCTCCCAAATTTCAACGATGGCGAGGACACACGAACATTTCTTCCATATTTTTTTTGCTTAAGTGAAAGTGGCCCGCACGAATCAAAATTAGGTGGTACTCGGAAATCTTTTCCTTTGAAAGATGACAGCGCTTCAGATGACTGGAAATATCAGAGGTACATTCCAGAAGCGTTAGGGATTTGTATCCTCTGAACTCCCCACACCCACTGCTGTCTTTGTTTTTCATAAAGCATGCAGCCATTTTCACTATCTGCCCTTTCCCAAACTCTTTTGTTGTGTCGCACTTGTTGTCAGTGTTTGAGAATATTTGTAAAGGAAAGGATACAACGGGGAACTAAAAATGGAGCCGGAACTACTACGAAAATCATTGATAAAGACAGTCACGATTGCAAACAGCCCACTACGTACAAGTGCTATTAACTAATAGAAGCGGCATGAATGCGCAAAAGCTTGTTTTCTACGGCTTTCATACTCGCATCTTTCAACGCTTTCACTCCGTGAATTTGATTTTGAAGTTTGTCAACACGAAGGAGGTGTGACTGTGATTTGACGTGACTGAGATAATGCAGCCATGTCGGGACCCAGGGGAATAAAGAAATTTTGCGGTTGACGAAACTACGGTCTGCCACCACGGTAAGGCTCAGTTTGTTACTTTAAGTACCAACTGAATTCTTCGACGAAAATGGGCAGGGCAGCAACAAAAAGTGGGTGTGGCGACGATATAAAAATTTGAGCCCATTCCACAGTTCGGTGATTTTCGTAGTAAATTTATGAAAGGACATCTGCCCAATTATTGAGGCCATAAAGAAGAGATATTGCTTTCCGTCAAATTTAAATTTACGGTAGTGATTTTAGGAAAGAAATAATATTTTTCTTGGTAGCCCTGAAAAGAAGCCACGTTTTCTATCTTGTAACATACATGTATTATTCAATCTAAAACTCCAAATCCAAATTCCTTCATTTCACACTGCAGTTATACTGTTCCCACGTGAATTAATGCTTCCAGATAAATGTCAAAGAATGCTCCAATACTCAATAAAATGATGTTTCGAAAACCAATTGTTTCTATGAAGACCTTTCATTGCGACGTACATTTTATAGCAACTAGCATTAATCTAATTTTTCAATTAAGTATCTTTGATCTGTAACAGTTCACGTTTCGCGGTTTGATTCTGAGCTATGAAAAAAAATTACAAATTTATTTTTTCTTGAATTCTGTTTCCCCCACCTATTTTAACCTTAATTTATATTAAAACAAAGAAACAATGGCAAAAAATACAGTAGACTAATCATCGGCTAATACACTCATGAAAGACTTTTGTCCAGAGCAACCGCAATTTACTTTCTCCATTGTCGGCCCGCTCATGGAATAATTGAACTTGATGCAATTAGTTCTGGCTTTATGTTTTAAACGCACAAGCATTCTAAAGGCCTTTAGGAATTCATTGCTGGCATTTCAGGCGAAATAGTGCCTTAAAACAAACGTTTTGCGAATTTAAAAAGTCACAGAATCATGACCTCTGACACTGGCCGATAATTTATGCAGACAAGCATTGTTTGCTGATTTTGATCTCTTATCGCTTGTGATCTCAGGCCCCGTCCACACAAAGACGATTGTAAACGCAAACGCTAGTAAATGCATATTTTTATCTCCGTCCACACGAAGACGATCATTCATCATTTACGTAGCGTTTTCACCCGTCCACACGAAAACGCTCGTAAACGCATAAGTCGTTTACTCGAGTAAAAGTGCTTGTAGTTGTGGATAACAATCTTGAGAGGTTTAGTCTTCTTCTTTTGTAGTTTTCCTGTATATCGATTATTGCAAGATTCAATTGAATGCTCGCAATTATGCTTGAAATAAGCGCAAGCATGACACAGCTCAACACTCGTGTGTACGCCATCTTGGAAACGCACTCGATAAACGAGACTGGCGCTGACATCTGACGTCAGCGTTTTCACAGCGTTTACGAAAATATACGTTTACGGCCGTCCACACGGCGTTTTCAAATTTATCCAATTTGGAGAGCGTTTTCGAATTTATGCGTTTACGGTGAGCGTTTTCATCGTCTTCGTGTGGACGGAAGGCCTAAACACATAAAAAAGTTTGCATTTACTTACGGGGCCTCAGGAAGATACCCGCACGTTTGAAGTTATAAATCGGTAAAATAAGTTTAGAACTTTACTTTAATGTGATTTTTATACCAGATTTAGGCCGCAACTTTTGAGATATTTTCCTTCAAAACTTCATTACATTCCGGGTTTAAATTAAACTTGCAGAATAGGACGTCTTTGAACTACTCTAGCTTGTTCAATTTTTTATTGAAGATATTTACATTTTGTCTGTGAACTATCTATCGTAAACTAAGAAAACTGACTTGAACAGATTTTTCTTGCGGGCATTCGTTTTTTTGCAGCGCGCCTCCCAAAATCCGACAATTTGAGTTTCTCTAACAACGTCCGAGATGCCGCGACGGGCTCAATTCGTTTTTGGCTTGTAGCAGAGCTTAGAAAAAGAATTGAAAAACAAAAATAGCGATTTTGGTATATGCCTACCCGAGCCTCTTCACTGACAAAAAAAAAAGGAAAACTATTTTTGGTCGCGAAATCAAGAGGACCGCTTTTAGCAGGCCTGCCACTTAACAATTGTTCAACGTGGGAGCGCTGGATATGAAGTGATAGATAAAAAATCATTTTATATCCAGCAAGATCCAGCAAGCTCGAGTAGAATAATTATTAAAAACTCCAGGATCAACAACTCTTCTTTGGTGTTCCCAGGGGTAGGTAGTATTGTCGACTAAAGCAGCGCTTTCTGCCTCAGTCAATTCCGGACCAAAACGGCTTTTGTCGCCCATTTTTTCTCGGAGCTGCAAAAATGTTTTCAGCTCGCTTTATTGCTGACGTGTTCCTTGACCATAATAGGTACAGCAGGTATATGAACTGATAGCCTGTGTCCGGCGAGCCAATGAAAATGCTGGAAATCTTATATCTGTAGTTCAGTTTTTAATAAAATCAAGTATTACTGTCTTTGTTCAGGCGCAACTCTTTAAGGCCTGGCCAGACGGTTGCAACATTTTAACGCAACACCTTGCAGCATTGTTGGGCTTAACATGTTGCGTACGTTTGGCCACCCTGTTGTGATATGTTGCAACATGTTGGATAATGTTGGATCAAATTTGAAGGCCTGGCCAAACGGTCGCAACATTTCAACGCAACATCTTGCACCATTGTTGCATGATGTTGTGACATGTGTTGAATGGGCTGGCCAAAGGCAAGCAACATTTTCAACACAACACGTCGATGTTTATGTGCCCCATGGCTCTGGCGCGCAAAAAGTGGACCAAGTACGCATGCCGTAGTGCAACAATGTTGCTTGAACCTGGCTAAACGAGAACAACATCATGCAACATCAAAAATGTTGCACGAAAAATTTGACCGTTTTCAAAATAGATCCAACATCACCCAACATGTTGCAACATATCGCAACATATCGCAACAGGGTGGCCAAACATATGCAACATGTTGTGCCCAACAATGTTATAAAATGTTGCGCTGAAATGTTGCGAGCGTTTGGCCAGGCCTTGAAAACGGTCAAATTTTTCGTGCAACATTTTTGATGTTGCATGTTGTTCTCGTTTGGCCACGTTCAAGCAACATTACGGACTTTAAGAAACGAGGACGCGGTGGTCCGGAAAAACGTGAGGACCTAGGGTGGACTGGGGAGAGCACCGCGTTCCAAGCGCGGGAAATTTGTAGTTAAGTTCAACAACACAACTTTTCATGAAACGCGGTCTGCAAAACAGTGAGAATACTTGAAATTCGTCAACAGAATGACTCAAAACTCGTTTAAGACTGTACAGGAAGCACTACTATTTTCTTTTCAAGAAGAAGTAATAGACATCGAAGAATTTGCTGCGCTTTATGATCAATACACTCCACAAAACCTTCCATTTCGCCACTGGGATTACGAAAGATTTTCCCTCCGAAACAAAGACTCAGCCGAGTGTAAGGCGGACTTCAGATTTGAAAAGACAGACATCCCTTTGTTGGTCGATGCTTTACACATGCCTGATACCTTCATATGTCCGAATGGCACCATTTGTGATGCAACAGAAGGAGTTTGTGTTATGCTAAAGCGCTTTGCCTATCCATGCAGACTGTCTGATATGATTCCAATTTTTGGAAGATCAGTACCTGAGCTTAGTATGATAAGCAATGAAGTCACCGAGTGGATGTACAATGTTCATGGCCATAGGATATCTGAGTGGAATCATTTTATCATGTCTCCAGACCAACTGCAAACTTATTCTGAAGCAATTCATGACAAAGGTGCGGCCTTGGACAGCTGTTTCGGCTTTGTTGATGGAACAGTTCGCCCCATATCAAAACCAGGAGTCAATCAGAGAGCTGTTTACAACGGTCACAAACGAGTTCACGCTCTTAAATTCCAATCTGTGGCATTACCAAATGGGTTGATCGGCCATCTGTTTGGACCAGTGGGTGAGATTTATTTAATATATGCATTATCCATAGTAGTATTCTACCATAGCTGTTTTTGTTTTCGGGAAACGAAAACAAAACAACAGAAGCTCAAAATCAAAAGATTTTTACTGTATAAGGATTATTTAACACTCGTTGAAATACTCTTATTCTGGCCATCATGATTGTTTTGCAATATTTAACGTATCCATAGGTCATAAGTGCCTTGACTGCAAGAACAGCAAATCCTATGTTCATCTAGCCATCTTAATTGAGCTAAGATCAATGCTCTCTTTCTGAAAAATTTCTGCATGCTTATTTGTTGACTGATTTTTGTTTGGTTGCCTTTGTTTAGAGGGACGAAGGCATGATGCAAGAATGCTAGATATGTCTGGCCTCTATGCTGACCTGACACAATTTGCCTTTTCCCCTACTGGACAAGAGATGTGCATCTATGGGGATCCTGCATACCCCCTGCGTATCCATCTACAATGCCCCTTCAGACATGGAGTCCTAACCAGACAAATGGAAGAGTTTAATACATCTATGAGTTCAGTGCGTACGAGTGTGGAATGGTTGTTTGGAGATATCGTCAACTATTTTAAGTTTATTGACTACAAAAAAAATCTCAAAATAGGCCTTAGTCATGTAGGAAAAATGTACACTGTTTGTGCACTTCTGCAAAATGCTTTGACTTGCCTTTACTCAAATACAACTGCTGATTACTTTGGACTCGAGCCACCGTCACTGGCTGATTACTTTAGCTAAAAAAAGCTAGCCTTTTAACAGAAACACTTTCAATGTCTTTACATTAAACCTTGCATCCAATTGAACAATTTTGTTGTCTAAGGTAACTCCCAAAATAGCAAGTTTAAAGAAAGGGGTGGCAAATGATCCTCAGAGTTTTACATTTAACTTTAAAAGCTCATTAATGAGAATAAATTGGCACTGATTAACGAGTTTGTCAGCCTTGAACATAGTTGAAAAACAACATACACACAAACAAACTAATGTCTATTTTTCAAGCATTCTATTCATGATGCCCATGAACTGCTGCATCATGAGCATTTGTTGTTGCTGAAACTGCTGCTGTTGCTGCTGGAATTGCATTTGTTGCTGGTGCATAACCTTCAGCATGTCAGCTTGTTGTTGCTGCCTTTCTTTTTCCAGATGAAGTTCCTTTTCCCTCATTTCGGCATTCTTTTGTGCCCTTTCCTTTAGATACTCCATGGCATCTCCAGTTGTTCTTTTTCTTCGTTTTGGTTTGTCCTCACCATCTTCTTCTAATTCCCTTTTTTTGGTCTGGGAAAGCCTCTCCATAGCTTTCATTCTTACATCTTCTGCTTTAGCTCTGTCATCTTTTTCAGCTTTATCCTTACTGCATGTATCTGTAGGAGCACTCTCTTCTAGAGCAATAATTTGCTGTATCAGCTAATCTAATTCACTCGGCTCATCTGGGGATATTCCTGATGCCCTTTCTTCAGCTCTAATTTTTTTCTTATGCTTGTTTACCAAGACGTTGATGTGGTCCCGGATGGCCCTGTGGTCAACATTAAACTGGGGAGTAGCACATTTGTTCAGAATATCTACAATTTTCCTCCAGGTTTCACTCCGCTGGGGAGACCCCTTTTTGTATTTATAGGGATTTTCAAATAAAACGTCTCTGCAAAGTATAATGTTATGCTCCTCTGTCCAGTACATCACATTGCTATGTGAGGAACAAATAAAAGAGAAAGCAATCAAGTACAGTACAAAACCCCTCTTCTTCTGAAACCAAACCCTGTTGTAACACGTAATTTTCAACGTAAATTAGCTCAGTTATCTTTGCAAATTTCAATTCTTTTGCAAGTTTAAGTTAGCGAGATTTCATATAACAATGTCAATAGTTCACAGATGAGTTGTTATGTTAAACAAAAACCTCATTCAGAATTCTTCTCTTTCAAGGAGAGTGTAAAAGAAGTCTGGATTTCCCTTTCAAGGCCTTATAAATGAGAATATTCACATAATTTTTCTTGGTCAGTTTCACTTTTCCGAAGTGCTTTTCCAGTTTAAATTAAAGCATGACTTATCTGTAACTATTTCCACAAAATAAATTAAATGA
>OX421448.1:46752391-46762391 GCA_949126865.1 Montipora capitata | reverse complement strand
CCCTTTGCCTTCAGGTGCTGCACGATCAATGTCAGAGGCTTGAGCGATAGGAAGTTTATTTCGATCACTGATTATTTTCACAGCGTGAATCTTGATTTTTGCTATATTCAAGAGACTATGGTTTCTAATGTGACTCTCCAGTCCTCCTTTTCCTCCCGCTGGCGTGGCCCTAGCTTTTGGGCCGGGCGGTTGGGAGAAGAGGGGGCGTTGCGATTTTGTGTTCTGACCGTTCTCGAGATAGACTATCAGTTTGGCAAAGGGACTCGGACGGGCGTGTCCTCAGTCTTTTAATTAGTTTTGGTGACATTAATGTCAACCTTGTTAATTTTTATGTGCCTACGATTCCAGCTGAGAGAAGGGCTTTTCTTCGGTCGGCTCATGCATATTTTTTTCCTAACTCTCGGATTGTTTTAGCTGGAGATTTTAACTGTTACGATTCCAGTTTAGACAAAATGGGAGGTAACATTTCTGTCGATTCGGGTTTATCCGATTTCAAATCATCTTGTAGTATTAGAGATGCATGGCGTTTCAAACATCCTAGAGAGCGTCAGTTCACGTGGTTCAACCACGATTTCAGTATTGCAAGCAGATTAGACACCTTTTTTGTCTCCCGTGTTCTTTGTGATTCGATTAGTGAGTGTAGCATCCTCCCATGTGTTTATTCTGACCATGATTTTGTTGTTTTAGAGCTTGATCTGACAGATCCAGCTAGATCTGGGCCGGGTGTTTGGAAGTTTAATAATTCCCTTCTCCAGGATCAGGCTTTTTGCTCCGAGATCTCTGATTTCATTGATGCATATCTATCTTTTCGCCACGTTTTTTCTTCGACTAAGGAAATGTGGGAGTTGTTAAAGAAGGATTTCAAGTCAACTTCGATTTCTTTTGCTCGTGATAGACGTAAGGAGCTTTCTAGAGATAAAGTCCTTCTCACCAATCGACTGATCGTGCTGAAGCGGCGTTTAGCTTCAGGGATTTCGGCAGTTTCATCAGAGATCTTGGAGTTAGAGGCCTCTTTAAAATCTATCTTTGACAGAGAGTTAGAGGGTTCTAAAATCAGAAGTCGTGCTAAGTGGTTGGAGGAAGGTGAGGCCCCCACTAGGTTTTTCTTTAATTTAGAAAATCAACGACACGAAAAATCCTTAATACCGTCAGTTTTGACCCCAGAGGGGGATGAGGCCTCATCTCTTCCTGAGATGACGGAGGCTCATGAGCGCTTTTATTCTGCCCTCTTCGCTGAGGAGGAGATTGATCTTGATGTTCAACATGAGCTTCTTTCTCACGTTTCGAGCCGTTTGTCGGATTCCGATCGAGAATCTTGTGAGGGCCTCCTTTCCTTATATGAAGCTACACAGGCCCTTAACCTCTCTAATAGGAATAAGACTCCTGGATCAGACGGTTTGACAGTTGAATTTTATTCAAATTTCTGGTCGGGGCTTAGCCCCCTTTTAGTCGACGTTTTCAATGAAAGTTTAAGTGATGGCGAACTGCGCGAATCTATGAAATCTAGTGTTACTCCCCTATGATCGTAAGGACTTGAAGAACTGGCGTCCAATCTCCCTCCTTAATGTAGATTATAAAATTTGTTCTAAGGCTTTCTCTTTACGGTTAGCTAGGGTTTTGAGTTCTATTATCAGCCCTGACCAAACTTGCTCTGTTCCAGGAAGGTCTATGGCTTCTAATTTAGCTTTATTGTGTGATACTTTAGATTACATTGACCGCACTGGGGAAACGGGGATTCTAGTTTCTTTGGACCAGGAGAAAGCCTTCGATCAAGTTAATAGGTCTTTTCTGATGACTCTTCTTGAGCATTATGGCTTTGGTTCTTCCTTTTGCAATTGCATTCGTACGCTTTATAATGGTGCTTACATGCGCATTCTCGTTAACGATTTTCTTTCGAATCCCGTCCCTTTGCATCGAGGTGTACGGCAGGGCGACGCTTTGTCGCCTATGCTGTACATCCTGTCTGTGGAGGTTTTAGCTTGTAAGGTTAGAGATTCTCCTGACATCGATGGCTTTCTCCTGCCTGGGGCTGGGGGGATCCAGTTTGAGGTCGGGCAATATGCGGATGATAGGACAGCAATTGTCAAGAATGACCGCTCTCTTGTTTCGCTCTTCCGTGCAATATCCTTATATGAGAGAGGCACCGGAGCAAAGCTGAATGTCTCTAAGACTGAGGCCATGTGGCTTGGTGCTTGGAAAGACCGCCAGGACAAGCCGCTTGGCCTCAAATGGGTGCAAAAAATGAAAATTCTTGGGATTGTCTTCGGTACAGTTGATGTGAATCGTGATAATTGGGAACCTCGTTTGTCAAAACTTGACAAGTCCTTATCCCTGTGGAAGTCGCGGTCTCTATCCCTGATTGGAAAAGTTCTGATCTTGAACATTCTTGGTTTAAGCAAACTTCTCTATGTTAGTCGTGTTTTGGATCCCCCCAGATGGGTTTATGACAAGTTACACCGTTTGATTTGGCCTTTTTTGTGGGGCGCCAGGTTAGAAACTGTGGCCCGTAAGACTATTGTTTGCCCTACGTCTGAGGGAGGTTTGGGTTTGAAAGACTTTGTATGTCAGGGAAAGGCTTTACGCCTCGTAGCCTTAGTTAACGTTCTTGGCGAGTCGTGTCACAAGTGTTTTTATATTGCTAAGTATTTTTGCGGTGCCCGCTTGGCGCCCCTGCGGCCTGAGTGGTCAACGTTGCGCGACAATCTGACGCCCAGCGCTGCCCAGTCCACTAGTTTTTACGTCTCGGTTTTGAGCTCCCTTCACTCTGTGAATATCCCCCGCACCTTTCTTTTTTCGGCGAAGTCCCTTTATCCGTTATTTCTAAAGAAGGCTTACACCATTCCGATTCTTCCAGCTTTTTGGTCTCCCTTCGTATCTGCGCGTTTTTCCTTGTCTCGTTATTGGCGTCTAGTCTGTGATGATTTCACCGAAAACTTCACAAACGACTTAGCCTGGTTAATTACTCTTCGAGCGATTAAAGTGCGTCGCTCCCTTCGTGATTGGGGTTATATAGGATCCTCCCGCTGTGTGTCTTGCCCTAGGGATGAAACTATTGACCATTGTTTTTTACACTGCCTGCACGTTAAATTGGTTTGGTTCCACTTCTTACCCCTCCTAACTAGTCTCCTGACTTCGCCTTTTAGGCCGAATTGCGCTTTTATCTTCTTTTATGAGTTCCCCACTCCTCATGCAAAGAAGCTCCGCCTTATCTTATACTTGATCAAGTCTATTTTATATGGTGTTTGGAAATTTCGAAATAAGGCTGTATTTCACAACGGTAGAGAAAACTCCAGAGCCATAATCAAGTATATCACAGCATCTGTAAAGGGTAGAATCCTTATCGACAAACACCGGTTTTCCCCGAATAAGTTTCGCTCTCTGTGGGTCCATCCTGCAATTTGCCATTTCCGAGATAATGATAATCTTCTTTTCCTTTTCTAGCTGCTTGTAAATTTCGCTCTAACTTGTAATTCCTGATTATCTAGTTTTGCTTAGTAATGTATGTTGTAAATATTTTTATTCTCCTGAGTAAGGTTTTATAATAGTACTGTCTGCAGTTAGATATAGCTCTTTGGCATTGCAAAGCTTTTGCTTTCATGTCCAAATTGAGCACTCTACTGGGATGAGTCATTGCCGCTAGCAATTGCGCATGCTCACTAGCTCGCTAGTTTGAGCACTCTGGCATGGCTTAGATGTACCACATGTGTGCGACATTTGGGGTGGCTGTATAAGCTTAACCTCCATCCCAGACATCAGCACTGCACTGATGAGGCCCAGAAGGCCGAAACAGTACTGTCTGCAGTTAGATATAGCTCTTTGGCATTACAAAGCTTTTGCTTTAATGTCCAAATTGAGCACTCTACTGGGATGAGTCATTGCCGCTAGCAATTTCGCATGCTCACTAGCTCGCTAGTTTAAGCACTCTGGCATGGCTTAGATGTACCACATGTGTGGGACATTTGGGGTGGTTCCTCCATCCCAGACATCAGCACTGCACTGATGAGGCCCAGAAGGCCGAAACAGTTCTGTCTGCAGTTAGTTATATATATATATATATATATATATATATATATATATATATATATATATATATATATATATATATATATATATATATATATATATATATAGATAGATGGGTATAATAAAACGACGAAGAGACAAACTCTTGACAGTTCCAGCGTTTAATCGACGTTTCGGCCTTCGGCCTTCCTCAGGATAGTTTAAAAGTTAAAAATTAAAAAAGCTATATACAATGGTTGTGGGTGGCAGAGTTACGGGCTTTTATATAGTACACAGAAAATGGAAATTAAGGTTACGTAACAAAAGAAAAGGTCTTAATTACAAGCTAGGCAAAACAAAAAACAATTGATAAAAAGGAACAAACAGACTAATTAGATAGATCGTGTTATTACGTAACAAACTCCCCATTGAGGGCCTCTGAATGAATGTGTGGGTCAATGTCATAACAAGGTCCTCAAAGGGGGCCCCTAAACAATGTAATAGATTCCCAATTGAAAGCCCCTGAATGAAAAACCAAACACAAACATAACAGGAACCCCCAATAGAGTTTTTGAACAAAGACAGCAACGACTAAATGAAGGCTAACAAAACAAAAGGGCAAGATTACAAACTGGAAACATTCAAAGCTAGATGGGAGCTAACGAGGTCCTGCAGACAGCAAAAATTACGATGATTACAAATTTGGGCTGAAAAGAATTAACACTACAATAGAGACAAAGTCAACTGTTGTAGCAGATACGATTTTTGGATTTGAATTCACGCCTTTTGTTAAGACCGTGTCGATATAATGAAAAGAGTTGTGAGGTCCAATATGCTTCTCTGGTGAGGAGCAGTTGTTCAAGATGGGTTGCATTTTTGTGGTTTTCAATTTGTTCGATAATAATAAAACTAATTTGACAAATTTGATGCTCAAAAGAATTATAATGGACCGCCAGCTCACATGTTCTTCTGTTCTTAAGCATTGATGATTTATGGTTACGAAAACGAACCTTGAATTCTGTTGAAGTGGAGCCCACGTACTGCTTTTTGCATTTGTTACAAGCAGCCAAATAAATGACATTTTTGGAAGTGCAGCTTAATTTCTGATTAATCCTATATATGCGGCCCGTAGCAAAACTCTTAAACTTAGTATCTTGAATCAAAAAATGTTTACAAAGGTCACATCTTTTGTTACATTTGCAACAACCTCGATCATCTTCCAAGGTTTCATTTCTGGCTTCAATGTTCCGAAATTTAGATGGAGCTAAGATTTCTTTTAGGTTTTTTGTTCTGTGGTAAGCTGGAAAAATCGACTTTGATGGAAAAATCTCTAAAAGCTCAGGAGACAATCTAAGTAAGTGGGAATGTTTTTTAATCACCTGCTGGATGTCTGGAAGAATTGGGTTGTAGTCAAGTACTAGAGGAAAAACCTTTTTCTTTGGCTTGACTCTTTTTGTTAAGAGTTCGGACCTCTCATTGCTTAATGCTTTTTCAAATTGTCTGTCCACTAATTCCTTGCTGTAATTTTGTGAGCACAGATATCCTTTATATTCTTCACATCTCTTGTTCAAAAATTGGTCTGTAGAACAATTGCGTTTAATTCGAAGAGCCACCCCATAGGGGATTGCACGCATACAATGTGATGGGTGCGAACTCGAAAAAGGTAAATAGAGATGACTATCGGTGGGCTTAGCATAAATATCAGTGATTATAAACCCATCTTGGAGGTGCAAAGTAAGATCTAGAACGTTGAGGCTACTCTCCGAATATACCAATTCAAACTTGATGGTGGGATAGAGTGAATTAATATACTCCGTAAATTCTAGCAATTTCGGCAAACCAAGAGTCCAAAGATCAAACACATCATCTCTATACCTCCACCAAAGCATAGGCTTGCTTGCACCTCCAAGTTTAGCCTTCTCATCAATTAATCCCATTGCCAAATCGGCGTAACTACAGGCATTTTTAGGGCCCATGGCAGTGCCATGTTTCTGAATAAAATTTTGATCTGCAAATTGACAATTATTGATTTGAAGACAAATCTCAACGGCTTCGACTATACAATCCGTAGATGGAAATTTATCTTTCCTAGAATCAAGCGCCTTTCTAACAGCTGAGATTCCTAGGTTATTATCAATGTTGGGAAACATAGCCACAACATCCCAAGATACAAGCAAACTACCAGGGGGTAGGGGACCTTTCTCAGCATTTAAAGCCTGAATTTTGTTAATTAGATCACTTGTGTCTTTAACGAATGATGGAAGGTTCTGTGCTAAAGGCTTGAGATAAAACTCGGTGAAGGCAGAAAGTCTTTCGATTGACGTTCCACAGCAGGATGTAATTAATCGGAGTGGATTGCCCTCTTTATGTGTTTTCACATTACCAAAAGCTACCCCCGGTTTAGGTTCCAAATTGGTAACCCATGTGGCAATCTCTTGACTTATCTGACCTTCACCGAGCCATTTGCGTCCCCAATTTTTGACCTTTTCAAAATGCACCGGTGTTGGATCGCTATTCACCTTATTGTAATGCAAGTTGTTGTTAAGTTGCCCTAACATTTTATCTTGATATTCTTCTTGATTAAGGATTACAAATCTAGAGCCCTTGTCTTGAATTCTGATAACTTTATCACTGGACTTAAGATTACGTAGTGCTAACCTTTCGTCTTTAGTTAAGTTGTCCTTGACAGTTCTTAGATTTTGGGGTTCCAGGATATCCTTTCTCACATTATTGATGAAGACTTCGACTTCTGGAGAACTACACTTAGGAGGCATCCAATTGGTAGCTGAAGGAATAGCTGGCAAACGATCATCAACTTTCCTTGGGTTTTCATCCGGATTTCTGCCATGATGGAAGAAGGCGAGGCGGATTCTCCTTTCAAATTTATCCAAATCATACCGGTTTCTTTATACAACACTTGGCACAAACTAGTTCGCTACAAGCACCACGGTTATTTCTTGGTCCGTTGCACCAAACGAAGCCGCATTCCTAAAGGTCTAAAGCTACCTTTTAAACTGCAACTTGACAAAGATAATGGGAGCTTACAAGAGTCCTGTAGACAGCATTCACTCAGCGCTTCTCTCAATATTTTAAAGGACATTTCTACTGCGGTTTGGTCGAAGACCAAAATTCTACAGAGGCAATTACATTTTGAACGTGAACTTCTTTTCAACAACAACGAGGAAACTGCCGCCAAGACTATTTGGAGAAGAATTAAAAGACAAATGGAAAAGGTAGAGATTGATTTGAAGAGGAGAGCGCGACAGAAGTTTCGGCAGGCCACTCCCTACAACCCAGCGCCATCAGATCAATTCACACCACCGGAGAATTCAAGAACCAGGTTGAGGAGGTTCCGAAGAACTTCCCAGACCAGTAACAGAGCCCCTACTCGTGATGAGAACGATGTGGTGGCAAGACCGGATATCAACTTGCCGGATTTAAACCCCATTAATCTAACATCTTCTGAACTCACCGATGCAGAGCGCTCTCTTTTGACTAAAGGACCAGCGTTCTGTCCTACGCCAAAGGATGTCAACTGGCAGAAGGTAATCGATGATTTGGATAAATTTGAAAGGAGAACCCGCCTCGCCTTCTTCCATCATGGCAGAAATCCGGATGAAAACCCAAGGAAAGTTGATGATCGTTTGCCAGCTATTCCTTCAGCTACCAATTGGATGCCTCCTAAGTGTAGTTCTCCAGAAGTCGAAGTCTTCATCAATAATGTGAGAAAGGATATCCTGGAACCCCAAAATCTAAGAACTGTCAAGGACAACTTAACTAAAGACGAAAGGTTAGCACTACGTAATCTTAAGTCCAGTGATAAAGTTATCAGAATTCAAGACAAGGGCTCTAGATTTGTAATCCTTAATCAAGAAGAATATCAAGATAAAATGTTAGGGCAACTTAACAACAACTTGCATTACAATAAGGTGAATAGCGATCCAACACCGGTGCATTTTGAAAAGGTCAAAAATTGGGGACGCAAATGGCTCGGTGAAGGTCAGATAAGTCAAGAGATTGCCACATGGGTTACCAATTTGGAACCTAAACCGGGGGTAGCTTTTGGTAATGTGAAAACACATAAAGAGGGCAATCCACTCCGATTAATTACATCCTGCTGTGGAACGTCAATCGAAAGACTTTCTGCCTTCACCGAGTTTTATCTCAAGCCTTTAGCACAGAACCTTCCATCATTCGTTAAAGACACAAGTGATCTAATTAACAAAATTCAGGCTTTAAATGCTGAGAAAGGTCCCCTACCCCCTGGTAGTTTGCTTGTATCTTGGGATGTTGTGGCTATGTTTCCCAACATTGATAATAACCTAGGAATCTCAGCTGTTAGAAAGGCGCTTGATTCTAGGAAAGATAAATTTCCATCTACGGATTGTATAGTCGAAGCCGTTGAGATTTGTCTTCAAATCAATAATTGTCAATTTGCAGATCAAAATTTTATTCAGAAACATGGCACTGCCATGGGCCCTAAAAATGCCTGTAGTTACGCCGATTTGGCAATGGGATTAATTGATGAGAAGGCTAAACTTGGAGGTGCAAGCAAGCCTATGCTTTGGTGGAGGTATAGAGATGATGTGTTTGATCTTTGGACTCTTGGTTTGCCGAAATTGCTAGAATTTACGGAGTATATTAATTCACTCTATCCCACCATCAAGTTTGAATTGGTATATTCGGAGAGTAGCCTCAACGTTCTAGATCTTACTTTGCACCTCCAAGATGGGTTTATAATCACTGATATTTATGCTAAGCCCACCGATAGTCATCTCTATTTACCTTTTTCGAGTTCGCACCCATCACATTGTATGCGTGCAATCCCCTATGGGGTGGCTCTTCGAATTAAACGCAATTGTTCTACAGACCAATTTTTGAACAAGAGATGTGAAGAATATAAAGGATATCTGTGCTCACAAAATTACAGCAAGGAATTAGTGGACAGACAATTTGAAAAAGCATTAAGCAATGAGAGGTCCGAACTCTTAACAAAAAGAGTCAAGCCAAAGAAAAAGGTTTTTCCTCTAGTACTTGACTACAACCCAATTCTTCCAGACATCCAGCAGGTGATTAAAAAACATTCCCACTTACTTAGATTGTCTCCTGAGCTTTTAGAGATTTTTCCATCAAAGTCGATTTTTCCAGCTTACCACAGAACAAAAAACCTAAAAGAAATCTTAGCTCCATCTAAATTTCGGAACATTGAAGCCAGAAATGAAACCTTGGAAGATGATCGAGGTTGTTGCAAATGTAACAAAAGATGTGACCTTTGTAAACATTTTTTGATTCAAGATACTAAGTTTAAGAGTTTTGCTACGGGCCGCATATATAGGATTAATCAGAAATTAAGCTGCACTTCCAAAAATGTCATTTATTTGGCTGCTTGTAACAAATGCAAAAAGCAGTACGTGGGCTCCACTTCAACAGAATTCAAGGTTCGTTTTCGTAACCATAAATCATCAATGCTTAAGAACAGAAGAACATGTGAGCTGGCGGTCCATTATAATTCTTTTGAGCATCAAATTTGTCAAATTAGTTTTATTATTATCGAACAAATTGAAAACCACAAAAATGCAACCCATCTTGAACAACTGCTCCTCACCAGAGAAGCATATTGGACCTCACAACTCTTTTCATTATATCGACACGGTCTTAACAAAAGGCGTGAATTCAAATCCAAAAATCGTATCTGCTACAACAGTTGACTTTGTCTCTATTGTAGTGTTAATTCTTTTCAGCCCAAATTTGTAATCATCGTAATTTTTGCTGTCTGCAGGACCTCGTTAGCTCCCATCTAGCTTTGAATGTTTCCAGTTTGTAATCTTGCCCTTTTGTTTTGTTAGCCTTCATTTAGTCGTTGCTGTCTTTGTTCAAAAACTCTATTGGGGGTTCCTGTTATGTTTGTGTTTGGTTTTTCATTCAGGGGCTTTCAATTGGGAATCTATTACATTGTTTAGGGGCCCCCTTTGAGGACCTTGTTATGACATTGACCCGC
>OX421448.1:46734891-46737391 GCA_949126865.1 Montipora capitata | reverse complement strand
TACAATTTGCTCGTGTGATAAGTCTTGAAATATGGTTTTTTGAACAGCCAGTGCTTTTTAGTGCTTTTTATGATAGTATTTATAAATCTCTAGCTTTTCTCACACGCTTGTATATAAACTAAGTGATAGGAATTTTCTTTATTAAATACTGTCTGATGAGTGCGTAAGCACGAAACTCAGAGTAACAGTGAATCATGTGTTGGTTTCATTAGCCTAACCGTTCTACGATTTAGCTCTACACTTATGTGTATTCAGCACTATTTAACAGTGTTGGCAGCCTTATTATTATAAATCTCTTTTATTTTTACAATTTGCTCGTGTGATAAGTCTTGAAATATGGTTAAAGTTAAATATGTCTCTGCGTTTGCCTGGCATTATAATATTGTATATATTATTTTAACGAATATATTTGATCAAGATATCAACTCCTTTTGGCACATCGTTGTTAATTAGTTTAATTCTAAAATGGCTGTTTTGTAATGTTATATTAATATTAAATGTCTGCTTTTGTGTATTTTGACTTGATACAAAAAAATTGTTTAATGACAATCGAAACCCATAAAAAATTTGAATGTTTAGTTTTTCATAATCAAATTTGAAAGAATTATATAAAATTTGAATTTGTTTGATTATTGACCCACTAGGAAGTAGGACTCTTTTACTTCCATTTATAATAAATGTTTTATCTGATAAATTGGTAATAAGATAACCGTGTAAATAATGTGATTTTTTTAAAGTGGCGTTTCCATTCATATCAATTGGCATAAGCATTGTAAATTTTTCATCAAATGATATTTCATGAGCTTTTTCCCAATCATAAATACTCATGTCAAGATCATTTAGAGCTGCATTTTTTATACCATAAAATACAAAATACATTGGTAATGATAATGGGCTATTATTGTCATAATTGGCTTTTATAGTAATATAAAGTGTTCTTTGAATTCGATTTGAAGTACCATCTGGATAAAGAGTTAATATTGATCTTATGTAGTTCATTCAATACTTTTGTTGTTACTTGTTTTGCTATAATCATGTTTAAAACTTCAAATGTTATAGTCATAGAGAGAAATTCATTTGAATAAACAGTAAACCCTGTTTTTTTTTAAATAAAACTGTAGCGCTAAAGTGTAATAATTTGAAAAGTCCTCTTATTAATTTAAAGAGGTTTATATCAAATTTTCCTTTGTATTGTGAATTTTGATTGGACTTTTGCAAATACAAAGAAAATGCTTTTTTCCTAATTTTATGAGGCATATAATCGAAATCATCAATTAAATTTACACTAGAAATACCATAATCTGCAGTAAATTCTCCTTAATTATCTGTTATATGTATTTGAATACATTTGTTCAATTTGTATGTAATGATATATAGCTTGAATTTAATTGATTGCGATTAACAGCATCGTTTGCCTGTGTTCCTTTTTTGAGATTAATAATTTTATTGTTACCTGTATCAAATTTGTCATAGTGATTGAACCATCACGCTTTATATAATTGCTCAATAATTTGCTATTTTGCAATGCGAGTGTTGAAATACCTTCATTTAATTGTCCTAAATTGACTCCATCAGAATTATGAGTAGCCTTTTTTTTAATTGATCAGTTTATTATTGTTGAGGTTTAAATCATTAGTCATTGCTATGCTTCCATCCTTTTTCAAATAATCAGACAAATCAACATTACCAGAAGCCAGTGAAACGTTTTGATCGACACATGATTTAAGTACAAGCTCATTTAAATCATTTGGATTTCTATAAGTAACAATTTTATTCCCACCCATATTAATGCCTTTGTTTTTATCCAATTTTTTCTTGAGTTCATCATTTACATATTCACGATGAACAGCAGACGTTTTGTCTATCGAGTTTTTTATGCAATAGATACTATTATTATTCATTTGGATATCGCCTTTTGTTGTTCCTCCTGTTTCGTGAAGATAATTGCCAAGCTTGTCGTTTAATTACGTAAAATTGATGGCTTGACGACCTGATGTTGCTTCTTTCACATTATTAATGTTATGGTTTTTCATATCAAGATTACTTGTCAAGCCGCTTTTTAAAATATAATTTTTCAGCTCTGTTTTATCAGCTTTTGAAATCATCGAATCATCGAATTATCAATGTAATATTTCGTACTAGCATCTTTATGATGAAGAGGCTCGGCTAAGCCAGTAATTTTTTTATTTCCCATATGAATTGGATTTTTTACATCGATTTTTATATTATCATCATCAAAATTAAAATACCATTGTTGAAAATATTCATATGGAATGGCATCAGATTCATTTGATTTTGGATTTGCTAAATTCTCAATACGACTGAAATTCATATGACACAGCGATGATCAGACGTGAGTAACTGAGCTCCGCAGCATCACCTGCCCAGAACTAGTGAAGTAATTCTACGCCTTCTTTTCTTTTGGTTTAACTTAAAAACCTATTTTCTAATGGCAAGAAATAATGAAACAAAGCACGACTAGAGGTAGTGGTATTTTGCC
>OX421448.1:46724891-46727391 GCA_949126865.1 Montipora capitata | reverse complement strand
GGCTGTCCTCTATCCGGTATCCTCTTTGTTCTTTGGACAGAAATTTTAGCACAGGCAATCAGAAATAATTATAATATCAAGGGGTTACAAATCTATAACAAAGAATATAAAATATCTCAATATGCGGATGATAGTACTGCCTTTGTGCCTGACGCAACTTCGGCGGAAAACCTTTTTGAAACTTTGCGCATCTTCCGTGACGTTTCAGGCTTAGAATTGAATAAGTCCAAAACTGAAGGAATGTGGCTAGGGTCATGTAGATACAGCACCTCAACACCTTTTGGTATAGCTTGGCCTTTGGAACCTATATATGCACTAGGAATCTATTTCACTTATAATGAACATATCTCTTTCAAAAAGAACTTTGAGGAAAAATTAAACTCAATGAAGAAACTGTTAAATCTCCGGCGGCCACGAAATCTTACCTTGTATGGTCGAATAACCATTCTTAAAAGCCTTGCCCTCTCCAAGCTTGTCTACAATTCATCTGTACTAACCTTCCCCTTAGAATTTGCTTCCTTGGTAAAAGCTGTTATCTCTGAGTTTGTTTGGAATACAAAACCACAAATCAAACACACCACAATGATTGGTCCGAAAACTAAAGGTGGCTTAGACCTGCCAGATTTTGAAATAATGAACAACGCCCTTAAGGTCAACATGGATAAAAAGACTACACAAAAGCAGCGGTAATGCAAGTTGGAGCCACATACCTCTTTCGTTTTTAAAAGAGGCAGGGGGTTCTTTTTTATTGGAATGTAACTTTGATTTAAAATGTCTTAAAGTGTCTATCCCCATTAAATTTTACAAAGACATCTTGTATACCTGGCAGACGATATACCAAGATACTCCAGAAAACAAAGAACAAATACTAAACGAAATCTTATGGAATAACCGCTTTATTAAAATTGAAAAGTTCTCCGTCTATTATCAAAGTTGGCATAAGGCAGGAGTGATCAGAGTAAAAGACATTTTTTTGTGAAAACAGCTTTTTAACTTTCAATGACTTCTCTGCCGAAAGTTCAAAATTAAAACTAATTTCCTCACATATTACGGCTTATATAACTCAATTCCTCAAAAATGGATTCGTTTGTTAAAGCAATCTAACCCAAACATACCTACGAATTCAGAATACGTGGAGAAAATACCTTTAAGCAAGCATTCCTGCAAATCAGCCTCTAGATTTCTTATCGGCCAGAAATTTGAACCTCCTACAGCTGAAAAGAAGAATGTTGCAAGGAAACCTCGACGAGCAAGCAATCAGCACTATTTATAGTATTCCCTTCAAAGTGACCAAAGATATAAGACTCGTCATTTTTCAATTTAAAATTGTGCACCACATCTTGGCCACCAATGCTACTCTTTTCCGAGATAATTATTCAACATGATAAATGTCATCTCTGTGATCAGAAACAAACCCTGAACCATCTTTTTGGTTCTTGTCCGGATGTGCAGGCCTTCTGACAAAGCTTTTCTCGTTGGTGGAATGTTAAGAATGATGACCTTATCGTGTTGAATGATGAAATCATAATCTACGGCTTTACAAATGATTTTAGCTAACAACTTGGTTTACACCTCTGCTTAATAATTGTCAAGTATTACATCTATTGTGCCTCGAGGGATGGAGAAAAGTACTACTTCGAAGCCTTCCTTGCATACCTTAAAAGTAAATTGTCTACAGAGAAGAGCAAATGCAAATCACAAATGATCTTGTAAAAACAACCTTTTAGCTCCCTCTCAATGCCAATCTTAGCAAACAAAAACAGCTCTATACGACACAAAAATGCGTGCTTCTGCTTCCATTTCGTTTTAGTTCTGCGTTTGTACGTGTTTTTTCCTTGTCTTTTTTTTTTTTAACTTATTTGATTGATAGGTTGTAAATAGTATATTTCTACTTTTGTAAGGCAACATTGTATTTAGAGTTAGTATTGAAATTTAATAATCAAGAGAGTATTGTAAGTAAGTAATCTGTGTATTATAAATAATGTCAATTAATTTTTTCTGTCAATTAATAAGTTGTGTATTTAATGTTGTAGTAAGGTGTGATATTCAAATTGAAAATAAATATTTAAAAAAATAAAAATAAAAAATAAAAAAAAAAACAGCCATTTGATCACTGCCATCTTTTTTTTTCAAATAATTAGTTAAGTCTGTCGGAGGGCTACTTGAATCACCACCATTAACCTTGACGTGATCGTATATCTGCTTTTTGGTCAAAGCATCACTATCATCCGTGCCTGGTTTTAAATTAGTTAATTTTTTATTTTCCATATCATAATTACCATCTTCAGTCAGTTTAAAACCAACTCCTGCTTTGCCTTCAATTATTTTTGTACTTGGTGTTTCTAATAAACCGTTTGAATAACTCATGTATATATAATTGGTTATATTTTTTTCATTGAAGTTTTTAAGAATTAATTTTCGTGGCTTGTCAAGATATAAAAAACTATAAGGTTCTTCAGTTGATTTTTCATAGACTTCTTTGGAAGCATTGCTTTATCGG
>OX421448.1:46707391-46719891 GCA_949126865.1 Montipora capitata | reverse complement strand
TTATTTATTTCATTTAAAAAGTACAAACAAAAATAACAACATGTTGTCATGATATTTTGTATTTGATTGTTTTGATGTAATAATGTTAGGTTTTCTTTGCTTGCATGGTTGACCAATTTCTGAAATGGTGACATACCAAACGAATCGAAATAATTAATGATACCATTTTTCACATAAGTAGCAACCCAATGACTGCCTCTCATATATGATTGTTCTAGATTGTATATGAATGTTTGTTTGTGTTTATGTGGTACAGTTTCATCTGTTGACAGCACATCTTTTATTGGTATATGCAAATATTTACACCAATTTAACAGATCGTGATTGGTTAATGGGATATTTTTATGAAATTTTGGTTTTAGAGTATTGCTCCTAAAATTGGAAGATTGCTGAAGGGGCTTTTTGAACCTGATAACAACCCTTTGCCTTTTCTTTTTCTTTGACTTTTTTTTACACCTTGACCAGTTACATACTGAGGATAGCGATAAAATGAAAGAGTAATTTTTGGTAAACCTATTTGAGGAGCTGATCCACCTTTGTTTTTATATGTTTTAGCTCCTATTCTATGCGCATGTCCACCTGTTATCTTTTCAATAACATCAATGGCAATTGCTGGTTTTCACTCACGTGATCAACAGCCATGTTTTTCAACGAAAACAAAAGGAAGCGTTTGCATAATAATAGAGTTAAATTCCCGGAGGATTTGGTCGGGCACCAACATGGCCGCCTTTTCTTTGTTTAGGGCACCAACATGGCGGTCGTGACGTCATGTGAAATCCGAGAATTGGAATACCAATGCTAGCTAATAATGTTCCTAAAAATCCGCCTGTTTGTGTATTTTTTGGTTTTATATGAAAGGCTTTTTCCATTTGTAAAGCATTAAGCAGGTTCTTTTTTTGTTTCATATTTAGCAGATCCTTATATGGGATCAACTTATCCATTTGGTTTTGTGGTATAAGGAAACCGCCTGTTTTAACTCCTTGGCAAGACATGTTTTTTACGATTTGAGAAGCTCCTTCTGAAGCCAATCCTGACAAAGCAGATAAATCAAGTGTTTTACCAAGCGTTGGAAGCAATGTTTTTCCTAATGACAAAATTGAAGACAATAAACTTCCTCCAACTTGTTTTCGAATGTTAGTTTTAGATAATTTGCTTTTGTTTAATCGTTTAACAACATTTGCTGGGACTAACAACTTATCACTACCAGATAATGCATTTGGTGATAAATTAACACTAAAACGTAAAGTTGATTCATATATTATATGTTATATAATTTTTGGTTACATAACATATTTTTAATTAAATATAAAAACCGAATTTAAACTATGACAAGTTCATTTCCAATTTTATCAATAGCAATTTGTTCTTCACATAAAACAACAGCATGAACACTGAAATTTTGAATTGCATTTGCTGACAAACTATACCTAAATGCCAACTGTTTTGGATCTCATTTGAAAAGACATATCGAAAAATATAAGAGGATATAAACTATCAAAATTTCTTAAATTTAATTGTGTTCCAGAATTATAATCATTTTTCCTCATTGCATAAGACATCAGGTCATTTAATATTTGTACTTTACTATCGTTATCGCACTCCAATTCTGGATAAAATACACCATTACCATATTCCAATCTGCAATTTGCGAGACGGGCTCCACCATCTAATGTAAAAGTATCCATTTTGTATGGAGTTGTTTCTTCTCGACGAAAACCATTAGCATTTCGGTAATTCTTTTTAAGATATACAAAAACATATTTTACATTATCAATTGAAGCTGAAATCTGAAAATAACCAGAAGTTCTTGTTGGTTGGCTTACTTCATACAATTCTCTGAAATATTTCCATTTACATTCTTTCATGAACGAGCTTACAAAATTGGAATACAGACTATCTTTTGGTATTAATTTTGGTAGCCATAATTCGAATTTATTAATAACAATTCTTCCTGCATCAGTACCGTTTGCAATATGAATCAACTCATTATCTTCATTGAAACAGATGTTAAATTGAATCTGCATAGGAACCAACATTTTGCTTTCTAATTCTTAAAAAAAGCTAAAACGATTCAGAGGGATGATGACGTTTATGTTTTTAGCTCCTCCTGTTCTATCGTTATTTGTTGCTTGAGAAAGCAATCTTTGAGCCTCAAAACCAATAATGTTAGGAGCTGTTGTATCATTAGTGTCCAAATACCATAAGCTATTTTTACCTACCCTTCGTGAGTAATGGTCTGAATAACAACATTGTGTAAATTATCAGTATCATAAACAATTTTACCTGCAGATTTTATCATGAGATGCTTGATAAGACTATGGGAACCATTAATTACTGTTATTCTATCAGCAGCTGCATATCCAGCTCCATCGGCCAATTTTTGAAGCTGAAAACGAACTTCAAAATAACCATTATACCAATCGAAAAATGAAGTACGATCATTAATCGTAAATTTGTATCCAGTTTTTTTCTTGATGTTGATTATTTCCAGGAGCTCTAATAACATCATCTAATTGAAAACGAACATATTCCTTTCTTTGCAAAAATTCACTTGTTCTAAAAGCCATTTATATTATTACATTACATAATTATATCAAAGAATTTTAAGGTCTTCTTTTTATACCACTGCCAGATATCAAACGATTTAAAATCATATTAGTGCTTTCCTGTTGTTTAATAGGTTGAATTGGCATTATTTTTTGTTGTTTTGTTGACCCTTGTCGCATTTTAGAAAGCTATTTCATAATTAAATCACCAGATTTTTCAGCAAATTTTTTACCAATTTTATCACCAGTATGTGATACTCCTGATTCTAATTCTCTTTTAGCCATTGGTTTAGCTAATTTTTTGAAAACAGATGAAGCAATATTTTTCAAGGGTTTAAATATGTTGTCAATAATTATACCTGAGCCTTTATGTTTAAATACAAATCTACCAAGTCGTGGATGGTAAAATCTTTTGAATTCATATGGTTTCATTATACTGTTATGATAGATTATTCTACTCTTTTTAGAATCAATGAATATGCAACATCAGCTCCGTTTAGGTTGAGCAATCTTCTTTTACCATCAGTAATCCACATTCTTATCGAAGATATAGTGGTTTTATTTACAGGATTAAAGGTGATTCTTTGTGGTTTTAGTGTAAATGAATATGATGGTTGTAACATGCTCGTACTAAAACTATAAACAATATCGCTATCTTGACCATCAACTAAACTATCATTAATAAGGTCACAATGGATATTTTAGACGTCTGTATCTTGACTTAAATTTGGAACTTTAATACTAATATGTGTTCCTCTTGTTAATATTTTTTTGTCAAAACCGATGAGATCGTTAAAATTCGATTTTGTTAAATCAAGTCTGTGTGGCTGCTTCTAAGTAACTTTACCAGAAGACTTTCAAAGCCAACAACGGCGTTTATTCACAGGTAGCGAGTACTGCTCGGCAGTAGTATAGGACTTGGGGGTACCAGATCATTTTTTGATCTGTTACCAAACCCAAGTCCATATACTACTTTACATTTAACGGCAACCAATATTTTGGTCTTGTATTTTTGGAAATCTATATGTTTTAAAATATAATAGTGCGTTTATTAAAAGATTGAATTTGCATGATCACATTGCGTGACTTTTTCAAAAACACAGGAAGTCGATGATGTTATATAATAGGGGGTTCCCCCAGGAAAATGAGTCATCATTGATAGTCATGTGAGGTTTTTAACCAATTAAAAGTTAACCCATAGATTAACCAAAACTGAAAATACAACCAAATGGTTCAAAATCTGGTTTATTTTGGTTGGACATTTTGCTGCAGACAAAGGATGCCTTCATTGGAAGAACTTACTACTCGTTTTGAGTCTACATGTAACAAGATTCAAGATTCTATACTGATTATTGAAGCAAATATGGGTACCGATCAAGAATTTAGTTTTAATATGACAAGGGAAATTTATAATTTAGCATCCACTGATGTTAGTGTCTTGGATAATGCTGTCGATCATTATATCAAAGTCTTGGAGGAGTACAAGAGGGTCTTGAACTATGAGAAATCACGGAGGCGATTAGAAGACAGGATAAAGAAAATCACTGATGTTAAGACAATGAAGGAGGCTTTAAAGAAAAATCATCAAGAGAGGAAATTGGCAAGTGATCCCTACAAGAAGAGATCTTAAGATTGTATTTACTTGTGGCATTTTGAGTTCAATCCTTTAAAAGAAATGTTATTTTAGTGTGTTGATTTTGTAGTGACCATAAGTGAAACTGGTGACGCCATTGTTATGAATGTACCTCTTGTCATCGAAGCAAGATAATGACACTTTGTTGAGTTCATAGCTTCCAAGTTGATGTTTATTGCTTCGGATTGTTTTCATTGTATGATACATTTGTTCGTTATTAAATAGTACATTTTTATAATTTTCATGAGTGATGTTCTTTTTGATTATATTTTTCTTGATTCCCTTTGCAGTTTTTCTGCCTTTGTCATTGTCTTTCATGTATGAATACATTTTGGATCTCAATCCAACGAATTCAGTTATTGGCACGCCTGCCGCCTCATCTTTGAATTTACCGATTACTTTCTTATTTGTCCTGTCAAAATATTGTGAATCTTGTGAATAATCACTGTTATCGAATCTATCTTTATCATCCCAAAAGTCTTGATACACATCATTAGTTTCGATTTCATAAGTCAGCGAGTCTGTGTCTGTGAATAATAATTTTGCTTTGCTGTCGTATTTTTGTTTGATATAATTATAATGAAAATCATACATTAGTGTCTTACTAAGATCTAGGATACACATACCCACATATACCGGCCTTTTTAAGGTTAGCGTTTCTTTAATCTTATGCACTGCCACTAGATTTTCATTGAATATCTTACTGCTTACATTAGTTGGTTTAGCAGCCATTTTTAATAGTTTCTTTTCATTCGTGACGAGTCAAACATCAATACGCTTACGTAGATTTTCGCAGCATTTACCATAAACAGCGTTATTCATAAGTTTGAAGAAATCTTTCTCAAAAGCGTTTTTGGCATTAGTTCTTTCTCAGTGTTAAAGTCAATATATTGCTTCAACCATGCGGACTGATTGAACTCTAGTACTCGATGGACTTTAGTTATTTTCAAACCAAGATCAGTGTACAATTGTAGGTTCCTATAATGGAGCACGTATTTTTCTTTATTGCTTAATGTTGGTATTAATTTATGAACTAAACCAGTTGATATTTTATATTTTTTATTTTATATTTTTTATGTTTTTGCAATATTCTGATATCATGTTTCCACCTACTTTAACCTTTTCTGGTGCTATTGGGTAGTCATTATGCAAATTATGTAGTTCTTCTGGATATGCTAGGTCTACTTTTAGTATTAAACCTTTCTTGCTGTCTTCTTTATACTTGCCTAAGTCTATATTGTCTATCTGTTTTTCTGTCATCCATTTGAAACTACCGGTTGGTAAATATTGACTCATTGCCCATCCATACAGATTATTAGCGTCTAAATACATAATATACTTTGAGGGCGCCTTCTCATCATATGTTTTCATGTATTTATTGTTTGCTTTTCCATACCGGTTGGCAATGTAGCTTATTCCACCACGCATTCCTTTTTCAATAAATTGAAACATATCAACATTAGTCATAAGTTCTAATTTAATGTCAGTCATCTTTAACATAGCATCCCAACTAAGACCAGGGCTTGTAAAATAATGTGCAGGATCTAATTTGTAATACTGCAAACCTGTTTTTCTGAAATTTTCGAATACATCAGCTAACAAAATGATGTCGGATTCAAGATATAAGTCATGGTACTCACCCATATTTTTAATAGAAAATGTATTCCACACATTTTGAGCATGTTTATAATCTTTGTCTGATATATTTTCATCATTCAATATACTGTAAAATTCTTCTTTTGGTGGCAGCTTTTCATTGAATTTATCAAAGCTGTCCATGAAGTCGTATGGATAAACTCCTTTTTGAGACATTAAATCAAGCTTTTCGTTTTTGAATATTTGAGAGGTATATTTTAATGCTTCTTTTGGTAGGTTGCTCACTAGTTTATCAAGACTTGAGCTCATAAATTGGAAACTATCAATGAAGGTTAGATGATTACCAAGCATGAAAGCCATATATTTCTCCATGTTATTAGGAATTGCATTTATGTTCATTTGACACTTTTCACCTTTCTTATTTTTGTATGTATGCTTCTTGACTATTTCACCAATTTCTTGCATTATAAAATAGCTGTCATACCCACGGAGATTATGAAATATTACTGGAATTTTATCAGTCAACTGGAAATTCAGATTACAATCTTGATGAGCGGATCCTCTATAGTTACCAGTTATATGACAGTGATCTCGAACTCGAATGTCCTTATCAGTATATTCTTTCTCACATATATGACATTTATCAGCTTTTTGGAATTTTTCTTCATTATCTTTTGTCATTTTTAATGGTTTGTTAAATTCCTTTTTCATAACCTTCTTAAAATACTTAACTTCCTCCAACATAGCTTCCATAAATTTGTAAACAGCTTTTTCACCTCTGTAAATTTGTACTGGTTTGCTATATTTATCATCATAACAACAAACAACCTTGTATCCATAACTACAGTCTGTATGCTTCTGATAAGCCTCTGTGTATGATTTATCATTATTGGGTTGACAACCTGATATCTTTTCTGTTATGGCTTCAAAGTCTGCATAAATTACAAATGGAACAGCTAACTGTTTATGAAAATTATTGAATTTTAATATGCTGTTGTCTTTTGTTGGCATTTTAATCGCTTGCATACCATTCACTTGTATACAGTTTTCTTTATGATCAGTTAATACTCTTTGAGAGCTGAAGCATTGAAGACAATGCATGCAGAAATGTTTCCTCTCTTTGTGTTTCGTTTGATTGTACATGAACTTGTTGAAATCTTTTATCAATACATAGTGATTGTTTTTGTTTTCTGTGATTAATAATAAATTCATATGGTCTTCATACTTTTCTTTTGTAACATAAATTGGATATGGTTGTTTATCTTCATAACCGAAAACATTGATGTTTATTTCATTCTGCTTTTCTATTTTGTTGTACTGTTTGGTAGTGACTGGAAATTCAATGCCTTGATAATTTAAGTTGTCTACATATTGTTTGTCTGATTTTTTGATCCTCTGTGGGTATTTGTCTTGAGGATTCAAATGTCTGATGTGACACCACCTGAAGCATTGATTGTCTTTATTTTTCAAATTAACCAACCCTTTAGCACTGTTTCTAAGTTCTTGAGGTAGTTTAATATAGCTATTAGCTTTCATTGGTTCATATTTAACAATATTAAGATGATGACTATCGACTGATTCAATAGTCCAACCTGAACCCTCCGAAATCCACACAGCAATAATATTTAAGATTTCTTGTTTTGATAAAGATAAAGCTAGTTCGATTTGTGCGTCATTTGTTATTGTTTGGGGTTTACTGTTGAAATAAGCTGTTTTGAACAATCGTTCTTCACGACCTATTTTCTTTTCAAATGTGACTATCAGTGTTTCAACAAACTTAAGCCCTTTCATTGATATTTATGTGTTTTCAATATGGTTAGCAACAGCCTTTCTTGTGTTGTTTAGTTGCACTAATGGGTCTTTGTTGTTTTTGATATCTATTTCATAAGACTTTGTGTAGCCTTTCAGAGCTTTGTTTGTTTGCTCTATCTTAGTTCTCGGCACTGGAACTGGTTTTTTGGTTCTAGGTAATGGCACTTGTTTTTCTAGTCCTCGGTAATGGAACTGGTGGAATAATTGTTTTTTTCATAATCTTGAACCATTTGATTTACACTCTTACGAGGTGCTGGGATTGGTCTAATTTGATTTACACTCTTACGAAGTGCTGGGATTGGTCTAATTTGATCTACACTCTTACGAGGTGCTGGGATTGGTCTAATTGATTTCTTCTCCTGCTTTAATAACAATCTGATTAGTTCAGATTTACTGATCTTTTTAAGATCGCTCTTGTTCATATTATTATATGAGATATTATTATTCATTTATATATAACTATAGATTTTTCTCTTTTAAGTGTCTATAGATGTCTATAAATGATTGATTTAAATGATCCAGTTATGAATCCTTTAAACTATACTTATATGTTTGTTTATTTTAGCATGAAATATAGCATATTTTCCACCTGTTTGCGGTCTTTTGTAGTTAAAAGTACATCTCCGGAATCATTTCGTATGATATAGCGTGATTGGACTTTTTGAATTGTGACGCCACTCTCTCGTTCATGAATAAATTCAGGATGTTTTGTATCAACTGCTTTTTTGTCTAGTTTGTCTAAAATTTGGTTTATGTACTTTTTTATTTGTTCATCATTAATTTCGTTATTTAATAACATTTCGAGTTGTTTATTGAGTGTATTTTTCTTTATCGATTTAGTTTTTTTCGTGGATGGATTGGTTTTCTTCACCTTGTTTTTTTTCAATAAGTGCATGAAATGTTGATGATTTTTTAGTATGACTTTTTCTACTTCAGCACGCTTTAATTTGGAGACTTGAAACCCTTTTTTGATGTTTAGGACTTCTTTTTTTAACTCCTTAACAGTGAAGTTTTTTAGATGATTTTTTAATTGATTAATTACTTCCATATGTAATAAATGTACATAAAAAATAATTTATTTCAAATCATGTATTTTGGCACGATATTCTAATACGTTTGGTAAATCACCGACCTTCAAGCCGTTAGCATATGGCCAAAAACCTTCTTCATGAACCCATTTAGCCTTGTTTATTTTCCTTCTGATAGTTTTATTATTTAAAGCTTCTTCAACTGTTGTATTGATATAATATTCTATTCTTCTATTTCCATTTTTAAAAGTCAACAGATTTTGCCTAATACTGGTCAATATCATATTGTGCTCTTCAGCATACTTTTTAAGAGTCTTTATAAATGATTTTCTGTCTTTACTTTTTTCATATCCAAACATATCAGGTTCATAATGAGATAGTTTAGGTAGAGCGTCAATAAAGACGAAATGGTTAAATTTACTCTATGTTGCGTCACTGACTGGTTTAAAATCCCAACCTGCACCGAAATACACTAAACTATATCCATTTGTTTTTTCAGTTGAATTTTCTGATTTCATATATAATAACTATAGATTTTTTTCTTTAAGTGTTTTCAAAAGATGCGTTTAAAATGTGGTCAGAATTCAAAGGATCCAAAATTATGGATTCTTTAAACCGTATTTATATGTTTTTTTTGTTTATTACGACGTTGCGAAAGTGTTTTTTTGTTTTCAGGTGACAATGTTTACCTGCAAGTGTGTAATTTCGTCCAGTTTTACATATGTCACAGTACCAAGGCTTGTGAAGCATATAATCAGTTTTTCGTTGTCTTCTCTCTTCATCAGTATAAAATCTGGGGGGACCTTTTTTGACAATTTTATTTTCCATATATTGTTTCTATAGATATATTTTTAAATGTGTTCGAATGCGCGTTTAAATATAGCCAGAAACAATTGAATATTTTTGGCTACAATGTAGCAATCACAGTATGAACTGTAGCTATTATTATACGTTACATAACTTCCGTTTAAATGTTTTCAATATCTTTTAATGGTATCCAACTGTTGAAGTCATCACTGTATCCCTTCCACTTCACTAGAGCTTGTTTCTTTTTATGGTCTTTTTTAATAACTTTATCAATACGGAAAACATCCTGCTTGGGTTTTAATAGTTCAGGTTCATAAAAACTCCCTTGTATGTCTTCATCGTTGAGATCTTTTAATTTGTAAGTTATAGGATTAGTGTATTGTATCTTATCGACTGTAAACACTTCTTCTGTCCAATTTGGTGTATAACCCTTGTCGAACACATTCCGTTTATACTTAGATATTCGAACCTTATCACCAACCTTATAATTAGGTTTAGATGTTACTTGTTCCATATCACCATATAGATTGAAGTAAACAGTTCCTTCATTGCTCTTTTTGCTAGCTTCAACAGGTGTCATCTTTATGCTTGAATGTTTGGTATTATTATACTGTTTCACTAATTTTGGTAGCATATCTAAATACTGTGTATTACCTTGAACAGTAAACTGCTTCCACATTTTGGATTTAATTGTTTTATTCCATCTTTCGACCACTGAGGATTTCTCTTCATTTTCAGTGGAGTACATATGTATCCCATTTTTCTCCAGCAAGTCTTTCAAGTGTTTGTTATAGAACTCCTTTCCCTTATCAACCCATAAATATTGTGGTTTTCTACCTTCCTTAAATATTGATTTGAATGCTTCAGTAACGGATTCACCTTTCTTATCCTTCAATGGTGTGATCCAACCGTATTTACTGAAAACATCAATAACCATAAGAAGATACCGATAACCTTTATTCCATTTGCTAAATTTTTGCATTTCAACTAGATCACTTGCCCATATTTCATCAATACGATTTGTTATTACACGCCGCCGAGTAAAGTTGCGTCTTATGGGTTTATGTAACTCATCTGCTAATTTTTCTTGCCAGTTTTCTTTACTCGACGGCTTTTTCCGTTTTTTGGAACTCGACCCAGTCCGAGCTTCTGTTTCACATCTATAGCATTTCTCGCCAACCAATGCCCCCATTGTCTTTCATTGTATGGCACGTCGTCTAAAGCTTTAACCATTTTTCGGTCTGCTTTGTTTTTACATTTTTTGTCATCCTTACATACTGAATAATCAACGTCATGCTGCATTGCGATCGCATCAGTTTTTCCAGTGGGCATATCATATATTTCTAGTATTTCACCAGTTTTGGGGTCATATTTCAGTTGATCTTCTAGAGGGTTGTAAGGGCCTGTGTAATGATGCCCAGGAAGCGTCCATCCGCTTTTTGGTTTTGGTAATTTACCAATAGCTTTGTGAATATCAACAGCACCACCATCAAGATCTTTTCTGTTTGTTGTGTATTTTTTATTTGGTCTTATTTTCGTTGACAATTGATTCAAAGCTTGAGATCCAACATTTTCAATTGCTGGATTAAGTTTATCCAAAGCATAATCAATAGCTTTTTTCTGTAACTTTGGATCTCGTAGCATTTCTGATGTGTAATATCTACCCATTTCAACTGCTTTTTTGCCAAGATAAGGTACTCCTTTAGTTAAAAATAATTCTGCTGCTGTATTACCAACAGTACTTAATATGCCCGCCCCTTTAAACGGGCTAGTCCGTTTCCCTGTTTCTCTTTTTTAACAAATTTGGTCTTTTTAATACCGCATTCTACACAAGTACAATAAAACATTAGTCTACCATTTTTAGTTGTTTTGTAACCTGAAGGCTCAGTACATTCAGTCACTTTCTTTTGTTTAACACATAAAGAACGCATTATATACATAAGTTAGATATTTTTAAAATAATGTTCCATAAATGTCTCATTTTTCATTGTATCATTTGAGTTGAATACTTGCAATAAATCATAATATGAGTTACCTTTATTCATTTCATTTAGAAAGTACAAACAAAAATACCCACAAGTGGTTGTGTTCAAGTTTTGAATTTGGTTGTTTTGGTGTAATAGAGTTAAATTTTTCTTTTTGGCATGATTTACAATCTCTTGAAATGGTGGCATACCAAACGAATCAAAATAATTTATTATGTTATCTTTTACATAAGTTGCAACCCAATGGCTTCCACTCATATATGACGGTTCAAGATTGTAAATAAATAATGCTTGCTTATGGTTATGTGGAATGCTTTTGTCTCTTGACAGAACATCATTGATTGGTATATTCAAATATTTACACCATTTTATTAGATCATGGTTACTCAAAGGGGTGTTTTTATAAAATTTTGGTTTTACAATATTGCCCCCAAAATGGGTATGCCATTGAATGGACTGTTTTTTCCCAATAGTAGTCCCTTTCCTGATTTTTTTTTTTTGGTTGTTCTTTTTTTTTTTTACCATTACCTGTGACATATGGTGGATAACTATAAAATGGAGGGGGCATTTTTGGTAACCCAATTCTTGGCGCTCCTGTACCATTTTTTGACCAAGGAGGTGGCAACCCAATCTGTGGAGCTGACCCTCCCATTAACTTTTTGACAGCATCAATAGCTAGTGGAATACCGATGCTAGCTAACAGAGTGCCTAAAAATCCACCTGATTGTGTTTTGGTCGGTTTTATACGAACACCTGAACCCGATTGAAGGGCATTTAATATATCCTGTTTTTGTTTCGTCGATAAAAGATGTTTATATTCTATCAGCTTTTTAATTTTGTCTTGTGGTACGAGAAAACCACCCGTCTGTACTCCTTTCCCAGAGATTGCTTTAACCAATTGAGAAGCACCTTCTGAAGCTAAGCCTGAAAGAGCTGAAAGACCAAGGGTTTTACCTACAGTTGGTAAAAGTGTACGCCCCAGTGATAAAATTGAAGTCAATAGATTTCCACCGACTTGTTTTCTAATATTAGTCTTAGCAAGACGAATATCCATACCTTTATTCAATTTGCGATTTTTTTCCAATCTCTTTTT
>OX421448.1:46689891-46702391 GCA_949126865.1 Montipora capitata | reverse complement strand
ACGTTAGATAAAATGAAAATTAAATGAAAATCATATACAAAAAATAGCGTTTAACACCATGTTGAACACCGTGTTGAACACCATGTTATTGAAATAATATACCCATATAATATACCCATATAATATAAAAATGAAAATACCAAATTATGATACTGACGATAAAGTCACATCCAATTTTAAACAATTATATGATTTTATGCCTGATCGATGCTTCCGCATGCTGATTTGCGGCCCATCCGGGTCGGGAAAAACGAATACACTGATGCATATGATCATGCAACTGCTCTTCTTTGATAAGATCTTCCTCTATGCAAAAAACTTAGAGCAGTCAAAGTACCAACATCTCATGGATGTGTTCAAGCCAATAAGTGATGAAGCTGGTTATGATGTTATTGAAGCAAGCAATGATAAAATCATTCCTGTAAAAAATCTTGACAGTGAAAGCCAGAAAATAGTCATTTTTGACGACTTTGTTTGCGAAAAAAACCAAAAACCATTGGAAGACTATTTTATACAGGGTAGACATAAAAACTGCTGTGTTATATATTTGAGTCAAAGCTACTACAAGACACCAAAAGATATTAGATTAAACTGTTCGCATTTTGCTATTTACGAATTCCCAAGTGCTAATGAGAGGAGGTTAATTTGTAATGAAAACAATGTATCAAAACAATTATACGAAAAAGCAACTGGTGACCCTTACAGCTTCATATACATTGATAAACCACGCAAATTTAAAACAAAAAACTTTAATGGAACAATATAACTCAATTATATAACTCAAATATATATGAGTTACTCAAATGGTAAATTACCAGAAGATACTATGTCACATGACAGAATAACAGAAATAATAAAAGGACTACCAGGGGTCGGATTCAAATTAACTTCTGATGGTGATTATGATATTTCAAATAAAAAATTAACAAATGTTGCTTCACCACAAACAAATAACGACGCGAGCACCAAAAGTTATGTCGATTCTGAGGTTTTTAAGACATTAAAATTGGATGGAAGCAATGCAATGACTGGAGCTCTCAATATGAATAACCGACGTATAGAAAACGTAGGGCCTGGTAGGCATGGGACCACAGATGTACTCACACATTTACAATTAGAAGCCTTCTATTTCGATCTAAATACTGACAGCGGCAATATTGAAGCACAAAATCCGATTAATATGAAAAATGAAAGAATCTTAGGAGTGAAAGATCCAATATTACATTCAGATGCTTCTAATAAAATTTACGTTGACAGCTCTTTGAATTTTAAAGGTGATAAAACAGAGCTGACTAATAAAGCTGATAAAACAGAACTTGCCAATTATTTGAAAAAAGACGGTTCAGTATCTGTCACTGGAAATTTCAACTTTGGTGATAATAAAATAACACGTGTTGGTAACGGATCAAATTCGACTGATGTAGTAAATAAAGGTTATATTGATACTGAATTATTTTCTAAACCAAATGTTAATCAAGTCGTTTTACGAGACGGTACGCAAGATATGACTGGAAATCTGAATATGAATAATTTCAAAATAACAAACGTAAAAAATGCAACGCATAACCAAGATGTCACAACTTTGAAGCAAGTAAATGATGCTGTTGCAACAATAAGTACCAATAATAACAGATATACAGACCAGAAATCAGCCGAGAGTCATATAAGCACACACGAAAATCGTAAAAACGTTCTAGCGTATGCAATGGATGATGGCGAATTCACAGAAGATTTTGGCATTCAGGACGTCAATCTTATCACCTATAATGACAGTCCTCATAAAACCAACAAAAAAGCATTTACATTAAAGGTTCAAAAAACAAATGATGGTTCAAGTCTGTTCAAAGGAAGGTTTGATTTCAATTTATTCAAGATGATACGTGATGATTTCAGTAATCATTATACTGTGTGTATTGAAGTGTATTTTGAAAAAGATGGTAGACATAATTCAGAATTTAATTCTTTCAATATGTCATTTGAAAAACTGAATATGAACATTGATAAATCTCATACAATAAAAATAAATACTGATTATAAATATTATTGAAGTACATTAAATATTTCTCCAGACGGTACATCTCAATCGATTCAAAGAAGATTATATATTAATGTTCAGAGTACTTACGACAATCTCAGTCCCCAATTGTTTCCATTGTATGTACTGATTTATGGTATCAAAGGTGAAGCCAAAAACGATCTTGATTTTACGATATACGATTACGAAAAAGCTTATGAGGTTGCAAACAATGAATTTCAATTGCATGTACCAATCAATATGAATAACAACAAAATAATTGGATTACTTCCATCATACATATGGGGTGATACATCATCATCAAAATCAAAATGTGATTTTTTAATAGAATCATGGATTGATATTCATGTATTGATTCAAAAAATATTTATAATAAGTATTTTTGTTGTTAATTCTGAAAACAAAAGATTTAATACCCCACATTATCTAAACATTAATAATAATGTATACACTTTGGATTTTTCCACACACATATCCAACACAGTAAATATAAACAGATATTTTCAGAACATCACAAAAATGAATATCACTTTCAGTGATCAGAAAAATAAATATTTTATATGGTTTATTAAATACAAAACATTCAACAATTAAAATAATGCAATGTATATTATATGACACTCTATGTAAAAAAAGAGGATGGAAGTTTTCTTCTAGATGAAAATGGGGACAAAATCGAATACATGATCGCCTATCACTCAGATATTTTGATAAATTCAACCAAAAAGGTTCGACTTTTAATAAACAATGATGGTCGGAGAAAAATCTGCTACAAATGACAATCATGTTGTTATAAAATCACAGGTTGGTGATATTGTCCGTGATTCATTTCTAGATCTATGGGTATCTGAATATCTAAGGATGTATGCTAATTGCGTTTATCAGATAGACATGGCTGATAGTCAAACTGTGAAAATGGATTCAAGTAGGAAAGTAGAAACAATATTCGATAAAAGCAACGAAGAAAGTGATGCCACTCAAACTGATTCATCAAAGAGACCTACATTATGTACTAAAGCTGAAAAACATAATGGTCGATATTTCCTAAAATTCAGTGGATCACAAAAGATGATTAGTCAAGTTAACTTAAATAATACGGCCGTTAATGTGTTTATTGTTTATAAACTCACTTCGAGAGGTTCAGCACAAAGTTATTGGAATAACGGCTTATTTGGACATGATGACAGTGGTTATGATAAATTTGTTGCTTATAGTGGATCAAATCTTGTGGTATCTGGGGCTGATAATACATATAAATGTGTTTATGTTGGTCCTGCAGCTAGTCTGCAAAGTTTTCTAAATCTAGGAGATTATAGTGAAAATAATTTAGGCGTACTTAATAAATGGCATTGTCTTAGTGTTCATTGGGATAACAAATCTTCACCAAAAACCGAAAAAAGCAAAATTTACTGGAACAAAAAGCATATCGGCGATTTCACTAGTGATAATCGTACAGGAAATAATACAACCACGTTTGGAGGTTTAAATCCTGTAACACATTTAGCTCCTTTGAACGGCAATATCGCTTTTTTCTGTGTATATTTAAATTTCATTATTGACGAAAAAACCATTTTAGACCATCATCAAGTGTTAATGGAACGATACAATATAACGTAATATATATGTATATCAGCAGTTTATTAAAATTTATCAAACATAATTTTCAAGAAGCAAAAGAGAAACATCCATACATTGATGATAAAATATTGAAATCAGCACTTGTTTACCAATACCTACACCTTTTTTATTTCGAAAGAGACATATCCATAAACAAAATTCTTGAACTCAATAATGGTGAAATTGGTTTGATGGGACCAGGTGATGGTTTAATAACATTGTTTTTAGAAAGAACTTTTAGTTGGATTGACATTTTAAATAGTCATAGTATATTGCATGATGCTTTTGGAAGATTTTATGATCATCATGAATTAGGTAGAGGTTATACATATGCTATTCCAGAAAAATACACAACTAAACTGATTAAAAGATCTCCATTATGCGGACAAATTTCTGGTCTATTGTATTGCATGTGTAGACGATTAACAATCTAAACTATATACATGAAGGATCAAAACGAGAAAATATTTAAATGGAATCATATTTCAGATAAACTTACAGAAGATCAGGTTGATGAATTAAAAGCCTACTATCGTGTATATCATAGAAAATGTTGGGCTTACAAACAAGCTGTTAAACATTATAAAAAATTGAATCTACTTGGAAATTCTGCTTCAGTCATTTTCGCCTCTGGAGGAATTGCGAGTGCAGTCGTATCCGGTGGCGTGGCTTTGGTTGCTATTAGTACTGTAGCTGTTCTTTTACAGGGATGGATGAAACACCAAAATCTTGATCTAAAAATTCAGAATTGTACATACGCTTATCAGAGCTATCAACATTTACTAATTACTATTAAAGACATGTTAAGATCTGGTGATTTTCAACAATCAATTTACGATACATTGAAGAATTTAGATGATCATATAACAGATTTGAGTCCAATAGTAGACAAATTCCTTACAAAATATGACAATAAATTCACTCTTGAATAATTTTCATAATTTTGTCGAATATCAATAACAGGATGTCTCTCCAATATTGATTATACATTTGGAGTGTTTTTTTAGATTCTGTAATTCTTATTTTTTCATAAGGAAGATTAAGCATTTTGAATATCTTTTGTAAAATAAAGTTGATATTAATCATCCGTTTCCTTTCTTTATTTACTAAATTAATTACTGTTCCCACTTCCATAAAAATCCTCAATATTTTATCTTTATTTTTTACAGATATCTGAAAATTATTTTTAAGAGCTATATTGTTTATTATATTTTCTATATGATATTTTCTCTGATAGACCGACTTACGATGAAATCTATGTTTGTTCTGATGAAATTCAACAGATTCTATAAGAGGTTTGTAACCATGAACTGTTCCACAAGTAATACATACATTCATGTTATCATTGTTTTGTATATTTTGTTCAATACATGTCTCTTTTTTAATTGTATGCTCTCCGATTTTTTTATTGCAAAACGGACAATTGATTTCTTCCATATCAACTAATTCTTGATGTATGTTTTTACAACTCATTATATACTATTATATGAGATATTATTTTTAAAAACATATATATTTCTAAAATATTGGAAGCCGAAAATACTAGACCAAAAATAAAAATAGTATAGATTTCCAAAATATAAGATCATAAAATGGTAAACTGAAAATACGAGACAAAAAATTGGAAGCCATTAAATGGAAAGTAGTATCGAGTTGGGTTTGGTAACAGATCAAAAATGATCTGGTACCAAGAAAAAGACTTACAAATATTCGCAAAAGGTACAAAAAACTGTTTCTTACCGTTTAGGTCTTCGATAACACATGATACGATCCGATGGAAAACGATTTTGTTTATATCTTCAGCACCACACGATGCAAAAACAAAACATGGCGGAAAGCACAACTACTGAGCGGTTACCTAGCACTTGAAGAATGTCCACTGACACACAATCTGGCTGAACTGCAGCCACAAGTCTGACTTGAGCCGGTAGAACAATTGTGACTCTAAATGTTGTTGCATTAAATGTCAAAGATATGTGGTCTTCCTTTATTATTTGTTTGAGATAGCTATCAAAATCCTTATAATTCCAAACACCTGATTGAAAAGTGAGATCTTGAAAGATACATTATTGATACTATAGGCTATTTTTTGATTTTTGTAAGATTGATTAACATTAAACCAAGTAAAAGACATATTGATAACGACGACCATTGAAAAAAGGTGAGGTTCCAAATTATGGAACTGATATCGAGGATGAGGTTGATGATAGGAATCTTGGTGATTTATTTGAAGAACCAGTCTTACCACAACACGAAAAACAACTTGTGTCAAAACTACCAACTTATGAAGAATCATTGCAGGATATACTGTCAGGTAATAAAGAAATTTATGTGGATCCTAAATACTTTACGCAAGAACCACAGGAGCTTCCTCCTGAATATGATGATGATAATGAAGTTGAGTATGCACTAGAAGATGAATATATGAATAATGAGATATTGAATGATCTTGGTCTTCAAAATTATGATTCTGTTGATAACGTATTAAATCAACCAGGAATGACTCAACAAAAAAACAGAAAATACTATTATCAATGATGCTAAAACAAAAAGAAATCAATTAAAAGGGAAAAAGACTCATATAACTAAAGGATACAACAAAGGTTCCATTTCTGAAGCTGCAAGACAAATGGAAAATAAGAGAACAGACAATGCTAGAGTTACTTTGAATGAATATATAAAACATTATGAGACTAAATTCAAAACAATTAAAGGTTCTGGACTTCGAAAAAAACAGAGGTGGAAATGTTGTGTTTTTTAATGATCCAAAGCAGCTTCTCAAAAAATTGGAATTGATTGTTGGGGAAATTTTAGCTGGTAATGCAAGCATTGATATGAGAAACATGGGAGTTGCTATATTGGATCTATTGCTAAAAGCGTCAGCAATCAATAGATCACAATATGACAAACTCTATAAGATGTATTGTAAAATTTAATGTAACGGTATTGTATATATATATGGATACAGAAATATTATTATCCAGCTACTCGGTAAAAAACATACCTGGTAATAAACCAGACGATTTTGTTACGAAATTCACAAAACCAATCACTTTGGGCAGCAATTTTGAATACTATCATGGTTTGAATAAAATTATCAATATGTCTTTTACTTGGTTTAATGTTAATCAATCTTATAAAAATCAAAAAATAGCCTATAGTATCAATAATGTATCTTTCAAGATCTCACTTTTCAATCAGGTGTTTGGAATTATAAGGATTTTGATAGCTATCTCAAACAAATAATAAAGGAAGACCACATATCTTTGACATTTAATGCAACAACATTTAGAGTCACAATTGTTTTACCGGCTCAAGTCAGACTTGTGGCTGCAGTTCAGCCAGATTGTGTGTCAGTGGACATTCTTCAAGTGCTAGGTAACCGCTCAGTAGTTGCGCTTTCCGCCATGTTTTGTTTTTGCATCGTGTGGTGCTGAAGATATAAACAAAATCGTTTTCCATCGGATCGTATCATGTGTTATCGAAGACCTAAACGGTAAGAAACAGTTTTTTGTACCTTTTGCGAATTTTTGTAAGTCTTTTTCTTGGCGATGTGACAGTATTTAAGTTTATTTCTTCATCTTTGTTATTAAGATTGTTATCTCGGGTAAACCATGCATCCGTGTAATTCAGTGTTTATAAGGAAGCAAATTGTGCCGAGAAGTACTCGCTACCTGTGAATAAACGCCGTTGTTGGCTTTGAAAGTCTTCTGGTAAAGTTACTTAGAAGCAGCCACACAGACTTGATTTAACAAAATCGAATTTTAACGATCTCATCGGTTTTGACAAAAAAATATTAACAAGAGGAACACATATTAGTATTAAAGTTCCAAATTTAAGTCAAGATACAGACGTCTAAAATATCCATTGTGACCTTATTAATGATAGTTTAGTTGATGGTCAAGATAGCGATATTGTTTATAGTTTTAGTACGAGCATGTTACAACCATCATATTCATTTACACTAAAACCACAAAGAATCACCTTTAATCCTGTAAATAAAACCACTATATCTTCGATAAGAATGTGGATTACTGATGGTAAAAGAAGATTGCTCAACCTAAACGGAGCTGATGTTGCATATTCATTGATTCTAAAAAGAGTAGAATAATCTATCATAACAGTATAATGAAACCATATGAATTCAAAAGATTTTACCATCCACGACTTGGTAGATTTGTATTTAAACATAAAGGCTCAGGTATAATTATTGACAACATATTTAAACCCTTGAAAAATATTGCTTCATCTGTTTTCAAAAAATTAGCTAAACCAATGGCTAAAAGAGAATTAGAATCAGGAGTATCACATACTGGTGATAAAATTGGTAAAAAATTTGCTGAAAAATCTGGTGATTTAATTATGAAATAGCTTTCTAAAATGCGACAAGGGTCAACAAAACAACAAAAAATAATGCCAATTCAACCTATTAAACAACAGGAAAGCACTAATATGATTTTAAATCGTTTGATATCTGGCAGTGGTATAAAAAGAAGACCTTAAAATTCTTTGATATAATTATGTAATGTAATAATATAAATGGCTTTTAGAACAAGTGAATTTTTGCAAAGAAAGGAATATGTTCGTTTTCAATTAGATGATGTTATTAGAGCTCCTGGAAATAATCAACATCAAGAAAAAAACTGGATACAAATTTACGATTAATGATCGTACTTCATTTTTCGATTGGTATAATGGTTATTTTGAAGTTCGTTTTCAGCTTCAAAAATTGGCCGATGGAGCTGGATATGCAGCTGCTGATAGAATAACAGTAATTAATGGTTCCCATAGTCTTATCAAGCATCTCATGATAAAATCTGCAGGTAAAATTGTTTATGATACTGATAATTTACACAATGTTGTTATTCAGACCATTACTCACGAAGGGTAGGTAAAAATAGCTTATGGTATTTGGACACTAATGATACAACAGCTCCTAACATTATTGGTTTTGAGGCTCAAAGATTGCTTTCTCAAGCAACAAATAACGATAGAACAGGAGGAGCTAAAAACATAAACGTCATCATCCCTCTGAATCGTTTTAGCTTTTTTTAAGAATTAGAAAGCAAAATGTTGGTTCCTATGCAGATTCAATTTAACATCTGTTTCAATGAAGATAATGAGTTAATTCATATTGCAAACGGTACTGATGCAGGAAGAATTGTTATTAATAAATTCGAATTATGGCTACCAAAATTAATACCAAAAGATAGTCTGTATTCCAATTTTGTAAGCTCGTTCATGAAAGAATCTAAGTGGAAATATTTCAGAGAATTGTATGAAGTAAGCCAACCAACAAGAACTTCTGGTTATTTTCAGATTTCAGCTTCAATTGATAATGTAAAATATGTTTTTGTATATCTTATAAAGAATTACCAAAATGCTAATGGTTTTCGTCGAGAAGAAACAACTCCATACAAAATGGATACTTTTACATTAGATGGTGGAGCCCGTCTCGCAAATTGCAGATTGGAATATGGTAATGGTGTATTTTATCCAGAATTGGAGTACGATAACGATAGTAAAGTACAAATATTAAATGACCTGATGTCTTATGCAATGAGGAAAAATGATTATAATTCTGGAACACAATTAAATTTAAGAAAGTTTGATAGTTTATATCCTCTTATATTTTTCGATATGTCTTTTCAAATGAGATCCAAAACAGTTGGCATTTAGGTATAGTTTGTCAGCAAATGCAATTCAAAATTTCAGTGTTCATGCTGTTGTTTTATGTGAAGAACAAATTGCTATTGATAAAATTGGAAATGAACTTGTCATAGTTTAAATTCGGTTTTTATATTTAATTAAAAATATGTTATGTAACCAAAAATTATATAACATATAATATATGAATCAACTTTACGTTTTAGTGTTAATTTATCACCAAATGCATTATCTGGTAGTGATAAGTTGTTAGTCCCAGCAAATGTTGTTAAACGATTAAACAAAAGCAAATTATCTAAAACTAACATTCGAAAACAAGTTGGAGGAAGTTTATTGTCTTCAATTTTGTCATTAGGAAAAACATTGCTTCCAACGCTTGGTAAAACACTTGATTTATCTGCTTTGTCAGGATTGGCTTCAGAAGGAGCTTCTCAAATCGTAAAAAACATGTCTTGCCAAGGAGTTAAAACAGGCGGTTTCCTTATACCACAAAACCAAATGGATAAGTTGATCCCATATAAGGATCTGCTAAATATGAAACAAAAAAAGAACCTGCTTAATGCTTTACAAATGGAAAAAGCCTTTCATATAAAACCAAAAAATACACAAACAGGCGGATTTTTAGGAACATTATTAGCTAGCATTGGTATTCCAATTCTCGGATTTCACATGACGTCACAACCGCCATGTTGGTGCCCTAAACAAAGAAAAGGCGGCCATGTTGGTGCCCGACCAAATCCTCCGGGAATTTAACTCTATTATTATGCAAACGCTTCCTTTTGTTTTCGTTGAAAAACATGGTGGTTGATCACGCGAGTGAAAACCAGCAATTGCCATTGATGTTATTGAAAAGATAACAGGTGGACATGCGCATAGAATAGGAGCTAAAACATATAAAAACAAAGGTGGATCAGCTCCTCAAATAGGTTTACCAAAAATTACTCTTTCATTTTATCGCTATCCTCAGTATGTAACTGGTCAAGGTGTAAAAAAAAGTCAAAGAAAAAGAAAAGGCAAAGGGTTGTTATCAGGTCCAAAAAGCCCCTTCAGCAATCTTCCAATTTTAGGAGCAATACTCTAAAACCAAAATTTCATAAAAATATCCCATTAACCAATCACGATCTGTTAGATTGGTGTAAATATTTGCATATACCAATAAAAGATGTGCTGTCAACAGATGAAACTGTGCCACATAAACACAAACAAACATTCATATACAATCTAGAACAATCATATATGAGAGGCAGTCATTGGGTTGCTACTTATGTGAAAAATGGTATCATTAATTATTTCGATTCGTTTGGTATGTCACCATTTCAGAAATTGGTCAACCATGCAAGCAAAGAAAACCTAACATTATTACATCAAAACAATCAAATACAAAATATCATGACAACATGTTGTTATTTTTGTTTGTACTTTTTAAATGAAATAAATAAAGGCAATTCATATTATGATCTGTCAAAGGTATTTAATATCCATGATACAATGTACAATGAAAAATTTATTGAACAGTATTTTAAAAAGAGTAATTTCTGACGTTTGAATAAATTAGTCGGAAATCATTATTTTGACGGCACGATTGAGAGGTTCGCGGGTTGTTATGGGATGTGCTAGGAATATGTAGGCTTTGCGCGGGAGATTTAGGTCATTCTAGGTCCGTCAGTCATAGCGTTCGCTCGATTTTCTTTTTCTTTTGTAATTTTTGTATGGGAGAGTTTATCTTGTATTGTATTTTTTGTATATTGATCAGTCGTACCCCGCTTTCCTCGGGGTCTTGTGCTGCTGCATTAGATGGGGAATACGTTTCCACATATTTTTTGGCCACATCTAAAGGGTGGTTTCTTGGTGGTTTTTCGTGTCTGGCGTAGCACTGTTTCTATTTCCTAGAAACAACAGATGTAACTTCTAAAGGTCTGTATTAGGATACAATGTACATCTGATGACTGACGGGTTCATCCTCAATAAACTTTCACTTTCAATGTCTCGTGTTAGTGTAGTCAGAATTATCTAAATTATATATATAACTAACTGAAATCATATTGTGTAAAACAGAAAAAACAGCCTGAATGCGTTGAACCTTCAGGTTATAAAAAAGCTAAAAATGGTAGATTTGTTAAAAATAAGGGAAACTAATCAGCCAGTCAGAAATGGCCGGCAAAGGAATTATGTCAGATTTGGGCAATGTTAGAGTCGAATTGCTTTTTACAAAAGGCATCCCTTATCTTGGAAAAAAAGCTGTTGAAATGGGTAGATATTATGGTTCAGAAGCATTGAGGGATCAAAAATTGCAGAAAAAAGCCATTGACTATGCTTTGGATAAGCTTAATCCAGCGATTCAAAACGTTGGATCTCAGGCTCTCAATCAATTGTCAACAAAGATCAGACCAAAGAAAAAATATAAAACAAACAGAAAAGACCTCGATGGTGGTACTATTGACATCCAAAGACAGTTTGCCAAGCTTGGAGAATTGCGTTTGAGAACTCCAACCGGTAAAAAATGCAATTACTGCGGTCCTGGTACAAAACTAGAAGAGAGATTGAACAGTAATGATCCATCGATTCGGAATCCAACTAATAAGTTAGCATTTGTCAAGCCCATGATATACCTTATAGCAAAGCTGGAGATGATTTGTCAAAAAAGCATGAAGCAGATAATGTCATGATAAAACAAAAAGGAGATATTCCTTTTAGTCAAGGACCATGGTTTAGTACACCAGTCAAGTATACAATGCAAGCAAAAAAATTATTAGGTCTTGGTGTTAAATCAAAAAACATAAAAAGCCGTCGAGTGAAAAAAACTGGCAAGAAAAATTAGCAAATGAATTGCATAAACCAATCAAATGAAAATTCACTCGGCGACATGTTGTTGTAAATCATATTGATGAAATATGGGCTGCTGATTTGGTTGAAATGCAACAATTCAGCAAATGGAATAAAGGCCACAAATATCTTCTTATGGTGATAGATGTTTTCAGTAAATATGGATGGATTGTACCATTGAAAAATAAACAAGGAGAATCCGTTGCTGAGGCATTCAAAACCATATTCAACGCTGGTAGAAAACCAGAGTATCTATGGACTGATAAAGGCACTGAGTTCTACAACAAACACTTGAAAGACCTTTTAGCTGAGAATAAAATAACACTATATTCAACAGACAATGAAGAAAAATCTAGTG
>OX421448.1:46677391-46684891 GCA_949126865.1 Montipora capitata | reverse complement strand
CAGATATAACAAATATTTATGTTACAAAATATTCTCCTAAAATTAAAATTCATGGCAATACAAAATACTATACTGAAAAGGATAAAAAAGATGCTATAAATAAAAGCAAAAATGAATATATATTAAGCAAAAGTTGGTTTTGTGAAATATATAAAAATAACATGGATTATACATTAGCTGGAAAATGCACCCATTTGAAATCTAAAAAACATAAAAAAAATTCTGAAAACATATATTTTTTGGAAGTAAAGTTTAAATAATTTTTTAAATTTATTTGAATTTTTGAATTTTTGAATTTTTTAAAAATGGTTTAAAGATTATTTTCTGATAGTATATTATAAAAAATGAATGCAAAATTTAACCTATCAAATAATATTAGAAGATATGAATAATAATTCAAACAAAAAAATTTAAACCAAAAAAATACACTTACAAGCAAAAAAGATTTCTTGAAAATTTGAGAAAATCTAAATTAACAACTGAAAAATTAAAAGAAGAAAAAAATCAAAAAAATTAAACTTGAAAAAGCCAAGTGGTTTAAATTAAGCCCAAATAAAAAATTATCAAAATTATACCTCAAAAAAGCAAAAAAACTTGGTTATAAATGGTTAGATTTATTGAATTTAAAAACAAGACCAAAAGTTATTGATGAAATTAAAGAACAAGATAAAATTGATCTTGACAATTTGCAAAAATTTAAAGATTTTAAAGGAAATAAAAGACAAAAGAAGTCGAAAAAGCTTTAAATGAAACCAAAGATGGTGAAATTACAAAATTTGAATTTAAACCTAAAAAAAGAAATGATCGAATTAAAACACTTAAAAAATGGATCAAAGAACAAAAAAACAATTTCAACGATTTGTTAACAAAGAAAAGTCTCCTTTAAAAATATTATCAGAAAAATATTTGGATAGAGCAAAATTATTATCTTATAGTTGGAAACAACTTTTAAATAAATCAACAGGACAAAATGCTATTGATAATATTGAAAAATATGATAAAATAACAACCAGAGCTATTAAACAATATAGAATGTTATCTGAATTGAGCAAAATTCAAAAACAGCATAAAAAATTTATCAAACAAAAAAAAAACTACAAGCCCAAATAAAACAAATTAATAAAGCTTCAAAAGGCTTCACTACCTCAAATGAAATAGAAATTAAAAATAACAATGACCCCTTTTTTCAATTACATAACACACGAAAAGCAATTGAAAACATTTTAAATGAAATGAAAGGTCTTAAATTTGTTGAAACTTTAGTGGTTACATTTGAAAAGCATGCTGCTAAGGTGGATAAAGAAAATCAAAAAGATGAAATCATTCAAGATATAAGATATCTCTTTTATCAGAATAATCAGTTGACAATCATTACCTTAATATTGTTAAATATCAACCAATGAAAGGGTCATCCTATATTAAACTACCGTAAGAACTTCAACACCGTTCAAAAGGATTGATAAACTTACAAAACAACGATAATGAATGCTTTAGATGGTGTCATATTCTCCATCTTGTTTCTCAAAACAAAGATCCACAACGAATAAAAAAATGTGACAAACAATACATTAAAAATTTGAATTACACTGGTATTAATTTCCCAGTTCAAATGAATGAAATAAACAACATAGAAAAACAAAACAATATTATCATCAATGTATTTCGTTATGAAAAATAGACAAAAATATCTTATCTATATATATCAAAAGAAAACTATGCTGATCAAATGAATTTATTATTGATTACAGAAAATGAAAAGAAGCATTATGTACTAATTAAAGAATTTAATAAATTCATGTATAATCAAACAAAGCACAAAGAACGAAAGCATTTTTGTATGTATTGTTTACAATGTTTTTCTTCTGAAAGTGAACAAGCGATTACGTCGCCAAGAATGCTATTGTCTTGGGCGACATGTACTTACAGAGCCCAGTTTTTCAATGCGCGGAATAATTATTGTATAGATAAAGATTTCGGAATTCCGACTGCACTCGTTAATAAATCGGTGACTGTCAATCAAAACATCTAATGTGAAGTACCAATAGCGCCCTAATTGAAAGGCAGCACACACTCTTCACCAAGGGTTTTGTCAACAAAATCGTGTGCAAGAACATTCTCGTTCTTCTTTTTATTTTTTTTGGCATATCACACTCAGAATAGTCTGAGTGCGGCAGCCAAATGTTTTCCCTCAAAACATTCTTCTTTCTAAGCGTAGCCAAAGTGAAAGTGCGGTGCGCGAAACACTTGCTTCTATTTCATTGTTGTCCTTTTTTACCGCTCAACCGGTAAAAGCAATTCATTAGATCAAGTCTTTTTTACTCATTCGGTTTCAGGGTAGTCTGCACGTTGGTCGAGAATTTTAAAGACAACACAGGTCTTTTCTATTTGTAAGACGGTGGGGAAAATAAAATAAATGGCATTTCTGTTTGAAACTGAGCCGAGCCAAACAAAAAAGAAAAGGCAAGCGATGCGTAACATTGTTGTTCATTGTTTGTGTGAGATAATTATTCAAAATTCTATCCGTTTTAAATTGATCAAAACATATAAAAGCCCCACGTAGTTTTGAGTAATCAGTTGTTAAAAACCACTTGTGAGTAATATGTCCAAGCGTGCGAGACACCAGCCCGGCTTTTACGCATCATTATTCGATGACATTTCTGGTCGTGGCCTCAGTCATAAATACCGACCCAAGCAAAAGCCCGTTGTTATGGGTATTGCATGCTATTGTTTTGGGAGGCGGAGTTTTGCATATTATTATTACTCGCGGGAGTTTCAAAATCAGTCAACCATTCTCCCGAACAGCCTCTGAAAGGCAAATTTGCGGAAGGTTGACGAGTGCATTCAGAAAAACGCATTTCGATAGTACTTGTAGGTATCGTAAACCAACGAAAATTTGCAGGAGCTTTCCTGACACCCGGTACTAACTTTTCCATATGCTGGCTGTAAACTTAACTGATCAGCTTGTCGGAATATACCGCTTAAAGTACAGCTTCCATACTACAAAGCTCCCAAAATAGTCGATTTTCAAAGCAAATTTGATAATACTTGTAGAGACCTTAAAAAACAAATTTTTGTTCAGAATCATTTATTGATCCTTCCTCTACAAATTCCATATGCTGGTACTTGGCCAGGGGAATTATTGGCCGTATTCTTTGTTATCAAGCGCACCTTTCTCTAATCAATTTTGAATAAAAGGTACCCGGGTGTGTCGCGACATTCTGGGCGATGAAGACGAGATTTTTTTGAACTTCGAGCATTGCGCAGCCAAAAAGACCATAATAATCTTTTGCCGCCGGTCAAGTTTAGTTGGAAGCACGTGTGTTTCGGGCCAGGGAGTACTTTGGTGGCCAATATAATCATTTCGATTCAAAAAAAGTGCTGTTCCCTTTGCTCATTTCTAACCTTTGTCGGGAGGATATGAAGCATTTTGTGGTAGAAAAAACCCTAGGATGCAAATGGAAGGTTCGCTTCAGCAGACTTGCTATGAGATGCGAACAATGCCGGCCGTTTGTTAGAGAAGTTATGGCTGATTCTGACGGTTTACTTTCGATACTATATTGCCAAATCAATTCATTAAAGGTATGTAATTGTTTTACTTCTATAACCTAAGTTATGTCAATGACAAGTGATGCTTTAAAACTCTGAAATCTCTTTGCAAGACTGCTTTAAAGCACAATTAGCATAATGGTCGAGCGGTAAACTGGTTGAGCTGAACTTGCGTTCTCCCATTCATTGAGCAAAATTCTCCCTCGAGAAAATAAAGCTCAAACGAGATTATTTGTCAACTTTATGAAACTGCCAACATTTCAGAATAAACGTTTTGACTTCACCTGTTTTGTTGAAACCGTAATTTTGTTAGTTGTTTCAGTGTAAGCGGAATATACAGCCGTGAATTTTTATGCGTTTGCGAATTGAAAATAAAATATACCGTTATGCGAAACCCATAATATTTACTTGTTTCTTGTCAGGTTACGCAGCAAAAATCTTGTTGTACCAAGGATTGCACGTCTTAATTGAAAGTTTCTAGGTATTCTGATTTGATCATTATTTGCTTTAAATGTATTTGAAGCGGTTGTCTGATCTCGCCTCAAACTTGCAGGGTGGTGCATTTCTCAACCTTCAAAAACTCATTAATAAGCCCATTGACCTATCAAATTGTTGATAATACATCACGTGTAGTGACTTTATATCGATAAATCTCATCCTTATTAGTATGCAGTGTTTTATCAGATATAAAGACACTGCACGTGACTTATGAATAATAATTAATTATCAACACGCAACTGACACAGCAAATGGTGGGTGCATATTTAATGTTGTTTCAACTAATTTCACACTCAGTAAATTAACTTTTGCACAAAATTTATAGTACAGTTGTTAAATACAGATCTGGAAAAATTCTCTATGCCATTAGTACAGTAATCTGGTAAAGGCATATTAGACAACACTTAAATTCCTCTCTTCCTCCGCATTTTTAGGCTTCCGAAAAGCTCTGGAACAGGACGCCATGTCTTCTTTGGTTAGTAGAAGAAAAGTTCAAAACACGTGTGAGATTTGATTTTCTTGCATACTAATTTATACCAAAAATGTTTTTCTTGTATGCAAATTTTCAACATTAACGAAAGTATAATTGTTAGGAAATCTATTGACACACACTTTTTCAGGAATGTTTTTGAAGCCGTTCAAAAAACTCACAGCACATGTTTTATCGGGTCTAAAACCACTTGGCTGCGTCTCTTGGTTTTAAACCCAATAAAACACTCCTGCTCGTTTTTTTAACATTACTTAAACATCGCCCTTTCAGCCAGAGATCTGCTTACATTTGGTAAGTACTGGATTACTGATCATACTGTTATTTTGAACATCACCTCTGGTGCTTTCAATTTGCATAGTAAAATGCTTTTGAAATCAACTTTTCCAATCATCCGTGATTCCTGTGTGGCAGAGATAATCGGTTAACGAATTCTTCATGGCATCACTGTTTATCCGCTTTGTTGTAAGTTCATTGTATAGTATACCAGACATATGTCACTGCAATACTGAACGTTAAAGTGCAAGCTTTTCAGTGCTACCTAAATAAATGTGGTTTTGTTTTGAACCAGTTGCGTAATTACTTGATGGGCGATCAGTATCCATTATATGATAAAAGTTGAAACTGATCTAGATAAAAAATTATTAAAAACTGAATTTTTGACTGCAACTGCGGTCTTCATCAGAGTGACTAAAATATGCTGTTTGAGAGTAATATGCTAAAACTAAAATAAGAAGTTACTTTATCCCCTAGGGCTTCAATAATGTCTTATAGACAGAAGGGAATGGCTTTCGCTCGTTCACCGCATTTTTGTCTATTGTGGAGTGCCATGATTCCAAAAAGACTCTTTTGTGCCAATTATTGACATTCTTTTCTAGAATTTCCACATAGCCAGTGTCAATGTCATGGTCAGTGGTTTCGGCGTGATCTTTTATTGCCGACTCTTTGTTATTATTATTTCCTGGTTTATGCTCCCCGCCACGTGAATTCCGTGATCTCTTTGTTTCCCCAATCTATGTGAAATCACACAATCGGCATTTAATCTTGTACACAATGCCTTTTGTTTTCGTTTCTTTTCGGCTATCCTTTGGTTTCCTAAAATAATGGGCGAGTGTTTTTATAGGCTTGAAAGCAGTTTTTATGTTCGCTTTGTTAAGCACATTTCTGACTTGTTCTGAAACGCCCTTTACGTACGGCAAGGTAGCAAAAGTTTTTGGCCGCGTATCTGTATCCTGTATTTGGATTGCAGCCGGTGGTCTAGGGGCCCGACATTTCTCAATGAATTTATCTGTATAACCATTAACTTTTAAGTCATTAATGACTTGTTGTCGTTCTCAATCTTTTTCTGTGTCATTGGATGGGATGGTTTCTGCGCGGTCTATCAGGCATTTAACAACTGCACGTTTGCTCTGGACGGGGCTATGAGACGCGAAATCCAGGTACTTGTTGGTATGAGTTGCTTTGCGATGTACGCTAACAGTAATGTTTCCCGATCTTTCTACTGCGCTGTGTGTGTCAAGAAATGCGATGGTTTGGTGGTTTTGAGATGAGACTGATGGAAGTTCCACCGTAAACTGTATGTTTGGGTTAATCGAGTTGAGATGGTCGTGGAAAACTTGGCTGTCTTTAGTCTTCAAACAAGCACTCGAATCATCCACGTATCGTTTCCACCACCGTGGTTTGCCATTTGACGTGTTGAGAGCGATTTTTTCAACTTCTTGCATCACCAATTCTGCAATGGCGGCACTGACCGGTGATCCCATCGCACAGCCAAATACTTGATGATAATGTGTGCCTTCGAACGTAAAATAACTGTTCGTCAGTACAAACGTCAGCAAAAACATAATCTGGCTTTGTGTTAGTCGTGTGTGCAATTCCCATTCATGAATCTTGCGTAACTTCCGGTCGACAATATCCAGTGCTAGGTCTACTGGGATGGAAGTGAAAAGTGCAGTAACATCAAAAGACACGATCTTTCGTCCGCCTCCATCGTTTGGTTGTTAACAAAATCCGCATATTCTTTAGCATTCTTAACACTGTACTCATTGTTCTTTTGCAAGAGTTTCAGAATAGAATTTTAGTTTGAAAATACAACACGTCGATTTGTTTACATAATTGGCATTCGAAACCACTTGCGTTCGAGCTTCCTTCACGTGTGAGCGTTCTTCAGCCAGAAGGTTGTACTTTTCACATTTGGACAACATTCTTTGCCTTGTACATTATTTTGGAAAGTTCACATCATTTCCAAGAATTTTTATTGCTCCAAAACGTGAAGGTGATGCCAAAAAACATAAGCTAGACTGCTGGGGTGTAGAAAGAGCAAAGCTATTGAAATATCCTGTTAGATGGTGTTGGAACATGTACCACTGTAGCAAAAATATGTTCGTTCTGACTTTTCTTGTACCGGAAACAGTCATATATTATTTGTTAACGTTGTTTGTTTACCCTTCAACTTCTTTGCTTTGCTCATTGATCCTGGAGTCATGTCTGGTTTACGTTGGCTCCTCAACATTTCACCTAAACGAGTTAGCAGCTTATCTACCAAGGATAAAATACTCTGCGCCAAGTTTTGTCCAAATGTTAGAGTCCTGCCTTCTCTGCCATTATTTTCAAATTTCCTGCAGACAAACCCTTAAAAAATGTTCTAAAGCTTATAGGTCTAATCTCCAGTTGTTCACATTTCTGTTTACAATTTATATCTATCATAAAAGGCAGACTTGTTTTGCTTAATCGAACAACAAAACAAGTTGATTTCCTCCTCCTAATAATTCACTTATCCATGATTTTTGTTTTCCATCACAGGGGGCATTTTTATAAGATGAATACTCTTCACTGTCTGGATGATGGATAAATTCCAAGGCAAAAGCAATGGTTTCTGGTGGAAGTTATGACTACATTGGTGTCTTATTTTCGGAAGTGCTGCTCCTGGACCATACATCTTCCTATGAAGTCTGGCTTTTGTTAATTCG
>OX421448.1:46649891-46654891 GCA_949126865.1 Montipora capitata | reverse complement strand
TTTCAAAAATGATCATAATTTACAAGCCTCCGACTGTAGCATTATTTGTGAAACTAGCTAGGTTTGGTCCCTGGGATGATGATTCAGTATATGAAATTGAGAACTTTTCATTCTCATTTTATGGCATGGCAATCTTGAGTAGAAAATTACTTGCTCCTGGCTATCCTAAAAAGAATAATGTACATATATTTGAAATAACTATTGTTAAATTAAATGATTATCGCAAGTTTACGGAACTTGTACATGGCTATTTGAGAACTTATCCAGTTACTTAAAAATTCAAAATATTCCATAATATTAGGTGATTTCAATGTGAATTTACTGGATAAGTCACAAACTCAGTCCATCGTAGAAATGATGTTTCAACAACATATAGATCACATCTATAGAAATCTACCTTTCAACACTACAGCTACAGGCGTTTCAGAAACATACTACCACTTGCACATGTTTCTATGTTTTTTGAAACAGCATCTGACAAATAAACATACTTCCGTAGTTACTTCACCATAAGAAATAATGTCAACTTTAGGAATAATTATTCAAGGTTAGTAACAACTGTTAATTACCCTCACATCCCCCTCCCTCCCCCCCCCCAACCCAATTTTCTTTTAGATCTCACCTTCACTTGTCGCCATTGTCATTTCTGTTTGTGTATTTCTTCTTGCAGATCATGTCTGCAATGAGAAAGAAAAAGGGTAAATGCAGTGAATAGGTAGAAAGTACTGCTTGCACTGACTCTGTGAGTTCTGCAAGCTTTAAACCTGCAGTGAGCGCAAGCTCTAGTGCTGTGACAAGGACAAGCTCAGGTGCTGTCGTGGGAACCTCGTCTATTTCTTTGGTGAGCACAAACTCTAGTCCTGTGGTGACTGGAGACTCTAATGTCCAGGCAAGCACAAGCTCTACTGCTACTAGCACTACTGCTCTCATTGGTGATGTCCATAACATCTCTCCAGTGAAAAAAAACAGAAAGAACACCTTAGAGAACTCCACATTCACGTTGCAACTTGGGCAAAAAACAAGGCACAATGCCTTGTGTTACTCCCAATCAAAAAGAGCAATCCTTGCAGAAAAGGATTCCTCAAGAATGCCAGTAAAAATAACTAGATTTGCAAAACATCAGACAAACCCAAACTAGTTGTCAAAGACATCACAAATCTTACATCCCCCGACAGCCTGGAGTGTACCTTCCAGTTTTCAGATGACATAAACCAGCAAACTATCATAACTTTAGATAAACTGGATGAAGTACCTGAAGATGAATTGACGATGAATTGCAAGATCCTGAAACTTAATGAAACAAAAACTGTTGGACAGGCAAAGTATACGGTTGCCTATGCAACTCCAGACTCCACAGCAGACTCCACAGCACAAATTGTCCTGGACATTTGGAACAATTTGATTCGACTGATTAAAGTAAACAAGTTGTACAAGATAACTAACCTATTAAGTATGCGCTTCTGGAAGGGCACTAGAAAACTGACAAGGACAACCAACACTGTACTGTCAGAAATAACAGATGCAGCTCTTAAGAATCTTCAACTAGAAGAGAACGATATTCCAACCACAGATACCATTTTGCACGTTCAAAGTATCGACAGCATTGAATCAGTTGATAAGTACAAAATTTGTGCCCACAGTTTAAAATGGCTCATTCAAGCACAAGGAAAATCGTGAATTGTGACCATTGCGTCACAAAATGAGAGCTCAAAGTTGCCCAACAAGGGTCTGCGTATCTCTAGTAGTAAAGAAAGACAAAAGCACCTTTTACCGATCTATGCGGGATGATTCACTGCGGAAGTTCTTGGGCCCATATGATGCATATAACTGGACAACCTAATAATCACTTACACAAGTGCCAACAGAGTGTCATGTATCACAACTGCATTGAACTAACACCACCCTATCTCCCATGTGCCACAACATGTTATCTCGTTTATAGAAACAAACGGCTTGCTACCAGCTACACTGTTAGTTTGTGTTTCACAAAGTTAAATTTGATCACTTTACTGAGTAATTGTAACCAGATTTACAGACAGACAACACAGCAAGGTTAGTATAAGTCCTGGTAGATCAACATGCATGTTCCCTTATATTTGTTACCGTTAGTCAAGTTTGCACTTGACAGAAATAATGAACTCGAGGCTAGAAGGACACACCTGGCTGAAACGAAAGGAATTGTCAACAATAATGACTACCCCATTCTAGATGCCCTGGATACATTAACTATCCACCTCCCTACTTGGAAACCCGTATGCACTGACTGAACTTGGAGATTATGTAATAGGCATTGCTTTACTAGTTGCCATGTTTTGTTTTATTTTGATATTGTTACACGTTTGGCTGGTCTTCTAATGCAATTAGCCAAATACACTCAAATTTCTTGCTCTTATACTGTTGATTTCCCTAACGCTCTACTTAATTGCGTGCCATTATCATTTCAATACCATAGTTAATTCAATTACATATTGGACAGTGTTGTGTAGCGGTAATCAACTTGTCATTTGCCACTCACGCTTGCCCATTTTTGATGTCCTCATTTCAAATAAAAACTATCTACTTACTGCAACTGTTCCATGTCCCACCACATACGCACTACGTACCTATTTTTTTTTTATGTTTGGACGAAAACCCATTTGAGGTGGAGAAAAACGAACAAGAGCTACAGGATTCTGATGTCGTGCCTCTTATAGAGGCCCTTAGGGGTGAAGAACGAATAATTGAACATGTTAACAACACGTTAAGTATGCAAGATGCAGTGTTTCCTGTTGTTAATGCAAATATTAAAGCAGCGGAGAAAAAAAAACAGGAACACCCTTTTTGTCCTTCTAAGGTGGGTGAAACATGAACAAAAGAACCAAGAAGGGCCACAAATTGGAGGACCAATGTCTCTGCCCCTACCGCATAACTGAACGTACTGCAGAGAAAGGCACCTGCAGGCTATCCAAGGAAGCAGGAAAAAAAGCGTGTTAAAGTACAACAACAACAACTTTATTTGTACCAACAGTAAAGCAATAAACTACAAGATATTACAAAAATAGAAAGGAGTACAGGCTTCCCCAAATAACCATAGGGGCTAAAATAGGACAGCCACAGTCTGGTAATTAAGCTAATATAAATTAGGTCAGATGCACACATATACGCACACACGCGCCAAAGCAAACAACACATAAAAGACTGAGGAAGACAAAATGTCAAAAACAACGGAAACCCAGAAGAATTATGATGTTAAGATAATGAGAATTTTTAATAGTTTTCAAAAAAAGTTAGCTTTAGGTTTTTCTTAAAATGTTTGAGAGGAAGAAGCTTTAGGTCATCACTTATATCATTCCAGACTTTAGCACCCTGAAAACGTATATTAAAGATTCCATAATTGGTTCTGGCTTTCGGAATTGCATAAGTCATTTTGCTAGATAATCTGGTATTATAACTATGTACATTCCTAACAGGATTAAAGTAATGGTCAAATACAGGAGGTAGGAGTTTATTATGAAACTTATACATAAATACTGCCAGTTGAAGGGCAATAATATCAAACAGCTCAACAACTCTTAAATCTTTAAATAAAGGACTTGAATGTTCATTAAAACTAGTAAAAGTAATTATTCTTAGGGCTTTCTTCTGTAATATAAATAAAGGTTGTAAAGTTGTCCGATAAGTACCGCCCCAAGCAATTATGCAGTAATTTAAGAAAGGTTCAACTAGAGCATAGTATAGGCTAAGTAGTATTTTGGTACTTATGAAATAACGGAGCTTAGAAAGAATGCCTATGCTTCTCTTGACTTTTTTAGAAATATAAGAAATATGAGTCTTCCAATTAGCATTATAATCTATGTAGACTCCAAGATATCTACTAGAAGTTTCTTGTGTTAACATTTGATTGTTTATAGATAAGATGACCTGTTTGGCCAGTTTTCTTTGGATAGGACGAAAAATGACAAAATTTGACTTGTCAATATTCAATGAAAGTCTATTTGCACAAAGCCAAGTATGAACTTTCTCAAGTTCAGAATTGATCAGACTTTCAAGCATATTTATATCCCTATGCTGTAAGAATAAATTTGCATCATCTGCAAAAAGATGAAAATCCAAAAGCTTTGAATAATTATGAAAATCATTTACATAGATGAGAAATAAGAGTGGCCCAAGCACTGACCCTTGGGGCACACCACAAGACACTGCTTGAATGTCTGAAGTAACAGCACCCAGGGATACAAACTGTGTTCTGTTTCTCAGATATGAAGTAAACCAGTCCTTAACAACACCTCTGATACCAAAGTAATCAAGTTTTGTGAGTAAAATTTGGTGATTAACAGTATCAAAAGCTTTGCTAAAATCTAGGAATATTCCACATGAATAATCATGGTCTTCGATTGCCAATTGCACTTGGTCAATTATACTAAGGACTGCATGTTCAGTTGAATAGTGAGAGCGGAAACCAATCTGTTTACTATAAATAAGTTGTCTCTTATCAAGAAAGTCAACTATCCGCTTATACATAAGCTTTTCTAACAATTTATTAAAAATAGAGAGTAACAAAATGGGTCTATAATTGTTTAAGGTTGTCTGGGAGCCCTTCTTAAAGACTGGAATTACTCTAGCCATCTTGAATTTCTCAAGAACAATTCCAGTAAGAAAAGATGTATTAAATATTGTCTGTAAGGGGCCTGATAATTCACACTTAAGAATCTTTAAAATAAAAATAGGAATGCTAGAAGGACCCACAGCTTTACTAACATTAAGTTTAGCTATTTCTTCTTCAATTTCATCTTCAGTCACTGGAGACAAACACAAGCTATCAAGAATAGGAGATGACATGAATTCCCTAGCAGACTGGGAAGAACTAGGGATAGAACATGCAAGATTAGCACCTATATTAGCAAAAAAGTCATTTAGTGCATTAGCGATTGGTTTTGGGTCAACAATTTCACGATTATCTATCACTATTTTGTTCACTTTCTGATTCACTTGGGTTTTAATTTGAATAATTTGCTTAATTC
>OX421448.1:46622391-46644891 GCA_949126865.1 Montipora capitata | reverse complement strand
GGAGCATCGGGAAGAAGAGTCTGTTGGGCAGTTTAGTGGTATTGAGCCCCCGCATCAGAGGGTCTGCAGGTCACAACTTCAAACATTTGACATTGATAAATGTGTAGTTTGTCAGAAAGACAAAGTCGAGCGTTCCTACAGCAAAGGAGCAAGAACAAGGGAACCACTTACACTAAAAATAAGTGAGTTTGGTAGTGAAACTTTAATAAAGCAGCCCGGATTCGGAATGACAGCCGCATGCTATTGCACATTGATGGACGAGACACTATAGCCATGGAGATTAAGCATCATCAATCATGTTAACCCAAAGCAGCTGGCTAAGCTGGAGGAGCAGAATTGCCAGGAAGAAGATGACGAAACCGCGTATAACAGAGCATTTGATGAAATCATAGACTTTGTTGAAAAAGAAGTCTTCACTGCCGCAAAAGCCATTCCGATACCAAGATACAAAGAACAAAGTACAAAGATACACTTCCTTTCTTGCACAACAAGGAGGAGGAAGGAGTAGATGTAGTGACGTACAGGTCCACCAAGCTGAAGAACCGACTTACACAATGTTTTAAAGAGCGATTGTCCTTTCATTGACCACTGAACCAAAACCAATCAGAAATAGTGTATGGTTCACATGTTACAACAGGTGAGGTCATAGAAACTGTGTTCACGAGTACTACGTCTGTTGATGAAGAGTAAACAGTGACAGTGAGGCAGATTTAACAAATACACAGGAAGAGGTAAGCCGTCAATTTTACCCTACGGATAAAACGATACAAAAGTTAGTTGCCAACATGAAACCAACAATGCCATGGCCACCATCATAAGATCTAGAGAGTGAAAGCGCTATAGTACCTGATCTGCTCTACAATATGATGGCATGGATTCTGTCAACACAGTCAGAATATTCTGTCGAAAGAGTGTCAAATATCTCACCAGACGTCAATCACCTTGCCCTCTCTCATTCTCAGGATTTGATACATTCTGTCAGTCGTGGACACATAAAAACTCCGAAACACGTCGCTCTTCCGATGACTGTAAAGAGCCTTACAGGGAATGTTGAGTTGATAACCATTCTCAACAGATTTGGACACGGTTTATCATAATCCCAAGTAGAGGAAGAGGAGACAGCTCTGGCGGAGATGCAGATTGCGAAGCAACAGAATGGGGTCTTGGTACCAAGTGTCTGCTACCCTAATGTACCAGATGTATTCTGCTGGGATAACAACAGGAACCTTCTCAGGTAAAGTTTAGTCCAAACTGAAAGTTAACCATTCATGTACTTTCAGTTTTTGTTGTATGAGAAGAACTAGAACAAATATAAAATGTTAGCGGTCTCGATCCATTTGCTGTAAAGTAAAAAACTGAGCAGACTGATCGAGCAACCGTCATGATTTTTGGTACTGATTTAACTCGACTTTTAGTATTGACTAAAGCACACTTGTCATATCAATATTTCGTCTGTAATTTGTACTGTAGGGAAGGGAACGACGCATTGCACTAATGGCATCGTTGTGCAACGTAAGCCACTCACAGGTGCTTTACCACCTGACACCTCCAATAACCAGAATCGCTCCACGAACCGATCTATTTCCTGCATCTCTACTAACGTACTTCATGTCATTCGGGACCTCGAAAGGGGCCTGATGCACTCGAAATTGATGTTACCATTATTAAACAAGCCTCCCCAGAAATTGCAGTTTATGCACGGGTCATTAACGTTTGCTGGAAACTCCGCAGAATGCCAATTGAAGACACCCTTTTCTCATTAGCACAGAATCAATGCCAGGTAATACCAGCGTGGTCAGGCTTCAACATCAGTGCCACGAAAAGTAGAAGTTGCATTGTTAGTATCTGACAGGTATGTGAAAAGCTTGGCCGAGAGATGTGTGAGGTACTTTCAAGCCTACACGCCATAACCGGCTGTGATAGTGTCAGTGCTTTTGCTACAAAAGGGAAGAAGAAAGCTTTTGATATTGTACAGCTGTATCCATCTCTGAGGCAAATTGTTGGTAGTCTTGGTGAGAGGGTCCCTGCTGGTGATAAAGATTTAGGTACACGTTGTTCTGCAAAAGCAAAAATCAGCAGTCACACCAGCTTCCACTGACAAGAGCAGCTCTGAAAAACCACCTCAGGCGTGCTAACTATCAGGCCTTCCTCTGGAAGCATGCCCTAGAGACGCAAATGGACCAGGCTCCCGATGGCCATGGGTGGCAGCTGAAAGATGGCCAACTGAAATCTACTGGACTAACCAGGCACCAGGACCTGATTCCGTGATGGAGCTTGTTTGCTGTGGCTGCAAAGGATTGTGTCAAACACGGCACTGCGCCTGTGTTCACAATGGCCTTCCTGCACTGAGGCCTGTACATGCCAGGATAATTGTCTTGGTAAGGGAGATAGTGAAGATGATGATGATGATAGTGATGACGATACTGATGATCAAAATCACAGTTAACTTTGGCTTTGTTGGTTCTAATAGTATCCGCTGTCTTGTTGACATATTTCAACCTGTAAGTTTTGAAAGTCCTCATGTTTACAACGAATGTAATTTAAGCGTCAGGGTCAGGGCCGGACGTCCCTGAACTGGGATAGTGACGTGTAATACATAGCCTCTCCTATCCCTGGGAAAGTGATCGCCGCTGTGCCCACAGCTCGCTGTGTGCTCATGCTGTGGCCGCTCCTTTCCAATTGTGTCTGTAGCAGCGCCTTCCCGGGCCCCTCCTGTTTTCACAGAGACTGCTGCAGATACGACCAAGTACCTGGCGGTATAACTGGGCGATGGGCAGACTGGGCTCACATTAGGCTTGGTTGGCAGTCAGTCTAGGAGAAGGAAAACTCTGATTTCAAACCTGGCGTGCTTGACTACTGGACGTGTGATGGCCCTGGGCTCAAGACGTGATACAGGATCCGGCAGCCGTGCCCCAGCCTGGGTTACTGCTCCCGTGCCTCCGGGAAAGGTTTTTGAGCCAGTGGCTAGGAGGACACTCTGATGTAAAACCTACAGCCTGGCAGTCACCACGGCCGTCTCAGCCTGCTGAGCCACTGTGGAAGGACCTCCAGGCCTAAAGAGTGGGATCAGTTGGCACGCACTGATTTCCACTTTAGAACTACTCTGCGCAGGTGCGAAGAGGAGAAAGTCCTACAGCAATGGAGAAGGGGCGAAAAGGACAGGTACAAGATGGTACTGGGAGTTGCAATCTCAACTCTGCATGTAGGCGGCTCAGATCTATGGGTCGCTAGTCTGCTGGCCTGAGACAACAGCAGCTTTCGGCAGCACTCTCGGCGACCAAGCAGCTCTTTCTAGCACGGCTTGCTCCACAAGGAAATGGGCCTAGAAAAGGTGGTCCAAACAAAGCTTGTCTCACCCTCACCTGGTTGGCTAACCGCGGCCAACAGGCATCTCATCAAGCGGTGGAAACAAAAGAAGAAAACGTGAAACGGAGACAAGAAGTCTCAAGCTAGCATGTTGGAATGTTCGCACCATGCAGGATTCTGGTTCTACTGACCGCCCACAGAGGCTCACAGCTTTAGTTGTCAGAGAGCTGGCTCGACTGGACATTGACATTGCAGTTGTTAGTGAAGTATGCTTCGCTGAGCAAGGGTTCCTGACAGAACACGGTGCAGGCTACACTCTCTACTGGTTCGATAAAGCCAAAGACGACCAAAGACTATCCGGTGTCAGATTCATGCTAAAGAACTCTGTCACCAGGAGACTGGAAAGTCTAACGGTAGGCCACTCTGACCGGCTCATGTCTCTCCGTCTTCCCCTGAGACGAGATCAGTATGCCACGATCATCAGTGTCTATGCCCCAACACTACAGGCAGACCCCATGATGAAGGAAGCCTTCTACAGTGAACTGAGGTCCCTCCTGCAGAAAACGAAGGACACTAACAAGATCTTCATCCTAGGCGACTTCAATGCACGAGTAGGCAGAGACCACTCCATCTGGCAAAGAGTACTCGGGTGGCACAGTATTGGCAACTGTAATGACAACAGACGGTTGCTCCTCGCACTGTGTGAGGAACACTCCCTGATAATCAGCAACACCTTATTTCAGCAAAAAGCCAGGTTCAAAACAACATGGAAACATCTCCGCTCCAAACACTGGCACCTACTGGACTATGTCCTAGTGCGCCAGGAAGACGTGAAGAATGTGTTGCATACCAGAGTCATGCCAAGTGCTGACTGCTAGACGGATCACAGACTAGTCCGCGCAACTATCAGACTGACGATCAAGCCTGCAGTAAAGAGAAGAAGCCCACAAATCAAGACTCTTCAGGTGAACCGCCTCCACCTGCTGAAGGAGTAGTTCCAAAGTTTGCCCTCACTGAAGCCATAGAGACAGATCCAGAGAAGATGTGGCAAGACCTGAAAGACACGCTGCAAAAGACAACAGAAAGAAATCCAGAAATCATCCAGAAAGAAAATGGATTGGTTTGACGAAAATGATGAGGAGATACAACAGCTGATCCAAGATAAGCGCTCCTGTCACCAGAGAGTATTGTCAAACCCTGACAACCAGGCGGCGAAGTCTAGCTGCAGGCAGGCATGCAGCACTCTACACAAGCAGCTCCACAAGATCCAGAACGACGATGGCTAGTGCTGGCTAAAAGAACACAGCTCTATGCAGACACAGGGAAAAGCAGAGCACACCAGATGCAAGCTCCACTCCGCTCAGTAGACAGCCTAAAGAAAGGCTGTGTGCTAGCCCCTACTCTTTTCGCGATCTTCTTCAGCATGATGCTTCGAGAAGCCAATGAAGATCTGCACGAGGGCGTCGACATACGGTTCCGCACCGATGGAAGTGTCTTCAATGTGCTTCACCTCATTGCCCACACCAAGACACTTGACCTGCTATTCGCAGACAACTGTGCTCTCCTAGCGCACACAGAGGCAGCCCTCCAGGTTTCCCAGGCAGCCAAGGCATTCGGATAAACGATCAGCCTCAAGTCTTGTTCCAGAAGCCCCTGCACAAAGCATACACGTAGAGGGATACCAGCTCAATGCAGTGGAACACTTCACATACCTGGGAAGCGTCATCTCCAATGACGCAACCACAGCCAAGGACGTCGATAACCGCATCGCAAAAGCCAGCAGCTCCTTCGGGTGCCTACAGAAGCGAGTGTGGAAGAACCACTCCCTGCGTCTGACAACCAAGATCCAGGTCTACAGAGCAGCAGTCATCACCACCCTACTGTACAGGACAGAACCTGGGTACTCTACATGATGCAAGCGAAAAATGCTGGAACGGTTTCACCAGAGGTGCCTCAGATCCATCATGGGCATCCAGTGGCACGACTATGTCACCAATGAAGAAGTCCTGGAGAGAGCTAACACCACAAGCATCGAAGCCATGCTGATGCTCAGACAGCTCCGATGGGCGGGACACGTGTCACGCAGGGACGACTACAGAACCCAAAGGCTGTCTTCTACGGCGACCTACGCCAAGGCAAGTGTGACCGTAGGGCCCCTCGCAAACGCTTCAAAGACCAGCTGAAGCGACAACTCACTCAGGCCAACACCAATCATGGAGAGTGAGAGCAGCTGGCTGAAGACAGAGAGGCCTGGAGAGTCAACGTGAAGACTGCAGCAGAAAACTTTGAAGAGACCAGGAAGGCAGTGGGAGCAGAGAAGCGCCACAGATGAAAGGACTCCACAAGCCAACTACCAACCGACTCTCTCCGGTCCAGAATTGGCCTGCACAGTCATCTCAGAGCATGTCGCAGGGCATCAACCTCTTCGCAGTGAGTCAAAAGAGAATGAACCATATCCCCCTTAAATATGCATATTTAAGGCCAGACGTGAAAGAAAAAACCTAGTGTTAGGAATAAGGATATTTTGAAACTGCAAATGCTTTTGTGCTCATCATCAAGACAAAAACAGTATTATATTTGTAAATTAAAAGCTTCAATGGCAACCGTTGCCGTGGCAACCGTGTAGACAGCTAACTAATGTAATGTATTAACTTTTAGTTATCATAAGACAAAATATCAGCAAATTCTTAACGATATTTTAGAATAAAATAGATGTTAATGCTGGTAAGCAAATACTGGGGAGATCCTGGGAGGAAAGAGTGACTTCCCATCACGTGACTACCTTATTTGGCTCTCTCATTCTTCCCGCCATATGAGCCCTCTCGGTTTGAAATTTTCCAAAGTTCAACTCGTTCAGTTTTTCTCTCAGCATTTTAATCCCTGCTATGGAATTTGCTGGCCTCACAAACGAGGTTTTACGCCTCCTGCTATCGCAAAACAAATTACCCTATAACTGGAACCCGGGAACAATTGATTGAACGACTTCACACCGTAGATACATCTGCACCATCTTGTAGCTCGCGGACCCGAAGCACGGATTCCCATCCTTCCTAACCGGCAGAGAAACGTTCATGCCCCACCGTGAACCCGTCTACTTCAAGTGCTTCTGCTGAAGACGTTTTTCCCTGTGTAGATTCACCAGAAACTGTCACCATTCCCGACGACACTTTGCCCGAAACAAGCAGTCAGCAACGGTCTAATCCAATCCAAGATGGCGTCCGAGCAAGAAGTGCTTCAAACACGGACCCATCCCCAACCATGCTAGCCACTCTTATCTCCACCATCGTGGACGAAAAACTTCAGAATATACAGCCAACTCAGTCCCTGCCTCAACCACAAGTGCCTCCACCTCAACCTGTGACAGCTCGACAAACACCACGGCAATTGGACCTCAACGATCCCAACTTCGTCGCGAGCCTTCTCAGCCAACCCAGCACCAACAATGACATCCCTCCCTATGTCTCTCAAGGACAGTCTTCGCTATCAGCACATGTTCCTACCAAAGTTAAACAGGCAATATTAAAGGGTGAGTACGTTGAGTTTGACACATTGCTGCCAGAAAACTCGTGTCTTTCAGACAACGATCTTCCTGCGGTATGTATTTCCTTCGACGGAAAACAACTTAGTGTTCCCTCTTCCTCTCGGAAAAAGAAAACCCATATTGATTCCATCGACAAATGACTATCGGCCTTTGCTGTGTATTGTACTGTTCTCACTTCTTTTCCCCAAAGGGCGGTAGAGATTTTTTCCTATCAAGAGATTATTCGATCAGCGCAAAGGGGTTTCGCATGGCTTTCCTATGACATTGACTTCCGTTGGAAAGCAGCCACAAACCGCGCCGTTAATTGGGGAGAGCGGGACCCTCAAATTTTTCTTATGAAATTTACTGGGCAAGCGAAATCCTCCAGCTCAATCTGTGGGAGTGGGGATCACACCACTTACGGTTGCTCCCTCTCTGCCCTTAGGGCCCCTTCACGTAGAGTCTGCTCCAACTTCAACCGGGGAATCCAGTGCAGCAAAGACCCATGCCCCTTCATTCACCGCTGTAAGACCTGTAATGGAGAGCACCCCTCCTACCGCCATGAAGACTCCTCTTCAAAAACTAGAGGCCATGGTGATAAAAAATCAGCAAACCGCTAGTTTCTTGCAGTCCCAAAAGGCCCAAACTCCCATTAATTAATGTTATGTGACCTCCTTAAACACCACCCCGATCAGAACTTTGCTTCCTACCTTTGTGCAGGCTTGACCAATGGCTTCAGGGTGGGCTACAAGGGGCCCCGTATCTCTAGTTACGCCCCTAACCTTCCTTCTCCGAACCATCAACCCCAAATCATAGAGGCCAACCTCCTTGATGAGGTTCAGCTCGGCCGCATTGCCGGCCCCTTCCAATCCCCCCCTTTTGAAAACTTTCAGATTCACCCGCTTGGTCTTGTCCCAAAGAAGAACTTTGAAAAATGGCATACTATTTTTCACCTATCCTATCCTAAGGGGTCCTCCGAAAGCTTAAACGCCTGTATACCCATTGAAGGCTTCACCCTCCAATACATACGTATCGATGATGCCATTTTCCTGGTTCTTGAACATGGCCCTGGCTGTTTCGTGGCCAAAACCGACATCCAATCTGCCTTCAGGATAATCCCTGTTCACCCTGAGGACTGGGAGCTCCTGGGAATGGCCTGAAAAGACCATTACTACTTCGACAAAGCCCTTGCCTTTGGCCTCCAGAGCGCCCCCTTCATTTTTAACCAGCTTTCTGAATCCCTGGAGTGGTTAGTTAAGCACTATTTAAAGATCCCTTCTATCATCCACATTCTGGACGATTTCTTTATCGTTCAACCACTTCCCTCCTCCCTCTGTGCAACAGCCCTGTGTAAGATCCCCTTGCCCCAAACAAAACCTTCCGCCCCACCCAAGTTCTGGAGTTAATGGGAATTACCCTTGACTCTGTCCAAATGCAAGCTCGGCTTCCTGAGGATAAGTTAATACGGACCCGCACCCTACTTTCCACATGGTCCTCAAAAAGGGCCTGTGTTTTGTGCGATCTCCAGTCCCTCATCGGGTCTTTACAGTTTGCTTGCAAGGTTATCTCACCCGGACACCCCTTCATGCAACGCATAATCAACCTAACCCACAATGTCTCCAAACCTGGGCAACTCATTTACCTTAACAGAGAGTTGAGGAAAGATGTTGTCATGTGGCAACTTTTTCTTGACCACTGGAATGAGGTCAGTCTGTTTCTTCCCCCTTCACCAAACAATCCCCTGATATCCATCTTTATACCGATGCCGCAGGTTCTATTGGCTTTGGAGCCTTTTTTGATAATCAGTGGTTTCAAGGTTCATGGCTTCCAGGTCACCAACTTAACCCTGTCACAGGCATTAGCATTACCTGGCAGGAGCTTTACCCTATCTACCTTGCCTGCTGGCCCATGCGAGCCAATAGGAGAATTTGTTTCCATTGCGATAACCAAGCAACCGTCACTATTCTATCCACTAAGAGCTCCCGAATTCCCCGCATCATGAACCTTGTCCGTTTAATCACCCTCCAAACCCTCCTCTTCAACTTTACCTTTACCTCCGTGCATGGAGTCGACAATGGCATTGCTGACAGCCTGTCTCGATTTCAGATGTTCCGCTTTCGCCGGCTCGCACCACATGCATCGCCAGTTCCATGCCCGATCCCTCTTTTCCTGACCAAGGTTTGACCGTACAGGCCGCCACCTATATCTTCAAGTCCACCGCCACCTCAACTCGCCGGACATATTCCACCAGTGAGCGCCATTTCATTCAGTTCTGCCTTTCCCACAAGCTCATTTCCCCCAAACACCCTTTTCTACCTGCCCACGAGTCCACCCTGATCCATTTTGTTACTCATCTGTCCAACACAGTCTGCTACGGCACAATTAAAGTTTATCTGGCAGCAATCAACAACCTTCACATTGAGTTTGGCTGTCCCCTGGACCTTTCGGCAATGCCAGTCCTTCACAAAACTTTGAGGGGATCAAACTTTCCCATGGCACTGCAAAGAAGGCTCGCTACCCGATCACCTCTTCGGTTCTCCATAGAATCCATTCTAAGTTACAACCATTTCAGTCTTCCGACGTTGACTCTTCTATGCTATGGGCTGCATTTACCCTTGCATTTTTGGGCTTTTTAAGAAGCAGCGAATTTACCTGCAATGGCAATTTCGACCCTCAGTCCCATCTTGCTAGATCTGACATCTCTTTCCACCCCAACATCCTTCACCCTATTTCATTTGACATCGTAATCAAAAAGTCCAAAACTGACCTTTTCCGGGAGACAGCCAAGCTCACTATCGCAAGGTCATACTCAGACGAATGTGCGGTCACTGCTCTGCAAGATTATATGCTCCAAACTGCAACTCGAGACCCTGGCCAGCCACTCTTCAGATTCTCCTGTGGACTCAATCTCACCCAGACTTCACTCACCAACAACTTAAGGACTCTCCCAAATCTCTGCAACTTTGACAGTTCCTGCTATGCCTCTCACAGTTTTAGAATTGGTCCCGCTACGACCGGTGGAGCCGCTGGCATTCCCGACTGGCTAATCAAAACTCTGGGTCGCTGGAAATCTAATGCATACCAAGTTTACATCAGGACCCCTAAGGAAACACTATGTAAAGTCCCCCAGTCACTGGCCTCCTGCTCCTCCTGTTAACAAATCCCCCAGGAATCTTTGAGAACACTAGAGTGTCTCATTGACATTTGTGTCCAGTAATGTAATATGGCAGTTGCTTGGATAACTTTATTCTATTTTTTCGTGTAGTTCTAAACCTATAGTGTTTCCACCTATGGCCCCAGCAATTGTGTTTGCATCCATCCCAATCTTGGTCTCATAGATCTGCGCTATTCCCCCCCAACCCATTTCTCTCAGGTGTTTCGATGTACCCGCCTTCCATTCCTCTGTTCACCACATGTCATAGGTGGAATCACTATCCTTAGCTTAATGCCATATTTCCCTTAAAACAGACCCAAAACAAAAACAAAACAAAACAAAAAAGCCCATTTGGCCTCTGTGGGCTTTCGGTTAGATTCCCTTTCTTTGGGCTCTCTGCCCTTGCAAGTCCACCTTGGTCTATGGTAAAGGACTACCCTACCAGAAATGTTTTGTGCAAGGGACTTTATCCCCTCCAGTCTTTATGGAACGCCCATTGGTTTGGGTTCTTTCCGCTCATGTCATGGTTTTGTATAGTTCTAAACGTATAGCGTTTTCACCCATGGTGACCAAAAACAAAACCAACAACAAAACAAAACAAAACAAAAAAATTCAAAACATAACAAATAACCGGAACAAGGCCCATTCAACACTTTAGGGCTCTCTGTGACAATCTCGCTTGGGGCTGTCTGCCCCTTTCAAGTTCATGTTGTTCTATGGTTAATGAGTATTTTGACAGCAGTGTTTTGCGTGAGGGTCCTATCCCCTCCAGTTGAATGTTTTGTGCAAGGGTCCTATCCCCTCCAGTCTTTGTACGATGGCCACTGGTTTTCACAAACAAGGCCCATTCGACCGCTTTCTGTGACATTGTCTTTGGGCTTTCTGCCCTTTTTCAAGTTCATGTCATACTACGATTAATAAGTATTTTGACAGAAATGTTTTGCATGAGGGTCCTATCCCCTCCAGCCAAGTGTTTTGTGCGAGGGTCCTACCCCCTCCAGTCTCTGTGCGATGCCCATTGGCTTGCGTTCTTTATGCTCATGTCGTGACCCCTATCTCCACTCGTGGGTTCTCTCCTTTCACCCTTTGGGCAGGCAAAGTTCGCTTTTCGCTATTGCAACTCGTAGAGATGGGGTCATTCTTTCTCCTTGTCAAGTGGGAGCAAAACCACTAAATGGGCTTCGCACAGGGCACTCCTCGTCTATCTCGGCGTTTTGGGCGGGGAATTGCTGCCTGCGGCACCCCTTCAGCCCTGTGCTGAAGCCCCGTTAGGGAGGGGGCATATTGTTACACTGCTGGACTGGGTTAACTTGGCCCCAGGACATTACGCCAGCAACTATGCCCGCCTCGCAATACAGGCATGAGGCACCCCCTCGGCTAGTTGCCGAGGCCCCTCATCTGGTGGTCCATATCGGCGGTGGGTATTATCCGCGCCTTGCCAGTACATTCCCTGCCCCTCGTTTATGCCCAAGTTGTGTCTATTGTCTTTTATTGCGCACCTAAGCATTAACAAATGCATTTTTGTTTCAAAGATGATTGATATTTAGAGTTCATGACGCTCGTACCCCCACCCCACTCCCCAGTTTTCTTTGACTTCAGCTGCAAGGGCTTTAATTCTGCAATATTCTTGAAAAATGCCAGGCCATTAAGACCAAACATTTATGAATATTTTTTCCTTGTACCTCCTTTTTCCAGCCCGTGTTTTCAAACTACAATCACTGGTACAATGTATATAGTGAAAGGGAGAAATGTAGCCCTAATTTGCTATTTAGATGTTGACAGTTGCCATGGAAACTACAAAAAAGACATGTCTGTATAGTGTAATTCATACATTGTGATGACTTTAGTAGTTTTGCCAAGTTTAGTGCACTTGGGTTTAGTATTTGCACAGAAATTCTTACTTCTTATAGATTTGGGAGGCATAATTTATCTTTAACCACCCCCACCCCCTCAGAAAGAGTTGTTTTTTTCTCACATAAGCACAGGTTACGTAAAAAGTACAGTGGAACCTCGATTATCCGGACTCGTTGAGACTAGACGAAATAGTCCGGATAATCGAGGGTCTGGATAATCGAGAATATGAATATTAATGAGAAACAAAAACTGATTACATTAAAGAAAGCGACATTTAATCGTGAAACATTTGCAAATAGTTTGGAAAACAATATGGTCTACATCTTTACTGTCCGTTGTGAATACCTGTACACGTGTCGGCAAACGTCATGATCTTTTCCTTTCTCTTGCGGATATCAGATATCTGCCGTTTACTAACGCCATATTCAGCTGACAAATTGGTACCTTTTTCTTCTTTGTCTAATTGCAAAATTACAGCCTGTTTATCTTTTATCCAAAAAACGGATCGGGTACGCTTCAAGGACAGGATGATTGTGAATAAACATTTGTGACGTAGTACAATGTAGCTTGTTTGCCGAACGAGCCAATAGAGCGTGAAATTTCACTTAGCAACAAAGCAACTATCTGAGCCAATCAGAACTCATTCGAGAGTTCTGCATTAGTTACGACGTGTGCGAGTGCTGCTTTATTTTGCTTTTTGAAAGAGAAACAAACGCTGTAGTTTTAAAAAGAATATGGCTAGGGATCTTAATGATGACTAATAAATATTCATGACCAAATTGGGACCAGAGAAAAAGTCCGGAGAATTGAGAAATCCGGATAATCGAGGTCCGGACGATCGAGGTTCGACTGTAACAGGCAGATTATTAAAATATAGACAATAATCTTTAATTTCACAACATTTTCACTATGTCTTACGTGGGGTGCTACGAAAACTGATTTTTAGCCGCATTTCAGGGTTTGGCTCATGCACTATAAGAAGCACGCCGGCCATGCATCAACAGGAAACAACTAGGATCCGTAGCTAACCGTAGGACTTAATTACGGACCGAGAAAGACGAGGTTAGAAAGATATTTATTATATCTCTGAGGTTAATTTGGCATGCAGGAAGGAAACTTTAAAATTTAGTGGGCCGTACAGTAGAATACAGCCCGCAAAATTGACTTATTACATTCATGTCAGTTTTGTCTATAGATTAACGTAAGTTTAGAAAGGACATAAATCTGCTGGCCACTAAAATATACGGTAAGTACAGTTTTGACTTTTTGCTGACCTGTCATAAGTCGAGCCTTTAATTTGAATGTCGTCATTTCATGTTGTGTGTTTGCATCAGTATAACAACTGTTGACAAGCCATTGACATTTTTGGTGTTATGGAAAAGCATTTTCTTCTCAATTGGTGCTTTTTCTTGAAGGTCAACGTCAGTGATTAGAAAGCAGCCTCTTCCATTGCAATGAGCAGGACGTCCATTGCAAAACCAATGCACGATGAGCAAGCCCTTAGGAAACGGATGTCCCAAGATCACGTCATCAAGAGTATGAGACCCAACGGTGACTGTGCGTATGAGCTTATGTGCAGATGGTAGACTATCCGTGCACTCAAGGCTTCTACGCACTTTGTTTTGAGAGAGCAGTTGCATGAAGAACTACTGATGTGGAAGTCGTCCGACTGAAGCAGGCAATAGCAGGGAACAGCAATAACAAGTTCTCGAAAAGGGAAATGCCTGCTTAAAGACGCTCTCAGCCAAAGCATGATTGATTGGTATCAAAACACATCACAAAACAATGGAGCAAATGAAGAAGCGTGGGCAGCTGTTCAGCACCGGCCTGAAGGTGTCACAGAGACAGAATGGCTAAGCTCGCTTGAGGAGCTGGAACTTCATTCCTCCCTAATAATAAATGGGAACAACATTGTGTTCGCAGAGTCGCCAGAGGCATTTAGTTTAAATGACTGGGGTGCCAGTTGCAGCTGTGAACTGTACCCACAGTCTAAGTACTGCAGATCCGACATGGACATCTCCAATGGTAAACATTACTTCCTTGCCATACCAAAATCTGGCTTGAAGAGCACCAAGGGGAAGTGGTTGGTAAGCTGAGTTTTTTTTTAAAGTGCATGCGACTCGAGTAATTATGGTCTAATTGAAACCTCTCAAGTCATTGTCATAGTCATTGGTCACTTATCGGGTGATTTTTCTTCATCTTCAACAGCCAAGGGAACCATCTCTCAAGACAATGTAGAAGGTTGGGAATCGTAAAAGACATAAAAAAGATAAAAGGTAACTCCTGATTCCGTTCTTTAAGATTTCTAATTGAGTGATCTCTTTTCACCGCCTTTTCAGGCTAATGTTGCAGATCGCGATGACCGTGTGCAATCTTTCCATTTTCTCTGACTCATTTTACTGCCGATTTATGTGGATTTCAGTGAGCTAACGGAGTCCCTGTACTCATTCAGTAGGGAAAATAGGAAAATTGACAGGGAAGCCAAGCCAAGCTTACGTTGAAAGTTTCCCATGTCGTTCTTCTAAATATCCTCCACGCTTTAATAGTATGGGATTAAGAAGAATGGATCATTTGACTTTTACTTACAAATCCCAAAGATAATTTTAATGATTCATCCACTAGTGTGAAGTTGTGGAAACCTCTTACCTCAGAGTAAAGAAAATGATCAATATTAAATTTGGGTCCTTGTACTTTTGCCTCAGAAAAAGTTATCAGCTTTTTTTTAAACATCTACCATGTAACAACCCCAAAAGAAGAAAAGAAGTGTGGAGCGATACCACATTTCCCTTACTTGGCTGGATATTAAACGACTTCAGTTTCCACTTAATTCTGACAACAAACGTATCATTGCAGAAGCTACTTCTTCTAGAACGGAAAGTTCACACCTGGTTTGCTCAACGACGAGGTAATTACGTATGGTGTCTATTAGCGGTCGTAGCTTTGGATTGACAGGCATGATGAAAGTAATATGAATGTTTTCTTATTTCTGAAGATCGTCAACTTCTACTTTGCATTTCTTGAAGAAGTGGCCTTGAAGATGGTAAGAGCAATGGAGAAACTATAAAAGAAACCACGACCAGTGTTCATTGATTATATCGAGATTTATATAAATGCAATTTAATTACTTGTTTACACAGGGACGGGGCACTGCTCATTTCAACAAATTAAAACGTTTCGTATGTTAGTTATGTAACAGGCATATATCGCCATATCTCTCAGATAATTCATGAATGGGTTTGTTTGTGACATGTGGTATGAGGGGGCGCTCAATTATTAGAAAAGAGCTACAAGGAGGGGGGGGGGGTTGATTCAAAGGGAACCGTTTTGTTTTGAAGGAGGATGCAAGAACTGAAATGAGTTTATTTTGCTATTATACTGAGTCCCTAATCGTAGTTTAATACCTGCCCGAACAAATCTTGTCAATCACTTTTCTCTATAGGTGGCACACAACGTTTGCAAGGATGGTCACCTTCAATTGAATGCGGTAAGCGAAAGTATGAAGAAAGTGACTTTTGACGGGAAAGTTTGAACGTTTTCTTTGCTCGTTGTACATCGACCCATTAATGACGAGGGCTCTCATGGCACGAGATGTCCTGACTTGTCGTGAAATCCTAGGGTATTATCAGTAAGAGAAATAAAAGGTGGTTAATTAAATTGTTTGTTTTTCCCGTGTTGTGCGGTTACATCCTGAGTACGTCTAGTTTTTTAGGTGGTCTGTAAGAAGTCTGTAAGTGGTCGAATTTTTTAAATGGAAACTAGTGAGCACCACACAGCAATTGATCTTGTTAACTTTGTTTATTATTCGACCGGTTTCGTCTGATCAAACGGGATTCTAACAAGATGTCTAAAGGGAAGTAGTTTTATACATGAAGTTATAGTACAAAAGCACGTTCCAGTAAGAGTGTGAACAGCAAAACACCCACAAGTAAAACACGCAGGATATAACGTAAATCCTGAGTAGAAAAGGTGTGAAGTTTAATTTTGGGGCTCATGATTTAACTTTAAATCGTGAGCCCAAAAAATTCCTTACTGAGCTGTGCTAACGTATTGGTAGACTTATAACTAACAATAGAACTAAGGGTGTGGTAAATGCTTAAGGATAACTTTTTTGATTCCGACATGACTGCAATTAAAGGTGGTTTTGAAAACCACCCGTCCCTGTGTAGGTACATTTCTAGGCTTAGAGAACCATTTACAGCTATTGCTCTAGCTAATCTCCCTAAAAATGGATAGTAAAAACTTAGCAGGATAACCCCTAAGGCGTAGGCACTTCCAGAAAAGTAGCAGTGTCTCAGTGAATGACGAGAACCTGGAACTATTTCTGGTATACCGCATAAGTTCGCCTTTAATGAATGCCTTTTTGTTCCTGGTGAAATGATTCAAAAGGTATGTACGAATACTTATTTAGCGGTTTTTGAAAGGTAGAGTATTGCAGTGTCTGACAGGCGGAATCTTTGAAAAGAAGCAAATCTAGAAACGAAATCTTAGAGTCGCTTATTCCATATGTTAACTGAATGCGTTCATCCTTAATATTTATAGCACTGAGAAATTCAAAGAGAATCTCCCGTGTCCCATCCCAGGTGACAAAAATATCATCAATAAACCACTTGTAGAGAGTAAGATGTTGAGCATACAACTCAATAATGTCCCTTTCATGGTCATACATAAATGCGTTATCGGCTGTAACAGCAAAGGGAGTACCCAGAGACTGGCCTGGTTAACTGAACGAACAGAGCAGTTTGTGCTACCTTTCCCTCTCTAAGCAAGATGTCAAGAGCAAAAATAGCCTTCTTGGTGTCAATATTCGGGTAAAGTGATGACACATCCGCAGTGACAAGAAAGCAATTAGCGGGTAGCTTAATCCCCTCTAGACATTGGATACGTTCACCAAAAGTTCATCTTTTTTGTCTCTTGTGGAGAAAATATTAATCCTCAGAATGGATATTGCCGTACTCTGTGAAAAAAGCAAAGCGGAAAAATCTGGAGTAAGTTTGATAGAAATCTGAGACGATTGTAAGTGTAATAGATACATATACATTATAGTGTTCTATGTGTGTAATGTCATTGTATAAAGCCTGTGTATTTTTACGCAGTCCTTTCCTCTCTTCCTTTCAGTCGTCATACCAACGATGAAGAGCAAGAAGAATCAGCGCAGAAGCAAGCTACTGCTATGATCAAAGAGCTACAAACCAAGGGCATGATGCAGACCATTATCACTCAAGCTTGCTCAGACTTTGGTCGAAGGGGTGCAAGGGGCTTAAAGGCCTTGGTCAGCCTCAACAATGCAACAAGCCTTACAAAAAGCGTTAACGCCCAGATAAATGCCGCTGAAAAGGTTGCAATCGTCCTTCAACAAGAGCTGACTCGGTGCTTTTCTGAACATTTGCACTGGAACAGAATGGGCAGACCATCTGTAAAAACAACAGCCAACCGTGTGACCTACATCACTGGTGAAATTTTGCACCAGTTTGAAAAGCCAATTTTCTGTCTTTTTTCCTTTGCTTCAATAGGATAGCAAATTTGTGGAACGATATACCTAATGATATTAGGCAGGCTGAGTCTATTGACTCTTTTAAGCATAAACTTTTGTAAACTTATGTACGTTCGTACCTTTAAAACAATTTGTCCTAAATGTCGCCGAGTAAATACCCTTGCTGTGTGCACTTGTTAAGCACCCTATTTGGTCTATTTATATTACTAATCGAATATTTTATGAGAGGGTTGGGTTGGTGCTTAAACCTACTAGGGGACTTATGTCCTATTGTTTTTGCACCAGTACTGCTTTGTACAAATCCTTAAATAAATAAATAATACATACTGCCTAAAACCATTGCAGCATTCAATCATAGATATAATTTTGTGGTAGCTGTGGTAGAAAACATGTATTTCTCCATCTGTGCCCTTTAGCAGTTTCATGTATAGTAGCTGTACGTAGTGCTTTGGGCATACATTATGTAAAAAAAAGAAAGAATAGCCGAAAAGTTCTTGAAAACTTCTGAAAGCAGCCCTCATGTGTGATTCTACCCCTGCCGGAACTGGCAATAGTTCTGCCAGTTCTGGCAATAGAAAAATATTTTGTATTAAATAAGGGCCGGACCATTAGAAATGAACGAAGTGGGTGTGGGGGCAGGATATTTTCAGTGCTTGAATTTGTCTGAAAAGCCCTCTTATTTGTAGGCTTTTTTTGATCATACAAGAAAAACAATTCCCAACAAATCAACCAGCTCTGTCAGGTCCTAAAAGACCACAAAAATCCTTGCTTGATGAATTTTGTTGCCGCATCATATCAGCATTGTCTCCGGTGAGTGACCGCCCTTATTTTTTCTATTGAAACAAAGTGTTTACGAACAAAGTGTTTATGCAATGTTGTTAACACCGATGATAACCAATGAGGTTAGCGAGTGTAAGAATAGTCGGACTCTGCGATGAATAAATTCGGTATGCATGGGCAATCCATTTAACACCATACTAAACTTGAAAATAATGTCCTATTTTTTGTGACAGGGCCCTTCAAGATGAGATTGAAGTTTGTAGTGATGGCGAAGATTCTTCAGTAGCCAAGAACGTGGTTTGTTTGCAAGTGCTCTACGACAACTTCAAGCCCATGCTGAACACATCAATCCAAGAATTATGCCGGGTCGGCCTGCAAATCGACTGTTTTGGTCTTCGTGAGAACACCCACGAAGCCACGAGCACGACACAAACCTGCACGCCCAACAAGCCATTGTCTTGCGTCATCACAGTCCTGTGCCACAACATTGACGCAGCGATGAAAAAACTTCAACGTTGTGTTTACTTAGTGGCAACCGTTCAAATGTGAATCGCTTAGATTTTTTATTTGCTCCTTTGTTTTGATGTGCAAACAAAATCTTTTAATAGGTTTTCACGGTATTTACAAAGTTTAAGCGCTAACCCTGTTTGGAATCACGCCAACCAGTTCCTTAGAGATTTGATACGATTTCAAAACACATCGACACAAGAAAATTGGTGTTTGACAGTTCGTTTTAAGTTTGTCTGTTACGTTCCCTCTTTTTTTGGGCATTTCATCTCGGATCTTAACAAGCATTTGTTTACTTGTCTGCTTGTTTCTGCAGAAGGGTCTTACATCTGCAAGGGCTTATGTGAACCACAATTGTGCAACTGATCCCGCGAACCAAAGTACTTTGAGCAAATCCTTCAAAACAGCCTTTCAAAAGAGCAAATCGAGCAGTTTTGTGCAGATTTCCTGGCACTGTTTCGATCAAAAGAGCACAAGAGACCCGTTCCATGTGCCATTGGCGCAACTGACAGTGGAAAGACGAGCCTGTTTAGTCCAGTATTTCAGATTGTCCGTGTTAGTCATATAGCGCACGTGACAAAACAGATAAGCTTCAACAAGGCTATGATCGATAGCTGGACAGAGGTTGTCTTCCTAGACGAGGCCCATCAAGAACTATTGGACATCGATGACTGGAAGATGATTTGCCAGGGAAGGTTCACCTCCAGCGATGTAAAATGGAAAAAAGCCGAAGGATTCCATTGCCGTGCCAGCAAGTACATTACCTGACAACAAGAAATGGACTTTGGCAAAGCACACAATGAAGCCGTTAAACGTAGGTTGAACAAGTACCATTTCCGAAGTTCACCCTCGGTAGAGCTGCAAGCGATCAAGTGGTTGCAAGAGCATGCGATGGGCTGCATCGTGTGGGCCCAGCTGATGATCACAACCGAGTCCAACAGCCCCCCAACAATACCAACCGAGATTTTGGAAGAGGAAGGTCTGGCAAATGCTTGACGAACACCTGACATCTTGTTTGCAACCAGAGAGCACTGACGACGAGCTTCAGAGCACTGCACAGCCATCATCAGTGAACGAAGAAAGTAACTGTGAGGAGAGCTCTACAAGGTGTGATTTGAAAAAGCTCCGTGAAGAACTCAACTGGGCCATACCACCTGGAATTGGACACAGGCAATTGACCAAGCTTCTGAAACATGTTGAGGCGTGTCGAAAGAGTCGGAAGCAATTTGCGAAGACTAGACGAGCTGATTGGCTGGCATGGCGCAAAAGACAACTCGGGGACCTGAACGTAATGAGCGAATCCCAGGCAGATCGCATGATCAGTGACCCTGATGAGCCATTTCCAGCCAGTCTGGAGCAAAGAGAGCAACAGGCCATCCAAGAAAGGAGGGAGCGCCTGGCAGCACAGAAACTACACGAGGCCGAAGAAAAACTGAGATGAGCGTTCGAGAACCCACAGCGAGAGATCATGGAAAAAGAGATGGCCAAGTGCAACTGGAGGCTAGAGAAGACTCAATTGGATGCCAACATGCGCACTGCACTCCAAAGCTTGCTTGAAATCGACAGCCAAAAGTTACGCGGGTTCCATCAGAATCACGGCACTCTTGGCATTCAATTGGCCGTGCAGGAGAGAAAAAAAATGTGTTTAAAATGCGGGTGGGTCGAAGAGAAGGCTTTGGATATCGTGCGTGACGTCTATTCTCCGTTACCGATTATTGTGGACGCAGTTCTCTCAAATGTTGAAGATGAGCAGGAGGAGGTAGTTTTCCAAACCCCCAAAACCCCTTCGTACATTGTATCCCACGACGAGCCACCACCATTCATATTCAGTCCACCCAACACCAGCCAAGAATATGCAGCAGAAGCCCTGTTCCTGTTGACGCCCAAGGCACCGTCTTACGTCCCTTCCACAATGGATGCCAGTCCCAGCAGTAGGGCATCTGCATCGCCATTGCCACAGGCGCCACCCCGAAGGAAGAGAGCAGCTGGTCCAGAGAGGCGTCACCGAGAGAAAAGGCGCAAATCCATTAAGGGCCACATAATTAAAACGAAGTTTTCGATTGCAACACTGAACTGATTTTTGTTTTAATGTGATCCATCTGAAAGTATATTCGAGTTTTTTGGTTTGTTTTTTTTTCCCGCTACAAGCTCCTAATACCGATGAAGAGGTTTTCGTTTGAGAGAAACTTTAGTTCTGCCCTCTTCTTTAAAGAATCGGCCAGCCTTCCTTCTGAAAACGAAAATCTGGGTCTCTTAAAATAGCAACCTCGTTCCCAGGGCTTTTCTCCGCCGAGGAGAGGATGGGCGGGAAAAGACCCTGGCATCGGCCGATCACGTGACTAATTTATGCTAAAAGTTCGGGAAATCCTCATTTTTGATTGGCTTTTGTCATTTCCCCCAAAATACATTTTATCGAGCTCGAGAGATCTGTATAATTTTTTTTTTAAGTTATGAATGAAGTTTCGGCGAAGTCTACTCCAAAAAAGATTTATTTTCATAGTTCAGTTTGTCGGCTTTGTGGTGGTGCCAATGAAAGTCGTCACATGCTTCGGGTTTTGAGCAAAACTGGTCTTGAGAAGAACCTTCCTTCAAAGGTTCATTTTGCCTGTGGAATAACGATAAACGATGGTGATTGCCTTGCAAAGCTTATTTGTAGAAAATGTGAAGCATTCATCTACAAGGTATGTGACTTTAAACAACAGTGTCAAAATATGCAAACTGAACTTGAGCTTGAACAATACTGTTCGGTGAAGCATTGCATGGAATTGTCGCCACCTTGTAAACAGCCTGAGAAACGTTCTGCTGGCAAAAGTAGAGGAGAGGCTTCAGCAAAACAACTTCTGTTCTGAGAAACATCGACCGAGGTCAGCAAGTCTGATCAGCAAGAGTTCGTGGAAAAGGCTGACCCTTCTTCAATAGTTAACAATGGCGACGAATTATCAACACCATTGCGTGGTTCCCAACATCAGGACGATGATGAAAACAACCTTGGAGCTATTATAACTGGAGCATTGAATTCAAGGCCAACTGATGCTATGGGAGAAATCATTAGGACACATTGTCCAAGTGTGTTTTTAGCGCTGAAATCGGCCATTGCCGCAGAGGTCAGCACAGCTTGTCAGAAGCTTTGCAGACGTTCACATGGCTCTGTTTTGTATGGAAACAGCTACGAGAGTCTGAAAAAATTTACATTTGAGTGCTGTTTCTGCGAAAAACTCTGCAAACATTAGTGTTGATTTACACGTGAAATATGGTTTCATTTACTCAATCCTGATGAGCGAATGATGGCACGAACTTAGCGCCCTTAAGCGTGTCAATACAGTTTTGGTTCTAGAGGGTGGATGCACAAAGCAGGTAAGAGAATTTGCATTTTTATTAAGTCGGTATTTTAGTAAGACAAAGTATTTAGAACAATGCTAGCTATGTTGCCAAAAGATTTGGGAAAAAACTGTGAACTCTTAAATGCCTGTATGAAATTAATATTGGTCTTTTTTGAACCGCTTTTCTTATAGCTTAGGCTATTTTTTTAAAGTTTCTTTTACCTTTAGCGGTATAACTGCGAGACTTTGGGAGACCCTTGTTTGAAAAATCAAGACTGAAACTCTGGTGTCTCCTCAAAATGTGGCAACCAGCCTTAAATTCGAGTCCAACAAAGTGGTGGAAATTTTTAGTTTATAATACCTGGGTCTAGAAAAGGGGTAAGCTAGGAGAGTATTCTCATGCAATCAAACTTCAAGATTTTGAGATGGTTAAAATTCTTGCCGGTCCAAGATTATGAGACTCTAGTTTTTGCATCTGAGAAATCTAGACTCAAGATTATTTTAGGGAGACACAGTATTTACGACAGACCATTCTACACCCCAACTTTGTAGCACATTGCTTGGCAGT
>OX421448.1:46589891-46614891 GCA_949126865.1 Montipora capitata | reverse complement strand
TTATGATATGTTTCCTTCATTGACACATCAAAGGGTTAATGGAGGTAAAAATTATTTGGAATAATTTTTTTATTTTTCTTAATGTATTTAGTGTGATTTTCGAATGTTTTTTATTATTTAAGGAGAAGAAGTTCTTGAAATCCCATAAAGAAGGATGGCTATGAAGAAATCTATTGAAGAATATTTTATAAGGGAACAAGAAAAACAAGAGGAATTCAAGGGACCAGTCACAAGGAAGAGATTTAGAGAAGAACTTATACGTTTAGTTTTCAATATGATTTCATCAACCGTTTTTGAAGATTTTTATGATAGGAAAAGATATGTAGATCTTTTAGATTTATTGTTGGAAGGAAAATCGTATGAAGATTTCGTTTTGTCTACACGAGAATCATATTTCATTGATTCTGTCGCTTTGATGGAAAATAGAGTTATAAGGGGTTTTGAACACCCTATGTGGCATTTCGGATTTTGTAAACGTGATTCTACTTGTTCTTGTTTTTATAAAATGAAAAAAATGTGAGTTTTATCAATAAAAGGAGAGTGATATATTATTGTGTTGTTTTGGAGAATGGAAGGGAAGAGTGAGCTTCATAAAAGGGAGAAGATTGTTCCTATTTGTTTAGTTAACTTGAGTAGTCCGGGGTGGTCTTCACATGGAAAATGTGCAGGTGTTCCTAAGTTAAAACCTCGATTAGAAATATTAAGAGGTGATAAAATGGAATGGAATTTTGATTTTATTCGAAAACCGACTAAAAGTGAGCCTTCTAGTTGAAAAAGATGTTCGTTTGTAGCCTTTGTGGAGTGAGTATGGATGAGGGAAGAAATGATGTTACAAGCTGTTGTGGAAAATATATTCACCTTGAGTGTGCTACTCGTTTTCTTGGAAAGGAATGTAAATTTTGCAAATATCCTTGGCCTACAGAAGGAGTGAGACTATTTCGCAATTTTATGGAATGGTGTCATGTGAAGAATCTGACCGCAGGAAATCAAGCACGGGTTAGACGATCAATAGCTTCTATTGATAGGGTTGATGAATTTTATTATCGATGGATTGTTACCGACAAATGGGGTAGGGAATGTGCTGTTCACAATCATGATGATCTCTGCATGACTTTTTGTTAAAAGATGAAATGAATTTTTTTCTTAGTCATTTGTAATGAAGGAGTTGTCGTGAGAACATTCATTATGGAAGACTTGATGGAGACTGATATCAAAGTTTGTGCTTCTCGTGAAATGGTATACAAAACATTTTCTGGAATGTATTTCATGGATTTTTTTCTAGGTGTTGTTTTTGCAGATTGTCTAGAACGTGATGTTTTTCACATATTTTAGGAGAGATATTTTAAGAAGATTGGAAAGGTCGTGACTTCATTATCCTATAGTCATGAAGTTATGGGGAGAATTTTAGAAGGTCAAGAACTTAAAGAAGAAGATAAAAGAAAGATTAGTTTAACACTGAGACAATATAAGACGGATGTTCGTGCTCGTTTTTCTGGTAGTTTGACTGAAGAATATGTTGCAGAGATAGATGAATTTTAGAATTGTTGATGTTCGATTCAAATAAGTTACCTTCTTGGTTTGTTTGTGAGACGAAATTTAAGATGTTAAGGTTAGGTATTTTTAATCTTGTTGTGGAGGCTCTAAGTGGATTCAATTCACAGATTATCTTTTAATTAAAGAAAAGGAAATATCAGAATTTTGTTATTGTTTTGGAGTTGGGAGAGGATAAAAAGGGTATTCTGTGAGTTGTTTGAGATAATCATGATCACAGTTTTACTCATTTGGTTTCATGTTGTTACTGAAGTGATGTTTCCCTCACTTCGAACAGACAAAATGTTTTCACAAATTAGAAATTTAGTGGAAAGAAAGAAAAACGTATTCCATCCAAAGTCAAAGAGGCTTTTTCATTGTTAAAGGAAGAGGAAGAAAAGAAAAAGAAATGGTGTCCTTCTGCTGCCGTGTATTGTCTGGATGAAGATGAACACGATATCGTTGTTGGCAATTTTCTTGCATTAGATAACGAGGAATAGGTGAGTGTTTTTTCAAAAGATCAATTTATTTTGTTTTTTGTGTTTTTTAATTTTTATTTCTCTTGTGTGACAGAGGGAAAATGACAAATTTAGAAGATTTGGTACATTTAATATTACAAGAGGAAGATAATGATTTGGAATTGGATGAATCTTTAGATGAGGCGGTGACTAGATTTTTGTCAGAAGATGGTTCGGAAGTGGATGAATCTTTAGACGAGGCGGTGACTAGATTTTTAATAGAAGATGAAGAAGAAGAGGAAGAAGAGATTATTCAAATTGGTGGTAGAGGAGACATTAACCCTGTTCAAGTTCATCTGGATTTTAATGGAAGAAGTTTTGATTTAAGATTTCATTGGGTTTATCATAATGAGAGGTTTGGTATTGATGGAATAGCTTATAATTTTGTTGTTTCTCCAAATTTTTCCCCTACAGAAGTTTTTGAATCGTTTGATCGTTTAATTTCTGAAATTTATGATTTTATGCGTTCTAGTTTTCATCCCAATGATTATGTGGAGGTTTTTGTTACTTCAAATGAGTTTCGAGATGATGGGTTTTCTATTCCTTTAATTCAAGTTAAAGATTTAGATGAAAGAGTTCTATTTGATAGATTTGGATTGATAGTTCAATCAAATGAGGATATATCTTTAGATGATGGAAGTTTAAGAGTAGAGATATATCATGTTAGTCTTCCCAATGGTGGTGGGTATTCGAGAAGCTATCTTTTAAGATCATTTGCTTTTAAAATGGAGAAAGTATTGACTGCTTCTAGATGTCTTTACAATGTACCTCGAACGTTTGATCCATTTTGTGGTATTGTTGCTTTAATTTTGGGTTTGAGATTAGCCAATGGGGGCAGATTACCACGACCTGAACGTATAAAAGCTCATCGAATGCATCGAATGTGTAGAACTTTGTTGAGACAGGCAGGGTTACCTTTTGCTCCGTTGAATTTGGAGGGTATAAAACAAATAGCAAAGTTAGATGATTATGTTTCTCATCCTATTTGTGTCATAAGTAGGGAACATTATAACACTCCTATTTTAAATTGTAATAGAAATGCTAAAAATAAGGGGGAACCGATTATTTTGTATCTTGTTGATTCTCATTTTTATCTGGTAAAGAGTGTTAATACTTTATTGGGGAAAGAGGGTAGACTATGTTTAGATTGTTTTAAGTTTTTGAGGAATCGTGTTCGAGTACATAAATGTGATAAGGGTGTATGTTTAGGTTGTAAATGTTTTTGTTCTTCTGATAAAGAGGGAAAAGAAATAATTCAATGTCCTTCTTGTTTTAGGATCTTTAAGAGTAGAGAATGTTTTAATAATCATTTCCACAAAAGACATGTGTCTGTGAAAATTTAGTGGCTTGTAGAGAGTGTGGACGTGATTTAAAAGCTAAGAATGGGATTAGTACAGGAAAAAATGCTTATGCTATATCTTCTGATCATAAGTGTTATATGTCTAAGTGTGCTTGTTGTAATACATTTGTTAATTTACGACATCATTCTTGTTTTTTACAGCCTTTGAATCCATTAGATGAGAACTTAAAAAAACGTATAGATGAGAAAAGAGGGGAGTATTGTTTTTTTTATATTGAAACTATGAAAGTTTATGATGCAGAAAATGATAGAAGTGTTTTAGTACCGAATTTAGTTGTCTTTCAGTTCGAAAATGGTGAAGAGAGAATTTTTGTTGGGGAAAATTGTATGAATGAATTTGCCGATTTTTTGTTTTTAGGGGAGGATAGTTTGCTTTCTAGTGGTAAATATTATACTTTGATTGGTCACAATACTGCTCGTTTTGATAGTTTTTATTTATTACAAGCGATTTCCGATGTTAGTTGTAAGGATCCGAATATTTTTTTTGATGGGAAAGTCCCTTTACGAATATGTTTTTCTTCCAGGATTCAAGTAATTGATAGTTATAGATTTTTTCAATGCAGTTTAGATAAGTTACCTAAGACCTTTAATTTACCTGTAAAGAAGGGTATGTTTCCTCATGAGTTTAATGTACCGGAGAATCAGGATTATGTGGGTGTTATACCACCTTCTCATTACTTTGGTACGAAATTTATGAAAAAAGAAAAATTTAAAGAGTTTGAGGAATGGTATCTTGAATGGGGGAGAAAATATCTTAATCAAGAGATTGGTGATTGGGATTTTCAAAAAGAGTTGATTAAGTTGGTTGATTCTTTGGAAAGCTATGTATGAAATTACTGGTTTTCACATAGGTATTGAGAATTGTACTGCCGCCAGTTTCACAAATATAGTGTGGAGAAGTACTATTTCACATTTTAAGATAGGATTAATACCTAAAGGTAATTATTTAAAGAATCATACTGAATCTAAAATTGGGAGATCGTGGTTAATTTATCAGGATTTGTTATTTTACGTGGGTGAATTTGATTACTCGTGAAAAGGTAATGGGGAACGAGAAATTAAAGTTGGAGAGAAAATGATGAGAGTAGACGGATATCATGAAGAATCCAATGATCTTTTGGAATTTTTGGGATGTAATGTTCATGAGTGTAGTAAATGTTATTCTGACGATTATGTTTCTTTTTTTAGTGGGAAAAAAATGATATTGAATCGAATGGAAAAACAGGATAGGATTGCAAAATTGAAAAATGAAGGGTATAATGTTCATTATATTTGGGAATGTGAATGGAATAGAATGGTGGACAACAATGAAGAAGTGAAAGATCATTTAGAAATGATAAAACCTTATTTGAATCATGTAAGACCTCCAATTGATCCTCGTGAAGCACTCTATGGGGGGAGAACTGAAGCATCTTGTTTATTTAAAGATTGTGATTTATTAAGTGAATGTATTAAAGGTGCTGATTTTACTTCTCTTTATCCTAGTGTTATGAAACAGGAGGAATTTTCTACTGGTCATCCAGTTATTGTTAGAGGACCTCCTGATAGTTTTGATTATTCAATAGATAAATATTTTGGTATTATGAGATGTCGTTTACCTCCTCCTGATGATTTATTTCACCCAGTTTTACCTAAAAGATTTGAAACAGAAAGTGGGGGTGAAAAACTTATTTTTTCACTTTGTGGTAAATGTGCAAAAGAACAGAATTTTGTTTTTAATTGTTCTCATTCTGTAGATGAGAGGTCCATTGAGGCTGTTTGGGTGAGTGTTGAAGTCTATGAGGCTGTTAGAATGGGATATCAAATCTTAGAAATTTTTGAGGTCTGGGATTATCGGGGAAAAGAAAAAGGGTTATTTGCTCCTTTTGTCGATAAATTTTTGAAGATAAAACAAGAGAATTCGGGTTGGCCACGAAATTGTGAAAGTGAAGATGACAAACAAGATTATATCAAAAGATATGAAGAACATGAAGGGATAAAACTAGAATATGATAAGATCAAAAAGGATCCGGTAATGAGATTTGTTTGTAAAACATTACTTAATTCTTGTTGGGGGTTTTGGGCTAGGAATCTTGATAGGAGAATTACTCGTTTGACTCACGAACCGAGTGAAATTTTTGATTTTATTACCGATCAAACAATGCGGGAGAGAGTTTTTCGTATTCTTAATCCAAAGACAGTGTTATGTCATGGGTATAAGAAGAGTGATTGTGTTGTTCCTAATCGTAAGGGTAATGTAGTTCAAGCTTGTTTTGTAACTGCTTATGCTCGACTACGTTTATTTTCTTTACTTAAAAAGTTAGGTAAAAGAGTTTTGTACATGGATACTGATAGTGTTTTTTATCTTTCATCAAAGTATGAAGAAGAGTTTGAACCTCAGTTAGGGGAATATTTAGGAGATTTGACAAATGTTTTAGAAGATGTAAAGGATTATGATGAAAGTTGTGTTATTTCTAGATTTTGTAGTGGCGGTCCTAAACATTATGGTTATGATGTTTTTTCTGAAGAGAGAAACGAAAAGATTGGCACTAAATTTAAAATTAGGGGGATGGGATTGAATAGAACAATTGAGAAGAAAGTGAATTTTGAGAAACTTTTAGAATTGAATATGAAATCGCAATCTTCAGACTTATCGAAAGACAAAAGTGGGGTTGTAAAAGAATTTGCTGAGGTTCCTAAGTTTGACATTAAACGCGGCGACAATGTAAATCCTTTTTCTCTTGAAAGTAGAGAGATTTTGAAGAAATATAAATTAGTTTTTGATAAGAGAATTGTAGATTGAAATACTTTTCTGGCATATCCCTTTGGATATAAGAAGTGAATAAAATGACACAAATAGAGAAAAGAAGATCATTTGAGTCTTGTTTGTCTTGGGATAATGACAGGGGTTGAAGAAGTAGCTAGTGTGAGTTGTTTTCATCGTCTCCTAAAATGTTGTGCAACAAATGATGAAACGGATGGAATTGAACATACTGAAGTGAAAGTTGAATTGAATGTTGTGTGTTGTGGGGGGAAGAATAAAAAGAAAAAGTCAAAGGTCAAACTAGAAAAGTATAAATCAAGATCTTTTCAATCTCTTTTTTCACTTCATCGGAAGAGAGATGATGGAAACAAGAGAAATGGCTACGAATGCGGATACAAAGATGTATTAAATAGAATCAGAGAAACCGAAGTCTGAAAATTTCAATAATTTTGATGCTCCAGATCCACTTCATAAATACAAGGACATAAAGTGGAATCCCTTGATTGTTGATGAAGCGAGACTGGAGGAAACGGTGACACAAAGTCTAGAAAATGCGTTGGAAAAAAGATTGAAAAAAATATTTTTGTCACAACTTGAGGAGTACATTTTGAAATTACCTGATGATATCATGGATAAATGGGTGGATAGAATCATTGAGTCAAGTGGAAAAAATTGTTTTCGTTTTTAATGAAAGAACAAATGGAATTTCTTCAAGAAATTGAACAAGAAATGGAGAAACGTGAGGATATGGAGGAAGAATATGAATTGGAAGAAGGAGAAATACAAGAATGAGTAAATTTGAAGAAGTATTAAAGAAACTTTACTTTGATATTGAAAACGCACCAGTAGCCTTTGCTTCAACAAGGAAGGTTTATGAATTTTTAAATAAGGAATTAAATTTGAAGTTTAGATACAGTGACATTAAAGACTTTGAAAGAAAATATGTTTTTCCTAATCAGATTATACGAAATAGAAGGTTGAAGGAAGTCAGACCTTCTTATTTTGCTAGTGGTCTGGATCATACGTGGCAATTGGATTTAATAGATCTACATGCTCATCCCAACTCAAAATTGGGTAGATTTGTGTTGAGTAAGGTTGATATTTTTTCTCGTCAAGCAGATGCTGAAGTAATAACTGGTAAATCAGCTGTAAACGTATTAAATGGTTTGAAAAAAATAATCGAACGTCGTGGAAAGAAACCTCATAATATTCAAACTGATCAAGGTACTGAATTTTTCAATAATACGTTTCGTTCCTATTGTGAACGTAATTCGATAAAACATTATAGAATAACAACCGATTTGAAAGCAAGTTTGATAGAGAGATTTAATCGTACTTTTCAGTATTTTTTTTATAAGTATAAATTATTTTATCCAAAGAAAACTAATAAGGTGTTGACTCAATTGGTCATTAAAAATTATAATAGGAGAATTCATTCAGCTCTTGGATTTGCTCCTGTAGAAATTACTGAAGATAATTATGGTGCTATTTTATCAAAGTTGATTGATCATAGAATTGATACAGCTCGTCACTCACACTTTTTTAAGAAACCTTTTACAATAAAGGTGGGTGATAAGGTTAGATTGTCGGGGAAACGAACTGTTTTTAGTAAGGATTATAAAGGAACTTTTACAAGTGAAGTGTTTGAAGTATATAAACGGTTTAGAAGGTATCCACGTTTTGATATTAATTTATATAAGGTTAAAGATTTGTCTGGAGAACTTGTAGAAGGTACTTTTACTCAGAGCGAGATACAAAAAGTAATATTACCTCCTTTTCCTAGAATAGGTAAAGAAATAGAAAGAAAAGGGAAACAAATTTTTAAACAATTAGCCGATTATCCTAAAGGTGTGGGTGTGTGGGTAAAAAAATGAGCAGTAATAAAAATTATTCGTGGGAAAGTATTGATGATGACTTTTTCATTTGGTTGTTTTCTAATGATAGAGATGTGAATAGAGCAAATGATGAGGATTCAATTCGTTCTCATTTCATTGCCAAATTACCAGTAGATTTAGATCTGAGAAAAGGTGTGTGGGAAATGGGGGTTGACAAAATTATCTTGAATAATGAGCAAAGTAATGGGTTGGATTATAATTTCAAAGATGAAGATGATGAAGTTATAAAAAGCGGTAGTCTTTTGGAAAAAAGGTATTTCACGACTTTTGAAGTCATAGAAGATGTATATGAAAAAGGAAAAGAGATGGAATATGACAAGACTGTTGTAAATAAAACTCTTAGCACTGTATTAACGAGTGCGATTTGAAAGACGAAGAAATTGGAATTTACGGGTATGATGAGGACAGAAATTTCTTTCGTTTTACACTCAGTGGTCCTGTAAAATGGTCTGAGATTGAAAGGGAAACGTCTCATTCCTATAATTTAACATCTTGGGATTCATTATGGGGGAAAATATATCGATATATGGAAAAATGGGTTGCTACTCTTGTTAAGATTTCGACCCCTGATTTTTCTACTGGTGGATCTATAAATTGGACTACAAATTATTTTAAACAGTTTTTATTTGACGCTACTATAACTGGTTATGTAATCCTTGACAATAGGTTTTATCTTTCTCAACAATCAAATGGTATACAAAACTATAGGATGTTTGAAGGATTATCACGAGATTTACAACTCAAATACAAGCAAATGGCAATTGTTTTTGCAGTTACTGAAAAAATTGGCGAAAGCCTTAGACTTAGATACAAAAAGTAAATTTGACCTTTTAGGAGAATTCACTACCCGTTTTAATAAATCAAAAATGAACAAACGTTCAGAATTCTTCTAAATGTTATGTCGTCTTTGATAGTGGGTTACAAAGTAACCGAGCTTTTGTATTGGAAGTAAAAAGAAGTAGGTTAATTCCCATTAAATCCACTCAGCTCATCACTACATCTGTGTCAACTAAAAAAAAACTGATGGAGATAAAAGATGAGAATGGGATGAAAAAATTCAAAATAAATGGTAGTGTAGAACTTTTGGAAGAGAAAAATGTCAAAAGTATCTTAAAAGGAGAATATGATATGAAAAATTTCGAATTCATTAATAGGTCGTTAAAAGATTTGGTGTCAAAAGATGTGTCTATAGTAAAACTATCGATACCGAATTTGACCTCTCTTTCTCCCGTTTACTCTGATCAAAAGAAAGAAGATCATCTTTTTACGTCAATTATCGACATTAATGAGAAAGATGGGAAAATAATTTATTATCAAAATAAAAGAGAAAGACAAATGCATAAAATCAACAGTTTGTTTACCGATTCGTTGGAGATAGGCATAGAAAGTGTGGTTGAATCAAATAAGAAAAGACCTAGATTTTATACAGGAGCAACATTTGTAAGTCTTTATTTTAGAAAAGCTCAAAATAATTGGTTTGAGATTTATTGAAAAATGGAAAGAAGAAGAGATGATTTTATTAAACTTTAAGGGAATAACGGATGGGGATGGTAGATTAACTATTAATTTTACTCAAAAACCGTGTCATTATACAACCGATTATGAAGTTGCTGTTGATTCAGTGTGTTTGGATATTTCAACTTTTAAAAATGTGTTAGAGAGTGATAGAGATCCTAGTAATCTACATTTTACTTTTATTGAGATTTCATCTTCTTCTACTTTAAAAACAAAAATAGATCTACCAGAGTCAAAAATTGCTACTTTTGGTGAATTTGTGAAAAGGGTCAATGAAGTTCAAAGTAAATTCACTATAAAGATTAATTACTTAGAACACAAAAGTGAAATAGACATAGGAAAAAACCAGCTAGAGGTGAATAAGAGAATGGCAAAGGTCTTAGGACTTTTAAACACAGAATAAAAAGTATCAAAAATCATACAAGATATAAATAGTTCATCGTGTAGTTTTACGTTACTTAAAACTGGACAAGAAGTGACAGGAGTACGATTAGATGCTACAAGTGGAGATGGTAAAGGAATTCAAATAGCTAGAAGACATGATCATTCAGTCTGGAATGAAATTTCCCCCAGTTCTTTTCAATTCATTCTTGTGGATTGTGACTTTGTCATAGAAGAAATTGTAGGAAAAGAAAGAACTCAAAATTTGGAAAACATTTCTTTCAACCCACTAGTAAATCATTCTTATTATTCTCCTGAAAGATTGACATGGAAAAGAATAAATTCAAATGTCTTTTATTCTTGTTTCATTCGTTTTGCCGACACGAGAGGAAGAAGGTTTAAAGGAGCTGAAGCAATTTGTCAATTGAGAATAAGAAGAAGACAATTAAGATAGAAAAAAAAATGGGAAAGGAAGACTATTTAGGAAATAAAATTTTACAAAGAGGGGGTAGAATAAAAAAGAATTTGCCTTATGGAAATGGTTTTTCTCCTTTTGGACAAAGCGGCGGTGCTAATACCAGAGTAACACCACGAATAATTAATAATCCTAATATTGCAGCTATCGAATCATTCATAGATAGAGTTGGTCCTGCAAATCCTGTGGATGGAGTAGATAGAGCTGTAAATAGAGCATATAAAAACTTCCATAATAGGAAAAGAAAAGCATCAGATTTACCTACTTTTAATGCAGATTTAAATACAATTATCATTCCACCAAAAAGAAGAGCTCCGACACGACAAATAGGGAGTGATGTTAAAGCATTTTTAGCTAGCATAAGACCTTCAACTAGAAAAACAGAAAATCAAAGAGGACCTACTTCTATTCATGGTATGTTACAAAGAGTAGGAGCAATAATAAAAGGAAACAAAAGAACTAGGTGGCATAAAGCGATAGGTGGGTGGTATTTACACGGAAAACATGCTGGAAAACCCATGCCGGGTCGACGAGCAGCTATGATAAGGGGTTACACCGAAGCGGCTTTACGAAATTTTAAGAAATCTTCTAGTAAAGCTAGTTCTTCTTGGATGCAAGCTGCCAAGAGACAACGTGGAAGGGGTTTGATAAGTCACGCAATACTCGGTGACGCAGGAAAACTTGCTAAAACACTGGGTAAAAAAGCTCTTTTAAGAGCCGCTATGCCATTATATGATATAGGTACCGGAATATTACGACGAAAAGGAAGACAATTACTTCAAAGTTACATAAATAAAAAACAAAAAGGAAAAGGTGTATCTGGTGATTTATCGGCATTAACTCAGTTTCTTGGTGGTGCAGCTTCATTTGGAACTAAAAAATTATTAGATAAATTGATTAAATAAAAGACGACATTTAAGTCGAAAGTGTTCACTTTGTTAAAAGACTTGAAGAGAATAACATCTAGTAATTTTTAAAATATGTTTTCTTACTTGAGTCAAGAAAAGAAAAAGAAGGAAGATGGGAAAACAAATGTGGAAGAAGAAAAAGGAAAAATGAAAATATTAAAAAAACAAAGAGATGAAACAAATAATCTTAAAGAGAAAATAGTCTCTGAACTTTTAAGATCGCAAACAAGTGGTGTAGAAGAACAAAAAGAAGAAGAAGATATGGCATGGAAACTGGCCATAAAGGCACTACAGAAGGGAGTGGGAAGCATGGATTATACTGATTGCCTTCTTATGGAGCAAGATGAAAATGCCTCTGACCATGAAGATGTCAGCACCTGACTTGCAGACGTACCATAGTCAAGTGGACAAACTACATTTGTATAGATCTATTTCATGCCTGCCAAATAAAATGTTCTTCTGTTTTAGCTAACAAGCCTTTCTAGTCTTGCTATGACAAGCAACTTTCAAAAGAATATTAAAAATGAAGGAATTAGGTGTAATTAACATAAATACAAAAAACTGTAAAGGTGGTCGCCATTTATGAAACTGGTCTATTGACCAAAAGCCAGTTCCTGAATTGGGCAAATACGGTAACTGCCGTACTACAGGTGTATTAGCCAGCACATCAAAAACAAAGGATGTGGGGATGCAACTGTATTTCACAAACAAGGCACTTTTGAAAACTCTGTTTGAACACAATATTTATACATCATAGATACATAAGGTGACTGCCCTTGGAAGAAGGAAGAGGAAAGTTGTTCCCTCTGCTGTGTGCATGTACTTTGTACTAGAAGACACTACCCCCTAAGCAACAGGTGTTTAGATGAGTTTTTGAACTGTCTAAACGTTGGGAAGTAATAGCAGACACAAAACCACAGTGAGAGTGTGTGGTTTTCATTAAAGGGAACCTCCACTCCCAAATAAAAATATCAGGAAATCTCAGGATCCCCTCTTTTAATAATTATTTTCAGCATACCATCACCCCGAATAACTGACTTGTTTTAGTTGCCTTGTTGCGAAACTTTGGTTTAGGATAAAAACTATTTTTAAAGGCAATTTAGATTACATTTATTTGTGACACCATTTCTTCGGGTTTAGACTGACTTAAACTTTTGCAAGAATGGAAATTGTCTTAGAATAATAATTAATGCTTTCACATCTTCAAATAATTTGATGCAGACATGTATATGAACAATAATAAAATTTGATTTTGTCTGTCATTTGTATTCACATGTTACTCTCAACACCACTTTTTACAATAACCGTCAATTTCCCGATATCATAGCACTGAATTGAAATTTCCATTTTTTGTATTTACACTGTTTTTTTTTCACTGTAGTTTAAATTATTTCAGTTTTCAAAAGATATGCACTAAAATGCCATGTACAAAACCACATAATAAGAAATCACACCAGGAGACAAAATTCTAAAGTTATTCAATATATTACCGTAAGACAAAACTCCAACAACGATTTCAAAGCTACAATGTGTAATGTATGGTCAGCCCCTATCTTGGGTTAAAAACTGTCAAGTCATACACTGTATATCTTGTCCTGGTTTCAACGCTGGCTTAGTGCTACATGTCACAATGACCCCACAAAACTTGGAGAGAAAAACAGTTAATATAATTATTACTTCAAGTTACTACCCAAACTGAAGCAAAAAGGCAAGGCTTGACTTGAGCCATTCCATTGACACCTGACTGTTAGTAATTTCATCACTGCAACACATTATTGTGAGGGCATTTATGTTTTTCCTGGTTTTACAGTAGCTGAAAGTTTTGCATTTAAATCTCTATGAGCTGCTTATTTATGAAAATCTTTTCTGCATCTTGCTAGGAGCTCATGAGCTGGAAGAGGTTCACTTTCAACAATTGTTGGAGGAATGATTCTGGGATCATCAGGTTCCAGACAGACTTCACGAGTGATTAAATAGTCGTCGTCATCAATGCAAACTTTAAACATTTTGTCCATCAGCATCCAAATATATCCACAATCTTTGGAAACCTTTAATATCCTCACATCCCAAGATTTTGTTCTCTGATTGTATTTTCTTGCAATGATGGTGTCAGCATGATCCTCAGTGGTGGAAAATGAAAAGCCATTATGATACCAGTAATTCCAGTCAAGGATAGTCAACTTTTTCCTTGCTCTGTAAACTTGTTCCCTAGAAAAAAGGTTATGGGCCAGTAAATATGAAAAGACAGGAAAATTATTAATAATTACTATCAACAGTAATCACTAGTTTAATGCAATATTCCACTAGTGTTACATTCAGCAGATGAACCTAGGCCAGGACAGTGATTGACTGCCCAGGGTCTGTGATTGTTCATTTGAGGTGACCCTCTATGCAATAATTCCTTTTGTAAGCCAAGCAGTTCTGCCAGTTGGTACCAATAGCAAACATTGACTAAACAACAACCCATGAGTTACTGAACTACTAGTGCCAACCTGCAGTGTCCTTTAAAGTTTTCAACAATGATCATACCCATACTTCATGACAACATATCTCTTCATTTACAGTATAATAACTATCATCATACTGCTGTGCTCATCATTGTTGATAATGATGTATAAAACTTGCGTGAAGGGGAATTCTCATTGACATGTGTACATCAGAGACATACTGTTTGCACATTCCAAAGGACCAGTATGCCAAAAGTGATCCGTGCTAACACAAATAGTTTTACCAGGTGGTTTCTGTTTGACTAAAATGAACACAACCTACTGTTTATTTATTATTATTTAATTATTATTATTATTATTATTATTATTTGTAAAATATATCAACTGCTTGATAGAGTATTAGTTGCATAGTGTATTTCAAAATACTTGATCAAAAATGTTACCTGTACTCTGTGCAGAAAGATAGCTCAATGAATGGCAAATGAATGTACCGGTAAATTGGCTTTCAAATGATGTGAAATAAACTGAGCAGATCGATCTATCATGCTTGACCCTATTCTAATCAGAAAAAAATAGAACAAAAAAAAAGTTCAGCCCTTCTTTTTTACCAAACAAAAATTTTCATCTACCGTGGGCTTCAACAGCTAAATCGAGACGCTTCCTGCCACGTTTCAAAGCTGAAGCCAATAATTTGCTCCTTGTGCGTCCCTACACTGAAAGCTATAATTCCATGATATGACAACTGAACTGACGGATAAAAAACTCGAATAGCAAAATAAAACGCACACTAAGCTGACGACAAAGAATCATAGTGCTAAAGGGAAACCAATAATCAGTGTAAATACTATAACCCCATTCTTCGTCTCACCTCCAAGGACAAAAGATGTTGTGTGAAGGCCGTGTCAGTGGAATCGACGCACATACACTTTATTTTCTTCCAGCTTTCATGGACATCTTTCGCTATATAAAGCTTTCGATGTGCCTTCTCCCATCTGCTATTACTTGTTTTCTTGTTTGTTTGGATGCAAGGTGGCTACGAGGTGTAAGAACCTTTCGACCCGAGCCCCTTCGCCTGATCCGGCTTTCGTGGACATGAATTTTATCTACAGCTCCCAAAAACTAACACAATATGGCATCAAAGTCCTTCGTATATTACCAAACTGAAGTTTAGAAATGTTATTACAACTCGGGCACGTCTCACTGTGTCGATTAAACAGGATTTCCGTCATTGATACTGGCTTTGAAAAAAGAACCGTCGGTTCAAAAATCAAACAGCCGCACATGCGCAATAGAGTGCCACAGGCCCTTTAAGAGTATACGTGTTAAACCAAAAAGACAACATGATGTCGAAGTAATATCACCATATTTAGCTTTTAAAGAATCATTAAGATCTTATTTTCAAGCCAGCAAAGATGAGAAAGAAAGCGAATTATTATTATTTTACAGAGGATATGATCCAAAGATGAATTATAATCCCCATAAGGTTAAATGTGGATTTGCAAAAGCTGCCCCCGATGCCGAAGAATTGGTCGTTAAGAACTTTGAAATATATCAATACAATTTGGGGTGGATTCCAATCATAATAAAACCCTTACCCGGTTTTTTTCACGAAATCCATAAAGCTTTACCATCTTTAATGGATTATGTAATAGAAATTGACCTACAAGATGATGCAATGATGTTGATATCCAGAACAGGAGCGGATGATGGTGATGGAGCTGTACAAAATACTACAGTATATCAAATTCATCCCAGTGAAATATTTTTATTAATCGATTATAAATCGATGGGGGGAGACGAAGATGAAAAAATGGAAAAAAAAGTTTTTGCTCAAGATGATTTGATGTTTGATACTTATGATAAAGTCAGACTAGTTTTCAGTACGACAATTTCAGAAAGCAATGCTGGTGAAGGTGTGTTAATTGGAGATTGGACTTTCTTAGATGGAAGAATTCCGGATAGACTTTTTTTCGGACTTGTCGATGCTGCTCAAGTATCACAGACAACTCATTTACAAGTTCCAGGATTATTCAAACCTTTTAATTGCACCAAGATTCAATTATATATTGATGATCGTCCTGTTTTTCAAAAAGGTCACATTAATTGGGTAAATAATCTCACAAATAGAAGATATATGTGGGGCACTCAATGTGACATGGTTGCAGATATAGGTGATTCTAAAAGAGTAAACATCGGAAATTTTCCTGTGGATAAAATCCAAAATGGTAGATGGTTTGCTTATGTAGACCTGACTCCCAATAGAAAAAAAGGAGTAGCTAACACCGTTCGCAAAATTGATGGTATTTTCTCTGCCAGAGTTTGGTTTAATCAAACCAATGCTGGAAACAGACGACAACTTGTCATCGGCTGGTTTGAAAGAGGAGAATTAACGTGTGTTAATCCTCTAGATAATAGTTGGGCTCCAAAAACATTCAAAGAACTTCCAACCAAGATTCCTATCAAGTTCAGCAACATCAGAGACGGTTCGACTACATAAAATGCACGATACTATGGAACTTACTTTAGCTTGTTCAAAAGATGAACACATTTCAAAAAATAATTTTTTAGGGGTTTTTGTAGCTGATAAAATTACCTATCACATTCCATCTTTTTGTTGTTTTATTGTGAATACTGATAAACAAGGATTAGAAGGAGAACATTGGGTTTCTATTTTTTGTAAGGGGGGTAAAAAATTTTATTTTGATTCATATGATGGAAACGAAATATATGGAAATGAGAATTGGAAACAATTTTTGTCTAAGGATTGGATTAGAAATAACATAGTGTTGCAACAGTTAGATAGCGATGTGTGTGGGGACTATTGTATTTACTTTAAAAAAAAATGAGTTGTATGGAAACTCCTAGTATGGAATTTTTAGAAAAAGATTTTGATATACACAATCCATTTTCTAACGATTACAGAGTATGGGAGAAGATACATTAGACTTTTCCAAAAACTTTAGATAAGATAAATCACGACATAAATTTTGATGATGTGACAGATGAAAAATTAGTAAGAATAATTAGAGATACCCTAAAAGAAAACAAACAAATATGTAAGTCTCGTAGATCTATAAAGACGAATGTAAATATAAAAAGAAAACATTTTTATTAAAGACATGGAACTGTGTGAACGTGTCTCATGTCCTAAATTTACTCATCCGAGTAATATTGGTGTATATGGGAATACGGGTACTGGAAAGACTCACTTTTTACATTCTTTACTCTCCAAGGCTGATACTTACTTTTCTACAAAAAGCGGAGAAAATATAAAGAAAATTGTATATTGTTATGGATCTGTTTGGCAACCCATCTTTGATCGAATGGTGGAAAAAGGAATTATTCTACATAAAGGATTACCCGATAATATTAAATTTTTATTTAAAGAAGACGAAAGACCAGGTATAATCATATTGGACGATTTGCAATCTGAAATAGAAAACAATGTGGAAACACAGCAGTTATTAACGAAAAACGCTCATCATTTAAATTTATCAAGCATCATTGTTTTTCAATCGCTTTTTCCTCCAGGTAAATATGCGATAGTCATGCGGAGCCAATTTGCTGCTTTAATATTTTTTGGTTTCAGAAATGAAACCAATGCTTTACGACATCGTTTTCGCGATTACGTGCCTTCAAAAAGACATTTAGATTCGCTTATAAAAATTTATCACCTATGGACAGAAAGGAAAGGTGGATATATGATAATAGACAATCACCCCATGTCAAAGTGTGGATCGCTTTCTGTTCGTACAAATATTTTAAAAGAAGATGGTCCAACCCTTTCCTTATCATTCAAGTAAAGGAGATGAAAGAGTACACATCAAGAAGTATAAGAATTTCTAAAGAAAATTTTAAACCCATCCACCAATTAACAAACGGACAAAAGATTATCTTTCAGAATAAATGCAAGATTCTTTATAAAAAGAAAGAAAACGGGGATTTGTATTTTCCATCAAATGAAAAATTAAGATTGCGAATGAAGTATGGATCGGAATAAATCAAGATTCTATGAGAATTATGATACAGTCAGAAAATTTGTGATAAAAGATACAGAACCTGAAGAAAAAGACGAAATCCTAGCGATATCAGATTTATTATATAACACTCGAACAGAGAAAGAGAATAAAAAAGGACAAGAAATTGAACCGATCATTGAACTTTTATCAAAAGAAAAAAAGATACCTATTGAAATCAGAAGAGAAGCAATATCAAAAGGAAGAAAAACTGTAAGAAAAGTTCTTCAAGCTTTAATACTAAAACACTTGGAAAAAGATGACGACGATGAACATCTCAGGTCGGCCTCTATTTGAAGATAAATATATCAAGGAATATCTTCTACTAGGAGAAGATGAGTTACAACGTGTGATAGAACAACAAAAAGGTGGTGGAAAACGGAAATGTGAAAGAAAAATATCATTCAGCTAATGATAAAACCATTGTGGAAAAGACCTACTTGAACTCAGAAGAAGATTTCCCCCTTGAAAAACAATTAGATAAATGGAAAGGATTGGATAGAGACCATGTCTTGAAAGTATTTAGAGAATACGTGATAATGAACAAATGGGTAAAAGATTGTCTACGAAAGGGGTTACCTCTTCCAAATAATCTCGGCTTACAGGATGTATTAAAATACCTTCAAAAGATAAAAAGAAAATATAAATCCCAATTCATAGAATTAGGGCTTATCGGTTACAAAAATATTATTCCTCAGACGACCCCCAAATTTCGTGAAATTGGAGTTGGAACAAACAATCCCACACATTCAATTGGAGTTGGTCCAAGTACTTCATCAAGTGGTGCCAGTCCAAGTCACATGTATTCTTCTTCATCAGGTTCTTCCACTCCAACTTATAAGTGGGATAGTGAAGAAGAAGAATGGGGAGAACTTAAAAAAAGGGTTTTAGATAATATTAATGAATTCAATAAGAAACAAGCAAGTGAAGGAAAAAAGAAATTCGTGACAGAAAGCGATATCAAGCAGTCGTGGTTAAGTGGAACACCACACAAAGAATTTGATTTAGAGATTAGTGATGACGATGACAGTGACAATGAGATAGAAGAATTCTATTCGATGAAAGGGTCAGGTCGAAAACGTGTCTTAGATGAAGAAGATTATTATCCATTTCCTGTTTTTAATAAAAAATGGGTAAAGGTCGAATAAGAAAAGAAAAGGGGGGAAATGGCTGATTTCATAATAACTGAAGCGGAAGTTGAAGAACATAAAGAAAGAAGCAAACCCGAAAGGATAAAAATCGTTGAATCTGACCCAGAAGATGAAGAAAATGACGATCAACCCACACAATCCGATAATGATTTTATCAATGATGAAGAACTGGATGAGAATCCTAACACTTCCACCCAGTTAGAGCTCATGGAAGAGAAACTGGCAGCAGAAAACAAAAAGAAAAGAGGACGTCCACCTTTAAATAAGAAGAATGAAGATGGAAAGAGGGTACATCTGGTTTTAAAAAGAAAATGAACATTTTTTTAAAAGAGAGAAAAAAATTAACCTTATTTTTCTTTTTCTTTTTATACATTCCTAAAGAAGAAGAAGCACACAGAAATTCTTGTCATCCCTCCACCACCAATGATACTGACAGAAGAAGAAGAAGAAGAAGATCCGCAAACAAAAGCAACACTGGAGGCATTAAGCAATATTGATTTTGATTGTCCAATTTGCAAATCTTCCCTAAATGTAGGAAAAACTAAGGAAAAAGATCTGTTCTATTGTATGTGTTCATCAGGAGATTGTAACATCGGTTGGCAAAAAGGTCCAGCCGAGTACGCAAAATATCTCTCGGATATTAAGACGAATGTGATTGCTGAATTCAAATATCCTCACCCAAAAGTGAGATGTGAAATACATGGAAAATCAGCCACCTTGATTCGTTGTTATTCTAGCAATGAATTTATCAATCAAAGATTTTTTTACATCTGTTCAAACAAAAAAGACGATGGTGGAAAATGTGATTTTTTGAAAGCAGCCGAGTTCAGCTCAAATTCAAAAAATGCTCTTAATGCGGAAGCATGGTATAGTATGGAAGACAAGAAGAAAGTTAAGAATAATAAAGAAGCAAAGGCAGGATTAGCCTATCACTTTCAAGAATTGAATACAGCCAAACAAAAAGAAAAAATGTTGAAGAAGAAGAAGAAGTAAAAAGAACTCGTTCTTTCTTTTTTACCAAATAACAGTAAGATTTTTAAAATGATTTTGTAGAATAAAACATAAAAGTAATAAAAATATTGTCAAAGTAAGGACGTTGAAAATAGAAAATAAAGAAAAAATGAGAATTATAAATCATCTTTGTTTTATTGATCTTCTCCCCAAAATTAGCGGACAAAAACTTATGAGCCACTCAAAAAAATAAGTGGACAGTTTGAATGAGCCACTCCCTATAAAAGATGGAAATGGAGATACACTTCTTTTAATTGGCCCGGTTGTGTATCGCACTGCCGGGTGAGGCCAACCCTTTTAAGGGAAATCCACCCCATCTTGACTTCAATATATCTTCTCGAACTATTTATATGAAAGAACATACGATAACCAAAACATGTGGTAGTACCAAAAACTATTTTAATTTTCTTAAAATCAACGCATGTGTGATAATCCTTATTATGTGTGTGAAAAATAAAAAACATTCCAGAAGTTCAAAAGTCTACCATTCCAAACTAAAATTGAACCTGACGACCTCTAATTTCAATCACTCCTAAAAAGGAAATTTTTAAAAAGCATAACTCCCTTATAAAAAAGATACTTTTCTTTACATAACTACCTCAAAAAACCTTTGAAAAGAAGACTGTGAATCTCCTTCGAAAAGAATAATCCAAGATGAGGTAAGAAGAAAAAAATTTTAAGATACCATTCTACGAGACAATGATTACTTTTAACTTGTCCTATATGAAAACAAATTTTAAAAAATGATTTTTCAAAGATTATGAGTCTCTTTTTTTTATTTATTTTCAGTTTATCAAAATCTAATGTTCACCACCCTAGAGTTAATCCTCGAAACGGGGTAATCTACCGTCAACTCGAAACCAAACCAACTGATTTTGAAACAATTTATCAAGTAAAAGCAAGAGACTACTTGATACTAAACGACAAAACGATACTTACAAAGATAGCCCCTTTGAAGACTTACCACCAATCAATAACAATTGGTATCGCTTGGGGTGATTCTATCCCCAAACCATTATATCACATTATTGCAATCTACAATGTGTATCTAGGGCTAGAACGAGACAGATTTAGCAAAACATTAAAAGCAAAAGACATTATGTTGATTCTAGAATCTGTATGGTGTGACCAGATGACACTAGACGAACATGAGAATTTTTTAATTAGTTCTTTTATCAAAGAACACAAAATGGAACAAGTTTCCACTAGAATCTCTAGAGAAATCATCTTGCCAGGAGACAGAGAAGAGGGTCTAAAAAAATTAGATGTTATCATCGCTCCAGTGTTTCTAAAAGAGGGTGAAGGTCTCACCTTACCAAGCAATCTAAGTGGGAGAGTTTTCGAGTATCTCCTAGATTTTGAAATCATCAAAAAATCAGCGTATAGTAACGATCACTTCTTTTTCGATCCAAAATTTCTCAATGATTACGAGGAATATAGATTCGAAAATGAAGACAAACTTGACGTCAAAAAAGTTCAAGATTTATTTCACAGTACTCAAGTTTTCAAACAAATTACAACAAAATGTAAAAACACAGACTGTAACAGATTCCTCTTCCACAAGGTAGCAGAAACCGATCTCTATTTGCCACGAATGAATACAGATTTTGTCTGTACATCATGTCTGGAAAAGGTAAAAAATTTATTTGTTATCTTTAAAACATAAAGGAATCTCATTCATCTCACCAACAACCTGAAACTCGATAGATTCACCCATGCTTTCATGAGTAATATTTCCTGCTTTATAGCTTTTGAAAACTTGAAATTTCTTTTTAGCAATACAGGTTAAAACACCCACCATCTGCAACCAACGAGTCTCAACCTTCTTAACACCAGAGAATGGAAATGAAGCAACTGTCAAAAGAGCTTCGTACAAAGCTTTTTTAGCATTTTTAGTCGGATCAGTAGGTTGAATTTCCTTTTCCTCTTTTTTCGAAACTTTCTCTTCTAAACTAGGACACATTTCTTTGATCTGTTTTTCACTCATTTTCCTTTCTTCTGCAGCTTTCCTTTTCTGAGAAAATTTTCAATACTTCGTGATGAAAACAACGGCTTATCAATATCGGATGGCATTTCCATAATCTCTGACGACACCTGATATAATGTCGACAGAAGTATCGATTTCAAATTTTCGAGCTCCTTCTTCTGTTTTTTAGAATGTTTTAAAATGGAAGCTGACGATGTAAACACATCCAGCTTCAATTGATTCAAAACTGGTTGATTTTTGGCAAATCTAAAATTCTCATCATCTACTAACGCTCGAACTAAATGAGAACAATGAGAAAACAAAACAGCTGTATTATTTTCTATTTGACTGTCAATTAATGAGATGAGACTTATTTTTTGCTTCTTCTCATCTCCTTCATTGACCTCATCCTCAATGGGTGATTCTAATGAACAAGCCTCTTTTGTCTTCTTTTCCTCCTCAACTTCTTCTTCTCTTGTAATAGACTCCACATTTCCTTCTTCAATGACCTCGACCTCCATGACGGTTGGTTTTGGTGGACACACAGCTTTTGGTTTTCTAGGTTTATAAGCTCTCTTCTTTGTCTTATTCTCTCCATCAACTTTTGGTTGTCGAGGTTTATAGACTCTCTTCTTCTTTGTTTTACTTTCATCAACTTTCTCCTCATTTTTTCTCTTTCTTGAGTTGTCACTCTTTTCATCTTCAGGTTGGAAAGCAACAAATGAAGACTCAACTGTCTGTGGAAGCTGAGACAGAAAACTCTCAAAGGAAGGAAGAACAGGTATATCCTGAGCTGGAATTTGCGACCCAACCGTTGGAAGTTGAAGAGACTATGCATCAATTCCAAAGGCCTCCTTCAACAACTCCGGACCAGGATCCTCCATCGCAGGCATGACTGGTAAGCTATCGAGTGCAGATAAAAAATTCACTGCCATACCATCAAGTCGAAAATTTTCTTCTCCCATTCAAATTCAATCACAAATGATGAGACAGAAAACAAAATTAGGATTCTTATATTGTATTTTCCCGCTCATACTTTAGATTGGTGGAAACTGATGATTAATGCAGAAGGATCAAAAGGTCACCATTATCTGAATGCTGAGTCCAAAGACCTCAAAGAATTAGCCGATGGTTTCTATGATGCATGCTTATATCATGGTTTTTCTAATTTAAAAACGATTTTATCACCAGATAAAAGACTAGTAATACAAAATTTCCTTGATAGTGGAGATCAATCAATTTTAGAAGAAGACGTGATGTACAAGAATATATTCAATTTTTTCCACTATGGTATGGAAACAATGAAGGAACACATAGGTGAAGAAAGTTTCCCCAACATTCTGAAACAAACAGTCTTGTTATCCGGTTACAAAGCAGAGGAATTCGTTGAAATAATACAATTAAAATCAGTCTATAGTTTTCTGTTAGAAAAACTGAGAACTAGCAAACCTCTGTACAATGCTAACTCAGACAGTGGTCATGAACTTTTATATCTAGACGGGATTCTGTGTAGAAAAGAAAATACATGTGTAGTTTGTAGTCGTCTTCAAGGAATTGGTAAGCAAACATGGAAAAAGATACAAAGAAAATGCAAAACAATCAAAGTGGACGAAAATAACGTTTCAACTTACTCAACGATTTAAAAACAGTGTGAATCAATCAAGCATCATTTATTATAACCCGATAAAAAATGTGAATCAATCAATCATCATTTATTATAATCCAATATAACAACAGTGTGAATCAACCAACATTTTATTTTAATCCAACAAAAGTGTTAATCATCATCATTTTTATTATATTTTTCAATAAAAAACATGAGGTCAATGAAAAAACTGTTCCAAATTCTTCTTAATATTAATCCCATGTCTTGACGCAAATTCCAACCACGATTGTTTCCCCGGTAAATTATCTATTGCCTTTACCATTTCATCATCCGCTTTCCATTTTTTCTTTATATCTGAACCAGCGTCTGCATGAGCAATATCGTGTTTGCGTGCAATTTTATCCAATATATTAATCCCCTTCTGACCTTTGGCCAAGCGATATTCCAAATGCGTGCCAGGACCAAGAAACTGATAACCTGGAGGGTGAAATTCTATCCCTGATTTGGCTATCCACTTTTGAATATCAAAACCATGTCCTTTCTGAAGTCGTTTCACTTTATTTGCAGCTGAATAAGCCCTAAGAAAAGGAGTTAGTCCTTTATACCAATTATTTGGTAAAGGTTCTGCTCCTCCATAATAAGTATATGTACTAACAATTCCACCCTTTTGTCCCTTTCCTTTATTAAAAACACGTTTATTCGTTCCACACTTTTTACATTTAAAAATAGAATAACCCCTGCCCCTTGAAGTCGTGCCTTGTCTGACGAAACTTCCAGACGTATGTTTACGACACCGAAGACAATAACTATCCATTTTATCTTTTGATGTTAACTCTGACAAGTCTTAACTCAATATGAAAAAAAGTCGGATCGGTAAGCAAAATATAGATCCATAGCACCTCCTTTAAATATTTTCCATTTTCAACACCCGTCACATGTATAGATCTTAAAAAGTATTCCACCCTTTGTCCGTTTCTCTTTTAAGTAAACATCAAATGTATCTTTATAACATCTAGTGCAAGGCGTTGGGCATATATTCCTCATCTTTAAAGTAATAATGTCCTTCTATCTTTTCAAACAAAGTAAGGGATTGAAAGCGAAATGCCCCATCATAAAACGTAGCAAATCTCTGCAACTGTCCAGCAGGACAACAATCTCGGGAATCTTTGTCTTTATTCCCACGAACCCTTTCCCATGCTTCCAAAGATGGACAAATCTAAAAGAGAAAAAGAAATTAAAGAAGCATCTCTTGGATGTATTAAAAACATCCTAAAGGTGTTTCTTGAATTTTTTTATTCTTAATGACAAACCTGGTCATGAATAGGGCATTTATGTAGCTTTCTTAATTCATCCCGAATATCCCCCATCCGTTCTCGATACAGTACAAAACAATGTGCTTGTTCTTTGGGTGTAGGTAATAAAATATATGCTCTCCACATGTTGAAAATCTCAGACATACCATCTTTCAACCAATCGTA
>OX421448.1:46577391-46584891 GCA_949126865.1 Montipora capitata | reverse complement strand
TCTTGATGCTTGGGACCGAACTGACTTTTTGAAAATGGAAAATGGTACTGTGTGTCTGAATAAGGCACACAAGTACTACACGCAGTTACAAGGAGAGATTGTGATATCAGGAAGCTCCAAGGGTTATTTTGATGTGTGGACACAATTTGGAGACCCATTAGTGGATGAAGTCAAGGAAGACCAGATTTTTTATGAAAGGGTATGTTGTCAAGGCTTTACTGGGCTTGGTTGGAATTTTCTACTGTCCTACATGTGAAACGTTATGCCTTGAGCCCAATGAAATTGAAAGTAGTGACGAGAACAGTGTCTGCTGTGATCAGTGCTAGCTTTGGTATCACTGGGGATGTGAAGGCCTTACCAGTGAACCACAACAGGTTCACTGGCTTTGCTCTTCTTGTAAGCAGCTTTAAGTTACTTTTTAATTTTTCCGAGAGTTTATTTCTTGCATCATAAAGTATATCTTGGAAATTACACAATTAATAATTATTATTTTGTTGCTTTACGCTGTTACAACCCTAAAATAAGTAGGCATGACAGTTCGTACAAGTCTTATATACAATAACAACTGTATTTGACCATTTCAATCCAAAAAGTGATCATTTAAAACTTCTCCTTACAACATAAGTGCATTTTCAACTTAGTCGATGATGAGAATTGAGAGAATTATCAACTCTAGGATATTGGATTGATATAATAGCAAATTCTCCAAAGTAACATATAAGAAAGTGTATGTCACGCACCTAGGAGAATTACTACTCGGATCTTGGGAGTGAAATGGCTAAGTATTTTTGCAGGACTGGTCAATCTACATTGACCATTCCGTTGCAATCCTTTCATTATAGAATAAATGAGGTTACAGCTACACATAAAGTTGTTGATGATCACTCACAAAGGGGTGGGAGGAGATTGCACAGGCTACAACATGTAATTAATATGTCATCACACAAAGGCAGGCAGCTGATTGGCGTTACGTGACTTAAGATTTTGAAATGTTTGAGCCTCCCTATAGCTTGCTCGACGTAAATACGGACATTAGCAATTCTTGATGTTTCTGACACATCTTGTGTGACCATTTGAAAATTGCCCACAGTACTTGGGGGGATGGCCAGGGTTGCCTGATACATGGCCAGGTCATCACGAATCTTAAACCCTCTGTCTGCCATAACCTGATCATATGGCTCAAGTCTGTTCATAAATCTACTGTCCCTAACAATGTATTTGTCTGATGCTCTACCCCATAGCAGTCAGATACAAATGAGATTAAGCCATTTGGGGTTATTGCAATAAGGAACTTGAGGGTGCAATGGTGCTTGTAGTCTGACCAGCAGGTAGCCTGTAATTCCAAGCTAGAAGGTGTCTCAATGAGCACCTCTGAACAATCGATGATACAACGAACCTTGGAATAGTATTGTTCAAAGCACTTGGGTAGGGTTTTCTTTGTCTGCTCTTTGGAGGGCCATTTGATGAGCCATGAGAGCTCACATTTCATGAGCTTTACCCAAGAGATGAAAATTGAACTACAAAGTGTGTCTGATATTCCAAATCGAAATGCCACATCACCAACCGACAAAGCCAATAGAAGCCGCATCATTACGAGCAAGAGCTGTTGGGGGACCAGGTTTCCAGAAAGTTGGGAATTCATCAATGCTGATGCCAGCATAGCGTCTGGGTCTTTCTGCCTCAGTTTGCTTATTCCCCTTCCAGTAGGTCATGTTCTTAGCCTTAGGCAGCAAGTGCTCAAACAAAATTCTGAAAGCATCTGTATTCTGCATACCCGTATACAGACGAACATCGCCATCTCTGGTTATTTGTGCAGAGGCTGTGCACAGTGTAAATTCGATAGAGTTAGATTTGATTTCCATCGGATCACTAGCAGGATTATCGCCGTTGTTATCAGGTTCCAGGTCTCAAGGTCCTGTAAATTCAGTTAATTTGCTTGTAGTTGAAGTTGCAGTAACTTTATTATATTCTAACCGCCGTCTCTTCCTTGGTGATTTAGTGTAAGAATGTTCGAAAGCAGTGAGAAAAAGAGTGGGCAATGGGTTGCCTTTGGTAGGTTTTCCATCTTGAAAATTTAATTAATTAGATAATTTTCTAAGAACTCCATCCGATGCACCGTTGACTTTTGTGATGTCGATCAACTCTGAAATGGCGTGTATGTAACCCAATCTCCAGCCAAGTCCAAGTTTGCACTCCCCTTGTAAATAATCAATAAACTTACACAACAGGCTTGGAGAGCACAGGCTAAAATCCATTACTTCAAAATTTAATTCCTCCTCCTCTTCCCAGCATAACTTGAGAAATTTCAAGCATCTATTGACAATCTGCTGAGCGGGATGATCTTTCTTGTAACCGCCGCCACTTCCAGCAAGCCAAGTTGTAAATTGATCGCTAATTTGACTGGAAGATGAAAAGGATGGCATTAATCTAGCGCTGGGTTTTGAACGTGTAGATGATACATCATCAACAACTGTTCTTGAGGCGCACAATTTCGTTGGCACTTTTGAAGAGTTTGCGGCATTCTTCAAGTCTACGCAGGGTTTTTCATTGAAATAATGGCTTTGAAATCCTTCATGTTCGCACAATTGGATCGGGCAATGGTACAAACTGTCGACATCGTCTTTCTCTAGGTAAAGACGTTTTGGTTTAAGCAATGCGCCATCGATATTAGACCACTCAATCTTGTTTGCTTTACTCATTTTTTCCTAGTGAGAGGAAATGAATGCATTTAAAAGAGCGCGTTTGTTTGTCTCATTAAACAAAGGCTGATAAAATAACAACGGAACTAACCAATCGTAGCCAGCAAGAGAAGTGTTGTTCATGTTGGAATTTCATGCAACGCGCCCATAAATCGCTATTCGTAAAATGTTATGGATTATTATCATTACAGGTACTCCTTCATTGCACGCATTACTATGATATACATATTATTAAGGTTATAAACGCGATCCAACGGTAACAGCTAAAAAGGGAACAATTGTTCCTTAGGAACAGCAGAAAAAAGGACAGAAATGAGCAATAAAAGCGAGGTGCCGCGAAAAACACAATGTAGAACAAACGTTCTTCTTGTCGCAAAACGAAATGATAAAGCCTTTTGGCAACTCACGAGTAGGAACAAATGCTCTTCAAATAATGACAAAGGATTAACACGTTTTTGGTACAATTTGATTTTAAATCACACATAAAGGACCAATCTGTTCCAGTGCTATCAGCACACAAGTAAGAAAGGGTAATATAAAAGAAGACGAAAATTGTGACAGCGACTACAAAAACGAGGAATATGATTCTGTGCCCAATACACAATCTGAACAATGCCTTGATGGCGCTCCAACACTTGTTAACAAATCGCTTTAGTTAGCATTGACAACGCCCAATGGTGCACCTGCAAACCCACTCGTCGTTCATAGGGCATTACTGGAATGTGGAATAAGTGTCAAAGCAATTTAGGTATTATAAAATATGTCCTTTAGGAGCTCTGTTAAGCAGGCATGGATTGCAATTTGACAGTAGACCTTGTTTTACCTGAAATTTGTCTTACGGTCCCGAGCATTATATCAAACGTTTTGTTCCGGCGATTGTTTACCTACCAAGGAATTTTATACACTCCAACAATCAATCGATCAATCAATCAATCAATTTATTACTTGAGCTGGAGGCTCATAGCAAATCGTAAGGCAGTTTGGATAAATGGGAAATAAGAGCAAAATTACAAAAGGTCAGAGGACCGAGCATTTTCCTTGGTACACTTGAAAAGCAAGATGAAAGCTTGATCATTCCTTCTATATGTAAGTGATTTCACAGTTGCAATATTGAGTTATCACTCAAGTTATCTCCAAGCAGATTCAAGTTTACTGTTCTGAGTTTTGCTGATTCACAAAAAAAACGTGTTCTGCAATAGGTTAGCTGGAAATCATGAAGGCCACGTGCAGTAACAGTGCAAACTCTGCATGCATTCACAAGTTTTTTAATTGTCTCAGAGTTTAGCTCTATGTATACCTCTATGAAAAAAAAAAAGAGTGGTCTTCAAAGGACGACTTATTGTCAATGTGACTACCGAGAATTTCTAGGGTGTACCTATAATGATAAATAGCTCTTTGACGGAGTCTACTTTCCTTTCAATGTTACAGGTCCAGTTTCAAGATGGAAAAGAATGCCTGGCCATTAACGAGCTGTACAAAGTCCTCAAAGACCACAAGAATCCATTTATGCAAGAACTCGTCGTGGCCAGCTATCAGTACAGCTACATAAGAGAATTCCACAATTTTCTTGGTCAATCCCCCCGTCCACCCAAGAGTTAGAAAGTGGTGGAGGGGAGAACGTTGTGCACATCACTTTAAGTCAATCCAAGGTTTAAGCTGACTTTGAGTAAAGCACTAGACAAGATGATTCAGGCGAAATTACAGATTGACAAGTGTGGGTTTCATGTCCCAGATGCAGCAGCTTTGACTTTTGAGTCTGAAGAAAAGCGACTTTCAGACAAGCTCACAATCCTGATAAACAACGTCACTATTGCCATGAAGAGACTAGACTACGCGAGTTATCGAGGCAAAGTCTATAAAAGGGACCCAAGGTCGAAGTGCACCTACTCCTTCAAATGTGAAGCAAGATCTTTGATCAACACTTTGGCAATGAACGAATAATTCAAATCCAGACTCATCCGAACCATGAGAAAAGTTATTAACCTGCTATCAGGTATCAGGCAGTTTCTCTGGAGAAATGTGCTTTCGTTGAACACACCATTGATGAAGGACAAATAGGGAAGGTGTCGATCTACTGAAGGCTGCCAACCCGAAATATGTCCTAGCGATTGTGGAAAACAGCTTGCCTATGCCAGAGATTGCCGTTTTCTGTGAAGGTTTCATGAAACTATTATACTACAAGAAGAAGCGACACAAGGACAAAGTACCTTGCTTGGTAGGCGATGCCAACAGTGGAAAGACAAAACTGTTCTTCCCAATCCAAGGACTCATCCACCACGGAAACATCGCAACCATCACCAAAGCCATCACTCCGTTTACTGAGGTGATCTTCATCAATGAAGCAGCTGAGAGTTGCTTGGATATAGCCGACTGGAAGGTTCTCACGCAAGGAGGATACACAGCCCAAGATATAAAATATCAAACCGCTCGAGCCTTCATCAACAAATGTCCCATGTTGATCACAGCTCAGCGCAAACTGGATTTGGGTCCCTTGCATCAACTGGCCATGGATAGGCGGCTCCAAACCTATAAATCAATAGGCAAGTCACTTCGCGATAGCCTGCAACAGAGACAACTCCATTACATGCTCCATGAACGAGAACGAATCAGAGCCATGCAGGAAGAGTTTGCTAGGCAATGGCGCCAGTAGAGAATAACGGCACTCAGGGAGAGGGGAGTCAGTACACAATGTGCAGAATTGTTGCTGATGGACCCAAACACGGAGACGCCCACACCCATTCTTAGAGAAATGAACAGATGCCTGGCTGAAGAAAGAGCGCTGGAAAAACAAAGGCTAAGCAAGAAATGCTGCAAAGTACTTGCAACGAGAGACTGAGAAAGAGCTTGCCAACTGCATGGAGATGTTGCACACGCCCTTAGACGACTCCACTAGAGCCTCGATGGAAGCCCTGCTGGACCTCCTACAGGATAAGTTGAAAACCCACCACAAGACCCTCGGAACACTAGGTACTGAGGAAGCCTTACCTGAGAGACGATGAACCTGTGTCAAAATGGGTCTTCTCCAAGAGCGCTACACCATCTCGTCAAGTGTGTGCACCAGGCCTTGCCATCCGCAGAAGAAGAAGAATTGGGGGAGCCAACACAACAAGAAACCGGGGCAGAAATTGTCCAAGAAGACGACAAAGCCTATATCTTTGTCACGCCGATTCCAAGTTGGTAGGCTAGCTTTCGACAGAACGGGCAGGCTCGGAGAACAGGGCAGCCCATCATGCCGAGGAAAGAGGCGGCAGACTGGTCTACTCAAGCGTAGATCAGAGAAAAGGGCAAAAGTCTGCACCAACATGACCCTGAACTATTTTTTCCAGTCAAGAATAGCTAAAACATAGTGGTAACCTTTTGTAAGCACAGAATGACCGAATAAACGACAATGTCACTCTAGGCAATGAACATTAAAATGAACCTTTCAATTGCTACTACAGTCAACTCCCATTATAGCAGACACCCTCAGGACTGCGATTTGTTGTCCGTAATAGCGGGGTGCGAGAAAATTTTTATTTGAAACCATATTTACAGAAGGGGGTCACATGTGTATTCATTTTAATTAACTCCATTACCTTTTTCAGACCCGTTGTCGCACGTAAAGAGCGTCAGAACTTTATTTACAAACCGAACAGAACTTAACAGAACAGGAGTTACGTACCCTTTGTGTACAGTATTAAGTACAAAAAAAACAATCATCATATGTTGCAGTATTGTCCACACATGCATCGTTTTGGTTTCCTACTGTACTGAAGTACAGTAATCTACATTTCTAAAAAAATTATTTTCAAGGTAAAACTTGAACATTAGCTATTGATTTCATCAGCTATCACATTGCCTTAAAAGATCATTCCAATCAGCTGTGCACTTCTCAAGTTGAATTGTAACTTCCCCCACTTTGTCGCCAAGGAGACCTAATTCATTAGCAACCCTTAACTCCCCTCTATGAATCAAAAAAGCAGAAAAAATAGACTGAGATGAGATGCTGCTCGGTGTCCACTATGAGGAAAGAGAAAACAATAAAATAGTGACGTTGGGACAGAATAAAGCGTCCTAAGTCCGTAATAGTGGGAGTTTATTTCAGTCAAACCTCTGTAACTTTCGTCGGGGATTTAGCTGCTGTCCGTAATAGCGGGGTGTCCGTAATAGAGAGGTGTCCGCAAGGCAGGAGTTGACTGTAGTTGAACTGATAGTTCTCTGCTGTAACTTTCTGAACTTATGTGTGTTCCAGTAATTCTGGTTGCCGTGCATTATGAGCCCATATCAACCAACTGAGTCCCTTAGGATTTTATCACTACAGAAGAGCCTGCCTTTCTGAAAACGAAAATCTGGGTCTCTTTGAATGTGGAGTATCGATTTTGGGCCGTGAGTGTTCTGATTGTGTGCATTCAATGCCTGGCTCAAAAGTGGCTGTGGAACTTGAGCTGCCAAATCTAGTGTTCACTTCCATGTCCACCTCTAATCCTTGTATTTTTTAAGAGACTCGTGGGCCTTTACAGCAACTTCGCGTGATCTCCACTTCTGATAGTGTACTTTGGCAATGGCAGAGCTATGTTTTTGGTCTTCACAGAAAAGTCAGTGCTCTTTGTCGTTAAGCACGTAAAGACTGCGTTTCGACGATTTGGCAATAACGCGTGGGGTGAATGTATTTGACCAATTTGCTCATCTCTTTGCCCAATTTGCTGTGCTGGCTTCCGCTTTTGGTGACCAAAAGTCGCAATGGGGTTTGAGCAAAGGCCTCACGAAAGTAAGGTAGCCATCGACTAGTTGCATGCTTGTAGCTGTCAAAATTACACAGCCA
>OX421448.1:46562391-46564891 GCA_949126865.1 Montipora capitata | reverse complement strand
CTGGTTCCCCTTTTTGCAACAGATGACCATTTTGTTCCCAAATAGTATCAAAGCATGTTCCGATTTCATCAAAAGAAACACAAAAAAGACGAAAAATCCGTTCTCACTTTTCAAGAGGGGACCGTTCCAGAATCAAGAAAAGGAACAGCTCTCAAAAACAAGATGTGCTCAAAAACATCGTTACTTAAAAAGAAAGAAGCAAAAAAGCAACTAAAAGATCACTTCGTAGCACACAATCAAATGCCGAAATTTTGCTGGATGAAATTAAACACTCACTTGAAAAAAGGAAACAAAATTGAAATTTGGGAAATGTGAAAGACAGATAGATAACTTTATCTAACAAGGGTAAAACACTTTACAAAAACAAGTGATAAACTAGTGGCCCTCATTGTCAGTAAGGCGTGCGACGAAGTGAACATGGGGAATAGTTTACAGCAATACAGGCTAGTCGTTGGCATGCATTCTGTTTATTTGATGATGACAAAGGAATTGCGGGGATGCTTCAAGGGGAAATTCTGGTGTTCTGTCTTACTTTTGTTTTACTTAAAAAATAACAAACCCAAAATAACATCATGCCAGAAATATTTCTGGTGTTTACAGTTTTCCCAGTTTGAATGTAAAATCTTAAAACATGTTATATTATTTTTTAAGCAATATATTTCACAACGTGCACAACTAAAGCACTGAGTGATGACATGTTAAAGTAAAAATATGTGAGCTCGACGTTCGGATTGAAGAGCAGATGAATAATATCTTAATTTTTGTTATTTATTGAATATATCGTTCATTTCATGGTCCTCCAAGTCGGATAGAATACATTTGGAGAATCAGTATTGGCCAATGGTTGAGCAAAGGAGAGTTGGTTTTCGCTTTTCGGCAATTGGCGTCAAACACTATGTGTATTGCATCAGCACCTTGATCGAGTGGGACTACTGTGAATTTACAGAAACTTCATTGTTGAGATTATTTGAGGTCAGTGAAATTTATGGTGTTTCAAAATGTCGAAAAATTTAGAAGCTATCAAGAAAAAGAGAAAATTCCTGAGAAAATCTGTCACAGACAGGTTGAAGTTAATCACAACCCAGTCACAACAAGATAACACCGACTTTAAGCAACCCTGGATGGCGATCCCGAGGAGGTCAACCAGAAGTGAAAATGGCCTTGTTGACAACTCTTTGCATAACAATCTTGCCATCCACCTGACGTGGCGGTGGTCATTACCAAAAGTTTGGCGGTGTCTTGAGAACGTGAACTTGTTTTTCAATTTTACCTTTGAAATCCGTGTTTTTTTTTCCAGCCAAATCTGGATTATGTTCAAAACTAGCGATATCAGATCGCATGGGAGAAAGCCATTGATTTTTTCTTCTTTTTTTCTAGTGCAAAAATGCAAGTTCGCAGAGAGTATGGCGAATGCTGGAGGCGAATTTCCCACCATTGCTAAAAATGGGTAAATATATCTTTTCTTCTCATTGCATTTACCTCTACTTTACCCGACATGCACCCCATTTTCAAGAAAAAAGCTAGTGTGATTTTTTAGGTAACGTTGTGCATGAAAAAATATCTCACAAATAAATTGAGCTTATCTCCCTAACTTCATTTAATTTCAACATAGATCAAATATCATGGAGTGGACTGAAAAGCACAACGTTATTTTGTGCCGAGAAATCCTAGTTAGGTATGGGATGAAAAAGCTGATAGACTAAACAACATCAAGGATCCAGAAGAAGAAGAGAACCCAAAGAAAAAAGCTGAAATAGATAAAGCTAGTGCGGAAGAGGTAAGGCTCAGAGAGACGGAAAAATTAAGCGAAACGAAAAAAGAAAGAACACTGAAGAGAACTGTGCTGTCAAACCGAAGAAACATGAAGAAGCAGAGGAGAAACTGTTGAATTCCTAAGAAAAAAATCAGAGAGGGATTACCAGTTTCGCCAAGAAGAGTTGCGAATAAAACAGAAAGAACAAGAAAATCTGCAAAACATCCAACAACAACAGCTGGAAATGTTGAGGATGATGCAAGAGCAAAATAATGCCATGATGCTTCTCATGTCTAAATTTGTAAACAAGACATTCCGTGCGTTTATGTACAGCTCGTTATACTTAATAGTTTTATATGGACTGTTCAGTCGAGGTTGTAGTTGCGAACAATGATCCCGCTATTTTGATCTGGCCACACTTTTGAAGCTTTGAAGATTTGATACAGTCATGTCTACAATGTTTACACAGTCTTTCACAGGGCTGTCATTAAGGGCCGTAACCCGTAACACCTGTTACGGCTGAGTTCACTCGATGTTACGGGTGATGGTTGCTGTGTACATAATCGTTAATGAATATTCACGGAGCAATGATACATTAATATAATAAAAAACAATATTGTTGCCTTGTGTTGTCTGTGTTGTTGATTATCAGATGAGTTTTAGATAAAAGAAAAACCTTTTCTGCTAAAAAAAACCTTGCGAGAACATCCACAATTGACACGATCGTTCTGAACTGAATTCTGACGC
>OX421448.1:46554891-46557391 GCA_949126865.1 Montipora capitata | reverse complement strand
CAGAAGGTTCGCTAGCAACTCAAGAGTGAAAGTAGAGGGAAGAATTTGCAGCCCTCTAACAGGTTTAGAGATACAAAATGCAGAAAGACGGTAGAAGTTATATCGGCTTATATAGACAGTAGTATAGGACTTGGGGGTACCAGCGCATTTTTTCCATTTTGCATTTACACCCCCATAAAAAGCACAATACGTTTAAATTTTGACCTTGTATTTGAGGTTTTATACCTAAGAAAAGCAGAATAGTACGAGCGCATTTTTCCATGTAATTGATCTTGTGTTGCTTAAATTTCTAAGAAAAACAGGAAGTCGATGATGTCATAAAATGGGGGGTTCCCCCAGGAACATTAGTCATCACGATACGGTCGTATGACCTGTGTTTTTGCTTTATAGTTCAGTCTTACCTTAAAAATGGCTGAGAGTGAAACTGGTTTAACTGATTTGATGGATGAAATGGATTTAGGAGATGTTTATGACACTGGCTACGAAAGGGATGTCGACGTAGAGGTAATAGATGGGTTCTATCGCCAAAACGTAGCCTTTATGAATGAGAAAGTGCAATTGTTTGCTGATTACTGGATGAAGTTATATTCGAATTGCTGTCTACAACGAGACTATGCTGTGGAACTTATTAATGATGGAAAACTCGATGAGGCTAAAGCTGCACTTGAAGATTGGCCTGATACAATAGGTTCACCTAATGTTCCGCAACTATTTGTTGAAGAACCTCCAGAAAAAAAGCGAAAGAAGCAATCAAAGTATTCAATTGAATGTGATGGTGTGATGCTTATCAAGGAAATGGAAGACAATTTTATTAGAGGAGAGCGTGTTCATTTCGACGTCCCAAATATACTACTGGAGGGTGATGTAGGTTTAGTTGAATATGAAACTCGTATTAAGCAGTGTGAGAACTGTTTTAAGACTATTGAGAACTATGTCATTCAAAATGCTTTTGTATATGGTGCGTGGCTGAGTAAAGCATTTGATAAGTTTCAAAACGACAAGAGATGTGGTCTTATTTCTGGAAATTCTGATGACTGGATTAACCAACGATGTAAAGTAAAACCAAGACGGGCGCGACAACTGCGGAAATTTTACAAACTTTTTTCACCATATAAAAAAGTATTACGTTGTAAGTTGCCATTTATATGGTTTGATAAGAATGGGTTGTCTGTTGTTGAATATTTTGAAAGTCACCCAGCTGTAGCAATGCCTTGGAAGCATGAACTAGATTGTGCTTGTGGTACTTGTATGTAGACCGGCACTGCTGTGCCGTGACGTCAGAAGCCAACTTTTTAGATTTTGTAGTGACCGTAAGCGTAACTTTTGATACCATTTTCGTGAATATAGCGCTTATCATCGAAGCAGGACAATGACACTTTATTCAACTCATAGCTTTCAAGTTGATGTAAGTTGCTTCTAATGGTTTTCATGTTATGATACATTTGTTCGTTATTAAACAAAACGTTTTTGTAATTTTCATGAGTTATGTTCTTTTTGATAATATTTTTCTTAATCCCCTTCGCAGTTTTACTACCTTTGTCATTGTCTTTTATATAGCTATACATTTTTGATCGTAGACCGATGAATTCACGAACGGGAACTCCTGTGGTTTCACCTTTGAATTTACCAATTACTTTTTTATTTGACTTATTAAAATATGGTGAGCTTTCTGAGTAGTCACTGTTATCGAATTTGTCTTTATCATTCCAAAAGTCTTGATACACATCATTGGTTTCTATTTCATAAGTTAAGCTATCAGTGTCTGTGAATAATAATTTCGCTTTGCTGTCGTATTTTTGGTTGATATAATTGTAGTGAAAGTCATACATTAACGTCTTGCTTAGATCTAAAATGCACATACCCAAATATGCCGGCCTGTCAAGGGTTAGTGTCTCTTTGATTTTATGTACTGCTACTAAATTTTCATTGAAGATCTTGCTGCTAACATATGTTGGTTTAGCAGCCATTTTTAATAGTTTGTTTTCATCAGTCACTAATCTAACATCTACTCTTTTTCTAATGTTTTCCATTGTTTTACCAAAGACGCTGTTATTCATTAGTTTGAAGAAATCTTTCTCAAAAGCGTTTTTGGCATTAGTTCTTTTCTCAGTGTTAAAGTCAATATATTGCTTCAACCATGCGGACTGATTGAACTCTAGTACTCGATGGACTTTAGTTATTTTCAAACCAAGATCAGTGTACAATTGTAGGTTCCTATAATGGAGCACGTATTTTTCTTTATTGCTTAGCGTTGGTATTAATTTATGAACTAAACCAGTTGATATTTTATATTTCTTCGCGATGTTTTTGCAATACCCAGACAACATATTTTCAGTTACTTTGACCTTTTCAGGTGCTAGTGGGTAGTCATTATGTAGATGATGTAGTTCTTTTGGATATGTTAGGTCTACTTCTAGTATCAAACCTTTAGTGCTGTCTTCTCTGTACCTAGCTAAGTCAAGCTTATCAATTTGTTTTCCTGATAACCATTTGAAACCAC
>OX421448.1:46527391-46549891 GCA_949126865.1 Montipora capitata | reverse complement strand
AATAACCATAAGAAGATATCGGTAACCCTTACTAAACTGTTGCATTTCAACTAGATCACTTGCCCATATTTCATCAATATTATTTGTGATTACACGCTGTCGAGTAAAGTTGCGTCTTATGGATGCATGTAATTCATCTGCTAATTTTTCTTGCCAGTTTTCTTTACCCGACGGCTTTTTCCGTTTTTTGAAACTCCAAGACCTAGTTTCTGCTTCGTATTGATAACATTTCTTGCCAACCAATGCCCCCATTGTCTTTCATTATACGGTACGTTGTCTAAAGCTTTAACCATTTTTCTATCTGCTTTCTTTTACATTTCCTATCATCCTTGCAGACGGAATAATCAACATCGTGTTGCATTGCTATTGCATCAGCTCTTCCAGTCGGTATATCGTATATTTCTAATATTTGACCAGTTTTTGGGTCATACTTCAGTTGATTTTTCAAATCATTATAAGGTCCTGTGTATTTATGACCGGGTAGTGTCCATCCGCTTTTTTGTTTTGGTAATTTACCAATAGCTTTGTGAATATCAAGAGCACCACCGTCTAGATCTTTTCTGTTTGTAGTGTATTTTTTATTTGGTCTTATTTTTGTTGACAATTGATTCAAAGCTTGAGATCCAACATTTTGAATTGCTGGATTAAGTTTATCCAAAGCATAATCAATAGCTTTTTTCTGTAACTTTGGATCTCGTAGCATTTCTGATGTGTAATATCTACCCATTTCAACTGCTTTTTTACCAAGATAAGGTACTCCTTTAGTTAAAAATAATTCTGCTGCTGTATTACCAACAGTACTTAATATGCCCGCCCCAGACGACGGGCTAAACCGTTTCCCATCTGTTTCTCTTTTTTAACAAATTTGGTCTTTTTAATGCCCCATTCAGCACAAGTGCAAAAGAACATTAGTCTGCCATTTTTAGTTGTTTTGTAACCTGAAGGCTCAGTATATTCAGTCACTTTCTTTTGTTTAACACAATACGATTTCATAATATATATATAAGTTAGCTATTTCTAAATATTTCCTGTATAATCGAAATCATTTCCAAAAAAGTGCATCTTCGAATGTGAAATCAAGTGTTTTAAAATAATGTTCAATAAATCTCTCATTTTTCATTGTATCATTTATGTCGAATACTTGTAATAAATCGTAATATGAATTACCTTTATTCATTTCATTTAGAAAGTACAAACAGAAATACCCACAAGTGGTTGTGTTCAAGTTTTGAATTTGGTTGTTTTGGTGTAATAGAGTTAAATTTTTCTTTTTGGCATGATTTACAATCTCTTGAAATGGTGGCATACCAAACGAATCAAAATAATTTATTATGTTATCTTTTACATAAGTTGCAACCCAATGGCTTCCTCTCATATATGACGGTTCAAGATTGTAAATAAATAACGCTTGCTTATGGTTATGTGGAATGCTTTTGTCTCTTGACAGAACATCATTGATTGGTATATTCAAATATTTACACCATTTTATTAGATCATGGTTACTCAAAGGGGTGTTTTTATAAAATTTTGGTTTTACAATATTGCCCCCAAAATGGATATGCCATTGAATGGACTGTTTTTTCCCAATAGTAGTCCCTTTCCTGATTTTTTTTTTGGTTGTTCTTTTTTTTTTACCATTACCTGTGACATATGGTGGATAACTATAAAATGGGGGTGGTGGTCTGTATGCACCTATTCTTGGAGCTCCCTTACCCCCTTTTTCCTTAATGGTTCCCATTCGTGGAGCTCCTTTTCCAGTCATCTTTTTTATGGCTTCAATAGCAAGTGGTATACCAATACTAGCTAACAAGGTCTCGAGAAATCCTCCTGATTGTGTTTTTGTAGGTTTTATATGAACACCTGAACCCGATTGAAGGGCATTTAATATATCCTGTTTTTGTTTCGTCGATAAAAGATGTTTATAGTCTATCAGCTTTTTAATTTTGTCTTGTGGTACTAGAAAACCACCCGTCTGTACTCCTTTCCCAGAGATTGCTTTAACCAATTGAGAAGCACCTTCTGAAGCTAAGCCTGAAAGAGCTGAAAGACCAAGGGTTTTACCTACAGTTGGTAAAAGTGTACGTCCCAGTGATAAAATTGAAGTCAATAGATTTCCACCGACTTGTTTTCTAATATTAGTCTTAGCAAGACGAATATCCATACCTTTATTCAATTTGCGATTTTTTTCCAATCTCTTCTTTATCATTGCTGGAACATAAAGAGTATCGTTTCCATGAAGAGAATCATTTGTCAGTCTCAGAACAATTGTTTCCCTTTTATGGTAAGCAGTGCTCAGATTCTTTTTTTGATTTTCTGAAAGTCTCACATTAATTTGAAAAAGTTCAGTCATTTGTTGTATATAATATATGTTATATAAATTCCATGGTTCACAAAACATATATAAAAAAGAAATATCCAGTTGGAGTCATCCACTTCTTTACACTATAACCAGTTCATTTCCGATTTTGTCAATGACGACTGTTTTTTCATATAAAACGACAGCATGTACGCTGAAAGAACTATCTCCTGCACTGTTCGCGTTTAGTTTATACCTAAAAATCAACTGTTTGGGATCTCTTGTTACTCTCTCTGCTTGGTATGATAGATCGAAATAAATCAGGGGGTATAAACTATTATAATTAGCTAGATTGAGCTGGGTTCCTGTGTTGTAATCATTTTTTCTCATTGCATAAGACATTAGATCGTTAAAGATTCTTACTTTACTCTCACTGTCATACTCTGATTCTGGGTAAAAAATTCCATTTCCATATTCTAGACGACATGTTGTCAAATAACTACCATTTCCACGATGGGCGTTGATATTAAAGGTATCAAATTCATATGGATTAGTCGCTACATTGTTTGTTTTAGCTCGTTGTAGGTATACAAATACTGCTTTAACATTGTCAATACTAGGAGAAATCTGAAAGAATCCACTACCATTTCTGGGACCTGACATTTGATACATTTCTCTGAGACACGTCCATTTATCCTGTTTCAAAAAAGAACTAATAAACTTATCATACAGACTGTCTTTTGGTGTCAATTTTGGGACCCATAGTAGAAATCTGTTAATGACAACCCTTCCATCATCAACTGCATCAAGTTTTTGAAGTAGTTCATTATCATTCTGTAGCTTTAAATTGAATTCAAGCTGCATTGGTACCAGCATCTTATCTTCCCACTCTTCAAAAAAACTGTAACGATTAAGAGGTTTGATTCTATTGACATCAGAATTCCCGGTTGTTAAAAGTCGTCTAGCCTCAAATCCTGTATTCTGATCAGCATTAGCTATAAGATAATTTGTATCTAAATACCAAAGACTATTCTTGGCTACACTTCTAGAGTAATCATCAGAATATTCCAGTAAATTCTTCACAAAAACAACCTTGTGTAAATTATCAGTATCGTACACAATTTTACCAGCGCTTTTAATCATCATATGAGCAATCAGACTATGAGCTCCATTAATAACTGTCACTCTATCAGCACCATAAGCTGTACCATCAGCCAATTTTTGTACCTGAAACTGGACCTCGAAATAAGCACTGCACCAATCGTAAAAACTCGATCGATCATTGATTGTAAATGTATACCCATTTTTCTCTTGGTGTTGATTATTGCCTGGGGCTACAATTACATTATCAAGTTGAAAACGCACCAACTCATTTCTTTGTAAAAATTCGCTTGTTCTAAAAGACATATATCATTATGTTAGATAAAATTATCCATTTATTTAAAGACTCTACGCATTTTTCTCATACCTGATCCTGATATCAATCTATTGAGTATCATATCAGTACTTTCATATTGCTGTTTAATGGGTGAGGATGGAACAATTGCCCTTTGTGTTGTAGCTCCTTTTCTCAAATTTGCCAATCTTTTCATTATTAGGTCTCCTGACTTCTCTGATACCGCCTTACCCAAACGCTCATCTGCATGGGATACTCCCGATTGTAATGCCTTCTTTGCTATTGGCTTAGCAAATTTCTTGAAAACAGATGATGTCACACTCTTTAACGGTTTGAAAATATTATCAACGATAAGCCCAGACCCTTTGTGTTGATATACAAATCTACCAAGTTTTGGATGATAAAACCTCTTGAATTCATACGGTTTCATTTATACTTTTATGTTATATTATTCTATGCTTTTTAAAATTAGTGAAAAAGCTGTATCCGCTCCATTTAGATCCAGTAATCGTCTTTTTCCATCTGTTACCCACATTCTGATTGATGAGTTTTATTAACTGGATTAAATGTAACTCGTCGTGGTTCGAGGGTGAAGGAGTAACTTGGAGTTAGTACACTGGTTGAGAATGAATAAATGATGTCCGTATCTTTACCGTCTACAAGCGATTTATTTATTAAATCACAATGAATATTGAGTATGTCTGTGTCTTGACTGAGATTGGGCAATTTAGGCCCAATATGTGTTCCACTTGTCAATATCTTTTTTGTCAAAACCGATTAGGTCATTAAAATTACTTGCTCTTAAATCAAGTTGGTAATTTTCAGCTAATGTAACCGTGACCCTAAATGTTGTATTATCGAATTCAAGAGTTATCGGATACGTATCACCAGTTTTTGTTATATTTTTTATGTAGGTGTTGAAATCTGTATAATTCCATACACCGGCTGAAAGGGTGATGTTTTTAAAAGTTGAACCATTGTCTGAGCTGTACTTAATTAGTTGATTACGATATGTAGCATTTACATTAAACCAAGTAAATGACATGTTAATAACTCGATTAAGACCAATAACATATTGCTTATTATTGTCTAGAATTATAGGTCTGGTAAAATTTGTTGTAAAATCTTCTGGTTTATTATTAAATTGATTTTTTATGCTATAAGATGATAAAACTATCTCTCGTTGCATTATATAATAAAGTTACATTAAATTTTGAAATATTGTTTGTATAATTTACCATATTGTGATCTATTGATTGTCGACATTTTTAATAATGTGTCCAATATAGAAACACCCATATTTCGCATGTCAATGCTAGTATTACCTGCTAATATTTCACCAACAATTAAATCTAATTTTTTTACAAGTTCTTTCGGTTTGTTGAAAAATATAACATTACCACCTTTTTGTTTTTTCCTACCAGAACCTTTGATTGTTTCGATTTTATTTTCATAATGTTTTATGTATTCATTTAGAGTTTTTCTAGCGTTATGTATTCTTTTGTTTTCCTGTTGCTTCATAGCTTCAGAAATTAAACCACTGTTGAATTGTTTAGTTATAGAAGTCTTATAACCTTTTAATTGATTTCTTTTTGTTTTAGCTTCATTGATAATCTTATTGAGATATTTTTTGTTTTTTTGTTGAGTCATTTCTTGTTGATTTATTACCTTTTCAACAGAATCATAATTTTGAAGACCAAGATCACCTAATATCTCATTATCCATATCTTCATCATTTATTCCATAATCTATCTCATTGTCTTCATCATATTCTGGTGGCAATTCTGGTTCTTCAGGAAAGTACTGAGGATTAACATAAATCTCCTTTTTTCCTTCCAGAAGATCTTGTAAAGATTGTTCATATGTTGGTGGCATTGGTACTATCTGTTTATCTTCTTGTGGTAAAACAGGTTGTTCAAATAGATCATCTAAACCCATGTCCTCAACTTCATCCTCTATATCAATACCGTAATTTGGAACTTCCCCATTTTTAAGAGGTCGTTTTTTCCTTTGCATTCTTAAAACCTTATTACTGTCAATAACATCATCTAATTTACTTGTAATTGGTTTAAATACTTTTGAAAATCCCTGTTGACTGGTCTGCTGACCAATACTATGTTTTGTAATTGCATTATGGACATAATTGATCTTATCCCCTAATTCAGATTTACTCTTTGTGAGTTCTTTCCACCTAAGTAAACTCATTTTTGTTATATTATTACGTTACATAAAATGGAAATTCATATATAAAAAATAACGTTTTACACGGTGTTCTACACGTCGTTCTACACGTCTTTAAAATAATATACTCATATAATATAATGATTATACCAAATTATGATACTGATGACGATATTGTCACAAACTCCAAACAACTATATGATTTTATGCCTAATCAATGTTTTCGCATGCTTATTTGTGGTCCTAGCAGATCGGGTAAAACAAATACACTGCTGCATATGATTTACAAATTATTATACTTTGACAAAATATACTTGTATGCAAAAAGCTTGGAGCAGTCTAAGTACCAAAATCTTATGGATGTATTCCAACCAATAAGTGATGAAGCTGGTTATGATGTAATTGAAGCAAGCAATGATAAAATCATTCCTGTAAATGATCTTGACTGTGAAAGTCAGAAATTGGTAATATTCGACGATTTTGTATGTGATAAAAACCAAAATCCATTAGTCGACTATTTTATACAGGGAAGACATAAAAATTGCAGTGTGATTTATTTGAGTCAAAGCTACTATAAGACACCAAAAGATATTCGATTAAATTGTAGTCATTTTGTTGTCTATGAATTTCCTAGTGCTAATGAAAAAAGTCTCATATGTCGTGAAAACAATATCTCAAAACAATCATACGATAAATCGACAAGAGACCCTTTTAGTTTTATATATATTGACAAACCAAAGAAACAACTAAAGAAGAATTTTAATGGATTAATATAATATAATTATATGAGTTACTCAAATGGTAAATTACCTGAAGAAACAATATCGCATGACAAAATTATTGAAATAGTAAAAGGATTACCTGGTGTCGGTTTCAAACTTACAGATGACGGTGATTACGATATTAACAACAAAAAATTGAGAAATGTTACTTCACCACAAACAAATAACGATGCAACTACAAAGAGTTATGTTGACGTTGAGGTTTCCAAAACTTTAAAAAAAGATGGGACTGATCAGATGAATGGTTTACTTGATATGAACAACAGTAGAATCGAAAATGTGGGGGCTGGAAGGCATGGAACTGCAGATGCACTCACACATCTACAACTTGAAGCCTTCTATTTCGATCTAAATACTGACAGCGGCAATATTGAAGCACAAAATCCGATTAATATGAAAAATGAAAGAATCTTAGGAGTGAAAGATCCATTATTACATTCAGATGCTTCTAATAAATTTTACGTTGACAGCTCTTTGAATTTTAAAGCCGATAAAACACAGTTGTCTAATAAAGCTGATAAAACAGAACTTGCCAATTATTTAAAACGTGATGGTTCAGTTTCTGTGATTGGAAATTTCGACTTTGGTGATTATAAAACAACACATGTTGGTAACGGATCCAATTCGACTGATGTAGTAAATAAAGGTTATATTGATACTCAATTATTTTCTAAACCAAATGTTAATCAAGTCGTTTTACGAGACGGTACACAAGATATGACTGGGAATCTAAATATGTCTCAAAAAAAGATCATCAATTGTGCACTTCCGAGTGATGTTAAAGACGTATCTACCAAAGGATATGTTGATACTAAAGGTTGCAAAAAAACCAAATGTTAATCAAGTCGTTTTACGAGACGGTACGCAAGATATGAATGGAAATCTGAATATGAATAATTTCAAAATAACAAACGTAAAAAATGCAACGCATAATCAAGATGCTATAAATCTAAAGCAAGTTAATGATGCTATTGCAACCACAAGTACCAATGATAATAAATACACCGACCAAAAAATAGCAGAGAGTCATATAAGCAGTCATGAAAACAGAAAAAATGTGTTAAAATACGCAATGGATGATGGAGAATTTACAGAAGATTTTGGAATACAAGATGTCAATTTAATAACCTATAATGACAGTCCTCATCTTTCTAATAAAAAAGCATTTTCCTTGAAGGTTCAAAAAACAAATGATGGTTCAAGTCTGTTTAAAGGAAGGTTTGATTTCAATCTCTTCAAGATGATACGTGATGATTTTAGTGATAATTATACAGTGTGTATCGAAGTGTATTTTATAAATTCTAGACAGTATGATTCAGAATTCAATTCATTCAATATATCATTCGAAAAACTAAATATGAACATCAACAAATCTCATACAATAAAAATAAGCACTTCTGAATACAAATATTATCGTAGTATTTTAAATTTAAGCCCAGATGGAATATCAACATCAATTCAGAGACGGTTATATGTAAATGTTCAGAGTAATTATGACAATTTCAGTCCCCAATTATTACCGTTGTATGTACTAATATATGGTATCAAAGGTGAAGCAAAAAACGATCTCGATATGACTATATGTGATTATGAAAAAGCTTATGAGGTTGCAAATAATCAATTTCAATTACATGTACCAATCAATATGAATAACAACAAAATAATGGGACTGCCAGGTTTTTTTCCATCTTATATTTGGGGTAGGACATTGAGATCATCATTCAGATGGCGAATTTCAAAATCAAATTTTATCAACTCTAATTTTAGATTCAATACATATCGTTTCAATAAAGATTTTTGCTCAATCCACTTATTCATCATCCACAAATCATGTTTTAATCGTTCAAGCGGATAAAATAGCAACTTATGATCTAAATTTTTCAACAAACAAAACCATCACAGTAAATATGAATCGATCATATCAAAATGTAGATCACATACATATACAATTCAACGACAACGTTGTTAAAGTATTCAAATTCAAGATAAAATATAAAACATTTTCATCTTAAAAAAAATATGATGTATATATATGGCATTATATGTAAAAAAATTAGATGGTACTTATCTTCTTGATGATAATGGCGACAAAATCGAATATACCATAGACTACCATTCAAGTTCAGAAGATTTAACTGACGATTTCGCATTTTCAATAAATGATGATAACCATTTAGAAACCAGTACAAATCTAATTGTAAAAGCTGCTGTAAATGATAATCACGTCGTAGTAAAATCACAACTTTCTGATATCATTCGCTCTGCTTTTCTTGATTTGTGGGTGAGTGAATATCTAAGGATGTATGCTAAATGCGTTTATCAGATTGACAGAGTAGATGGTCAAAATGTTAAAATGGATTCAAGTAGGAAAGTAGAAACAATTTATGATAAATCTAATTATGAAAGTGATGCAACTCAAACTGATTCATCAAAAAGACCCTCTGTATGTACAAAAGCCGAAAAACAAAATGGTAGGTACTTTGTTAAATTCAATGGGGCTCAAAAAATGATAAGCCAAGTAAATCTGAATAACGATGTAGTTAATGTTTTTATTGTTTATAAACTAGATTCGAGAGGTTCATCACAGAGTTATTGGAATAATGGACTATTTGGACATGATAATTCTGGATTTGATAAATTTGTTGCCCATTCTGCTTCAAATCTCGTTATTTCTGGAGCTCAAAATCCGCATAAATGTGTGTATTTTGGTCCAGCAAGTAGTCTGCAAAGTTTTAAAAAAATAGATGATTATTCTACCAACGACCTCGGCATGTTGAATGTTTGGCATTGTTTGAGCATTCATTGGGATAATAAATCTTTCCCTAAAACTGATAAAAGCAAAGTTTACTGGAATAAAAAGCATGTTAGTGATTTTACTGCTGACAACCGTACAGGAAACAATACAACCGTTTTCGGAGGTCTTAACCCGTCGACTGATATAGCCCCATTAAACGGCAATATCGCTTTTTTCTGTGTTTATTTGAATGACATTCTTGATGAAAAAACAATTCTAGACCATCATCAAGTCTTGATGGAAAGATACAATATTGTGTAATAAATATATATGTATATCAACAGTTTATTAAGATTTATTAAACATAGTTTCAAAGATACAAAAGAAAAGCATCCAAACATTGATGACAAAATATTGAAATCAGCACTTGTTTATCAATACCTATACTTCTATCATTTTGAAAGAGATATATTAATAAGCCGAATTCTTGAAATTAACGATGGTGAAATCGGTTTGATAGGCCCAGGAAGTGGTCCGGTAACATGGTTATTAGAAACAGCATTTGGTTGGATTGATATTTTGAATAGCCATAGTATATTACATGATGCTTTTGGTCGCTTTTATAAAAATCATTCGTTAGGTAGAGGTTATACATATGCTATTCCAGAAAAATACACAACTAGAGTGGTGAAAAGATCTCCATTATGCGGCCAGATTTCTGGTCTGATTTATTGTATCTTTAAACCATTAACAATCTAATCTATATATATGATGACAGATCGAAAAAAGAAAATATTTAACTGGAATCATATTTCAGATAAACTTACAAAAGATGAAGTACATGAACTTAAATCATACTATCGCGTGTATCATCGTAAGTGTTGGGCTTATAAGCAAGCAGTAAAACGCTTCAAAAAATTAAAATTACTGGGTAATTCTTTATCGGTTGTATTTGCTTCATCAGGTTTAGCTTCTTCTATAGTAACAGGCGGTGTATCTTTAGTCGCTATTAGTACGGTAGCAGTTCTAATTCAGGGATGGATGTCACAACAGAATCTTGATTTAAAAATTCAAAATAGCACGTATGCTCATCAAAGCTACCAACATCTTCTCAATACAATAAAAGATATGCTAAGAAGTGGTGAATTCAACCAGTCAATCTACTTAACTATGAATAATGTTGACGATATTGTAACTGATCTCAGTCCTATCGTTGATCGATTCTATTCAAAATACGACAAAAAATTTACTATTGAATGATTTTCATGATTTTGTCAAATATCAGTAATAGGATGTCTATCCAATATTTATTATACTGTTCAAGTGTCTTTTTTGATTTAGTAATCCTTATTTTTTTAAAAGGAAGTTCAAGCATTAAAAATATTTGTCGAAGAACAAAGTTGATATTGATCATTCTTTTACGTTTTTGATTTACTGATTCAATCACTAATCCCACTTCTTTGAATATCCTCAATATTTTATCTCTATCTTTTACAGAAATCTGAAAACCATTTTTTTGACATAGATTGTTGATAATATTCTCAATGTGGTATTTTCTTTGATAAACAGATTTACGACAAAATTTATATTTATTCTGATGAAAGTCAACATACTCTATAACATATTTGTATCTATTAACTGAACCGCATTTAATACACACATACATGTCATTATGATTTTCTATATTTTGATCACTGAAACACATATCTTTTTTAATTGTATGCTCTCTGATTTCTTGATTACAAAATGGGCAAGTGACTTCATTCATATTCTTTAATTCTTCGTGTATATTTTCACAACTCATATATATTAATACAAGAAATTAATTTTTATGCAACAAACAAATGGAAAAATGCGTTGGACCAATTCTGCTTTTCTTAGGTATAAAACCGCAAAATGGAAACAAAATGAATTTTTGCGCTGGTACCCCCAAGTCCTATACTACTATAGACCCATGTGCATATATTATAACCACGAAAACAATGGTGCAGGGCGTGCGTAAATTAGGGGCAAGTTGGGACATGACGCAACACAGCCTAACCCTAACACGTGTAACAACACGTGCATCGCTGGGTCATGACACAACGCCTGTAACCATGAGAGACACGTGTAACAACACCTGCATCGCATAAATTAGGATTAGGCTAATGAGAGGCCAGTCATGTACATACACGAAGGTTTCTTTTATTGAGAAAGTAAGCAAGATGTGTGTGCTGTGCTTGTGTTATGTATCCACCCAAACCAGCTGGGTGGTAGTGCAAATATATAGCGAAAAGAACAATGGGAAAGACAGGGACCCAATGAGGTAAAGATGATGTCATCAAAGACCAATGAGACACCATTGACGTCAGTTTACATTAACTTAGTTGGACGGAAAACAGGGAACCCAACAAGCAAGTTAAGCCAAAGAGCCTTTGAAAGACATTTCTACGCTACTTGTAATGTCTAAAGACTGTCTAAAGAGATGCTTTTATCACCTAGAAGAATTTGATCTTTTCGGATATCTTAGCTGAATATTGACGTGTCCAAAAATTATTGGGAATGGTTTCTTTACTTCAGAAATTGGTAGCCAGGACGTTACCTTTGAAAAACTTCCCAGCGAACCATTTGCTCATCTGAAACTGCTAGGTGACCTTTTCAAGTGCCAAAAATGGCATAAATATCCATTCCGAAAACGTCATGGACTGCTTTTCCCTCGTTGAGAATCTTTTTTAGGTGATGTTTTAGTAAAGAAATCTATAGCTGTTTGGCAACGTAGAACCGAAATTCATAGAACAGTTTGACTCTCGCGAACACATATTATATTATATTGGGTGCCCCTGTCTTGACTCGCTCTTTTTGCCCTCTTGATATGATACTATAAATTAGTGAATGATTATCACAGTTATGATACTGTAGCTTCATTCACGATGCCAACTTTCGCTTCTTCACTCACTGATGTATTTTTATTCGTTCTTTGCTGTTTTCACTTTTTCGAACAACTCCATGGAGCTTTGCGTGGTCTTTGTTAGCACTTAAAACTTAATAGAATTACACCTAATACGAAAAAGGCTTCGTAGTCAGAACAACATAACACTATGCTGATAAACTGAGAAGTCAATTTTTGGCATCCATATTCCCGTGAAAGTAACATAAAACGTCCATTTCTCCACCAATATATATTTGTTCAATTTTTTCCCAGAAATTAGACATTACTCTTCGATCATTACTTTAACCCTAAAATCCAATTTGAAGAAAATTGCCGATCTGAAGGTATAGGGTAACCTTAACTCCGACTTCCTCGCTAAAAAATAAACTTTCCGACAAATGGAGCGCCACTTTCCCAACTTCAGTGTCTTTTCAACGATCACCATTGGCTAGATCAGAATTCCTTGCTGTTGACAAGGTAATACGGAGATGATTCTCTATTTCCAGGTTTGCAAGGTGATACATTTTCTTAACTGCAAGGCCTTTAAAATGCTTTTGAAATAATTTGATTTCACTTCCTCTTTTACAGATGAAAGCTATTTGAACAATTTCGAACCGGCAACAGCCTTTGCGTCTCCATCCTCTGGAAGAGATTTGGTGGAAGATTCGTCAGCCACTTTGATTAATTCCTATAAGCAATTTTACACTTAGGAAATGTTAAAAAATTAATTCATTTTGGCATTTTAAAGCTTGTATGACTAATTGAAAAAGTTGTAAAGCAGAAATAATTTTAACCAACCTATCTATCCTGATTACTTTTCTTAAAAGTTTTTTCTTTCTTTCACCCAGGGCTTCAAATAACGGCTGGTCAACAGACAATGTCCAGTCAAAACTAGGTTTTATCCGGTCAAATCCTTAGATGGCCAGGCAATTTGTCTGGTGGGTTATGCTGGTAAGGAAAAAATCTAGAGTTTCAAGTTTTAAATATTTAAAGGTTCAATATTATTGTGTTTGTGAAAAAGGAGGAGAAAAGACAGATACTAAACTACCAGACCAAGAACTTTTAATAAATGATGCGTAGTAGTCATAAAATTTCCGGCTGTCATTTTCGCTTTGTCATTCACCAAGTCTTCACTGCAAATCAGTGGGTCTTACAGATGTGTACCGGTCATAGGTGTGAATTACTTTATTATTAGTCCGTGTGGGTTTTGTAAACATGATGTGAAAAGGACAACAAAACCTCTCACTGTCGGTACAAGGGTCATGGCACCCTTTGCCTTCAAAATTTAAGTGTGAAAATAAGAATAACAAGAAAGCAAGTTTACTTTCATTTGTCTACTTGTCGACATTTCCGTGTGAATCACTTAAGCTATAAATATCGTGATTAACTAAACATTCTATTTTCCAGGGAATCAAACCTTTTTAGCAGTAAATTCACATATGACATCTCAAACAATTTACTGCAGATTTCATTCTGTTACATGTCACTCATGATGCGTGGGTCGTTTATATAAAATACTAGAAAAATTAATTTAAAACTTTACTGAAGCAAAAATGCTGAAAGGGAAGAAATCAATTGTCACTTCCGGCATGCCCCCAATAAAAGCTTGGTTACCAAGAAGCCTTTCAGTGATGGTAGTAGTAGCATCCTGGTCTCGAAGAGGCAATGGTTAGCGCTGGGGATTTGGGCAGGATCTTGTATGACTGTGTAGCTCGATCCTGGAGTGGCAGTCTCTGTTGCAGGTGGCGCAGACGTGCTTGGGGAAACACACGCAGAGGCTGCGTGTTCTTTCCTCGCTGCTCTCTTGAATGTAGCCTGGAGTCTAGTGTTCGCTTCTGCCTCTACTGGGACAACATATCTACCAGACGTTGGAGGCCCTCCTCGCTGTGGGATGTTAAAGCAGCGTCATCTGCAAGCAGCAGCTCCCGTATGAGCACCACGTAAGCTTTGGTTTTGGCACGGAATCTAGCGATGTTGAAAAGTTTGCCATATGACCTCGTCCGGACGAAGACACCTTCTGTACAGTCTACAAAGGCATACTGGTGTAGCATCGAGAAGAAAATCCCAAACAGGGTTGGAGCAAGGACACAGCCCTGCTTTACTCCAATGCTGACTGGGAAGGCATTTGAGGTGGCCCCATCAAAGCAGACCGTACTCTGCATGTCCTGGTGAAAAGAAGTGATGATCGCCAGGAGCTTTGGAGGGCAGCAAATCTTCTGGAGGATCTTGAAGAGCCCGCTTCTGCTCACCAAGTCAAAAGCTTTGGTGAGGTCCATGAAGGCGAGGAACAATGGCTGCTGCTGCTTCCGACACTTCTCCTGCAGCTGACGGAGGGAGAAGATCATGTCCACTGTGGACATCCCGGCTCGGAAGCCAAACTGTGACTCAGGGTAGACTTGCAAAGCAAGGCTCTGCAGGCAGGTCAAAGTGACCCGAGCAACGATGCCCAGAAGAGAGATGCCCCGATAGTTATTGCAATTGCTGTGGTCACCCTTGTTCTTGTACAGGGTGACTATGTTGGCATCTCTCATGTCTTGGGGGTTGTGACCTTGCTCCGAGCACAGGCAGAGTAGCTCATGAAGCGGTTGCAGGATGGTTTGCTTCCCATGCTTCAAAACTTCTGGTGAGATACCGTCCTTCCCCGGTTCCTTGCCACAGGCGAGGCCGCATTCTCATCCCCATCGCCCTTTTCGTTTCTCTTAGTCGGCGGGGCCTTGGCACGAGAAAACGAAGGGCTCTGGAGACATAGGATTTTCGAATTTTTTGATTGGCTAATGGAAAACAAAGAGATACTAGGCGGAAGTGAAAATGTTCATGTGTATTAAAAAGAACAGCGGTGCGTTCAACATGGAAGACTTGGGAAAAGACTCTCCCAAGAAAATTGTGTTTAACGTTCCCAATAGTTGTCGTTGTTGTAACAAAACGGTTTTAGTTAAAAACCATCCGGTTGATATTTTCGGGGAAAAAAGCATTAAAGAGCCGGAATTGTTAAACGTGCTTCAGTTTTTAACCGAAAAAGAAATTAAGTATGACGATGGTTTGCCGAAAAAACTCTGCCAACCGTGCGTCAGGAAGGTGAAAAATATTATAGAGTTTCGCGCTTTGTCACTGGCAACACTTTCTGCACAGGAATTGTTGATTGGAGAGACTCGTATGAAGCGAGTCCGTGGCTCGCAACAGGTTGGAGAATCACCTTCTTTGAGTCAACAGGCGAAAAAGACTAGCTTGAACCGCGAAAATATCGAAAGTGTTCACAGTGTTCGGATGTGCCTCTTTCTGCTTTTTGTGGAGGGCGATCAACATCACCCCCCTCAGTTTAGACCAATTGCTCCCAAGAATATCACTACTGCACCACGGCGCCTTCCAGAATTTTTGCAAGGTGATAAAGAAAGACATGATGCAACTAAGATTCAAGTGTCTGAGAGTCCTGCCGACCGGTCTATTCAAGCCGACATCATGAGACAAAGCGGCTTACAAAAATACCAGGTGCGTGAAATAATATTGACTTTCGACTTATAATACTGTATTCTTAATTATAATTGCTATATCTCACCGAATTCATTGTACTGCAATATAATTCAGTATTTCCTGATCATCAGAATTATTAGGGACAGTAAATTGTAACAGTTTCTCAAGTAAAATGCATATTATAATTATAATAATTATTCATTCTGTTGTCAAACATGCTGAGTTCACTGAAGTGTTTGTCCCCCAACTTTGAACCATTGTTTTTCTCTTCCCTTCAGTTTACCTGGGAAATGTTGTACAAGACACAGTCTTCACGTGACATGGGCACCCTCTTCTATTTCAGACAAAGGTTCGGACAGACAAATGTTCCCCCACAAGTGAAGAAGGTGTGGAGGCCCTTCAGGTAACACGTGCACACATTTGCGAAGCCTTCATGGCATGGGCTGGAATGGAAACCCTTCAATCAAGGCCATTAAATCTGGAAATACCACCACAATCCGCAACTGTACAAGAGAAACATGAATTCCTTGATGGGTGCATTGGCAACTTTGTTGACAAGTATGCTTTGGTAGTTCCAGATGTGAAAGGATTGTGGGAGATGGACGAAGCCCAGCGTGTAGAGTCAAACATTGTCCCCCGTTACTTTAATAATGTGTAACTTTTTCACAAATTTCACCACAAAAAATATTTCCCTTTGTTGTCATGAACAGCAGTAAAGTTTTAATAACTTATTACCTGGCCTGTACAGATTTTGGTTTGTTTGTGACTGCAAAATTGAGGGTGGAGCAAGACTAAAATAAAGATAAACTGTAAGCAAATCCTTACAATAGATTATACCGAAGTAACTGGAAAGAAATAAAGACAAGATTTAAACACTTGGCACTCTACTATGAGATGTGCTTCATCAATCACGATAGCTCGCATATGGCATCTCACTTCTTCGCAATCCAATAACTTACACAATTTTCCAAGAAATACCTCCGGGTGGTTATAAATTATTCTATACTTCGATTGCTTGATTTCGTTAATTTCAACATCACTTAACGACTCAGTATTCTGAACCACTAAACTTCTAACTTGCATATCGTTCAGCTTGACTGTTTGATCTCTCATCAAGGCGTTTAAAGGAGAAACAATCAAAAGCCTGTCGGCAAAATAATTAAAGTGTCTTTCCTTAAAAAAACAATGTTCCTTATCGCCTCTTTCTGTTGTACACGTAGGGAAACATTTTCCATATTGAGACCCTTTAGCTAAGGCCCGACAAAAGGATTCCTCGAATCCTGCCTCGACAACCGCCATGACAGTCACAGACAGCGAGTGTATAGAAACATCACGACTGTATACATGAAGACCGGAAGTCCCAGAATCTAGGACTCGAAAATCCTATTTCTCCAGAGCCCTTCGTTTTCTCGTGTCAAGGCCCCGCCGACTAAGAGAAACGAAAAGGGCGATGGGGACGAGAATGGCGAGGCCATTCATGGTTCTGCTGAGCTCTTCCAGTGTCGACGTGTTGTCAAGCTCCTTTATGACCGGCAACCCAGGCAGGGCATTGAGAGCAGTGTCTGTCACAATGTTCTGGGTTGAGTAGAGATCGAGATAATGCCCCACCCAACGCTGCGGCTGCATGCTCTGATCAGTGATGACCTTGCCAGTCTTTGATTTGAGCGGGGATGTTTTGATGCTGGGAGGGCCAGTGGCAGTTTTCATGCCCTCATACATCCCCTTTGCATGGCCACAGTCCGCTGCTAGCCGGATTTTGGCGCATAGGTTCTGCCAGTACTAGTTGGCACAGCAGCGGGCGGTCTGCTGGGCCTTGCTCCTAGCTGCTTGAGGGGCAGCACGTGTGCTTGGGGAAGGGTTCTGCTTGTGAGCCAGCATCGCTTTCCTCTTGGCCTCCGTCACTGGCTGCATTTCTTCCCAGCAAGCCTTGCAAGAACCAGTCAGCATTCTTGTGTTCTTTTTTGTGGAATGCAGCCTTGGCTGAGTCGTAGATGGCATCACAGAAGTGAGACCATTTGGCATCCGTGTTGCTGGTTGCGCAGCAAGTTTCTCCTGGAGGCTATCAGCGAGGTTCTGAGCCTTAACGGGGTCGGAAGTGCCACAGGCGTTGATGCGGGGGCGACCCTTGGTCTTGCCATGGTGAATCTTTCCGGGCTTCAGCCTGACCTTGCTTGCAACGAGCAAGTGGTCCATGTCATAGTCAGCGCTGTGATAGCTTCTTGTGTGGAGGACAATGCTGAGGTCCGCTCTCCTAGTGATGACAAGGTCTAGCCGATGCCATTGGCGGGACAGAGGGTGTCTCCAAGACGCTTTGTGTAGCTCCTTACACTTAAAGTAGCTGTTGGTGATGCAGAGGCCGTGGTGAAAGCAGACTTTGAGCAACCTCTGCTTGTTCTCATTCACCCTGCCGACGCCAAAGTGGCCGAGGCAGGTAGGCCATGCTTGCCAGTCTGTCCCAACGCGAGCGTTGAAATCGCCTGGCAAATATATGTCCTCAGAACTTGGGATTCCGGTTAGTGTTTCCTGCAGAGCCTCGTAGAATTGATCCTTGGCTTCTGGGGTGGAGGTCAGAGTCGGGGCATAGGCGGATATGAGGGCAAGAATTCTCAATGACCCTCCAGAGGGTGTTTCTATGGTGGCAATCAGTGAGTTCCTCACTGCAAAACCTATGCTGTACTGCCTCATCCTGGAATAGGCCTTGCCAGAAGAAGGTGTAGTCTTTTTCTGTAAGTGACCCACTGTCGGCCAGCCAGGCTTCCTGGACACAGGCAACATTGCTGTCGAGTTGTGCCAGCTCCTTGTTGATGATGGCAGTCTTGTGGGTGTCGTCCATTAGCTGAAGGTCAGCGCAGAGACCAGGGCACATGGTGCAAATTTTTCTGCTTGCAATTCGAAGAGCTGGAGTTTTCGTAGTTTTTTGTTTTTGACTGCTTGGTGCAAGTACTTGCTCGCTTGTTAGGAGGGTCCCCTAAGCTCTATGCACCCAGTAGAGCAGGCAAGCAATGATGGGGCGGCACCTTACTGGCTGGGGGCTGCCCAGCATGAGGAGGGCAGTAGCCACCCAATGAAGCTGCGAGGGCTTCTCCCACTGTCGAGACCCCAGTAAACTGCTTTGTCACGTGTTGTGCCGGAGTCTTGCGACACCACTGCAGTGCCCTCTCCAGTTTGCACTAAGGCCTGGGCGGGAAGATAAGGAGATGCTGGGCTGCCCATACTACAGTGTCCCCCTCTCAGTGTAACTGGCTGGGTCCAAGGAAAAGGAAGAACCAATAAAACTTGGGGCTAGTTCCACTGCAGAAGCTGCTGGAAGGAAGTGCTGAGCACCTGCCATCCGCCTTAGGAGCTCCACTCTGGATTTGTCCTCGAGGTTTACTCCTGAAGCCTTGCTGAGATGAGGTATAGCCGCAAGGCAGCGGATGTTTGAAATGAGGGTTTACCTTCACCTAGATGGGCTGCCTTCACAGGCTAAGAGCCCCATCTACCCTGGGCAACTGGTTTTAAGGCGCCTTCGCGGCTTCTCCTGTCAGTGGTGCCAGTTCTGCCATGCAGAACTTAGCTTACAGAGACTCAGCTGACAGAGGCTCTTAGAGTTGCATGCCATTGGGAGCATTTCAAGAGGTTGTGAGGGCCCAGCCTCACAACCCACTCCCTGGCTATAACAGCCTTATGGAACTCAGTGATGGTAATGTAGATAAGAATTGGATTTACGGATGTCATACTTTGCAAGGATTAGGTAAGAGCTTGCCCTCCAGCATGGCGGATTTTGTACCATATGATCGTTAGTTGCAAAAGGCCTTTTGAAAGAAATACTGACCACTTTAATTTTATGCGAAGTTAAGACAACGCTTTTCTGTATTATCGTTATTTGGTGAACAGAGCTGCAAATAATTTCCCAGCAAGCAGCGGTCAAATTGTTCGGTGAAACCTATATTTGCTCGGACATATCCCATTTTTGGCCAGACAAACATCGATTACGTCTTATCGCTATAAAAGTCCCCCCTCCCTCCTTCACATCATGTTCAAATATGAAACAAGTAAATTTTCAAAGCATATATTTTACATGAGCATCGATCTCATTGCAGGAAAAGTGGAACGCATGGTACAGCAAAATCAGTATCACATTGGTGTTTTCTACTATTGCTTCAGTTCTACGTCTTACATACGGTTAGTTTTGAAGTTGATGAAATTGACTGAGGCTTGCAATCTAGTTGATTTTCATCGTAATATATGCTGATGTGCATTTACAACAAGTAACACAAGTAGAATCCATGTCTGCTGATTTCACACAATTTGAGCCCGGAATTTTGTGAATAAGGGTAAATCTTAAAAAGTTTCACTGCTATATCTTATTAAACGGGACCGGGTAAGTGATACTAACAGACAACTCTCTTTTTTCCATTTCGCATACTAGAATGGCAGCCTAATTTTGCTACTTTTGGTCAATTTCAAGTCTATACTCCATGGGGAAAACAATTATTATTCCCCCACTGGGACATTAAAACAAAGAGACCTGAACCAGTCAAGCTTGCCTTGCCTTTGTTTTAATGTCCCAGTGGGGGAATAATAATGAGCTTGCCCTCCAGCATGGCGGATTTTGTACCATGTGATCGTTAGTTGCAAAAGGCCTATTAGTGGTGATTTGCAACTGGGAAGTGTATCATCGCCATCAGGATCAGGTATTGATTTTTATTAATCCTTCAGTCAATGTAGAAAGTAAAGATGGAGAATTCACAGTGTACTTGCAGCGGTTTTTAAAGTTGATAATAATGCGATCAACAACCAGTACTGGTGCGAGTTAATCCTACATATTCCCTTCAGTGGCAAACCGTGCAGTCAAGGAACTTGGCAATTTTATGCCGTTTTTTGTTTCCTTTTAACTTTACCTAAAAAGAGAAAGCAGTCCCTATTGCGAAATGGGTGAAAGGTCCCTCTAAGGAGCTACGCTTGTATCAAAGGGCAGAGGAGAGAAAAGTTAAGCTGTTCTCCTGTAAAGAAATTGCAGATGCTCAGGGTTTAGAAAAAAAAAAGAAAGTTTTGGAACAAGAAAAGTTGTGCTAGGTCAGAGCTTTAAAGAAATGGAAAGCTACTGCTATTCATGGAGTCATTGACACCACCTGGACTCTAAAGAAAACAGTGGTTTTGGTGGTTGAGGCAAATAACACAAGGGAACAGGAGTTAAGAGAAGAAGCCACAAACTCGTTCCAGATAAAAAGGCAAAAAGCAGAAACAGTAGATGCTAATGTACAGAGAACCTTTCCTAGCGACTGGGAACTGTTGCGAGTCAACAAAAGACTTGGAAGGCTCAACAATAGAAGCAACACCACTTCCGAAAAAACAAATGTCACTGAAGAAGACATTGCTGCAAAAACAGCACTAGGCAAGCTCAAACTTGCACAAGAGTCCCTGAGAAAAGCTCTCCAGAGCAAGCGCAAGTGTTTTGCCGCCCTAACACCTTTTGAGGAGGTCCCTGCAGATGTTGTTGAAAACTGCAAAGAGCCAACCACAGAAGACATTGATGGAATGTTAGAGACAGTACTCAAACGCACAAGACCTTCAAGAGACAAGGACTACAACGAAGCTGAGAACGAAGACTAGAAGGAGGAGAAAGACAAACACACTGTAAAATCTGACTAGGTACCCCTGCATTATAACCAAAAAGAGTGAAGTTGGAATGTCTGTGATAACCAAATTTTTATTGCTTTTCAGGAACTGATAATTATTGATTGGTTGCGTTAAATGGTTTCATGACCGCTTGTTTTTTGTTTGGTTGGCCAACCAATCTGAGGTAACCGACTTAAAGTAGTTAAACACACTCCAAAATTTTCTTACGTGGCCAAAAAAAAATAGAAAAATGAGAATTGTTTGTTTAAAACTTACATTGACAATTTTTGGCAAGACATTCAAGAAGTTCATTGTTCGAACAAAAATGCCATACTAGAACCAAAACTAGAATCAATTAAATTATTATTGACTGATAGTCGTCGTCTTCTGCTTGTTTATTCAGTGCAGTGTTGTTGACAATCTCAAAGCTTTCATAATTCTTCTATGCGAATACAAGAAGAAAGAGTATTTCGTGGCATTTCAAGACTGAACGACCACGTATTTTTGTCCTTAAATGATGAAATTTTGAGGTAGGGCTGTACGGATTTTCTTTATGTGTGTGTATACCCTAAATTGTTCAATTGTTTACACATTGGGGCCTGTCGGAATTAACCTTTCATACCCAGATTTAACCTCCTTAAGTGGTATAGTAGTTGGGGGTTCCAGACCATCTTTGATGATCTGTAACCAACCCAACTATATACTACTTTCCATATTGTGGATAATTATTTTTGGAAAATATATATTTTTGGTCTCGTATTTTTGATCTCATATTTTTGAAATCTAAATCTAAAATTTTCATTTTACTTACTAGTCACAATCGTCTTCGAAAGTTTAGGGTGCGTCTTATAACCGAGTGCGCCTTATAAGTGAATAAATACGGTATATCTTTTTATGTAATGCAAGTGTTGCGTTACTTTCTGAGAAAAACAGGAAGTCAATGATGTATTTCAGTGGGACTTTCCCGAGGAAATGAGTCATCAACGATATTGGTTTTGAATCACGAGACAGTGTCACAAAATATTTAACCAATCAAAAATTTCACATTTTCACTACACAATTGTGAAACGTTTCAGTGAAAAGTTATTAATTTGTGAAACTTTTTAGTGAAAGTCATTTTTCAAGTTTAGAGAA
>OX421448.1:46517391-46522391 GCA_949126865.1 Montipora capitata | reverse complement strand
GTGGCTTCGAAGGCTCTATTGTTATGGGAAGAACCAAGAAGGGTGGATCTGTGTCCCCCACCCTACCCCATACTCTATCCGCTCCGGTAGACAAAGGACTCCTGATAGTTTCCCCAATAAAACTACCAAATTTCTTACAAGAACCATGATTCTTAAAAACCCTAGGTGTTGGAAAATCACTATCGTAACGCACACCCTTAAAAATACCACTATAGGGACGAGAAAAACGGTTAACATCCACACCATCGCGGATCCAAGATAGAATCATTTCATGTTGGGGATGTTCTTTAGTTATCTCCTCCCATACATGCATATTCTCATGTAAGCCTCCCGCTCAGAAATGTTCAGGGTCTCTTACGTTCAACTCCGATAATAGAGGAATCTCACCAGACAGAACTTCGTCAATTGACGGTAGATTGAAGCCCGATTTAACCTGGTTGGGTACCCCATCCAATGAAACCCAACGAGAAGTACTTAAGGTCCACTGAAATTTTCCAATGTCATCCATGAACTGAGGGTCATTTTCCCACTCAGGAAACTGAAAATTCTGCAAGCCAAAAGCAAAAACAGATCTTTACCGGTGGTAACCACCAAAATCTCATGTAAAATACTGCGACCAAACAATTATTTTATCTAATTCGCAATTGAATCAGAACAATCCCAGATGAGGTACCCAATCAGGGTCAAGCAACTACCCACGCCCAATAATGAACGTCCACAGGATGGACAAGAAAACTGACTAAACTATGAGAGTCACTTGCCCTAATACAGGTAAAGAAAAGAAAACATACAAAGAACATCTGCATACTCCCAACTATTTTCCTTTAATACTCCTCTCACAAAACATAATAAATGACTGTCTTAATACATTTGTAATTGATACTCAAAATCTATTCTTTGTTCAGCTCATCATAGGTTCTACGACGCTTGTGCGACCAACCAACAGCCTCAGATCCGGTGTTTGCCTTACAATCCCGAGCAAAATGCCCAAAAGCCTGGCAATTGTAGCATCTCACCCTACTCAAAGCATTGCCACCACGGGAACTCCGTAAGCCTCCACAAGCCCTCTTTCTATGAAATGCCTTATCCACCTTGGACATCCTCTCGTACACCTTCTCTTGGTCTTTCCGCCCCAATAAGATCAGCAAATACCTCCTAGACTGGTCGACAGGTACGTGGATCTCATCTTTCAGGGATTGTAAAACAGCTGAGTAATAAGACGCCTTCTCGTGATTTGTCTCTTTTGACACAATCTTCAGGTTAAGAACCTGCTCCTGCACCTGGTCTTTCAAAAAAGCAGATTCGTGTGAACTGATATAAAGCATTATCTTCTTGATAACGCTCTCTACATTGTCCTTCTGTAAAGCTTCCAAACTCGAGATTCTCTCCTTTAACATTTGGAGAATATCAACCTGCCCACACAAATGAATAACTTCCTTTTAGGGGTAAGTCTAAAGTCTCCGCTTACGAGCCAGAAGGCTCATCAGGCCGGCGCTTATCTCCGGTTTCATTAGCATGAAGCGACTAGGAGTATTTATACTCCCCCCTGGATGGGATGCCAGTCCATCGCAGGGTTACCCCCAGCTTTACGCCGGTACCCATTTATACACCTGGGTGGAGAGAGGCACCGTGAGAGTAAAGTGTCTTGCCCAAGAACACAACACAATGTCCCCTGCCAGGCCCCGAACCCGGACCACTCGATCCGGAGTCGAGCGCACTAACCATGAGGCCACCACGCCTCCCAGGGGTATTCATTATAAAATAGCATCAGCATTCTTTGATCTCTCCTTTTTTTTTTTTTTTTTTGCTGTATAAACTCGGCACCTTGCCTCACAGGTCGTAACTCATGCTCGACATATCAGTTATTTACAGGTAAATTCATCGTTACGTGCGTCGCCTACTATGATTTCTCACTGACAAAACAAGTCGGGTAATTCGTTACTACGCATAAAGCACTTTCCTCACTTGCTCAACAAGAGAATTAATTCACTACTCTGCACAGAATCGCCTCTTGGCAGACTGAACTCACGTTCACATCTCGCTCACTGACAAGGCAACAAGTGAGTAAATTCAAGCGCAAAAATTCACTTTCCTCACTGCCACAACAAGTGAGTTGATTCAAAACTTCGCATAACTTCACCTTCCTCACTGACACAAGTGAGTTGATTCAAAACTTCGCCTCAATTCACGTCCCTCACTGACACAACAAGTGAGCTGATTCAAAAGTTCGCATAAATTCACTTTCCTCACTGACACAACAAGTGAGTCGCATAAATTCACTTTCCTCACTGACACAAGTGAGTTAATTCTGAAAATTTCGCATAAATTCACTGACTTTCCTCACTGACACAAGCGAGTTAATTCAAAACTTCTCATAAATTCACGTTCCCCACTGACACAACAAGCGAGTTAATCCTGAAAATTTTGCATAAATTCACCTTCCTCACTGACACAAATGATTTAATTCAGAACTTCGCATAAATTAACTTCCCCCACTGACACAACAAGTGATCGAATTCAAAACTTCTCATAAATTCACTTTCCTCACTCACACAACAGGTGAGTTAATTCACAACTGCGCATAGATTCACTTTCCTTACCAAGACAACAAGTGAGTTAATTCAAGACTTCACTGCTTTCCTCACTGACACAATAAGCAAGTTAAATTTAAACTTCGTATAATCTACATTGACCTTTTACTAACATACCAAGTGAGTTAATTCAAGACCTTGCATAAGATAAATTCACTTTCCGTACTAACTCAACACTTGAGTACCAACTCACAGACCTTCATGAACGAATATAAGACATTATTCCAAACTTCTCAGACTAGTACATGTACCGGACCAGCCGCAAATAACTACAATTACTACAAATTTATGTAATATCACAAAGAAATTGGTCTTGAATTACTTACTTCGGCTACACCTGGCGCTTGAGCAGCTGGACGATGCACCACTGCCTCTACGCGTTCTTGTGCTAGAGGTTGTGGGTATTGATCTGCCATCCTTTATAGTCTGGTTGATTTGTGACCGATTCGAATAAACTCAGTTTCTTTGACTTTCTTGCACTGACTCAAGAAAGGGGTGTTGGTTTGAGCTTTATATCATTGCTCAACCAATAATATTCTCAGCTGTACCCAAGGGACATGCATTCACGCCAGAATGAGTGATAATTAATGTTTTGGCAGAATATACCACATTCAAATGACTTTGCATAGTTTCTGGATTCTGGCTTTTAGTGCTGCCCCAACAATAATCCTTCTTTAATATAACTATTTTCGGCAAGATTTCCGCACAGGTCCCTACTTCATTATGCATACAGTCCCTTGATTCAAGAAAACAATAGCGGTAACAATAGACGTCCTTTGGGACTGTAGCGCTTTGTTTGTTCTTCTTACAGGTTTTTTTTTTGACTTTCAAAAAATCGGTGGAATTTCTGACCGAAATACCGAAAATGTAACAATTTCAACGTAATTTTTGCACTTTTCCTGCAATTTTAGCCATTTGTCAATTCTGAAATAAGTGAAAAAAGTGGAGTTTCAAGAAATATTTGTGTGAATACGATTCAGATTCTCATATACAAAATAAACAGACCAAATAAAAGTTAGCAGAAATTAAATGCCAACCTTCTTTTTGCTCTTAAAATTGTCCTTTGTCTCCTTATCAATTCACAAAAGCAATGCAAAGTGAAGGTTGGTTTTCTTTCCCACATAATGCATGGCTCTTTCTGTCGAATCACGAACTGTGCTTAGAGAGGCTCTTTATCGCACATTGTAGAAATCAGCGATATGCTCAATGACGTTTCCGAATGGATCACTGCGGTTTTGACCACTCCTGTAGGTAGCTTTCAAACAGATCCACGGATATTCCTGTACCAGGCATACTTTGTTTTACTCCCCACGATGTATTTTCAATGCTCTGTGTGTGGGCAGGCATGTCTGTGTCAACGAAGTTTACGTGATTGTTAACTGTGAGATGATGATAGCCCGTGTCTTGTAGGCGATCGTAAGCATTCCACAAGTCGCTCATCATGCATGTTCCATGCAATATTTGAGCGTGGATAATTGGCAAGAGTGTCTCTTTATCCCTGAGCTCTACCGGAACAAGGAACCAGGCCTTGGTTTTGCACAAAAGACCCACTGTCCTTCGATGTAGTGATCTTTGTGATACTTCATCTTGCCAAACTCGGCAGTTCTACCAGAACCGCCCATTGGCCTCGCATGTTGTCTTGTTATTGTCTGCACAAACCTCCCGCCAATAGTTATACCAATCTATCACTGTTTCTGTCGAGGTGGTTGCGAGGTGCATGAAGCCGCATTGAACTAATGCGGCTTCATGCACTGCTTGTCTTGTGGTGAATTCATGCAGCCAAGCGTAAGTTAGGGCTAATATTTTTTCAAGGGAAAGCTTACTACCAGAAAACCAAGACTTCTGGTGGATTGAAGCTTGTCCGTTGCAGTTTTTTCTAGAGCATTGCCAAACAAATCCATCCCCTGATGCAGTTCGTCTTTGCCATTTGAGCGGTTTCAACACTCAGATTTAAGTGAAACCATTGAACTAATGAAGGGAGTTAGGGTTAGACAGGCAACCAAATCCATCCAATTTTTAATTGGGATTACATCAATATTATTCATACCACTAAAACAAACCTGAAGACAAAAGTTTTTGTTCAAATGAAAAAAATGCATTGTGGACCAAAGAGCTTGTCAACTGGCTCCCTTGTGACTCCATTGTCCATTGCTTTCTGAAATAACTAAGATACTAGCCCATGAACAGGCTACTGAAATACATGTCAATTTTAAAAAAGCTTTTACACAAAACACAACATTAAAGCTCCACGAAAAAAACAATAATGCATGTTGTTTCAGTTAAATTTTATTATAATATCAGAATTATTGTACTTTAAAACATTATTTATGTAATAACAACCAGTCAATGCTAATGATAACTCTTCTACCCTGCATTTCGTACTTGAACAAAAACTCAATGATTACAATA
>OX421448.1:46494891-46499891 GCA_949126865.1 Montipora capitata | reverse complement strand
AACCGTTTTGAAGGCTTTAACTTAGAAAATCATAATAAAAAGAAAACTTGTGTTACGAGGCTGCTAAACTCAGATGGTGCAGAGATAACAAACACGAATAACATATTGGAAGAAGTTTACAACTTTTATTCGGATCTTTATGACGAAAAGACAGAGATTCAGACTGATGCTACCCACCGTCCCTTCTTGGTGGACTCCTTAACCATTCCGAAATTAAACGATGATATGAGGAAAATATGTGATGGCCAGTTAACATACTCTGAATGTTTTAAAGTCCTTTTTACTTTTGAAAATAAGAAAGCCCCTGGGAATAACGCACTCTCCAGAGATTTTTTCTCTCTTTTTTTGGCCAGAGATTGGTAATTTGTCGGTAGACTCGTTAAACTACTCTAATGATCACGCCGAACTATCAAAGTCATAAGTATAACCTTAATACAAAAAAAGGACAGAAGACTGATAAAAAAACTGGAGACCAATTTCTCTTGTAAATGTAGATGTAAAAATAGGCTTGAAAGCTATCGCAAAAAAATTATGAAACGTCCTGCCATATATAATACATCACAATCAAAATGCATTTGTGAAAGGACGTACCATTTTTGATGCAGTTAGAAAAATTAACTATATCATGGACTTTACGGAAATGAAGGTATGTAAAGGCACAATGTCTGCCATCGATTTTGAAAAGGCATTCAACTATCTTAGGTTAGACGTTCTTTTTAAATCTCTTGAAATTTTAGGCTTCGGTGCATCCTTCATAACATTGATCAGGACATTTTACAAGAATATAACGAGTTGTGTAGTTAACAATGGCTTATTCTCCCCATCTGTTCGCACAGATAGGCCTGTAACCCGACTCGTTGACTCATTGACTCATGACTCATAAATACTTGACACTTGCTATCGATTATACCTTTAAACACAATCGTAATGTGCTAATAGGCAGAGCCGTTCCACTAAACTGTTTTACCACAAAAGTACCTTAAAATCGCTATACTCAAGAGTCTGCATAGCTTCTTTATATAACTCCTACTTCATATCTAGAACAGTCAGAACAAGAACACTCCTCACGTAAACACTGCAGGCAACAATAATTTCTCTTCCTACGTTTACGTTACCCGTCCACGCCCTTCAGACGCAAAGACAATACTCGTCACAAATTGTTGAAACAGACACCGTTTCTCTCGAATTTTCTGGAAAAATCCTGAGATTTCTACTTCACACTGTTTTCCCCCCTGAAATGTGCCTTCTCCCTCCCCAATGTTTAGCCACGCGTGTTTTGAAGCACTGAGACCACTGTGATACCCAAATCAACAATGGGGAAGGGGAAACAGACACAAGTGTTTCAAGATTTTTGATGAGTATTGTAGCACTCGAAACATCAGCTTTTAGAATCTCTGTACGGTGGTCAATTTGAATTATTAATGCTGTTGATAAAACCAACTTTTTGTTTACATACAAACAGGCTGCTAACGGCAGCACCGACTTCTCAATGAGAACTCCTGGTAATAATAATAATAATAATAATAATAATAATAATAATAACAATAATAATAATAATAATAATTTGCTTAATTAACCTCCTGCACTTGAAGTTAAACGACTGAATTAGAGGTCAGTCAGCTTTCACAAAAACACAACTACAATTAATATTAAGCACACATACTTATTAAAACTAGACAATTCGGTATACAGCTGTAACAAAGTGGCCAAAACAATCCATAGTAACTGTAACCTGGTAGGTTGGGCCGGCCGATCTTAAGGCATAAGTAGAAGTGCCGGAAACAACCATGCTGGTAACAATGGGATACAAGAGGTTTGGTTCATTGCTGCGAATGAACTTAACACAGGCCTTGACGCGGTGTGCCTTGAGAGACAGCATAAACCAGACCTTACCACCGCCTCAACATAGGTTGTGCATGGAAATCAGGAGCCATAATCAGGGATGGAGACCGTAACGAGATGTCATTTTCACTACTAGGATTGACCCCACGTGTTGTGCCAAAAAGACGCTCTGTAAGAGCGCCGCACAAATAAAGATTTAAAAAATGCCGTCCAAAATTACTTTCATGAATGAGGATCATATCGAATTTCTGTCATCAGTTTCCCTTTCAAGTTTAAATTAAAGCACGCTTTTGCTCAGAACTTCATTCACTCAGACTTGGAAAAGTGGAGAAATTAGCAGTAGCTCAACCGGAAGCAGTAACAATTTTGCCGACAAATCAAGTAGATGTGAGAAATGTCGTCCTTAGACATCATTATTACAATCAAGATTAGCTCAAGATGGAATGAGACCATTAATTTTGATGTTGGTGGAGGATGCAACTGTTCTATACAGTTGTTTCCTATTTATTATATGGTAATTCAGACGTTCATCCTCTTTTGCATAATATTGGTGTTGAGTATCTCAGCAATGAACCCAGAAAGATTGCAATACTGAACAATCTTGGTCACAGTATACAACCAATTGTCCAAGGTGTTGATGCAAGGCACATGGGTTGACGCACTGATTACATGTATACAAGCAGTTGCTGACTCTCTCATCCAATAATTAATATATTCCTCTGGTAGAATCTAATGATAATAATTATTTTGCAGTACTTAATGTTGCATGTCCTGTTACTCCACAAACAGAACCAACTCATACATGTGTATATGCAGGCCACATACATGTACATGTAGATAAAATTCATTGTCTCTCCTACTCATTACACTTTTATTTCACGAGTTACCTGTAGTGTATATTTACAGTTGAAATGTAGCACAGCCAATAATGCATGGGATGCACTTAAGTACCCTAGACAGTGCCTGCTCCTAGAAATAATGTAACTAAACAGTAGAAACCATAAATGTACATGAGGGATTTCATGAAAAACAAAAGTAATGACTTCAAGTTAAGAGAAAAAGAAAAAGTAAAAGCCAGAGAGCTGTATATTAGAAAAAGTAAGGATTTAGAGTCAAGAGACAGCTTATGCTAAAACCAGAAACCATAAGAGAAAAATAGGCATGCATTGCGCGCGTGTGGTAGTGCAGTAACACAGCCCTTTATTGCGTAACTGTCAACTGAGCTGCCTTTTGTATTCCAAGGTATTAAGTTGTCTTTCCGTAATATGTGGCTCTAATAGTATGTACGATATTGTTTCGGTACCATATATCATTGAAGTGCCATGGTAGATGTCTTAGGTAAATAGCCCCCTGAGAAGACATGTGGTTACTAGTAAAATACTAAACCCAGAAAGATTGAAGAAAATAAAAGGGAATTGGCTTCAAGGATGACTTGTTGATCATTAAGTTTTCGCGCAACTTCTTGATCACCACAAGCCTCTGATAGCTTTCCAAGAAAAAGGTTCACTAAAGTTAACCCCTGTCTGGCGGTGTTAGTATTTGGATGGGAGAAATCAATACATACGACTTGCTGTCAGAAACAATGGACCGAACGCTCAAAAAATGCGAACTAAGCAGGGTGCAGATTTTCTCAGCCTGCTTTATGCAAATATTAATGTACAGTTTTTAGGGAGAGCAGAAGGAAGCTACGTTCAATCTACGTAAATTTCAAAATCGAAAAGTGACATTGATTTCAACGGCCGCCATGATCAAGTGAGAGGTTACTCACAACTCAAGAAAAGAAGGATCTGTGTCAAAGTGATGGCAAGACACTGGGTTTATGTTTTCGTTAGTTTGATTTTTTTTCTTTCATGTGTTATACAGTTTGACAAGAAATGTGCAAATTCAACACAAAAATCACAATCACCCAACTCTTTAAAATGACCATTGTTTCTGCAAAGTCAACAATTCACTCTCCTAGACGAGGTTATTTATTACCAGTTAATTCCACTGTCAAAATAGCAGATGCTTTATTATTCATCAGTGTCACAAATTCTTGCCGATTTTGGGGCTTATTTGTTGAAACTCAACCACGCTTCCATCAGACCTGGTGACATAGTGCATAGTGCACTAAAAAAAGGTGAATTACAGTTTAGAGAATTCAAATTTAAAGAACTGAAGAGAAAAAAAAACATGAATTAGAGTTAGAGAAAAAGAAATAATAATAGAACAAGAAAAAAAATACAGAAAAAGAAGACAAAACAAAGTATGGTATAGGAGTAAAGAAAGTGACACACAAAACCTCAGGAGATTGCAATATCTTAGCAAAAGCTAATCCCCTAAAAAAACCAATTCAGAAAACAAACAGGCACGAATGAAACTTAAATTGATGATCACTCTGAACAAAATATGATGGCAATCATCAAAGCTTTTCATGACAATATCAACCTTGGTCCAGAATGTACATTCATGCCATTGACTCCCTATGTTTTTTTCTCATTTGCAAAAAGTAAACAACAATAGAATAAGGATTTTTTAACAAGGTATAACAGGATCAGCATCAAAGGTAGGAATTACTGTTAAATGGGCATTAACATTCTCTTATTTTTACAGGACACATTACTAAGTATTTAAAATAATTACAAATGTTTTTTTTGTTTCTCTTTTCCTTTTTTTTTTCGTTTGACTTCAGGGTGAACTATTTACACAGTGAGGTAGAGTAGCCAGTCCAAACTGAGTTTGTATTGAAAATCTAAACATCCATGAAAACAAACTTGAAAACATGTGAACCTGTATTATTGCAAAGTATAATGCTAACAAACACAAAAGCAAAGGAAAATTAATGGGTCATAAATTTGAAGTTTTGACTATCTGAATGATTTCGGGTTAGATTAAAGCGATATACATGTATTGTTGAAAAATCCAAAGCTCTCTCTCTTCGTATTAATAAGTAATGTAAACAATGTTTGAACTGGTGAGTCGTAGTAATAAATTGGGTTAACCAGTAACCAGTTATTTTAAAGCTAGTACCGGTAACTGTCTAGGTTCACATGTAACACAAGTAATGGAAGATTCACTGCCAGACAGTGCCCTGCTGTGCCAGTGAAACCACTATAAAACAACACATTAATATTTTTGTATAGTACGCTAGTCTTACATGAAATTTATACAAAACTATA
>OX421448.1:46487391-46492391 GCA_949126865.1 Montipora capitata | reverse complement strand
ACGGATGTGCGGCCTGTCAACCCTTACATCCTCTCATTTCGGAAAATGGAATTTGAAATGTTATGCAGTGGCATTTGAAGGTAATAGGTTATTTGTAGACTTTATGCTTCAATGTATTGTGCAAATAAACAAGTATCTGTTCTTCTCTTTAATGGTTAACATTCCCTGACAACTGATTCTGAGTTTGCATCCACATTTCTACTATTATTTCTCAAGAGTTTCAATAGATGAAGCGAAATAAATATGACATACAATATGTATCAAGTAGCCCAAAGTTACAGTATTTGTTTCTTTTCTCCTGCCTTAACCATTCCGGAAAATAGTTTCTTGTTTGCTAATATACTAAAAGTAAACAACAATGGAATAAGGATTTTTTATTCCTAGACTTGCCGCTGGCTGATTTGATCAGCAGCCGATAATTATAATCAGCCCTATATTCAATGACATTACTTGATGCCAGTGGTACATGTAGGCAATGAACTATTAAAGCAATAATTTCCATTTTGTCTCTGGGTTTTTCTAGGCATTTTGGGATGCAGTTGACTATTTTCAATTTACTTTACCAATCAATTTGAAGAGTCTACAACAAAAACCCTGGTGTCTCCAATGTGGCAACTTTGCACCCTGACATTGAGTAATACTAGTCTTATTTAGTGCCTCTGAGTCTTCTGATAGCAACAATTATACTCTGAAAGTACCTCAGTGAGTTCTCAATCTAAAGAAAGTTTGCGTTGCAAGGAAAATGAAGAAATCGTCTTCTGGTGGGTAAACTTGGGTCCATTTGCTATGGACTCAAGTTTACCCACCAGAAGACGATTCAAGTGATGTGAACTTTACAGTGCAGAATCCTGGCAGTAAAAACATGCCTTCCTCTGAATCAAGTTCAGCTGCTTACTTGTTTTTGTCCCTTACCAGTAAGATCTCACATTGGACAACAACCACCTCGGAGTAGAAGCAGGGAGTCATACTGGGATTCCCTTAGTGTCAGCAAACTTGAAAAAGTTCTTGGGCCTGACACTACTTCTCGGGCTTTTGAATAAGAAGGAAACAACAGGTTACTGGAGCACTTCATCTGTTGGCTCAGTTATGTCTCAAAACAAATACCAAATGATTCCAAGTTCCTCTATTGTTTTGATAACACCAGAGCAGAGGCAAAAACAAATTCTGAAAAATATGCAAGTTTCTGAATTTGGCCTTTCCTATGATTTTGTAAAAGAGTTGCTGACTAAGGGCTGATTTACATGTTGTGATTTTGGCGAATGCGACAAGCTTACATGTATGACAGGCCTACGACATGACTTACAGGTAGATTGTTGCAGCTTTTTAAAACAGGTTTTAAAATGCTACGACATTTTCTCTGACATATGCGACAACTGTGAACGAGTTGTAAGCTGCACGTACTAAGAGGGATGCAAGGTTCAGGTACCCTTGAAATGTTTCCCTCACTTGGACCCATTTAACTATTCACTACTTTCTCATATCCCATAATGCATCTCATATGCTCCCAAAATTTTGCATTATCATTGTTTGCAATTTCTCTTGACCAAGGGACCCCTTGGGAGGTTTTGTCACAAAGCGTCATGGGGGAGAAAAAGGGACCCAAAAAACCATTCATAGAGTTACAATAAAGAAGCGACACTGACCGAATTGTGGCAAAATCATCCATGTTTGTTCAACACCAGTTATGCAGATAATAAATTGCACAACAAGAGAGCGGCGGCATTGCAGGCTAGGTGTTCAAAAAAAAAATGGAAGAGCAATTTAACGACTAATTTACTGGTAGTGGAATAGTCTTGTCCTGGTGTTTATGCGTACAGCACTAAAAACTTGTAAAAAGATGTTATTCTAGATTACCTTCAAGGCAGTGCAGGTAAAAATTCAGAAAACCACACAATTTTGAGTTTAAAATTTAATGGTGTCACAGTAAAAACAATCTATTGTTGTAAAATTGACACTGAAGACTTCAAACAAAGATGAGAAATCTTAAAACCCAATTTGGGAAAGAAATGGGAGAGATGAAATCATCAAACATCAGTGGGGCAGAAACTGGATATGTTTACCAACCACTATGGAAGTGGTTCAAATCATTGGATTTTCTCAAAGACAGTAAACTGTAAGTCCTGTGAAAACAAGACCAACACCAGGAGTTCCTCAAGATCCCAAAACAGTAACACTGACAGAAGACGAAAAAGAAAATAATGAGCCAGCCTTAGTTGATGGAGAGGAAAATGAATTGGGCACCACGAAGTTGCAATCCCAGGCACAAAAACTGTCTAAAAAGCCACCAAAGGCCTTAGAAACCTCGCCAAGTCATCTGTGCTGCTTGAGTGTGACACATGTACCAACAGGAAGAGCCCTCCAGATAATTATGTTGATAGCGATGGCAAGGATTTACATTGTATTTGGAAGGCATATCACCAAATCGCCCACAGAAATTTCATACAAGCACACAAGAGAGTTAACAAAGATAAAAATTCAACAAGTACTTTTAGGATGTTGATCGAATTTGGTGCCCTTAGCCAATCCCAATGCAGCTCAACTTATTACCAAATTTAACTAAGGATTTATATATAATTTGTTACAAGATCATTTTGTAACAATAAATACTTTTCTTAATTTGTGGCGATAAGCACTTCAGTTAAACTTGGTAATACCAGTACATGAATGTTTCTGAAATCTTACATAAATCTGTGAAGTATTTGCATCCAAGAGCCAGTGTTTAATTTCTTGCCTTTAAAGTGAGGGAAATAACCTACCATTTTTCCCTATCAAAGGAAGGTGTCTCTTTTACATATTTGTATACGTGATATGTCATTTTTACTCATGGATGGCACACCTCTTTTTCCTTTACCGAGACCTTAAGTGTTTGAGCACCTTCCGCTGCATGTAGAAGAAAGAGAGTGACGAAGTAAGGAAATGGCGTTCTTTGAAGGTACAAAAGCAAAAGATTCTGAACAAGTACACATTGGTGCAATTAAGGACATTCGCAACCAAAATGTTCCCACATACAGATTTTTTTAAAACTTGCCACGCAGAAAGGTAATGATCTACATTATCAAAATAGGGGGTCACCGTGCTCGTTTTGAGATCATGAGGTGCATTTTTAGAAGATTGCGTTACTTTATGACGATCTTAGCTTACAACTGTCAGCAATAAAAAAGCTACATTAGTGAAATTTAGATCAGGTAAACGTATTCAATTCAACATAACTAATATAACTAAATGAACCTTTGCAGCTGATGTCTTTTTCCGAGGTGAAATAGGCCTTGAAAAACGATACATATCAGTCTCAGAAAGAAAACTTCGGTCCCACAAGAGCATAAAAGGCAAAATATTTGTAACTTCTCATGCACAGATTTTTTTGTTTTTTGTTAAAATGGACAAAATCAGAACAGGAAGTGATCTACGGAAAGAAAAATAGGGGTCACCGAGCATTCAAGAGAGTAAAATCGCTGCGAAGTTCTCAAAGTGATGGTATATTTGCACTGTCACATCATTGCGTGACATTTCCGAGAAGATCTGGGTCCACAGCTATCCCATGATGCCACCCACTTTCACGTTCCATTCTTGTGGAAAATGTTTGCGCCTTTAGCATCGTGTTTACCTTTGTGGTCTGCGATGCATGACATGTGCATGACATGCGCGAAAAAATGCGCAGTAGCAATGGGCGCAAACGTCCTTAATTGTGCACTGCCTTTCACTCACCAACGTGTAGACTTAAATGTCAAAATCGAATGGTGAGAAGACAAAAGTCTCTCTTGATCCCCTAAGCTCACAGAAGATTAAAAAATTCCATTTGGAAGGTGACTTCCATTAATTTTGGAGAGTGACATCAAAACTATCAAAGTATACCAATGTTTATTGAAGCTATCACAAAGTTTAGCAAGCTAATGAGTCCATTCCTCACGACAGAGAACTTTCCAGAATTGCTTACAAGAAAACGTTGAGTTTCTTCTGAAAAGACAAGGTAATTAGAGATTGTATGGTGCATTATTTAAAGAAGAGCATACCAAGCTCATCTGAGTTGAGAAAGTTTTTATCCCTTGCTTTTTTAAAATATACGTATTGCAGTAAGAATGTCTAGACCTTGACCACAACTCAGACGTAACAAATCTTCGAGAGTAGGAGATTCTAATTGTCGTGTTTATCTTACATCGTGACTACAACATCTCAACTTTATTAGATGTGATACTTGTTAACTCTCCTAACTCCATAAAGGTGTCAGGCGTAGCTGCACTGGGGCTCAGTGATCACAGATTGGTGTATGCACTTGCTAACAAAGGTGTTAAACATCATGAGGCAAAGACTATTACATGTAGCTGCAGAAGTACTAAGCACTTAAATGAAGAAGAGCTAAATGCGGATATGCCTGACATAGCATGGCCTGAAACTCAGGTGGCACCAGCATGTGATCCATACTTACAATGGAAAGAAAGGTTTATGAAAATAATAGACAAACACCTCCCTGTGAAAAAGATTAGAATAAGGAAGAATGATGTCCCGTATATGAATGCGGAGTGGCCGGAAGGCAGCAATAAGAAAGAAAACGAATGTCCGAAGAAATTCAGCAAAGATAGAACCAGAGAGTCATGGGAACTTATGAAGACCAGGAGAAACCGAGCCACACAACTAAGAAGGAGGGCGATTAAAGATTACTGGAATGGGGTATCAGGTAAACTGGATGAGAATCCTAAGAAATTCTTTGGAACCTTTATGCCCTTTATCAGCTCAAACTGTGCTAAGGACAAGGATTCGGTAATATATCTTTGAACATCCAAGGACAACTACAACAGAACAAGCAGATAGTTGCGGAGGAATGAACAGGGTCTGCGAGCTGGAGATCGTCATATGATGAGTTACTTGCATGTACACGGATGACTAGTCTTAACAAAAGGCGCCTGCAGGATATTGCAATCCTCATGTACAAAGTTAACAGCTGCGAATATTGTCGATCTTTTTAGCGTATCATTGTCTAGTTATAACCTACGAAATTCAGACTT
>OX421448.1:46452391-46482391 GCA_949126865.1 Montipora capitata | reverse complement strand
CAGTTTTGGGATAAGGAATACATTGTTACGTTGGTTCTAGTCGTACATGTACCTATCCAATTAATCCCAGCGTGTTTCATTTGATGGTAAAGTTTCTAAGGAATTTCAGTTAAAACAGTGTGTTCCCCAAGGGTCGTGCTTGGGACCGTTATTGTTCACCTTATATGCAAGTAAATGATCTGATATTATTAAATGTCACTTACAAGATGTTCACACGTATGCAGATGATACGCAGTTATATCAGGCGTTTAAACCAGACTCTGCAGTTAACGCTTATGATGCTGTTAACACAATGGAGCGTTGTATTCATGACTTACGAAAATGGATGCTCCATGATAAACTCAAATTAAATGACAGCAAGACCAATTTCATATTAATTGGAACAAGACAACAGCTATCAGAGGTGGATGTGGATTCCCTCTGTGTGGGTGACTCTAAGGTTGCCCCAGTAAAATCAGTAAAGAACCTTGGCACGTGGATGTTTAATAACTTCAATCTAAAGATCAATGTTAACAATATGTGTAAACGATGAAATGATATATGAAATGGATCATATATGAACTGCGGATGTGAAATCAAGGTCATAACTGCAAGGATCAGACAGCTTCACTTGATTTCATATACGCAGTTCATATATGATCCATTTCATATATCATTTCATCGTTGATTCATTCTTCATGGGAACATTAGAACCCACAAATGACCAGCTCCCAACGTCAGTGGTTTCATAGCTCAGATGGTTAGAGCATCGCACCGGTATCCCAAGGTCACAGGTTGAAACCCCGTTGAGGTCCTGAATTTTTCAGGATTCTCTACGCAATTGCAAAAATTGTGTTCAGAACTGCGAGGATCATAGCTTCATTTGAATACATGTAAAGCTGCTTACTACCATCTAATGAATGTGCAACGTATTAGGAAATAATTAAATGAGAAAGCAACACAAACATTGGTACATGCTTTAATAATTGGATGGATTTTGTATGGTTTACTAGCCAGCGGCGAGAATCATTTGTAATATCCCAAGGAAGTGTCATATCACACCAGTTTTGTGAGAACTGCAGTGGTAACCTCTTCAGTTTAGAATACAGTTCAAACTTATCATCATCACCTTTAAAGTAACTAATGGTGAGTCCTATCTACAGCTGTATTTACAAGATCTTGTTAGATTGCATCAGAGTGGATCATGTAACTTAAGATCAAGTAATAATGGTCTTATGCTGCAAGCACCGAGCGCTATAACAAAGAAGACACTCCACGATCACGGTATACGTGTGCTGCACCCAAACTTTGGAACAGTCTCTCCTATCACGTGCGTATCAAAAGCTATTTTAACAAATTTAAAATTTTACTGTAGATACATCTTTTTAGTTTAGCTTTTAATTAGGGTTTTTAAATCATATACGTTGTGATAGTGATCATGATTGATTTAGTAGCATATATAATTATTATATTTAAGATTTTACCATTGTAATGCATAATTGTTCAAACGTGTATTTACATGTAAGTTGTGCACTGTAAGTATTAAACTAGTAAACTATTATAAAACTTAAAAATCAGATCTTATTCAAATAGACCCCGTCACCTTTGCTTGGAAGCTTGAACACATGGTACAGCTCTTCATAGAGTAACCTTATGCCTATTGGCAGAATAGTTGACTGTTTACAGGGTTGACATCCAGCAAAGGCGATTACCTCACATACATGCATTATTTTGGGTATCTAGTCGCATATGAGAGCCCCCTTTGCTGTTACACCATTATCCAACTGTTACACATTGTATCACACTGGCCAGTGCATAAAGGAAACTTCAGCCTGCCAATTTCAAACAATCATGGGAACGTTCATATCCATGAGTTACAACACTGGGACTTTGATTTAAATTAGATTTTACTGCCCCATCAGTAAAGTACGGTTAATGGCACGTGACCATTCTAAAAGGGGCTATTCATGTCGCATTAGTTATCTTCGTGTTCTTTGTAGTCGGTCGTTCAAGGTCATAAAATCAATGGTTTTGTTGTAAATAAAATGAGGACATAGTGACTTTGTTCCTAGATATCAGTTTATAACGTACACCTGCATTGGCCAAATCTGTTAAGGCCTCATTCATAACTGTTAAAGAGCATGTGTAATACCTACCTGCTCATAGAAGAAGCTGTACAACTGGCTACTTTAATAGACAGAGTCTAGCTATAAAAGCCTCAGTTAGCCGTCCAAGGTTGGCTTGTCCACTTGGCAGTTTGTCTTCTATAGTAAACCAACTAGCTGTTGGCATTTGTTAAAGTTTTTTCATCATGGTTCGTTCTCGTCCTGCTCTCAACCTCAGTTGCGCCACAGCCAAAAAGAAGGACCTCTCGAAATTATCAAGCGAAGTACTGCAGCTTCGTTTGCAGGCTCTAAACCTACCCATCACGGGTACAAAAGCCCAACTTGCCGCCAGACTGGCAACCGCCTTGTTCGGCAATCTGTCCAACGCAGTCGCCCGTGGGAAAAAGCTATCCCCTACGACCAAGAAAGCAACCCCTAGATGCCGTCGCTCGTCTTCTAACGCCGTTCGCGCGCGAGCAATCTCCAACAATCCAGTCCAAACGGCGCCTAACACGTCCGCTCCCGTCCACGTCAGAGACATCGAGGACAGCGCCCAGTCGGACGAAGACTCGTCCTCTTCTATCGGCGAGTTGTTCGACCATCCAGCAACGCCTGTGGAAAATCCCGACGGATCAACTCCCCTAAGTCAAGCCCAACGGGCTGCCATCGAGGAGATCGTTGCGGAGACGGTTCCCAATGCTTTTGAAGCCTTCCGTACGCCTGAACGACCGGAGTCTTCACCTCAAGCGGTCCTACGCCCTCGCACTCCCGGAATGGCCTCTCCTCTAGGGCTTTCCCGGCCAGTCGACCGTAATTTGGAGGAAAGAATCTTACGCGGTGAGTACGTAGACCTTGGGTTGTTGTTACCCGAATCTCTTAATGAGCCCCAGACCCCTACGAGCTACGGTTGGACGATTCGGCCCTAGGCCCCATGGGTCCCCCTGTTACTATGGTCAGGAAACAGAGACCCACGATCGACTCTTTCCAGAAATGGTTGGACGCCTATACGGCATTCATGCTGGTCCTAGTCACTGCCTACCCTCGAAGAGCACTCGAGCTAATCAAATACCAGCAAATTATAAGTAGGGCCGTAACTAAGTTTAAGGGCATGGCGTGGTATTCGTACGACCAGCAGTTTCGCTGGCGCACGCCGCGTATAACCTGTCCATCAGCTGGGACACCGTAGACCTGGAGCTGTGGACCCTAACATTTTCAGGTTTAGCTAAGCCCCACTGCTTCATTTGCTCGAGTCCCTACCACACTCAGGACAACTGTCCTTCCACTGATCCCAACAGAAAACCTCACAGAGTCCAGTCCACCGTATGCTTCGACTTCAACAAGCCCTCAGGATGCCGGCGCCGCAACTGTAGCTACCTGGACGTCTGCAGTCGCTGTGTCGCCAGCAACCATGCTGCCACATCCTGCCCACAGCAACCTTCCAGTAGCCCCAGCCCCTCTCGGTCCTTCTCTGCTAGCGAACACAGCAAAAAATAAAGTGGAACAGCTCAGGAGTTCACACAAGCCGCGGGTTTCTACACCCATTGACATTGATAAGTTAGAGACAGAATTAGCTAATCATCCGAACCGTACTTTTGTATCTAATCTGCTAAGTATGCTCAGGGAAGGTGCGTGCATAGGTTACTCCGGTCCCCGCTTCCCCCGGGTTTCCCCTAACATGATCTCTGCTGTTTAGCATCCAGAGGTGGTTACCCTCAATTTGAACAAGGAAGTAAACCTTGGGCGGGTAGCCGGGCCCTACTCTTCACCGCCTCTCCCTGCCTAACAATGTCACCCGGTAGGGGTAGTTCCCAAGAAGCACTCACCTGACTGGTGGACTATTTACCATCTTTCCTACCCCCAGGGAGATAGCATTAACGATCACATACCCAAAGATCCGTTCTCTTTGTCCTACGTTCACGTGGACGACGCCATTAGTATCATCCAGTCTCTTGGTAAGGGGGCCTTCAAGGCAATGACCGACCTCAAGTCTGCCTTCCGATTGATACCGGTCCACCCCGATGATTGGAACTTGCTGGGTATTTACTGGCAGTCCCGTTATTTTGTGGATATGTATCTGCCCTTTGGTTTGCGTAGTTCCCCTTTTCTTTTCAACCAACTGTCCGATAGTATCGAATGGATTCTTAAGCACAATTACGGCCTTCATCATGTAATTCACATCTTAGACGATTTCTTTATCGCTGAACCCTCAAAAGTGCTGTGTCTCGAGAGTTTTAGCACGTTACTCCCGGTTTTCATGTCACTCAATGCCCCTGTGGTAGCATCCAAAACGATAGGCCCTTCACAAGTCCTTGAGTTCATGGGCATTGTCCTAGACTCGGTTCGCATGGAGGCTCGCCTCCCCAACGATAAATTAACACGTATCCGGGATCTCCTAGCCTCGTTCAAAAAACGCCGTTCGGCGCGCTTAGTGGAGCTACAGTCGTTAGTGGGCACCCTTCAGTTTGCATGTAAGGTAGTCGTTCCGGGCAGAACCTTCCTTCAACAAATAATCAATCTGATCAGAGGGGTCCCCAGTCGCTTTCACCACATCTGCCTCAATCGGGAGTTCTTTAAGGACATAAATATGTGGAAGGTTTTTCTTACCGATTGGAACGGGTGTTCCTTCTTCCTCAACTCCTCCAGCATCCCAACCCCCGACCTCGAGCTCTATACCGATGCGGCAAGCTCGGTCGGTTTTGGCGGTTTCCTTCAGGGTCACTGGTTCCAAGGTCGTTGGCCTCCCCACTTGCACCTTGATAGGGTTAGGGGCATTAGTATTGAATGGCAGGAACTTTTCCCCATTGTTGTCCACCCATTTTTCACAGGAAAACGCCTTCAGTTCTGGTGTGATAACGAGTCCGTGGTCTCTATAATTAATTCAGGGCATTCCAAGTCCCCGCATATCATGGATTTGGTACGGTTTTTAGTTCTCATTTTGATGAAACACAATTTTTTGGTACGGGCCCGTCATGTTCCCGGGGTTTCTAATGGCATTGCTGATGCGCTCTCCCGCTTTCAGATGCAGCGTTTTCGGGCTCTAGCCCCCGTCGCAGACCAGATGCCTTGTACCATCCCGCCTTCGCTAATGACCCTTTGAAGGCTGAGGTCCTAACCTACGCTAGCTGGGGCCTTGCAAAGAATACAAATCGCGCTTACAGCACCGGGGAAAAGCGTTTCTTAACATTTTGTCTCATGTACCGTCTCCAAAGCACTTCAGGGGAAGTGTTACCAGCTTCTGGAGGTACACTCATTTACTTTGCTTCCTATTTAGCTAGATCGGTACGTCACTGCACAATTAAACTTTATTTAGCGGCGGTTCATAACCTCCATATCACAGCGGGGTTCCCCGATCCCATAAAGGGCAAGCTTCTGTCGCGCAAGGTTCTCAAGGGCATTCTCCGGTTTCAGGGCGACACGCAAATTCGTCGCCAACCGGTTACCCCTTGGGTACTTTGCGCCATCCGTCCTATATTGCAGTCCTGGCTAAGTCCTAGGGATTTTTCTATGATCTGGGCTGCCTTTACTTTAGGGTTTTTTGCATTTCTCCGCTGTAGCCAGTTTACTTACCCTGGTATCAGTCAGTTTCGTTCCAGCACCGATCTTTCCACCAATTGCATTGGTTTCCATCCTAATCTAGCTTGCCCGCAGTACATGACAGTTTGCATAAAGTCATCAAAAACCGATGCGTTCCGGCGTGGGCACTGCCTCACGCTCGCTCGTACTTTCTCCCCCATTTGCGCCGTTATGGCCATGCATAGATATTTCCTCCTAACCACGCCCCCTCAGGGACCACTCTTGCACTTTCAAACCGGCCACTATCTTACCAGGCCCGTTGTCGCTCAACTTCTCCGGGATAGCGCCATGGTGGTCGGTCTTCCCCACCATAGCCTTAAGGGGCATAGCTTCCGCATTGGGGCTGCCTCTACGGCTGCTGCTGCCGGCGTGCCAGATTGGCTTATTAAGGTACTCGGTCGCTGGTCTTCTGACTGCTACCAGCTCTATATTCGTACACCACAGAGCGTATTACATTCAGTTGCCCCGAAAATGGCCTCTGTTACCGATCAGTTTTCGCATGTGTAAGTCTCAGTTTTTTGCGCATTTGGCTTGGGGGGATGCAGTGCCTTGCACGCATCTGTGGCGGTTAAGTCTGCGAAGCGACTTCCCCCAAGCTTGTTGGCTCGTTTGCCTTTGTACATTGCTCGCTACCAATACTCTTGTCCGATCCATCACGTGCTGTTTACCAATCAGCTCGTAGTGCTGGGGAGATAAGTGAGGTTGTTCTATATCACGCAATCCGGACGTCGCATAGGCTAACCAGTCGCAAGGCAGTGTTCCCCTCAAAAAACGCCAATACGTCTGTTGTCTCGTTCTATTGCACCTTACATTATGCGTTAAAAGCTAACTATGTTGATACCAAGGAACAGTGACATTAACTGTCTATAAAAGAACACAATATTTCAGCCAATAGTGGAGCACCATACTCATAGTAACAGGTAGGAACCCATGGGTTGCTTTTCATGGGTGCGTATGCGACATCTCCCAATAATTAATATCTTAATATTAATAATTATGATGATAATAATAATAATCTTGCACCCAACATGGCAGCCATACTCCAGCTACTCAAGCTAGTTTACAGCATACACATCTTTGATTTTGGACATCAAAGTTATGGTTAATTGACACCTGTCAAAACAAGGTATCCGCTGACCAGTATCACATGACCATATAGCGGGCTCAAGTTTAGAGCTCATGGATGTCAGCTTTTTTTTTTTAAGTCAACCGCTGACCAGGGACTAGTTTTGATTGGATCGCAGGCTCAAACCAGGTTAGCCTTAACCGATATGAGGCTTAATTTTTGCATGCTTTCTGCAGTTCGACGGCTATGCTTTGTGAACTAAAGCTCTTCACAGTTGGCGCTTGTTGTGTTTAGGCAGAAAACCATTTGGAAAATATCTTTCCTGCACTTTTCGCCGGTTTTAATCCAAAACAGGTTTCACATACACAGCTATGGTCAGGACCACACTGGTGGCTGTGCATTCAAGTCAAGCAGCTTTGGAGGCATATCAAGAGAAAAGAGACTAAATTTAAACCAAGCAACAGGATGAAGAGAAGACATGAAATCTGAGAATTTTCAGCGAAGAAAGCCTCTAGAGAAGAGGAGGAAAGAAAAGAGAAAATTTCAGTGAAAAACACCATAAAGCTGAGAGAAATAGAGCGAGAGACAAAACACTTATTTACAACGGTTAGCTTTCTGGTAATGTTTTCCTTCTTATAACAATTGTTTCTCTTGTTTGTCTTGTTTGTCACGCAGTCTTGTGGCTGGCTGTGGTTGCTTATTTCGGAACTGAGTTCATCATTACTGTGGAAACTGTTTCGATTTATAGGCTTTTTATGTCAAATGGATGTCCAGTCATTAGCTGCTTTCTTTGACTGCGAAACTGCAGTCAAGTAAACAAATTACTAGGCTTTAGCTTGACTTTTTAATTGGTAATTTTTGCTGTTATTCTAAACTGAACAGAGAGGGTTTAAAGATTAAAGATACCGAAAATGTTATGAAAGAGATTACTGTGTGATTACTGGAGCTCCATGCGCGCCGAAGAAAAGGTAACCCGTTTTGGTTTTGTAGCTATGGCGTCATCGACCAACCGACCGACCGACCGACCGTCCGTCCGTACATAAGTCCACCTCTCCAAGTATGCCAATGTGACCAGTATCATGCTAGTTTACAGCATACATAGCTCTAGAGCTCACCGAGGTCAGCTGTTTTTTTTGCTGACCAGGTACTGGTTTTCAATTGGATTGCAGCCTCAACCCAAGATAACTCACCTGACATAAGCAAGGCTTCATTTTTTGCGCGCTTTCTGTGGCTTGACGCGGCTACATGGCCATACTACATCAACTATAGTTCTTACACAGTCAACAATTTTCGTGTTCAGGTGGAGAACGGTTTGGAAAATGTTTTCTTCATGCATTTTTTGCTGGTTTCAATCCAGTTTGACATATCATGATAGCTGTGGTCCACATTGGCAGAACCGCAGTTATTCACGTCAAGCATCGGAGGAATATAAACTTAAAGCTGAGTGTTTATTTTTAATTTGTTTAGAGCTGCTTTTTTCTCTGTATTGCAATTTTTGGCATATCTTTAGAAGCTCTAATAAGGTTACATGATGCCTGGAGGACCTGACTAGAACAGAAACAAAAGGAGAGCAAAAGAGATGACAGCAACAAAACAGAATACCAGTAATACATGTAGCTCATACTTAGTGGAAGAAGTTACTCCACAAATTCTTTCCTTGGGCACTAGACCGTTTGTTATTTTCAAAAAGTGGCTTAATCGGTTTTTCCTTCGTTTAGGAATTGCTTTCTGGGGTTAGTAATGGGAGCTTGGCTTTTAGGCTTGGCTTAATCTATATACATGTATTTAAATATTTAGGGGGCTTTAGCGCATGGTGGTGGGGGGGGGATTGGCAAAATTACATGGAAAGTCCTTCATACATTACCCAACCCCCTCTCCCTCCCTCATACATATGACAGCCACCCAACTTTGATGTCATCATGCAACTGTCCGTCCATGCATTTGTACCCCCGCACCCCTTCATATATGCTAATGTGACCAGTATCACATGACCATATTGTGGGCTCCAGTTTAGAGCTCATCGAGGTCAGCTTTTTTTTAAGTTGACCACTGACCAGGTACTGAGTTTGGGTTGAATCACAGGCTAAGGCCAGGTTATTTTCTTGCAAGAGTAATCCCTTTTCCAGTCTCCATGCGACATTTAGGTCCAAATAGACCCATAAAACAAAAAAGCGTCACGAAATTAGGTGCATTAATCATGAATAAAATTAGCTAATTATCTACCAAGTTTTAGCCTGGAAACTTGAGAAGGTCATATACAACAGCCCTCACAAGGCATAAAAATGGCCACCTCATCCAAAAATATCAGGCAAGGGCTTTATGTGGTTCGTATCTGCAAACATAATTGCTTTTATGGACTGTTTGAAATGATTTACACAGAAAAAACTCTGCTAAAGGATGGGGAAAATATCAGGGGAACAATTTCAAGCAATTTTAGAATGGCAGCTGGAAAATAACATCAAGGAAGTTGATCAAGGTTAGTGAAGAATGTAAAGTTTTGTGTGAAAGCCATTATTTTGAGCATGTTTTTTAATGCCACGAACTACTTTGTGGCCTTCTTTTTCGCCTTAAAAATCTCACTAGATCATCAAATTAACCTCATGAATGAGACCTTCATATTTTGAACTTAAAAATTTGGAAATTTTGGTTAAAAAAAGGTTTTCGAATGATCAATTCATAGCTTTTTGCCCATCGAAGTCCGAAGCATAATTAAATATGCAAAACACAATCATCTTTGTTTGTCACCACGGAGAAATGACACGTGTTGACATAAATTTTAAAAATTCTAAAAAAATCCATGGATTCTTCTGTTTTAGCCAAATTTGGTGGAAATATTGATTAACGTTGTTAACCCTTTGACACCTAAACTGGCCACACCTTGTATTTTGCCGTCTAGAGCCAGACGATTTACTCCTCAATGGGGAACCCCCATTTTGGGGCGAACAATAACAGCAACTAGACGCTCCAAAAGGCATACACTGGGTTGCCTGTGGTATGTGTTACACAAAAACAGAAGGCACTGAATTGGGTTTTATTGAACTGTAGCATTCCAATTGATTTTGGATCACTGAGACCATTTGAGGGGTCACCCACATGTCGTGCGAGCATAGGCCCTTTGGCTCACACGTTTAATTATTTTGTAATGTCCTGTCCCATTTTGAGGTCTTTAAGTTTTTTAAGCTTTGGTAACAAATTCAGTTTAAAGATAACAAAACACACACATATCTTCTTTAAATAAATTCTCTGCAAAAAACTAACGTCTGACGGACGTTTTCCAGCATGTCATGCATGTCTTGCAGTTGCACTAAGCAAACGGTTATTGCACAAACAAAGAAAGGACTGAAGATGTTGTTTCCACTTCATAATTCCTCTTCTTTCCACGTCAAAACATTGTTTGGCTTTACGTCTGCACCAAAAAGTACCATAAAAGCCAGGAGTTAACAGAAAAAGACATTAAGCCAAAAGACAGATGAAGAAAAAAATAACATAGTTTTTATATACAACTCTGAATTGAATGCTCACTGAAAGATTAATGACAATCAATCGTAAAAACACGCAGATTTCTGCAGTCTAGCTCTGGCTGTTAAGAATGAAGGGAAAGGTCATGATGTTTTGTCAAAAGGAAGAAATTGATCAGGTGCTAGGTGTGCTAGGCAACCATAAAGGTGCAAGTGATCACCATGTTTCAACTGAATGAACTACTGTCAATCGTTCGTCGTTTTCAGAGTATTTTAACAAGGTTTTTACATTTTAGCCAAGAAACTTCTGTCTCTGGTTTTTTAATTTTGTTGTAATATTTAACTGAATATTTACATTTCATCTGTTGGGTCAGGATGCCTTCTTTGTCGGGTTTCTGAGAAACGTATAAACATCTAAGTGATACAAAAACACACTTGCGAATTATTGCAAATCACAATGCTGACAAGGGACACATTGTCACGCAAATGATGTAATTTCATGACACTCTTAATTCGCACAAAGCGTGAGTTTCATGTAAACAATCTTCGCACTAGTAAGTCGTAGCAACAAATGGGATTAACCAGGAAGTTAAAGAAAATTTGTTGGCTTCCCATATAAACTTCATTTTACACTACAATGACAAAATCATTTGTCAGAAAGAAAAAATTCCTGTCTCCTCGCGTATCACATTTCAACGTATGTACAGCTGTATGCAAATTTGTTAACTCGTTTTCACCGCGTCCCGATTCCCGCGAAATTTCTTAAAGTATTAACAAAAATATTATTTCTTGTCAAGCTTTGCATCTTTTATGTTCAAATAACCGCTAAAAATAAAGATTTTTTAATGATCTCTCCTTAGATATTTTTTCATAATTAATTTTAATGTTCTGTCAAAATTTGCACAACGATCAAAACACAAAAATAGCCAAGCACGCAGCATATTTAGTCGCATTTACATCTTTGTCGAATTCTCATGCTTAACACAGGAATTTTTAGTTATTGTGAAAATCTTTCTATATTCGTTAGCAATCATCCTTTAAAATTTCAGAGAAATCGACCGGTCCGCGAATATTTTACAAGTTGTTTTCAATGGGATGTCAGAAGGCCAAGTGGATGTTATGCACAATTGGGCAAGTTCGGGCGGTCAAGTTGTGCCTGTGACCCGATATAAATATTTTTTCACAAAATGTTCTCGAATCGCCAAGTATCACCACAGAAGACAAGAACATCATTCTAAAAGGATATTCCACATAAAAAGGAGGTTCTGGAGGTAATTTTGAGAGTGGAAATCAAGTTTACGGCAGACAGTAAAATACAAACTCACGAGGCCGCATGGTATAAGTTAATACAACAGAAAGATGCTAACCTCATTTTGACACGAACATGCTTTACTATTTATAGTTAATTTTTGAAAGCAAACAACATATTTGCTATTAGGGGCAAAAACCCCATTTCATTACACGTGCGTGAAGACTCAATTGTGTCAAATTACCATATGCAATTGCAACAAAATAAATTTCAGGATCAAACCAGGATCAAAATAGATGACAAGCTTTCTTTCAAATAATTCTTGGCTGTCACATTTCCAATCGTTTCTTTACCGGAAGACTGTGCTGAGTTCAATACAAATAAATACAAATAGCCAGACCACAGAGATCACAGATCCACTTAAGGTGTTCGATTCCTTCTCTGTCTTTGTTGAACCAATAAAATACCAGAGAATTTTCCATTTGGTTTCAGTGTTTTACATAACAGCACACTTCGTAAAATATTAGAAATACAGCTCACTTTGATTTCGGCTCGACGGGCAATAGATTGTTGTCGAAGTCCATTACTCGTCCCTTTTAAGATTCCAGATATTTATTTTTCACCACCTGTCTTGTTTATCCAATTGACGTTCCATTCTTGAGCTCCACAAGGGTATATTTTGTTTAAAGATGTACTGAAACGCCATGCACGTTACAATGACTGTCGACACCATTGAAGGTTAACTAAATGTTTCCTGTGTCTACCAGAGAAATCTACGCATTACCCCAGCCCCCTCAAACCTAACAAAATATGCAGAGACGGCTATATGCAAAAAAAACACCACTTAGCAGGGGAGTGACACAAAAAAAAGAAGGCAGAGAAATATTACCCATTTTCTGACTGGGGTTGCCATACTGGCAAACCTGGTAAATATCAATAGACGCTACAACGAGAAATATTGTTCCAGCACTACCATACCGGATCACCACCCCAGATGGTCTTTGGCCCAGTCGTAGCTTCAATGATGACTGGAAACGTGCTAACCTTGTCCTGGAACGCCAAAGCTAAGCTGTTATTCAAATTCAATGAATAATACAATCACGCAAGGTAAACCCCCTTCGCCCGGACAACCAATCCAATTTTCCTGAATTAAGAAAAAAGGTACCCTACATGCAACATCAACAAGACGCTACTTTGTCATCAGCTCCTACTAGTCCGCGACTAATGCAGCCACCACCTTCAGGTGAAATGCAGCCCGGCTCGACCCCAATAGTTCCAAAAGTCGAAAGTTCTCCAACAAACAGTTCCAACGTAGATACGCAACTGTCAAAGGCGGTTCTCTCAATTTAGGGTTTGAAGTCCAATGCAAATGGACCCCATCGACCTTGCGGTATACTGCATGATGTTTGATATAAACTTTTTATTGATCCAAGAAACTCACAAACCAGGTGCACCGGAATGTTGCAAGTTTGATCACAAATTATTCAAAAACGTACATACACTGTATCATGTGGATACAAAACCTTGAAAAAAGCCGGTGTGTCAATTATTCTATCCCCACGATGTAAATTGCTGAATTGGAATTCCATCATAAATGGACAATTATTGGAAGCTACAGTGCAAATCGATGGTCAGACATTGCATATCACCACTTGTTACTGCCCTGATGAGTCCAAATCGGAACATGGCAAGCAAGCTTTCTGGCGTGAGCTAGAAAAACACTTGAAAAATGGGGAAAGCCCAGGAGTCAATGGGTAAATTAGATTTCTATTTAGGATAAAAGAGAGCAAATTAACAAGAGGGGAAATGAAAACATTCAAGCAGTACACATAAGATATAAAAGTAGAGGTGGGAATGATTAATACTGACCAAGATAATGCTGATAGAGTGCCTTTTTAAGCAATTGTGTAGTTGGCCTTTCATGAATAGATATAGGGATATCATTATTGAATAATAATAGGACAAAATTTCCTAATAGCAGAGCTTAGGTGCACCAAGTGACGTATCAGAGGAGCACCATGGGTAAGATTTTTTAGGTACATGTAGATGTAATCTATCGATGCAAGAAATTTTGGTTACGACATCACATACCTCCGCCCATACAGACTGTCGGGGTGGAGGTGGGGAGGCAGGACAGCCTGTGGGGATGGGAGTATTTGGGAAATTTTCCTTGGCGAGAATTGTGTGGCAGTGTTGCACTAGCAACCCATGTTTTCTGGAAGAAAATTATATTGATGATGAGCAACAGGATAAAGAGCAGGACAGAGCACGAGAGAAGCCAAGGAAGGAGAAGAAGAGAAAATTTCAATGAAAATCAACGCATAGCTTAGAGAAATAGAGCGAGAGACAACACACTTATTTACAACTGTTAGCTTTCGGGTAATGTTTTCCTTCTTAATCAGTGTTCCACACTAACGCTTGCCACAAGCAAAATATATCCGTGGGCAAGTAAAACAACTCTAAGACTTGCCCAATTGGGCAATCAGAATTTTTGGTCGACTAACATTTTGCGGAATGATTTGATTTGCAAGGAAGAATGTGACTAGTAATATGACGTCGCCGCAAACACAATAAAAAAACTGTTACATCGTTTTGCTGTCATTTATATGTGGCTAAATGTAATTTAGGCTAAGTTAAATTCAAGCCAATGCTGGTCAGCGGCGGTCAGGGAATCATGCGCATTGAGGTGACATACGGGGTTTTCTCGAATCGCACGTGCTGGTCGTTTCTACTGTGTGAGGTGCTGTTTGTTTCAAGCAGCAAGCGTTCAGTTGTTCCGCTTCTTCAGTCTTCCTGTCGTCTTCGCCGTTATGACCGCCCGGCAAACCAACAACAGCTTAGCAGCGGCTCTTTCTTCCTTCGATGCTCCCTCAGCGCCCGTCTCCAGTACGACCACAAGCGGGACGTCTTCATTCGTGTCTTTGCAGTCCAGCGAGTCTGTTGTTGTTTCCTCGCCACTGGTGAGCGCTGTGGCTTCGGCAAATCCGCTTCCGACAGCCTCAACTGCTGTTTTTTCGCCTGATCTGGTGTCACTCATTAATCAGGCTGTTCAGGCTTCACAAAGGCAACCAGGACCAGCAATTGCGGGTCCCGCCTCCTGTCCTGGCGCCAGTTTGTCATCTGCATCGTTGGGTGGTTTAGCCTCGACGTTTTTTGCCGCTGGAATGGGCTTTCAGCCTTCCCTTTCAAGCTTGTCGACCTCAGGTAGGCTCACTCCTCTTGTCGTGCCTACTTTTGTATCTACTTTTAACGCGCCGGTCTCGGCAATCGTTTCGTCTTCGGGGCAGGCTTTAAGTGGCGTTTCTGCTCAATTACCGCCATCCATTGAACCGCTGCCTATTGTGAACTCGTTGGCGGATCAGCCGTTCGTCGTGGGCCCGGGCTACTCTCCCAAGCTCGTTTCGCAAATCCGTGGCGGAAAATTCATCGACTCGTTGGATCTTTTAGCGGCGAGTTTGGTCAGCTCAGAGACCAAGCCTCAGTTAATGCTCAATGGGCGGTTGGTGTTATCAGCTCCCCCGAAGAAACCTCGTCGGCGTATCGAGGATATCACCACTTGGACGGAAGCCTTCACGGTGTACTCGCTTGTCCTAACATCGTTTTTCCCTCATCGTTGGAAAGATTTAACCTTGTACAAGTTATTAATCTTGCGGAATTTCTCGCCAGTTTAGCGGACGGGTTTGGCTTGCTTCCGACAAAGTTTTTCGCGAACACGCTGCGGCGACTCGGTTGGCCGATTGGTCGACCATGAACGCACAGCTCCTCACTTTTCATGCTGGCAGTGCTTCCCCTCACAGCCCCAACCTCGGGACATCGCAGGATTCCTCTGAACCGTTTCAAGACCAGACCGTAAGCAGGAGAGTTCTGTCAGGCGCAGATCTCGGTCTCCGGCATCTAGTTCCTCAGCTGACCAAAAAGCACAGCGTCAGTAACGGTTGGCTCCAAGGCGATTTACCCTTCTCAGAACGTTAGAACTTGTTTGGCACTTCTTTCATTATGTAGTTAGTCGTTTGTTTTTTGTAGGTTTTTCTCGCGCCTTAGTCATGGCCTTTCGTTTCCTTCTAGTTCATGTCTTTTTGCATTGAGTTTTCACCTTGGCAGGCAGACTTCTTTATACTGCATGCTCTATTGATTGTTCAGTTTAATTATTAGGATTGTCACTGTTTTCTTTGCATGCCCCGGTTGTGCTCTGGGCTTGTTGAATTAAACACTTCTCCACCGTTGCTGTTTTTGCTGTTTTTCAGTCCTATCTGCCCTTAGTTCAGGGGGGGGGAAAGGGTCGTTAGAGGGGAATTACCATCTCTCATTCTGTTTCCTTCCAGTCTCCAACCCCTTGCCCCCGGTGTTCGTGGTTAGCCCTCTAAAGCCTGAAGTGTTCGCTGCCAAGTTGTCCCAACATCCGGACCAACATCTAGTCGCCTTTGTCTTGGACGGCCTCAGGAATGGCTTTCGCCTGGGATTTCAGCATTCTAAGAAATTGAAGTCAGCCAAGTCAAACAAGGCCTAAACAAGGCTAATCAACACTCCGAGGTCATTGACTGCTACTTGGCTAACGAGGTCTCCCTTGGGAGGGTTGCAGGACCTTTTTCCTCCCCACCTTTCCCTCACTTGCACATTAGCAGCTTTGGAGTTATCCCCAAAAAGGGGCAACCAGGCAAGTGGAGGCTCATAGTGGACCTGTCATCCCCCAGTGGGCTAAGCGTTAATGATGGAATTGACCCTGACGAGTTTACCATGCAATACATCACGGTTGATCAGATCATTCGTATGACCTCAAGCTATGGCTTAGGTGCCCTGATTGCTAAATTCGATGTCGAGACAGCATACCGCAACATAGCTGTCCATCCATGCGATCAATATCTCCTGGGTATGAGATGATGGAAGCACTATTATGTTGATTTAGCATTACCTTTTGGCCTCCGCTCTGCTCCATATATTTTTAATTCTGTGGCTGACATGGTGGAGTGGATTCTCCTACATACACACAATGTTTCTGCGCTGTCACATTATTTAGACGATTTTATTACCGCAGGACCACCGGATACTAACCAATGTGCTGAGAACTTAGCCACTTCCATGGCTGTTTGCCGCTCCTTAGGACTCCCACTCTACCCGGATAAGTGTATTGGTCCGTCCACACGTTTACTTGTTTTGGGCATTGAGTTAGACTCAGCGGCTCAGGTGGCCCGTCTCCTCTCGGACAAGCTCTTTGCTTTACAGGCGCTGCTGCAGTTGTGGCGGAATCAACGCTGGTGTATCCGGCGCGAACTGGAGTCCCTCATTGGCCACTTACATCATGCCGCCAAGGTCGTGTGGCCCTGTCGTACCTTCCTGCATCGTATGATCAATCTGCTTCAGTGTTTTCGTAAACAGGACCATCCAATCCCCTGAATTCTGAATTTCATCTGGATCTTCAGTGGTGGCTTCAGTTTTTGTCCTCTTGGCATGGCGTCTATTTTTGGTTGTTTCCCAGCATGTCGGCCTCCCCTGATCTCGAAGTTACATCGGACGCATCTGGTTCCCTTGGCTTCGGTGCCTACTTCAATGGGGAGTGGTTCAGCGGCACATGGGTTTCTTCTCAAGCCTCTCACTCTATTGCCTATAAAGAGTTGTTCCCGATCGTCATTGCTGCTCATGTTTGGGGGCCTTACTTTGCCAGGCGCCATGTTCTGTTTCGCACTGACAACAAGGCAGTGGTTTGTATCCTCAACTCCCAGGATTCCCCTGTTAATGCGCCTGCTTCGCCATCTTCTCCTTTGCCTCTCAACATGTTCCCGGGGTTCATAATTGCATTGCTAACGCTTTGTCCCGCTTTCATTGGCAGGAGTTCCGGAGGTTAGCACCCCAGGCTCAGTTGCTTCCAGTGTCCATTCCGCCTCATCTCCTGGAAGAATTGATCGGCTCTCATTAGAGCAGCAGTGCCAGTTCCTCGTAGCCCACGGTTTGGCTGACTCCACTTGGAGATCTTACGCATCTGGCCAGAGGAAGTTCGTCAACTTCTTTGCACAATTGGGCAAGTTGCATCCCAGTGGCTCTCCGTGCCCCACCGATGAATGGACGTTGTGCCTCTTGCCACTTTCCTGGCTGGATCGGTTCAGCACTATTCGATCAAAGTTTACCTTTCAGCGGTTCGTGCTCTGCATATCGAAGAAGGCTTCCCAGACCCTCTGGTCAACTGTCTACATTTGCAGCGGGTTCTTCAAGGAATCAAACGGACCCAAGGTTCCCCTGAAGCTCAGCGCCTTCCAATTACGGATCACATTTTGATGATCATTTTTGACCATTGCATGTTTTGGGCTGCTTGCAACCTAGCATATTTCAGCTTCCTCCAATCTGCTGAATTTACTGTTCCTAATTTGGCTAGTTTCACCCCGGCACTCCACTTAAGTGTCGGTGACATTTCGGTAGACTCTGACGGCAATCCTTCCTGCTTGCGAGTGTAGATTAAAGCCTCCAAGACTGACCCTTTTTGGAAAGGCTGCTTTGTCCACATTGGCAGGGGACGCTTCCCTCTGTGCGCCCTTCAAGCTGTTTTGGCCTACTTGGCAGTGAGAGGAAACTCGGGTGGCCCTCTCTTTCTTTTCCAGGATGGTCGGCCCCTAACTCACGCTGTTCTCACTGCTCGTCTCAGAGAAATCCTAGCTGGAGCAGGTGTGTCGGGCAATTTCTCCAGTCACAGTTTTCGCATTGGTGCGGCCACGGTGGCCCAACGGCGTCCCTGATCACCTTATTCAGGCCTTGGGTCGTTGGTCTAGTTCTGCTTACCAGTTGTACATTCACACTCCATCCAAGTCATTGGCTTCACTCTCTTCTCATCTCGCTGCTGGCTCAGTTGGCTCGTGACCCGGGTATACGCGGGAAATCATGTGGATCACAGGAAATCACGCGGACCAGTCCTCCTCAGTTTCTCAGGGTCGCTTGCGGCTTGCTTGCGCCTGCCTGCGGTGTCTGGCCAGGACTCCTTTAATCAATCGGAAAGTCTATGGCAGTTCCCGGGTTCAGTTCCTACATCCCGCAGAACCTTCTTCATGCCTCGCGGCCGGAGGAGCTGTGGCGGACCTTGCTTTAGTGCCTCCTTTTCACCTTGCCTCGGTTAGCGGATTCCTCAGTCTCATTTTCATGATCAGCTTCACGGTACTCAGGTAAGCGTCGTCCAGTGTCGCGTCTTGAACTGGGGGTGGGTGCTTGTGTGAGTTTGGGTGGTGGCGCAGTTTCCACATCATCTCTGTTCGTGGCCCCTTCGCCTTCCAAGCACCCTTGGGGTGGTCTTTGGGTGTTGGCCGCTCGCAGAGTTGCCGTGGAGGCCTGTGTGCTCTGCTCATGGCCTGTGGCTCAAGGCTCGTTGCTCGCCCCGGAATCGCTGCCCACTTTGCCAGGCACCATCTCCAAGCTCATCCATTGGCGATGAGTTTAAATGTGGCTAAATGTAATTTAGGCTAAGTTAAATTCAAGCCAATGCTGTTCAGCGGCGGTCAGGGAATCATGCGCATTGAGGTGACATACGGGGTTTTCTCGAATCGCACGTGCTGGTCATTTCTGCTGTGTGAGGTGCTGTTTGTTTCAAGCAGCAAGCGTTCAGTTGTTCCGCTTCTTCCCCCTTCCCTTCCCTCCCTCGTTGGTGGATTTGGTAAGTATCTCCACTGACTCAGTCAGTGTGACGGTGCCTGGTGGGTGGTGGCCGCTCGCAGAGTTGCCGTGGAGGCCTGTGTGCTCTGCTCATGGCCTGTGGCTCAAGGCTCATTGCTTGCCTCGGAATCGACGCCCACTTTGGCAGGCACCATCTCCAAGCTCATCCATTGGCGATGAGTTTAATTTCTGTTAAAAATATATTGGTACAAACCTCAAAACAGATTGGAAGAAGGAACATGTTCGTAGCCGCCATCTTCAAGGCCGCGCGAAAAAAAAATTGTTACAATGGAAACCAGTTTCCGCACAGCCAAATACGCGACGATACTTTGATATCAAACAAGCGCACAAGTAAATGTTACCTTTTGTCAGGCAATTTCAAACAGCTTTGAAAGGCTTAAAGACCATAATATTGGTTAAACGGCATTTAATTCAAAACCAGCCTAATCTCAGAGAGATAATAGTAAAGTAATCTTCCTTGATGTCTTATAGAAAAAATCACTTAAATGTATGCTTATCAAATCAAAACTGTGAAGGGTACCAGAACGCCATGGACACAGCAGGAGTCGCGTTGGTCTGTACTGTCAAACCCATTTTACACACATTTTACTCAAAACTGACATTTTTACAAACCTCCTTTGAGTTTTAATGGGCCACAGGTATTTAGAAGGCGGGCAACCGAAAAAAACCACGGGCAACCAAAAAAACAAAACTGGTTGGCCAAAGGGCAAATTACTAAGAAAGTAAGTGTCGAACACTGCTTAATAATATGCCTCGCTGCCTCACATATTTTGTAAAACTACCTAAAAAAACGAAGATGGCCTGAAAACGTTTGCAATTCCATGTTGACAGAGATTCTGACATATTTCAACATGCAATCACATCTATAGGCTTTTTGTGTGAAATGGATGTCCAGTTTGTGAGATGCTTCGTCTGACTGTGAAATTGCAGTCAAGTAAGCAAATTTACTTCGCTTTAGGCTGACCTTTTAAATAGTAAAGATTTTTGCTATTGTACCGAACTGAAGAGAGAGGGTGTAAAGATTGTCAGTCAAACAGAAAATGTTTGAAAGAGATTACTGTGCATGTAATTTCAGTTTTATTTGTTGATTAAAACTGTTGGTTATTGTTTGCAAGGCTATAAAATTTTGTTTACTGCATGCTGTCAGCTCAGGGGTTTGATCTGTTTGATCACTGTAAACTGTACACACTAATGACGATTGATTTTGTAATTTATGCAGAAGCAAAACTATTTCCATAAACACTATATACTCTTTTTTTATAAGAACATTGAGGCTGAGATTAACCATAATTCTAAGAAGGTATTAAGAACATTCCTCGGGCTGAGACTGAGTCGAATGAGAACTTTTTTATTTTGGTGTTTTTATTTTAAATGAAAGCGTGAAATAAAGGTAAAGAAATGTAAATTAACCCAATACTCAAGGACATATTATAACATAACAATGGGTTTCTTATTGCACTATGTATTGCTCAATTGATAAATCAACTAACGGCCAAAGTTTTCCTGACATAAAATTTAAGATTCTTTTAAATCATGGATGTAAGGAGTTTTGCTTGTATTGTAACATTTGATGAGGTTGATGTGCTTTCTGGGAGACAAGCAGATCTGTGATTTTGGATGTGCTAGACACTACTAACAAGAAAATAATAATAATTTGATTACTGAGTCCAATAATAATATGAATCCAATAGAAATTTGCAAGATGAAAACAACATAAATTTTGAACCGAGAATATAAAAAGTTACCATCAGCAAAAAACATTTTGCAAGATTTTTTGCTACGTTCAATTTTTTCTATTGTACTTTTGGCTGCACAAGTAAATCATTGATGTAAGGAGTTTTGCTCGCATTGTAACATTGGATGAGGTTGATGTGCTTTCTGGGAGACAAGCAGATCCGTGATTTTGGATGTGCTAGGCACTACTAACAAGAAAATAATAATAATTTGATTATCGAGTCCAATAATAATTTGAGTCCAATATTTGCGACATGAAAACAACATAAATTTTGAACCGAGAATATAAAAAGTTACCATCAGCAAAAAACATTTTGCGAGATTTTTTGCTATGTTCAATTTTTTTCTATTGTACTTTTGGCCGCACAAGTAAATCACAAAATCAAACGTAAAATCAATTTCAGCGGCCGCCATGATCAATCTGTGTCAAAATGATAGCAAGACACCAAGTTTTTGTTTTTGTTAGTTTGCTTTTTTTTCTTTCAAATGTTTGAAAGTTTGACAAGAAATGTGCAAATTCAACAGAAAGATCACAATTGCCTAAACTCTTGAGGTTGACCATTGCATCTGCAAAGTCAAAAGATCACGTTCCTAGACGAGGTTATTTATCACCCGTTAATTCCATCGTTTTGGAAATAGCAGCTGCTTTATTCTTCATCAGCGTAACAAATTCTCGCCAATTGCCCTTAGGTCGACAGTCGGTCAACAGCTGCACACAGCTTTCCTTCTGAGTATTGGGTTTCTTTCTACTGACAGTCAATCGATACTCAGTGAATTATCAGCAAAGTGTTGGCGAATTTTCGGCGAGTTATCAGTGAAGTATCTGTGAACTAAAAGCCATTGATGGCAGACACAAATCTTGACCAATTCACTGACAGCCTATTTTCCGACTGTCGATAGACTGTCAACCAATATGTTCAAGTTCGCAACTGAGATGAACTGGACTTGGTATCTATTCTTTGAAATTCCTAAATATTTCTTTTTGTCTCCACACATTCTCTACAGAAAATGTATTGCAGAAACAGTGTTTAATAAAATTATCTCTACAATAGCCATTCTCTCCAACTTCTGCTGCACCTTTTAGCGCATATCTTCTGTTTTGGAAAATTAAAAAATCCAAAATTACATAATTTTATCATGAATACTTTTCATCGTTTTGAACTTCCACACAAACCTTTGAATTTCTCTCCATCTTGCCCTTATTACCGATAATGCAATCAAGAACATGGAACTCGTCTATTGTAATGGTGGGGGTGGGGCTTTTTCTCGCATTTTCACCCAAAGTCTGCCCAGCATTGGTGGGGCATTTTCTAGCTTTTGTACCCCAGGGCTAGAGACTAACTTTTTAGCTTACTGGCCTTACGGTTAGTAACAGGTCTGATCTCACTAGCCAAAACTAAAGTTGCACTAGCCAGTCTCGTCATGCGCAGTTTCACTCATTTGTAATGAGTCAGAGTAGTCGAGCTGAGACATATCTCATTACGTCTAAAAACTATCATGAAAAAAATTCCACTTTTGCAAACACAGTTCCCACTTTTATTAAATATTCTCATGTGTTCAATCTCGTTGTATGAGTTTGCTCACTTATTTTTTCTTAATTCTCAAAATTCTGAAAACTTGCCTTTCATTAATTATAAATCACTAGAGAGTGAACGACTAAGGCATTTACATCTATTGTGATTAATAACTGTTTGTCCATACAAGTTTATATGTATTTTTTTCACAAGGGCAAAGTTTTCACTATATTTGCACTGGGGTATGGAAAATGCAGAATAAAGTAAATTAAAAATAAACCATAAATAAAATTACTTTTATTAGGAAATCTGTGGAAAAGCTTGTCCTATGATTATAAATTGGGCTTTTTCAGGTTCAATGTTAAACGTGAAAGCACCATTCTAAAAGCTCAAAATCTACTAGCCAAAATTGAAACTTCACCAGCCTGTGGCTAGTTGGCTACAGTTAGTCTCGACCCCTGGGGTACCCCATCCAAAACTAATCCCCACCTATATCCCAGGATCGCTGTTTACTTTGGTTGGTCAAGGTCTTAGCCTTTGGCGAAATGACTCAAGATTCAGCGAAACGACTTGTTTGTGAAACAACCCTATACGTAACCTTGAGATTCACATGATTCATCCACTATTAAAATCCCAACAGACTGCAGAGGAACGCAACACGTAGTTCCAATTCCCATCCTCCCCTGTAGGAATCAAACTGCTCACCCTGAGAGAGACAAATCGTTGTTCCCTGCCGTTATGTGCAAACACCGCCCGGCCGCCGTGGGACGTGACGTGCACATATTAATCAGCTACGAACTCGAGAATTACTTCAAATGGTCAATAAAATTGCGTCAGATAAATTGAAAAACCATTAAATTAAACTTACCTCAAAGAGTCAGACGACGATGCTCCCAGCGATAGAAGACAGCTTCTTGAAGAACTTGTTAAAGTGACCTTCAATTGCGTTGAGACTGGATCCATTCAACCAAATTTCCGAATTTTCACGGGCCAAATGGAACGGGCCTAACCTTAGACCTTTTTGCAGATACGGCGGCCATTTTGAATTCTATTGTTTCAAATAGCTATTATGGGATGTCTCGCTCGTCTCGCTCTATTCCCGCTTCGGCCAGCTCTTCGGCCAGTTTCGCGCCAAGATTCAAAATGGCGGATGTCGCTGGAGGATTTCGAGATTTATACAGAGAGGTACTGCTAAAAAAAAGGTCAAATGGTACGGATATTTTCGGTCGGACAGATCGGTCAAAGAGGACCACATCTGAAGGTGGACCACTTTGACCGGTGAATTTCCACTCGAACCGAGTTTTGGACTGAAATTTGGCTGAATGGATCGCGCCCGTACAAGCCGTACAGACCCAGAACGATCATAGACTGCAAAACAGTCGTATTTTTTGCGAACGCAAGCGACGCGGTAAATATTCAAACAAAAGGTCTGCAGCTTCACACGTCTTCACACGCGAGGATCACGCTTACGGCGCTTCGCGCCTTCCGAAAAATGGAAGAAAACGACTATTTTGCAGTCTAGAACGATCAGTACCACGGGTGTCATTTACAGCGTTTAGTCACGCGCATCCAAATTTGTCATGGAAACATTGATTGACGTCCACCAAAGAAGTTCATGACCTTGAAGCGTTTAACTTTGGTTCAGAGATGGGTTTTTTTTAGTTAAAAAATTTCCTTATTTGGATGCAGAGCTCTCAAGTCTCACGCATTTCGATGCAATCTCACGCTCTCACGCTGCCACGACCATTTCTCACGCATTGGCACTTTTCTCAAAGGTAACTCTTCCTTTTAAGCTTTCAGAAGTGCTCATGAATTCCGAATTCATTCTTTCACTGGCACTGAACTTCGGCCAATGTTCAATCTGTTCGTGTGCGACCAATTTTCTTGTTTCTGCATGACTTTCACCCGTTAATATATGAAGAATGAAAAAAAGGTCGTCGAGGGTCGCGTGTGACTGGTAACCGCTGTAAAGATAAAAGCCAAAGCTGTGCAGTGCAGGACTTAGGACTACAGTTTAATCAATGACAGGGGCACCCAACGAAATTTATTTCCACAATGCCCTCAGTAATAGGCACAAAACTTACAAGAAAACGCTAATAAAACACTTTTTGAAGTTTTTCAATTTTGCTGGAAAAAAAGGTGTTCCGCACTCCCAAGATGATTATGAGCAAAATTCCAGCTCCCAGCTAGTGAGGGAAACTCCCAGCCAGCCGACTTTGTGTCACTGTTTCCCAGGTAACAAAGAACCTCATGAATCTAAACCGCTTGACAAACCGGTGAAAAACAGGTTGTTTTTCCTCACTAATAACAGAATAATAACGCAAGGCTGGTTGTACGCCTATCAAGATATATATTTTTTGTTTTACAAAAATTTCGCGCGCTCTATACTGTTATAACAAGCGATCATGGAACTCTTCATATTTTTTCTAAATTTGGAAAAAGGAGTAATTTGTTTTATATTAGTCGGTAATGAATTCCAAAGGTTAGTACCAGTGTAACAAAGAGAACGAATACCATATTGAGTAGTTTGGATAGAAGGAACAAACAGATCTTGATTAAGCGACTGACTGGTAGCGTATGAATGAACAGAGGAGATTTGCTTCAAATACTCAGAAAAACAGAAAGTCGTTTTGTGAAACCACTGATAAACAAAGGAAAGGATTTCAAAGTGAATCATATCACAAAATTTTAACAAATCAAGAGATTTTGCAATTGGCTCTGAGTGTGATACCGGTTCTGAAAATGTCATAGTTCTAACTATTCGTTTTTTCAAGATAGTTACTGGCATTAAATTGACTTCGGATGCGAAGGAGACTAGCATTAAATAGGTTGGATATGTGAGACCCCATACATGAATACCATTACGTAAGAAAGGGATAGATTAGCGAATAATACGTAAGCATAGTAGGCATATTAATGTTAACATAGTACCTTCGTTTAGAAAGAATACCAACGGTTTTTGACAATTTAAGACAGAGATAATCAATATGATTCTTCCAAGGTTAGCTTTGAGTCAAAAGTAACACCAAGGTATTTTACAGTTGGAACTTGCTTAATCTTTGCTCCGTCAATTATCAGTTAAAAGACTAATGAGACAGTTTCAACTTTTTAGATTGAAAAAGAATATAATTAGTCTTAGGGACCCTTTACGGTCGCTCAAACAAGTCTAAAATAATCTCAAGAGGCCGTCTCAGTAGAAGGACTGCCTCTACAAATCTGACAGTAATGGAAAATCTCTGGAGCGGATTAAGAGCCACCTTAACTTCCAAGTGTCAAGGTAGCTCTGACATTAGCTCCTGGCATTTTTTCTATATTTTTGCGGTTTCCTACTAACTTTCCACCAAAGGGTGCGCTGCTTTTCGGCTGCTTTCACGCGTCTATGCGTTTACAAGAAGAATCACCTTGATGAGTGCTATAGGGTCAGTGCTTCTGGTAAGAGTCCCATTGATCTACAAGTTCGAGCTCCCTAAAATCAGAGCATGGCTTAAATACCCAGAAGACGGTTTCTCACATAATGAACGTTCTCTATAACGAATGCGCGGCTACGTTAAAAAATAATGAGCTGTTAAAGTGTCATTTTTTCTCCTTAGGACTGGCTTTTAAACGGTGAAAGGGTGATTGCGTGTGTTTCCGCCTGCCAATAGTAACTGACCCTAATCGTCAACGTGTACAATTGATACACTGTCATGTTTAACTAAAAGACTGAACATTTTCGGTCTCAGCTGGTGCGAGGAAATCAGTTCTTATCAAAGCTGGAATTGAATTTGGGGCCAGTTATTGGGTAGACAAAAATCCGCGTTGAACTCAACCCAGAATGAAAATGAACAGTAAAGGGAATACCTAACTTACATTCAAATGAGCACAAAGAGTCAGTGCATTACATGTATATTGTCTTAGCTCATTTTACAATTTAATGACAAGTTCTTCACTCTTTAAGCCTACAAGCGTGCTTTCAGTTTATGGGGATCGTAAGAGAATCCCGAGGTATCATCCGTGAGCTTGCTCTATAGTAGAAGAAAAATGGGTGGCAATCCAACGGCATTTAGCATTCACTGTTAAAACTTTTACGATGATTATTTCGTTTGACGTCAAGAGTCAACTTGCATCTGAAATGCACTCCTCCACAATCTTCTTCAGACTTGGATTTTCCATAGCAGCTGCAATTCTCTCCTTGTCATTTATCTGTTTGTTAACTGCAAGAAGAAAGAACATATTATCTGATTGGTCAGACGCTGACAATCTAAGAGTTTGAGATATTTAAATTCCCGGTAAGAGCCCATCCCATGGCAATTTGGGTTCATACACGTAAGACCAAGTTATTTTCAGACGGATTTTTCGCGAAACCAGGTCAACTTAAGTTATGCTTATATGTGGTGGTAAATAAATTATAAAAATCACCAAAAGTAACGTCCCTAATTTGTCCTCTATGCAGTATTCCATATAGCATATGCCGCAGTAGTGATTACACTCTACTCAGCTGCACACAATGCTTTCTTTAAGTATGATGTTATCAAGGTAAAGAAGTGATCATTAAGCCAATAAACTTTCAACCGCGAGAACGAAAGCAGGTGATGGTTATTTTCTAATGCATTTTGAGAATCAAGAATCAACATGCCAATCACGCGGATATTGTCTACACCAAACAACGAATGAGTGTGGACAATGGGATGCGAGGCCCGTGTAATGCCCTAACAACGGAGCTATGAGGCCACACGAATGGGAGCAGGTCAATTTGTTGGGCTCATGTGTTTACGTGAAAGTATTAATGAATGACTAGATAAGACCAAGGAACACTTCTATCTTTCGTCTAATAATATACCTTTCTTTCATTCATTAATCCTTTCACAGGAACAAATGAGACCAAAAATTGAGCTGCTCCCCACCCCCCCCCCCCCCCTTCCCGGCTGCCTCGGGCTGCTCCCAACTGTGTGGCTTCATAACTCAGTTGATAGAGCATTGCACCGGCATCGCAGAGGTCATGGCTTCAAGTCCTGTTGTAGCCGCCCGGATTCTATGAGAGAAAATAGCACAAATTGTCCAGATAAATGTAAGGATCACTTTTATCTTTCAATAACCTTAGGTTTAGGGTTTGTGTAATTTTTTTAGGTTGGGGGGGGGGGGGGGTGAATTCAACAGCTGTTTATCTTTGCTTTAGGGAACACTAATGTGAGGTTTCTCATCTGTATGCATATAAAGGAGTAACAATGAAACTGGAGAGAAGAGTAAGGGGACACTTCTTGACCCCTATTGAAATCAACATCATCTCATTGATAGCATATTTGCAGATAAAATTGAATATTCAGATTTTTTTAACACACTGGTCTTAAAAAATTGGTAGATTTAGGCCCAAAATTCCTTTTACCATTTCTTTTGTCAAAAGAAAAGTCAAGGGAAGTTAAGGTTTAAGTTTCATAATTATGGATAACCTCTGAAATGGAGGCCTACAGTGTAATAATTTTAAAGTCACAGAGTTTTCAAACTTCTACTGCAGAGCCTTAGATCAAATGGCTATTACAGCTAGTTAACTTTAATGCCACAAGATTATTTTCTCTTTACTCACTTTCATCCTCAGTGGAGTGTGTTCCCTTTGTGAGGGAAATGTCAAGCTACAAAAACAATATGAAAACTAAAATTATCTCCCAAAAGAGCTGATCATTAAACTGAAGCAAACTTGAAAGACATACCTTAAACTTATGTGGCAATGAACGCTCTAATTTCACCCTCAAGCATAATCCTGAGGAAAAAGGTAGAGTCTTAAGCATTATTGAACACATACACGTATCAACTATTAGAGAAATCTCTATACAGAGGCACTGGGTTGAGGTGTGGAAATTGGATTGTGTCAAACGACTTGTCCAAAGTAAATTGATCAATAATGGCACCTTAGAAAGCTTACTTTCCAACCTCCCTACAATCTACATGTAGCTTATTTACTTTATCAACTTCCTTGATACAACCAAAAAAAATTTGTGCTACTGATCACTGTATTTCTGATAACAGAATTTGATCCTTGCCAAAGAAGTTACAGCCAGGAACTTTGAAAAATAATGAACTGCAATTTTTTTTTAGTCACTTGGCGCAACCTCAAAAGGAAATGTTGCAAGCGTCAGTGGAGTCTCAAAAATAATATCAATGGGCAAGGAGACTCCACTGGCAGGGAGATGATGATGATCCCTGATGATCTGGACACTTGTAAGCTTGCTACAGTTGGTCTAAGAAATCCAAGTTGAAAAAATTCATTCACTCCTCTGACCCGTAGTTATATTAGACATACATTTCAGTCTTACAGTATGGCAGCACCACTTTCATATGAACCTCATCATATGACCGGGTTCCCACTTAAGGAGCCTACAGCTCACTAATGTAGAGCATCAAGATTAGAGATTGGAAACCTAACATCTAATTAGTCTTTTAAGACAAAGTAGATGGTAGATTTCATATCATAATATTATTATATTATTATAAAGAGTCAGGACATTCAAATGAACATACAGCTGTATATATATTTCACAGAAAGTTGATACAAGGGAATTATCGTGAAAAATCTAGCCATGCACATGTACTTGTTTTATCATCCGTTTGGGAAATCTCCTGTTTTCTCATCCACTGAATGCCAAAATTAATGTCATATGCCTTACCTATAAGAGTTGCAAGAGAACAGTGAGGGACAGTAGGAGTAAATTCTATCTTGATGTTGTATTCATCATTTCCAGTTTTATCAATTTTAATAAATTCTTCCTCAAGAACATTGAGCTCTTCAAGTGTCTGTGGTAACTCTGGGTCCTAGAACACAATAAATGGAAAAAAAGCAATCAGTGTTTTCGTCAAAACAAAATAATGCAGCATCAGCAAGTCAAAAGCTGTTCACTATTAAGCCAATGGGCATGATTCAAAGCAACAGAAAAAGAAATACAGATGCTTCTGGTCCTTTCAAAAACTACTACAATACGTATGTTATCATCAGACATGAACCCTCACATAACTCTAAAAATAGCATTTCCCTAAGTTTCATGGGTGTTTAGAGAGATTTCTTTCAAAAGACAAAACACAGCAGCTTTAATTATACTTACCCTAATATCTTTCACAAGATCTATGAAAAATAAATGAAAGATGTGTTATTTGTGAGCGAGTATCAACATAATCTGGATTTAAGGTGGCTCTAACCAGTTTCATGACTTTGAAGAGACACTCTCTTTGGAAAGATTGGCACTACACACTGGTACCAAATAAAACACCAATAATTGCTGAACCAGATGCGGTCATTATTGTGATGTAATACATGTAGGTTACCTTGGCAATTGGAAAGCCTAGTAGAAACACCCTATATTTTGGCAAATATCTCAAAAAACAACTCAGTGACCCCCATTTTTTATTGCTGGAAGGTGATCAGAAGGCCAATTCTGATTTAAGGTGGCTCTGAAATCGCTGTACAGAATTTTTTAAACTCTGCAGAAAGTTTGCAGAAATTAAGAGTAACAAAATGAGTAGTTGGAATAAAAAATGATCAATTAAAATAACTAAAATTTCTAACAACATTAATTAAATAAACAATCCTAAATCTTTAAAATTTTGTAACAATTGGAACAGATGAATAAGCTATACATTACAAATGTAGACGCCATACAGCACTCAAATAAATTAATTAACGATTGTCGGTGACCGCAATTCATCTGGT
>OX421448.1:46442391-46447391 GCA_949126865.1 Montipora capitata | reverse complement strand
AACTATATAAGGCTGCTTTGAATGATGAAAAGGTTGCAATTGATCTTATCGATTTTGGTAAATCGTTCCAATCCTTCGCTGCAGCATATTGAAAAGTTTTTTGTCCAACTGTTGTATTTGTAGCGTAGTTTTGTCTCTGAGATCTGTCCCGTGCAGACTTGATGGCCGAGGTAGATAGCCTTTAGTTGGTTTGGACAGTTATTATAGTCATTGATGATTTTATAGACCAACTGAAATCTCAGAAAACGCCTTCGATTTTTTAATGTTAAGAGTCTCAATTTAGATCTCATACTCTGAGTGCATGAAGTCCTGTTAGCTTTGAGTATGGTGCACATAACCTGATTTGGAGCCTTTCTAGGCTGTCTATCATTGAATTTGAACATTCCATCCAAACAGAACATCCGTAATCAAAGATTGGTAGCATCGTTTGTTTATAGATTTTCAATAGAACACTTCTAGTCAGGAAACTAGAAAGTCTGTTTATAAGACGGATTTTTGGATAAGTTCTTTTTTGAAAGATGCTCTTTCTAAGCCAAGGTACTATCGACGTAGACACCGAGATATTTATAGTTTGTAACTTCCTTGAGACGATGATTGTGAATAAAGACATTTAAATCATTAGAGTTTTTGAGACTTCTTTGAGTTCCAATCTTCATGACTTCTGATTTTCATTGGTGTACAACCATTTGATTACTTGATAACCATGAGCTAATGTTGTCATTAGATCTCCATTAATACAATTAGATGCTTTGTTCATATCTCCATCACTGTAATGGATTTCAGTATTGTCAGCAAACAAAATACAACTTGAGTGTTTCACTGCTGATGTAACATCGTTATAATGTGCGCAGAAGAGAGTTGGTCCTAAGACGGACCCTTGTGAGACCCCGTGTCAAAGTGCTAAAGATTTTGATTCTGGAGCAAATGAAGCATGAAGCCTTTCCTAAAGATAAAGGACCATACGCACAATACTGAAATCCATCTAAAAGACAAAGGGTCAATTGTCAGAAATCAATGCGAAGTTGCCGAAATACTACCTGACTATTTTTCCACAATTGCTGAAGGAATCGGGGGTAAAAGCGCCGAACTTCGATCAATGGAGGACTTTGAATACCATCCCTGTGTTCAGAAAATAATGGCGGAAACTACAAACCTAACGCAAGGCATTGAAGTAAGGCCTGTCACAGAAATACAAGTTAAAGATTTCCTAGAGTCGCTTAACATCAACAAAGCCACCGGCTGCGATGGTATTCCGGAAAACGTACTTAAAATTGGAGCAAAGGCGCTCGCAAGGTCACTTATGACCCTCTTCAACTCTTGTATAAAACAACAGGGCATGGCCAAGCGAATAGAAGTGTGGAGAATGGGCACCTATATTTAAAAAGAACGACAGACACTGCAAGGAAAACTACAGACCTATCACTGTCTTACCCTGTGTCAGTAAGGTTTTTGACTGCTCGTCGACAACTGCAAATTACGGCTGGTTTCGACAAACACTTATGTGTAAACTCATCGGCCTACCGCAAAAAAACTATACAGCTGCAAAACAACCCTAATCAACTTGGTGGAGGAGTGGAGAGAGGCCAGAGATAAACATCTTTTCGTAAGCATAATGTCGACCGATATGTCGAAAGCTTTTGATTGTTGAAAGCTGTTGAGCAAACTCAAAGCTTACGGCTTCCAGGATAATGTTGTTCAACTTCTCAAAAGCTATTTATCCAACAGGAAAAATCGTGTAAAGATGGGAAGCAATATCAGCTCCAGTAGATTTGTCAATCGAGGTTGTCCTCAAGGGTCTGCATTGGGCCCTCTTTTGTGGAGTGTCTTCCAAAACGATCTGTTCTATCATGTTAGGGGAAAATCAATGTATCAATGACCATCAGTTTTACCACACAGGTCGAGACTTACCTACTACTATATCCAAACTTAGAGATAGTACGGAAACAGTAACAAAATGGTACGACTTAAATCTGCTAGCTAGTAACCTTAAAAACTACCAGACCTTAATCATTGGCAATAATCATAACCATGAAAATAATATCGAAGAATGCGCAATCTTCGTAAACAAAGAGAAAATCAACACGACCGAAACTCTCCAACTTCTCGGAGTCACGATAGACTCAAAATTGAACTTTAATAATCACATAAGCATTATTTGTAAAAAAAAAGCCGGTCAAATTATTGGTGTGCTTATAAGACTCCGCAACTTGATTCCAACAGACGCAAAACTACAACTTTATAAAGCAGCCATTCTACCATATCTAACTTACTGCCATCTTATATGGCATTTTTGTAAATCTAGTGATAGTCGCAGATTGGAGAGGTACAAGAAAGAGGCCTAAGGGCTGTTTACAAAGACAAACACTTCCAGCTATGAACGTTTGCTGCAGAAAACTAAATTACCTATGTTACTAAATAGACGTCTACAAGACATATGCATTTTGATGTATAAAGTCAAACACAACCTAAGTCCTTTGAATATTTGTAACATCTTTCAGGAGCATAACTCTTCCTCAGTATTATTTAAGACAGTCCGACTTTTCAGTTCCCAGGCATAACACAGTAACTTATGGCAAACATTCATTGCACTATTTAGGACCCACAATATGGAGCAAACTGACAACTGCAGACAGATCAGTTACTTCGTTAGCCAGTTTTAAAAACCGTGTACGTAAGCGTGACCTTAGTTCTCTGTTAGATGATGGCTGCAGATGATGGCTGAACCCATAACCTCAGCGATCCGGTGCCATGCTCTACCAACTAAGCTATGAATCCTTACAGACTTAACTGATTAGAGTGTAATGTGAAGTGCTAGGTTTCTACCCCATATGAACCATGTGAGCGTTAACCCTACTCATGGAAATTGGCCCACACAAGGACAGAGAAAAACTCTGACCAGGGTGGGAATTGAATCACGACCTTCGGGTTAGATCGCCGCTGCTCTACCGACTGAGCTACAAGGTCAGACGAGACCAGGCCGTGGGAACTGAAGATGTTTACATCTAATGTGTGCCCATATGGTTAATATGTGCCCATAATTTGGGTATACGATAACCATGTTGCTCTATCAACGTTTTTATTAAAATCACCGTGTACTTTGGACAAGGAATAAAGAGCCGTCCGTATAGGAAACCGACGGTCTTAAGTTTGTAGAATGGCATAGTTAATTTGGGTATACGATTACCACGCTGCTATATTAACTTTTTTATCAAAATCACTGCGTAATAGGACATATAATGAAGAGCTTCTTAGCATCGCGTACATTTATTTTTTATTATTTTTTACTCTCATCTGAATCCATTTCGTACGGAAATTATATTTCTTGCATATTTGTCATTTCGGGAAGTTGTTTATTAATGGGTAAGTATTGGTTTGTTTGAACCCGTTCGCAGCAATTTCAACTTGCCGCGATTAGCGCGGGAAAATTTCGGACCCTAGTCGGTATCGTCGGTATCGCAAATAGCTAGAAGGTTCAGGGGCGCAATTAGCCAATCAGATTCAAGTATTTTGGTTTCCGGCCTGCTGGGATGCTTCAGAAAAAAAAGCTCTTTCTCGGTCAGTAATTTCTTTCCATCTTGTTAATTCGTGCACGCGGCTGTGCTACTCCTGGAGCAAACTGTACTAGGTTTAAGTCCATAATTTTAAAAATTCGATAATAGCAAGAAATTTTTCAAGAAACAGTGTGCGCTTTGAAAAAATTCTCTTGACAGAACGTGTTGGTACAGAAGGCTGAAAACGGCTTTAAGGTCATACAAAAACTCACCTGATTTTATTGGGCAGATTCATGGATTTGGCAAGAAACTCTCAAAAACTAACGACATATAACTTCATTCTACCATGAGATATGGAACGGAACGCAATTACACTCCAGACACATGCGCCCTGGTCATATTTCTTACATTTTACCTGAAGAATTCTCTATGGTGAATCCAGTTGGGCAAAACTGTAGTTGCCTGGAATCTGCTATTTCAATGTATGATCTACACGCTCAACTCGTACTTAGGTAATTACTTCTTTGGAAAACTTGCAATCTCAAACTTAACTCGTATAACGTATGCAAATAATATTTATTTATATTCGCCAATGACAATGACAATGATAGTTAGCCGGGAGAAGTATCTCACTTGGCTTGCTTTAGTGTTCTGTGGGTTCTATACCGAGAATCAACAGCTTGTCTGAATTTTGCTCTTGACTGCATGAGTCTTCTAGTCTGACTGTCGTAACCTCCTAGTAATTTGCCACATTTATTCCAAAGATTCTGTGTGTTTTTAACTTCGGGAATCATAGATTGGATCTGTGTTTGGAGTTTGTTGTTTTGAAGACGGGTAACCAATCAGTTTTTATTACCTTTTCTTGTGGAGGAAGGAAAGAAGCATTTTCTTTTACCTAGGATTGCTACACACGCCAGTGGTAGTTGGTGGGCTTACAAGCATTTTCGTCTCCAGAGTCGGCTTTTGTTTTGGTCAGCGCCATGAACACGGACTCTAAACGCAGGCAAAAATTCGCGCAGTCGCGGTAATGGTATAATGTCGTAACTGTTGACGACAGTTATTGTTTAAAATTTCCGAGAATGGGCAGAAGAGCTAGAAGTCCGAGATTCGCAGACTTCCTACTTTGGCTGTAGCCAAAGTCTGTGTTCCTGTGTTCGTAGCGCTGACCGAAGGACTCTAGGGACGAGAATGGGCTACAAGTTTGCAAAACGAAACCTGCGCACGCTTAATTGATGTGAAAGAGAAAGAAAGTTTTCGAGCTGCTCTTTTAACATGTTTCTTAATATGGTCGTTCCAACTGAAATTTGTGTTTATTAAAACTCCAAGTATTTTTGTACAATGTAGTGCCTTGTTAAGCTTTGCGCCATTACAGCCCGAGGCCCGGTCTTAAACGATCTCGGACCAAAAAAAAAAAAAAAAGATAGTTTCTGTAATTGTTTGAATAAGCGCCGCGGAACTTATTTCATTTTTCAAGCCTAAAGTGAGGCACTTATTCGAGAGCAGCGCTTA
>OX421448.1:46427391-46434891 GCA_949126865.1 Montipora capitata | reverse complement strand
GAACGCACCCTTAGGGCGCGTTCGATTGACCGTATTCCGGAATAAGAATACGTGGAATGATGATTAAAACGGTATGTTTGGCGCGTTTCGAAGCAGCAAGGATAATAAAAATATGTTTAAAATAGCATTTTAGCAGATGTTTGACAATTTTAATGTGAATCTCCGTAAAACGAAGGATTTTTAACTTATATTCCATGTATTCTTATTCCGGAATACGGTCAATCGAACGCACCCTTAATTTGTTCCCTCGAATTGGGTATCGGCATTTTAGGTATTCATACATTACGAGATGTTAAAACTTCTTCTGGATGTAGCAGATTTAATGCCATCGCAATGCCCTCCTGATATCAGACTGTTTATTCGCAGTTGTTTGGCATATTCGGTTTTTTGGCCTCGTACGGCAATTGCATAGAAACTTGTACGAGTGACCGTCGAATCTGATCTCAATTTGAGCTCTAAAATCTAGTATGGTTTTAGGTCACTTTGGTTCTAGTGTATGTGTCGTGCGATTAAAATCAAATGTGATAATGGCGAACAAGGAAATTTACCAGTTAAACGGCGCAGAGAACCGGCAGAGTACACTAGCTACTCGTTGGTGAACACGACAGCTGACTACGATACAGAGCCACTGCAGCCAGTCAGCGATTGTTTTTATCTTTATATTGTGACGTCCGTCTACGGGTCCTACTCTCTGCAACAACTTATCCATACTTCGCATGAATGAGTTAACACTAAATGAGTACCGCTGTAGTTAAATTGGAGATAGAAGAAAGGTTACCCTTATCAGAAAAAGCAGTGTTTTTTAAGCGCAAATTTAAATTGCTTTCTCGACGGTTTTTTGTGCGATTAGAGTCAGTACTAACTCTGGTGGGATGAAAAGTGAACGTTATCGCAAAGGTAACATGCTTTGTGCACTAGTTGTCATTTTGGTAAATACCAGGAATGATCACCACTTACTTAAGTTCTGTAGCTGCAAGCACTGGCCATATCTGGAGCAGGGTACCAAGAGAAAGAAGCTGTTCAAGGGACACGCTCTCGTTGAGAAGGGCTTCAAACAGTTTGTGCCTCTTGGTGTCATTGTCGATGTCTTCTGGTGCGAGCTGTATGAATTGACAAATCAAAGTCCAGGAAAATGAACCAATACTTCAACACTGTTGCAGGGATTTTAAGTTAATCTTCCTGTTCACAAGTTACCAATCTGCGTTGTGTTGTGGCCCCCTTCTCTTGCCCTTATCAAAGCCGAAAAAGACCGAGAAAAGAAAGCAATACTTACATGTCGCTTCCAATTCGACGATACAAGGGCATCGGTTTGATAAAACAACAACAGAAAAGTGTCCTCTCCACTGAGATCAAATGATTCCTCTATTGCTCGAAGAATGACACTCTTAACAGAAGCTGCCACAGCAACATCAGCGCAGAATGGTTGCAGACACTCAACTATGGTCTCTTGGTTTGCCATTGATCCTCCTTTCTGCACGTGAATGCTCACTGTATTTATGATTGTCTGTAAAACGTCTATTGGATCTTTGCCGTCAACCAATGGGAAAATGGAATCCGCTGACGGACTGAAAACAAAAAAGGAACGTCTCCAATTGACGCATTCATATTTTTGTAGCTGTTACACTGGATTCCTTTCTGTTTGTCGCCATTTTAAAATAAAGCACAAGGACGAGGAAGAAAACAAATACGGAAAAAATAAGTGCTACCGGGATGGACCAAATTGGTTCAGTGTCCGGATAGACATAAAATATCCATAAGATGGAGTCAATAAACCCTTTTCCGTCTCAGTTGCTTCTCCGTGATCATTTTGATTACCTATGGGTATTTTTGGCCACTTCAAAGTTTCAAAGGTTTCAAGTTTATTTAAAAATACATATATATAATAAGAAAGAAATACACTTGCCCGCAAATAGCAAAGGCTTATCTAGGCGGGTAGTGTTAACATTTCCTCTTTGGAATAAAATATACAGAAGTCCAAAAAAAAAGTTGATTAAAGCTACATTAAATGGCATCAATTAACAAGAACGTACCAGAAATAATAACTTGAAACATTGTGATTGTTTATGTTATAGTGTTCAATTACATCTTAAAGGGAAACTGTCACGAGAAGCGCATGCGCTAGCGTCTTGTGAAAACTTGAAAAGTGTTAGGTTAACTTTTTTCAAGTTGAATCGACAAATTCAAAATGGCGTCCACTGGGGAGGGCCATGGTGGACAAAGGAGAAACTCCGGCGAATATACGTGACTCACGCGTGAATCCATGATGGCGGCTAGAATTTTCCGTGGGCTCGAGAGCAAACAAACTCGAGCATGCGCAGTTCATGACAGTGCCCCTTTAACAGTGATGTCTAGTTAATGAGAATTGAGTGCAGAGAGTTCAAGTCTTTAGTTGGGGGTGGACATCAACATAAGTATCCTCATGAGCTCATAATTGCAGCAGTCCTTTCTGGAAACACTTTTTAAAAGGAATTTTACTTTTTTTACGACGTGCTTCTGGGATTTCATTCCATATTTTACACCCAAGTCGTGAAAAGGAATGGCTCTGTTGTGTCAGTCTTAAAACTTTTATGTAAAATTTGCATCCCTACTCAGGGAATCGGGTGGTCTTCCTCGCGGCCACGCAGACAAGAATCGGAACGGTCCAAAGTAATTCTTCAACTATAACACCTTTGCAAGAATACCTGAACATGATCCAAAGAATTGGTTTTCGTAAACATCGAACGGAGAATAAAAGGCGACTTTTTTCAGTTTTGTTCCTAATGCATCGAAATACACAAATGCTGGTAAAGACGACAAACTAGAAATAAATTGTTGCGGCTCGCTGTATATAACACCGACTTGACCTCAGACCCGGGTTGAAAAAACTTTATTCATGAGCAATCATGTGAACGAAAATAATTATCCTCAAGGCTTTTTACTGTCTCAGATGCAAATTTCTCTCTAAGTGAAGCGTAATGTTTTCAAATACAAAATACGAAACAAACCTGAGGCATTTTAAGACTTGTGTAAAGGTTTCCTGAACTATTTTGTCCACTCTTCCCTTTTGAGGTTTCTGTCTCGCAGCAAGCAGGAAAAGTTCATTGACTGTCTCTAAAGATAACCCACCAATTATTAATTGGGAAGCTAGCTTGCAAATCTCATCAGGCTCTGAACGGGACAGATCATAGGCCCGAGCATGCGCTGTACTCATGTCCTGCAAAGAAGGAATTTGCAATGAGTCGCTCATCCGGAGGAAACAGATTTCATTTTATCCAAGGATGAGTTGTACGATGCAAGATTAGCGCGAAGTGTGATCCAAATCCAGAAACAAGTTGCCAAACTACAAGACAATTTTTTTTTTAAGCCGATAACCCTGTATCAAGCTATTCGGTCAAACGTTGAGCAAAAAATCCTCACTTATTTAAAAAAATAAAATAAATCCAGAACAAGACACTCCTTCAGCGCAAGAAAAAATTGTAACTATGAATATGAAAAATACAATCCGGTTACCCTATCAGACGTTCGCGAAAGAATATTTTCTTGCTATCACATACTGGTATACCTTATCGTGTTCAGCCAATTCATCAATAAGAGTATCAGCAAGAGATTCTAAGTGTCTGTACGACTGCTCCAAATGCTTTGTCAGTTGCTCAAAACTCTCAATCTCTATTGAGGTGCTGTGAAAAAAAAAACACCGAATTATGTTGAAGACATAAATAAGGCAGCTGCAAAGGGTGGAATGAGCAGGGTAGGTCAGCTCTAGCTCGGTTATCTCTATTTTTCATACCGTTGTAACAAGATATGTTCCAGTTGTTATCCACATTGTTATGCAATTCATACCAGACATTCGCATTTGCAACAGTGGCATAAACCAAAAGAGGTTACAAACTGAAAAATGTTGTTCCACTAACTCCATGAATTACAGGAACTTTAACAAAGAACCGCTAATTGGTAAGTTCAATTTGCCATGACAAATGCTTAGATGCCTTTAAAAGAAAAAGCTGCGAGCCAAAGAACACACACAGTGACCACAACCTGTTTTCCTGAGTGTCGCTGATTCCCTTTTTGGTTAAAGCTGCATCCTGTTGCCGCGCAAACTTCAAAGCTCTTTTTACAATTGCCAGTCTGCTTTCCGCATTTATATTGTTTACTGCTGATTCACTGAATGTTGCAGAATCAATGAACTCTCGAATTCCTCCAGGAGAAAGACGAGGGAGCATTTTGTGGCAAGCATCATAACGTTTACTCCAATCAACCTGTGACAAAAAGCCAATAACAATTATTGTGACATTATTATTGCGATGCTTTCGAATTTTCGCGCCCAATGTGCAAGCGCGCGTGCTTTGTCCCGCCATATTTTTCCCGCACATTGTCTATTTTCGTATTTATTGCTTTCGTTTTGCATTTTCTCTGTTCTTTCACGGAAGTCACTGTCACGCAGTCGCTGTTTGTGCTGGAGGTCGGGCAGCTATTTTACAGTCATTTGGCCATTCAGTCAAAGAAATTGCCAAATTGTTTACAAAGATCGATTGATGGGTGAACAAGAAGTCAAAAAGGAAGTCCTCTGAGGACAAACCAAGGAGTGGACGGCTGTCCAAATTTGACAAACTATACGAGAAATGTAAGCAAGAAAGCTAAGTATAAGCGTAATAAGTCAACAAGAGAGATTGCTAAAAGACTTCAACATCACAATATCACGTTTCGAGCGCAACGGTTGACCAACAAAGGGTGGAAAGCTTTCAAGCGAAAGAGGATACCACTGTTAAGTGAGAAGCAAAGAAGGCCTCGTTTGAAATTTGCCAGGAAATACTCCAAGCTCTTGGCAGAGGATTGGGAGAACTTCTTATTCTCAGATGAGAGTCGTAAGTATCTAGTTCACTACCCGAATCCAGAAAACCACATCGTATTGGGCTCTCAGGAGTTTGACATTCCCCTGGCATACCAGGTGAAACAAAGTGCGAAGGTGATGGTGTGTGGAGGTATAACGGGTCGTGGTCTGACAAAGTTTCATATCTTATCAAGTGGCCAGACCTTAACCTCCAAGTACCAAATCAAAGAAATTCTAGAAAGCATAAGTGAAACCGTTAACCTCAAGGTAGCAGGTTACAGACGGACCCACGAAAAGAAAGCTGTTTAGCTCAAAAAAGGCAATGACCTTTGTGCAGGACGACGCCGGCGCACACTTCAAATGCGGGTTAGACATGGTATCAGAAGAACTTGCCAAACGTTTACACCCATGGATGACTTGCTGGCAAATCACCTGATCTGAACATCATTGACGAGACAACGGACAAAGATCCAGCCCCTGAAACACTGGACAAGCTGAGAAGGCGACTACGGTTCGGGCGGAATAATGCCAACTCTTGACACCCTTCAGGAGCTCGCGCGTTATTATGCCCCGCCACTTACAAAATATCAGTTAAAAAATGGAGGCCATTCTGGTGGCTCAGTTGGTTGAGCACCGGGATGTTACGCGGGACGCCGTGGGTTCAACTCAGGGTCTTTAAATAACTGGGGAGAAAGTGCTGCCTTTGTAACGACATCTGCGAATGGTTAGACTGTCAAGTCTTCTCGGATAAGGACTACAAGCCAGAGGTCCCGTCTCATAACCCTTGGGTATAAATTCTGTGGGACGTTAAGGAACCCACACACTATTAGACAAGAGTAGGGCATGGAGTTCCCGGTGTTGTGGTCTGATCTATGGATATAGAGGTTAGGTGTCAATTCGCCCTTGTCATAGGGCGGCCATATTGTCCCGGGAGACCAAAAGAGCTTTGTTTTACCACGCCAAGCCTCGCAGTGGAAACCATGGGGGTGACGCTTGGCTTGGTCTCCCGGGACAATATGGCCGCCGTGTGACAAGGGCGAATTGGGACGAAAGTTCTGTTCCTTTCCCCTGCCACTCCATGAATTGTGGCGAATAAAAAAAAAAAGAATTAAACTTAATATTTACGTTATTCGCTGTAAAATCAATAAGGAATAACATACTTAAGTTTTACAAAAGGTACCGGTAGTTACAGTAATTACTGAAATATAAGCGAACAAAATATCGGAACGAGTTTTTGAAACACCCTGTATATGTCATACCTTTATGTCATACCTACAGACAATAGTTTTATGCATGCAGAAGTGACGCTAACCAGCAGAGAAGAGGAAAGAAGACTGCCAACCGCAGAAACATCCTTTGATTTGCCGCTCATCCAAAGAAAATGAGTCAGTCCTCTTGTCTTTACAAGTGCAGCTCAGGAATATGCATATTAAGTTAACAATTATCAGATTCGGTTTTTGCGTGATAGCGATAATTATCAAGACCTCAGTTTGTGTTATCCGCCTCAGCCTTCGGGCTCGGTAGATAACACAAACTTTGGTCTTGATAATTATCGCTATCATGCTCAACCTGACATTCAATGCCAAGGTCTAATGTTCGTTATCCCGACATATATCTAAATTGTCCTACAGAATGGTCCGTCAACAGGTGAAATAATGTAAACGAAATGTGAAAAAAGGGTGTGACAAAGTTGAGTGATAAATAAGACGAACAATGGGCACATCATGCACTTACTGGTTTCTCGTCTTCTCCGTCTTTGTTCCTCTGTTGCCCTTTCCAAAACAATTTCTCAGTGTAAGCTTCAAAAACACTAGCAGGTTCAATGCAAGTACCATCCTGAAAGAGAATTGAGCAAGAATTCATTGTTATCTGATGAACAGGCCTGAACCATTGTGCGAGATTACAAACAATCTTCTCGGGTTGTGTGGAATGCATATTGCAAATATTGCCTGAGATTTTAGTACGGCCTGATGACCAGAAATGACAACTGGCCTGCTTCCACATTAAAATTATTAACTGTTCCAAAAAAAATCCATCTGCCTTATAAAAAAACAAATCTTTTTTAAATTAATAGGTAAAAACATTTCAATAGTACCAAACCAAAAAAATGTGCACCAGAAGTAATGATCATGCAACCTGCGACTCTCACGCATTGATTTGGCCCGCATTCATGGACAGAATTCGGTGAAAATTTCTTGCCACTCACCGAGACAACTAAGGTTACAGGCAATTTTGAATTTTACGTGATAAAAGGCAATGACACCTCGAGAGAAAAATGAGCGAGAGTTTAAAGCCTAGTTTCCATATGCGCGAAACTCCGTCGCAGACAATTGCAAACACCTTCCGATAGTTTGATCAGTTCACGGCAACGGCAACGAGAACGCCGCTGTTAAATGTGAATTCGTGTTATTGTAATCGCTTCGCGACTACAAAGGTGTGGCAAACCCTCAAGAACTTAACTAGTACGAAAGCCGCTCAATTTAGAGGATAAAATGACAATTTATCTTCAAGCGCTGACGTTCTCCCTAAAACCTCAAATTTGGCCATTTCACGTTGTTGTTTTGCTGACGACGGCAGAGAAATAGACAAAAATGAAAAAATGCAAGTGTAGAGGGTGCAAAGCTATTGCTCACTAAATATGCAAAATTGTGACGTTCTCGTTGCCGTCGCCGTTGTGGTTGTTGAAGCTCCCT
>OX421448.1:46372391-46417391 GCA_949126865.1 Montipora capitata | reverse complement strand
TAGGGTATAATTAATATAATTAGGGATCTTCTTGTATTAGGTATGTTCTGCCTTATTGCTGGCCAAACCACCTCACGGAGCAGATAAACCGTACTTTTCAGTTCAGGAACTGTCATGGGAAGTTCTTTCGTTGTTTTTTATGTATCCATGGAAATAACCCTAGGGCAGTTTTCGGTCTTGGGAAAGCGTTTAGACACAAAAACGTCCTTGCCCGTGGGCAAACGCTATTTACCCATGGGTAAAAGGGCTAGTGTAACCACAACTAATGATATCGTTGGAAAAAAAGCATGATAATCGTGTTGCATTTTAGCAACTTTGTTTGAAGAGCGGCAAAACACTGCAACATCTGCGTCGAGCAGAATTGTTGGTCGCAATGTTCGATCAAAAGCAAACTCCATCCAACACTTGATAGAACAAAAAATGTTGGACGAACATCTTCCAGCATGGGTGGCCAAACGGTCGAATAACGTTGGATCGAGCAACATTGGAGCATTGAATCCAACTTAGTTCCATAGTTTGGTCAGGGCTTAAGCCGTTCTTGCCTTGACAACGATATGATATGACCAAATTCGCGACTATGTGAAAAATGCGGGCACCTGGCAATAAATGTTCAATTTTCTCTCCAAGCATCCAATTCGTTCATACCAGTTTTATTCCTGCAATGCTGATAATATTTTCCATGGCGAACGACTTGGAGTAATCGCGAAATTATTACAATAACTGGAAATTATGTTTTAAGATAACGTTCCCGTAGCCGTCGTCGTTGCCCTCGCTTAAGCGCCTTATTACCAGCCAAGTTCGACCTCTTTCAGTGTCGTCAACTAATTGACATTTAAACACATCATTCAAAAGATTATGACTTATTGTGTAGGCAATATTGTACCTTCAAGCTGCCGTCTTTCTCTTCACACTGCTCCAGTAGCATGTAGTAATAAATCATTCTTGCATGTTTAGTACCATCAATTGTCACGTAAACACTGCTTTGCATCCTTTCTGCAACCTAAAAAGGAGCAAAAGGCTGTAAACTGTTACGTGAAGTAAATACGCGGGAAATTAATAAAAGTAAAGTACTATTCTGATAGCACGGCTATCAAATAATAGATAGACCATTAGAGCAACGGAGTGGACACCAGGAGATTGGACCAGAAAACAGGGCCGTCCAAAAACACGCTTGAGGGATGACCTCACCAGACAGCTTGGACCTGCATGGTCGAGATTGGCTAAGGACGGATATCTATGGGATCATTCCAGGGAGGGGTTCCTCCGTCAGGAGCGAACTTAGCCCTGTTAATGAATAAATGAATGAACTATTCGACTGTTTGCCGAAGATATAACTATGATTTTCCTACTTATAACATAGAGGGAAAAATTACTAAACCAATGAACATTAAAACGCGAGTCACTTGCCTCTGCTTAAGAATTGAACGTGTTGTTCGTGTCAAGCGGACCAACAGGAGCATAGGTATTAAATAACAACTGCTCAGTGGTGTTTTGATATTGCACACTATACTGTAGCACGGTACACGAGTGCATGGACCAGAATTCGAAATTTCACTTGTTTCAAGGACATCAAAAATAGGAAAGAAAGAACACTGAACTAATTGAACGATAAAGACGGGGTTTTTGCAACGGCAATCACAACAGAGATACTTTTTTCCTTCATTGGATTGTTGCACAAGTTCCCACCATTTTCTGTTTTTGCCGCTGGTAGAAAAACCGGAGACACGCTCATGCTTTCTGGTAGATCTGGTTCGGAATTGTAGAAGCGCAGAAAAAAAAATGTTGAGGAAATACACAAAATAATGCTAATATACTAGGCGAGTACTCACGCCGAAAATTTTAATGACCTTCTTCGGTAGCTTTTATTGAGTTTTATATTTCAATACTGCAAAATATTTTAGAACTTCTCAGATCGTTCCTTCAGCTTTCTCGTTCAAACTATTGTTTTGTTTTCGGGTGTTTTTTACGTTACATAAGACCTACCTTTAGAACACACTTTTCCTTTGTCATTTAACTATTTTTAATGTCTCTTCTGAAGTGCTAGTCACTGCAATTGATGTAAAATGTAATTTTGCCTGACAAATAAATGCAATTCAGGGGAAAATACCAAATATAGTGACCGAGCTCCTGGAGGGGGAACTGGAAACTAGACATGGCCTTACGACGCCCACCTTTAAATTTCATGATTTCCTTAGCGAGTAAAAATAATCATGTATAGAAACAAATACTTAAATTTGTCGGACAGGTTTTTCGCAAATAGGCCACTTTGGAAAATACCATAATACTCTTTGTTTCTCCCCCCAAATTTTGCATAAGCATTGTTTTTGTTTTCTGTTGGGACAGTTGTAAGTCCCAGGAGAAACTGGAAACAATGCTTATGCAAAATTTGGGGTGACAAACAAAGAGTATTATGGTATTTTCCGAAGTGGCCTATGGTAAAAATGTCTATTTTCGTTCATTTCGATAATAACTGAAAAACTGATAGATGTCCATGAAGTTCGCTTAGGGCTTAAAATAACTATTTACAAGGCTAAAATTGTTTTAAAAAACCGAACGTTTTCGACATTAAGTGATCACATACCCTGATGATGACTTAATGTCGAAAACGTTCGGTTTTTTACCTTTTTTAAAAAAAAATTAGCCTTGTAAATGGTTATTTTGTCTGATAGATCATTTAAAACAATGTTGACGGTTTAGTCTTTCATATTGTTTAATAATTCCCAAAAATTTTAACCCTGGTCGTACGGCTAGGTTTTGAGAAAAAGGCCTTTGAAATGTCTAATTTCCAATCCCACCTCGAGGAGCTCGGTCACTATATTTAGGATTTTCCCCTGGTTTGCATTTATTGGTCAGGTAAAATTACCTTTTACATCAATTGCAGTGACTAACAATTTAGAAGAGACATCCTATTGCTTCAATTTCACAGATTTCAACATTTTCATCTTTTTCTTCAGATGAAGTAAGCCATCTTAAATGTAGAGCACATCGCCCAGCAGATTCTGATTGCATGTGCTTGAAGCTGAGCACTCATTTGGAGCGTGGATGGGTAACAGGGAACAGCGTGACACACACACGAGAAACAAACCTGTTTCTTTTCGCGTACCTTTGCTTGGAAGTTTGTTTCAGTTTACGTTGCTTACGTTGCACCGGTTTACATCTAATTTTCGTATGCTTTCATCGTACATGTAAAGCACTATGTTTCGAGTACAAAAGTTCTGCAAAGAAGTACTATGAATTCAGTATTTAATGATAAGGGGAAACATACTCTTTCGGAAACTCCACGACAGTGCAAGCAAAACTCTACCCACGACGACAAGTTTCCGAAATGAGAAATAAAATAACTGTTCACCTTAGAAGGATCCTGAAGGAGTGCGCTCATCATTTCCAATTTGTTGACTTGTTCTTGAATCTGTTTGGTCGATAAACTGAAATTGAAAGCAAAGAGGTATTTTTATTTGTAAACGTTGATTCCTGGACCTAGTATTCGTTAATACAGTAATGATCAGGGGTATACATCTATTTATATCTGCCTTACCTGACATCCAAAAAAAGGCATTCTAAATGAGTCATAAGCATTTCCCACTTTGAAACCTCATAACGGTCTGCCAAGGACATGGCTGTACGGAACACTTCTTCCTCAACGGTCCTGTAAAAATCGTATGGACCCATCAGCTGTGCAATAAACAACGACAACGACAACATTTATGTTTTAAATATTTAAATACTATACGGGTTTAAAAGAAACAAAGTGAATGCAGTCGTAGGATGAATATGGATCAGAGACTGACCTATGACTGAGATTTACTGGCACATAAGCGCTCTTGCTTGCTGAAGAATGACCGAGAAGTTCAAGTGGAACACGAAATTTAAGCGAAAGAAGTGCGAAAAATGTCGAGTTCATTCTGCAGCCAGCAAGGGCGTTTATTCAAGAAGTTGAGTCTCTAATCTTCAAATGTTTAAAGTGACCCTGCAAAAACTGAACAAACAAAACTGAAACACATGATTTCATTTCCTGTGCACGGAGAATGGCACACCGTAACTGTGTCGTGAAGTTGCAAATATTCATCTTTAAAGCAAAGTATCGAAACATGTCTGGCGGTCCATAGTGTTCTTGGAAGCCATTTTAGAGACATTTACCAGTCTAGTTTGTGCATTGCCTCTTGAGGAAGGTGGACGAAATTCCGTAACATGCGAAAACAGTGCACAATTGGTCATTAGCGCATTGGCATTGACCAATGAGATTCCAGGATTTCCAACAGTGCAGAAGTTTGAATATAAAATAAAATTAAATACTATAAATAAATCAATACCAAAGCATATGCCTTTTGACTAAACTACACTTCAAACACAGCAAATTGAAAATGAATCACATTATGCATATCTGGCCTTTGCAGTGATGAGCGGGCGAAAGGGCTGATTAAAAACAAGCAAAGAAGCTTAAATTACATTAAAAGTGCCATATGTATGAAGACTTAACTTTACACCACTTTACGCTTACATTGCTAGTCCAAGGATGGTCTCTCGTTTATATTCAGGGTCTTGGGCAAAGCGGCCAATGTCAACTCCTGCAAGTGCAGCATGATTTTTATAAGGACAAGACAATAAATGCCACGTTTGCTGATTCGCCGATGTCAACCTTCTAAAAATACACAGAACTACACTTCTTCCTGTGGTCGAAAGGTCCAGAGCCGGGCAGCTGCGAGTTAAATTCACAACTTTTTGCTAATGCGTTAGATTTCACTTAACATTTCGTTTTTCTTGATTTCACTGACTTTTCCTGATTACAATGGAAAATTAGCGTTGGGATAAATATCCCGTATCTTGTAAAATATGGTTCTGGTAAGGGATTTTTTTGTCATTTCAGCCCATCGGACAAGTGATGCAAGTTCATTCATGCTATTGAATTTGCGTGAATTTCTTTGCTGAGGTGTAATTCGATACTAGCATCCTATTGGCAGACAAAACTAACGATTCGGCTACAGTAATGGTTACTGGCTGACGACTTTGATTTTCTCACGGAATCATTTCAGGCTGACTGCTTGACATACCCTTTCCCAAACTATGAAGAAGCTGCCCTTGGACGAAGTCAGCCATTCGATTGTGATACTGAATCAAAACGTTAACCCAAGATTGGGTTTCTTTAGGCCAGTCAGCGTGCACACCAGCAGCTACGTGATAAATTATGTGATCAATCAAATCCGAAGGCAAGAAATGATAAACGTCAGCTTGACTGTGACTTTTCACCCACGGCTGCAGGGCATTGTAAGTGTGAAGGGCAAAACAATATGCTGCTAAGTAAAGACACAAGTAGCTATTGCCAAAACTGCTGAAAAATTCATCGACCTGTTCTGCCTGAAATAGAAAAGGCAACATTAATTATGCTTCACACAAACGTTTGGTTGTACCATACAGTTAAAAGGCAAAGTAACTATTATCATTTGTAACCGTGTTTTACTGAAAAGTATGATAAGATTACCTCAGGAGCGAATAATGAACTAGACAAAAACATAAAAAAATGTGTCGGTGCTGTCAGTTTAAAGTTTAAAGCTTCCACACCTTTTACCAGTTAGCTCAGTTGAAAACATGTCGTTTAAAATACAACTCTACACTTACGTGTAGATGTCTATGCAAACCTTGTCAAGTGCAAGAAGGTAAGCCATTCCCATGGAAGAATCATCTGTTAGAATAGATTCTGATAACTGAATCATCACTGTCAAAAAGAAAAGAGAAGTCATATCAAAAGAGCCCATTCACTTTGGGTTGATAGGAACAAAAGTGGACAAAATATGACGGGAGCAATGTTCTTTGTTTAGTGGGTATTAATTATAATCATAACAAGTTCAATAGTTCTACGCAGCCTCGTTTGCAAATAAAGAAGCAATAACAGCTGTAAAAAAATCAGTAAGCTGTTATTACGAAAAAGGTGCACGGCCACATAGTACCTTCACTTGTTGGTTCAGTTATTGTTCCTTCAGACCTGCTTTCTGACAACTTTTGAGTCCTCAGTAGGCAGCGACTGAACAAAAGGGGCTTGTCTGCCACCTGCTTGGAAAGATGATCTTCATAGGGCAACTTATCCTAAGAATAAACAAGAAAATCGACCGACCACAGCAACATGTTACCAGTATTCCTATCGTATGCAATTCAGTGTTAAAGTAAAACAGAACACAAAAATTGTTGATGTTCATCAAAAAGATAACAAATCAATCATGTCAGTGTTAAAGAAAATCTCTCTATGAAGCAAAGAAGACCCATTCACCTGCCCATTCCCCACAAAGAATTTTCATTACGTACCCCTTTCGATCTTGTGACATGCTCTTCCACCAATGTCTTGTAGAAAGGATGAAATCCAAGAGTGGGAAGTGCCTCAGAGCTTTGCGCGATCAATGGACTGTCTACAACCGTTGTCTGCTCATCACGCAGAGGCCTTATCCACTTAAAAGTACTCTTCCAGAATTTCTTGTCCCCTACAGCTGACAGTAGAGACTTGGGGTGTTTTAAAAGGCCCTGATCGAATGATGAAGAAGCTCCATTTTCCTAAAATGGAGATTGACGAAGAACTGCTGACAGAATTCTTTTTCACCACAAACTGCTTTTAGCAAGTTAAGTAAAAAGTATGTGCAAGGACTGGCTGGATGGCACATAGAGTAGTCACCTATCAAGAAACTTGATTTTCGTACTGTAGAATTCTCTTATATTAGACATGGGTAGGCTGTTCTCACATCGCCAAATTGTACTTGAGATTATAATCAAGTATTTACCAATCAACAGGAGAAACACGAGAATCATAGGAAGTAACTATACCATGACATACAAATTGCTTTGAACTGAGCCATACCTGATCAGTTGCTTTCATGTGGCTATTTAACTCCTGATACAAAATCTGGAGGTGAAGAACATTAACCCGTTAACTATTTAGACTTGGCCTTGCACTCACATGAACAAATGAAACTGGTCCACAGCATAACACTGACCACTTAAGGTGATTCCTCAGAAAAAAAGTTGTTGAACGATTTTCTTGAAACTTTCCCTGAATGTTTTTTTTACTAATCCCTGTTTTGAGAACTACAATAAAAAAGATATGTCACCGTGCTTGTTTAAGAGATATGATGGGCCAATCTTACACATTGATGTCTGTACTGATACTAATTACGCGCGTTATTTCATCGGCTCAGGGTACATTTTGCGGTAGCTAAACGAGAGAGTTTTTAAAGTAACATTTGAAAAAAAGACCTGATAGGTAGAAAGTCTAGAGTATATGGAACACTGTCTTATATGGTTTATGGAAAAATCACTCAACTTAAAACGACGTCGACTCAAAACGTTTCTCGAGACGTTGTTTTCAAGATCATAATTTACATCTCTGGGTAAGGGGCTCTGTGTACGTTTTTCTCTTTTTTTCCTTCAGATAAATTAAAACAAAACAAAAAAATTAAAAGGGGGCAATCTGTACACCAAAATTATGCCGTAAAAAACATAGGTCACCGTGCTCGTTTAAGAGTAAACACCATCGTACCTGTATCTCGATTATCGTAGATCGTAACAAAATTCGCCATGTTCTCGGAATGCGCGCGCTTATTCGCAGAGAATTATGGGTCATTCACACCTTCTCTCCCGTGTTTTGAGAACTGTTTCAGCGTGTATGATCGACTTACGCCATATGTACAATGTTAGAAATTTGACCAATTTATAAATATTGGCACACCATATGCACAGTACAGGAAGCGCAGTGCAATACTGAGGAATCACCTTAATCATTTTGAGTGCAGACCAAAACATAGAGAACTGTTCCACAACAGTGTAGGTAAATTATGGTGTGTCTATAGAGTATGCAATAGTGTCAAACAAAAAAAAAAAGAAGCCAGGAGAACCACAAGATGAAACAATAAGATAAGATAAAAAAGCATAATCCGCAAAAATCACTGAACCTTGATTGAACATGTTGTGCTAATTTGTTAGAAAAGCAACCCCTATGTGTGCAATTTAGCTTTTATCATCGCTCATTCAATGGCCTGATCGTTTCTCAATTCTCGTTGAACAGAGATGAGATGGTTCACCTTAAACACAAAGCAAGAAAAACCAACCATACGATTTCTGTATAATCTCAAACCTTTCCATATTCACAAACATCACAGGAAATAATACCCTTGTGTGATTACTTTGCAGCAAAAAAAATTTATTTGCTAAAAATTGTTTAAACAAAAATTGTCATGCTATATATATACACATATATATATGTATACCGTAGTTTCTAACAAACTTCTGGAGGTTAGGAGAGATTCCAACTCATCTGGTGTGCAGTGCGTCATTGAAAATGCAATAAGACTTTGCCTAAGGTCACCAAAAAAGCAAATCAATATTTTATTAAAGTTGCATACGGAAGACTATACACATCATTAGAAATAAAAAAATTAATGGGCCTTCAGGCTCGTAACAGAGACTTTACCTTATAGCACCTGGTTTGGAAAATAGTTGTTTCTAAATAATGATTGTGCATATTCACAGCAGCCATTTTTAGGTGAGAACTATTCGCTTGATTCTCCAAGCCAATAATTATGACATCTACAGTGTAGTCAAATAAGTGAAAGCTTTGTAGGTACAGTAATATACCTTGCACAACAAGGTGTCAATGGCAAACGTTCCCGAAAAACAAGGAACTAAAAGGATCATGGAGTATTTTTCCCTTTCAGCTTTAGCCCCACCTCCGCCTCCTTTCAAAATAAGCCCCCACAATGCTTGAAAGACCTCGATTGTATTGAACGTTTGGGCCTAAAAATCATCTTAAATGACAACAAATGTTGAGGAAGTGGCATGATCTGTATTTAGTGTATTTGTTCCTTGGCAAGGTGCTGTTAATTTGATAACCAATTACCATAATGACAACACCCTGTTAATGAATGATACAATTGTCAACACCAATTACTTTACCTTGCCCTCAAATCTTTAAACTCCTTGCATTCTCCAAGAATCCTAATGAAAATATTTTGAAACCATATAACTTTGAAACAAGAGACATGTACTTAGTCACTATTCTTGTAAGAGACAGAGGTTTACCTGCAGATAGTCCACACAGGAACGTATTCTTCCTCCACCAAACCCTGACATGTTTCACAAGCAAATATGTAGTCCGAGACTTGTAAGGCACATTCAGCCACCAACATCAGCACACGACCACGCCTTGACTTTTCGTCAGCTCCGGAGATTTGCAGAAGGTTGGCAAGATGAAGGATCTGAAGGGAAAGATGAAAACAAGATCTACAGTACAACTTGCTAAAAAGGCAAATTTGTTATTTATGATAACTATAAGAAGAAGCAGTGCAATGGCCACCACAAATTTGGTTATCAGTATCAAAACAAAGGATATCTTCACCTAGTGTCAACTGTCTGATCTGCAAGAAGGTTAGGGAGAATAAAAGACACGATAGTGGCGCAGGTTTGCGAACAAGACATATCAATGTGAAATAAAAATGATACAAAACCTTTGAGGTAAAGCGCAGCTGCTTTGCGCTATGTTCACGTGCGACGTTTTGCACATGACTAAACATAAGAAACGTGTTATCCTACATGTATATCATATCCTCTTAAACGATTCCATTCAAACGCTGTCTGTATTTTTTCAGAAGTTCTCTACAATGTATGTCCCAAATTAATTACCATTACCCCTCAATTATTGATCCTGTTTAAAGTTTTCAAATAATTATCAATATATATCTGGTACATAGCTTTGGAGTGCGAGACGTACTTCTTTAATTGACCACCGTTGAAACCCGTTCTAAACACACGTGGTTGATAAAACATGACCAATGGGTAGAGCTAAATGAGAAGTCTACCTTTTGTTTCTTCTTGTAAGCTGATGAACTTGATTCCAGCACCTGTCTAATCAAACTAATTTTGTCTTCACAAAGACGCACTACAAAGAAAATGTTCCAAATCTCTAATTAGGAATGAAAATATACAAGACCAAATACTTAAAAAACAGCACTCCTGTTTTGATAGTTGTATTTATGGCAAAGAAAAGAAAACAAAGTCCTATATCCTCTCTAATACTTAAGACAAGAAGTTATTCATGTTAATAATAGACCTTTTCACGGTTTGTGACGTCATCTTGGTTGGAGGGCAAATGCGGCTTAGTCGTTTTATTAATATCATTCACTCAACAGAGAATTAGATCATTGCACAAGGCACAACGTCCGCAAATTTCCCTTTAATTGCAGGACCAAACTGTACTTCACCTACAACCAACGAGGCCCTTTTGACATTACTTATCCCAGCAGTATGCATAACAGCTGATTCATATTACCCGTAATTATCAACTGACAAACAGCTGATATCAAAACCCTTTTTGGCGGTTTTCTTCTTTCTCACCCATTGTCAAAAGAGAGCTGCACACCCTTCCAAGGTCTCGAATCTCGTTTAGCCGCATGGTTTTCACAGCCTTTGATATATTGATTGATTGAGAAACGTAAAAACACATTAGGATAATGTTAAGCTTTCATGCATTTTGCCTGAAAAACTTATGTAAATTTTACTCTGAATGCCTCAGTTTCCTCAAAATACCACTGACACTAAAAAGACACGAGAACATTCTCGTGCATCAATGGAAACTCTGCTTAATTTCCCATCGAAGAGCGATCTTTAGAATCGCCCTATAATGCAATGCGATCCTGATTTGGCATATTGGTACGTCATTAATGTCGGCATAATATATCTTGTATTGATGTAATACAATCCGTGATCGTTTGCCTCACAATAAAGGTTGCGTGCTTTGAACTTTCCTGTTATAAATAGCTTTTGTATTTCCTTGTTATTAGAGAACTAAATTACGTATGTGCGATTCTTCTCGATTTTGCCGTCTTTATTTACGCACTCACATTATGATTTGCTTTTGCGCGTGCGGCATGACGCTAATTAAATCACTACCATTCTTTGCGTTCGAATAATATAAAGATTATTTTATAACGCTGCATTTGATACTTGAAAACTGTATTATTTTCATCTCTATTCAGGGGCTAGTAATACATTTTCATTTTCACAGTGACTGCCTGAAGGGAATGACAAACATTTGTTGTTCATAGGCCTTATTGCATTGAGTGGCTCCTAGAGGAGATGGAAGCTTGCCTTTGGAGGTTCCGATCATCGCCTTGTACTTTCTCTTCACCTGACTCCAGATTCCCTTGATAGTGTTCGTGTAGGCTCCTGTACATGGATCCACAAAGTTTTCCGAGTGGTTCACCATGAGGTGGACATAGCCGAGGTTGTTAAAGTGCCCCTCACCCCAAAATATTTTTTTCGCTAAAATGAATCTTTGCACCTGTTCGAAACGCATTGCGTCAATTTTTTCCTTTTTCTAACAAATTCTGCCATTTTATAGGCTTCCAAAGTTGCGAAAATCCAAGCATCTTTTGTTCACGACCGAGTTAGAAGGGGAGTGGGTCTATTCCTGATGTGACGTCACAATCTACTTTGCATGCATGTTTACAAAGAGTTAATGCAATGTAAATCAGTTTGTGACGTCACATCAGGAATAGACCCACTCCCCTTCTGACTCGGTCGTGAACAAAAGATGCTTGGATTTTCGCAACTTTCGAAGCCTATAAAATGGCAGAATTTCTTGGAAAAAGGAAAAAATTGCGGCAATGCGTTTCGAACAGGTGCAAAGATTCATTTTAGCGAAAAAAATATTTTGGGGTGAGGGGCACTTTAAGGTTGAGAAACGGGGAAAACTTGTCAGAAACAGTTAAGGTTCCAAGTGATACAAAGTGTTGTATTAGTCCGGTTACTAGAGTAACCGGACGAGGAGGGCCCGGCCACTTCCTCTTTCAACCATGCCAAAAACCCAGGTGCCCCTGGAAATCCGCCCTCTGTTCTACTTGCGCTTGCGCCCAAACATGGATTCGTCGATTTCTACGGTCTTTACTCGGCCGCCTAACTTAATATCGCCATGCAGGATTTTCAGAGAGCAGATATCTCTGAGTTTCTGGAGTGATGTGATGACTGTACGCAGTCATAAACCTGTTAGGAGACACTTTCTTGTTGGACTCTTAAATGGACCACAGGAAGATGACGAACAGCTACTGCACCAGTGCAGTATGTGGGACCATCACAACAAAGAATAATCAAACAATTTGTGGAATGCATTCATTTCTTTGACCTGACGGGGGACGGTAAGCTGTAGAGATCAATAATTTTACAGATACGAACTTTCACATACCTTGTAGGGGAAGAATCGAGATTCCAAAATCAATAAGCACAGCCAATGCTGCGATCAAGTCACACTCTTCCTGCAGAGCAGGTGAATGATCCTCAATAAGATTTAAGCATTCTCTTGCCAGGTCCATCACCTTATCAGACAAATCAGATGATGAATTAAAGTACTCTTTGGCAGCTTGCAAAACAAGTTCTGTTGCGCGGGAACATTTGATACGAGGACCCAACACTGGGTCAGTAGGTTCTGGATAATCATCTTCCATTGCTGTTTTGCAAATCATTTTACCAGCCAATAGGATACACTCCTTTCTGCCAGAGTGAAGAAGGGTTTCAACATAGACCTGAGGTTAAAAATTAATGTTCAAAACACAACCACTGCAGGTTTAAGAGAGTAAGTTTTTTCAACAGCAATTTGTGGAGCTGTTTGAAATATATATATGCTTTCTTGGTTGGATGTATCGGTGGTAGTTTCAGAACCTTGCTTCTTAACACCATTAATCACAAATTACCACTAAATGGAGCAGAGGAGGAGATGGAATTGCCTCCAACAATGTGGACTTGACTTACAAAAGTATGTGGCTTGAGTTCGTTGGTTTTTTACACTGTTGTTAGACTTTGCTTTTAAAACAGATCAATTAACACTGTGCCATGACTTAAACTCGTATCATTACCAATATCATGAATACATCTTGGCTGTCATTGGCATTATTACAAATTGTAATTGTCTTTACTATCCACGAAGTTCGCTTAAGTTTAAAAAGAATTATTTACAAGGCTATAATTATAATAATAACAATAATAATAATAATAATAATAATAATAATAACAATAACAATAACAATAATAATAATAATAATAATAATAATAATAATAACCAAGCATTGGCCCCGGTTCAAGGAGACTGAAAGAAGCAATTAATAGCACTGTAAACTATAATAGTAATAATAATAATAATAATAATAATAATAATAATAAATAAATTTAGTTTTAATTTTTTTTAGCCTTGTAAATAGTTCTTTTTATCGTCTTTATTATATATCACATGTAAAACTGTGCTACTGTGGTTCCATAATTACCTTCTAAAACGTTATGTATACACGCAGCTGGTTTAAAAGACTTAAAAAGCTAGGAATATTATGACCGGATGTACCTCATAACACACAGATGCATCAATACATGTATACACATCTTTTTGTAACTTCAACATGTGACCAAGAAGATTTTTCCACTCAGTCTCTTTTAACTGGGGACTCCTTTAAAAGAAAAAAAAAACAGTTAGTGCTTTGTGTAAAGCACAAGAAGTCAGAATGTCAGGTTAGTGTGTTTTGGTAACTTACCGTTTTGTAGCAGCTTTTGTCAAGTTTACCATGAGAACTTTAGCTTCTTCCGCTTTTCCCTACACCAACAAAGTACTCATGTTACTATTACTCAACACAGTGTACCATCCACAAGAAATTAGACTCTGAAGCCTAGCAAGCTAAACAGTGTGAGGGGGAAGGGTTGGTTGGGCAATTAGCAAAAAAAAAAAAAAATCCCTGCCACAGCAAAAGTAGAGAAAAAAAATTCGAGCAAGCCTTTCTACTCGTAGGATCCTGTTCAACCACATGAAAAAGTAATCTGTAACTTTTGGCATAATCTAATTTCAACAAACAAAAATGCTGTGCAATTATTTGTGTAATAATCACTACAGAGGTGCTGAAAGGAGGGGAGGGGGGGGGGGGGGGCACTGCTTCCACTATGATGGTGGAAGCGCTTTAAGACTGAGGGGCACAGGTACACCACATGGTTTTATGTTTGGTCAAGGCTTTGTTACTGTAAAACATAGTACCATATCAAACAACAATTATTGCTGAAGAAGATGCAGTCATTTTTGTGATGTCACAACACCCTATATTTTGCCTTTAGTTGCTCACATCTGAAAAACGAACTAGGTGACCCCACTTTTTTATTGTACAAAAGTGATAAGCAGGCCAAGATAAAACTCTCTGCAAAGTTTTAAAAAAATCTGGAGCGGATTCAGAGCTGCCTCTAATTTTCAATTATATAAGGTGGCTCTGAATCTGCTCCACAGATTTTTTTTAATCTTTGCAGAAAGTTTCATTTTGGCATGCTGATTACATTTCAGAAATAATAAATGGGGGTCACCGAGTGTGTTTTGAAATATGAGCAGCTAAAGCCAAAATATGGGGTGTTTTTGCAGGACTTTTCTGCTGCCACGGTCACTTATTACGTCACAAAAATGATTGAATCTTTTTCAGCAAAAAGTGATATGGTACCAAAACATTGCTGTTCAGTGATTAAGTGTTGTAGTGTCAATCCTTCTAATAAGAACGTTTCTTTCAAGTGTTGAAACTGGTTTGAGCCACCTTAATGACGTTCGCGCTCATTGCTACTGCGCATTTTTTCGCGCATGCCACGCACACGTCTTGCAACCCAGACCACGAAGGAAAACACGATGCTAAAGGCGCAAACATTTTCCACAAGAAAGGAACGTGAAAGCATGTGGCATCATGGGATAGCTGTGGACCCAGGTCTTCTCGGAAATGTCACGCATTAGTGCGAATAGACAATCACTTTGAGAACTTCGCAGCGATTTCACTCTCTTAAATGCTCGGTGACCTCCATTTTTCTTTCCGTAGATCACTTCCTTTCCCGATTTTGTCCATTTTAACAAAAAACAAAAACAATCTATACATGAGAAGTTACAAATATTTCGCCTTTTATACTCTCGTACGACCAAAGTTTTCTTCCTTAGACTACTATGTATCGTTTTTCAAGGTCTATTCACCTCAGGAAAAGACATCAGCTGCAAAAGTTTGTTTACTTATATTAGTTATGTTGAATTGAGTACGTTTACCTGATCTAAATGTCACTAATGTGCACCTCATGATCTCGAAAATAAGCCTTTTTGGCAAAAGTAGATCATTACCTTTCTGCGTGGCAAGTTTTAAAAAAATCTGTACGTGGGAACGTTCTGGGCGCGAACGTCCTTAAATAAGATATTCAATACTGATTTCCTGGCATTGGATTTTAAAAAAAATTCAAATTCTCTAATATTGTTAGGAAGGCTGTTCCATAATATCGGACCATTCTTAAGATTATACTGCGGGACAGCGAGAATTCTATTGGAGGAAGAGTGCAAAGACCTGGTCAGTGAAGCACCATAGTTAAGAAGGTATGGTAACCCATCGATGCGAGAAATCTTGGTTTTATAGCCATGACATCATCGACCGTCCGTATGTACGTCCACCCCTTCATGTATGCCAATGTGACCAGTATCATGCTAGTTTACAGCATAGATCTTTGATATTGGACATGCATGTTTTGATCAATTGACTTCTGTCAAAACAAGGTATCTGCTGATCAGCATCGCGTGACCATTTCGTGTGCTCTCCAAGCTGTTTTTTCAAGTTGACCTCTGACCAGGTACTGGTTTTCGATTGGACTGCAGGCTCAACCCAGGTTAACTTACCTAAACATAAGCGAGGCTTCATTTTTCGCGTGCTTTCTGTGGCTCGACGCGGCTGCACGGCCATACTACGTCAACTATAGTTCTTACACAGTCAACGCTTTTCGTGCTCAGGTGGAAAACGGTTTGTAAGATGTTTTCTTTCTGCATTTTTCGCTGGTTTCAATCCAGTTTGACATGTCATGATATCTGTGGTCCACACTGGCGGCTATGCCGTTATTCAAGTCAAGCATCGGAGGGATAAAAACTTAAAGCTGAAAGTTTATTTTTAATTTGCTTAGAGCTGCTTTTTCTCTGCATGGCAATTTTTGGAACATCTTTAGAAGCTCTGATAAGGTTACATGATTCCTGGAGAATCTATGTCTAGAACAGAAACGAAAGGAGAGCGAAAGACAACCACAAAACAGAATACCAGTATGTTACGAGTTCGAATGTTTTGAGGAAAGGTAGTTTGCAAACTAAACTGAACGCAGGGTTGTCGGAACAACAACAAGAAGATTTATTCCAGAATGAACGTAGTTTCCACGAAGTGAAACTCTTAACAACACGTACTTGACAAACTTACACGGCCTCCGCCAACTTGAATAAACACTGCTTCTGTCACACTTCACTAAACACGGCTAACGCCCACTCTCTTCGCTTGTGAAAAACTAGTTAAAAAAACACTCCGCTAGGACTCGTCTACTTATATGCTCTCACAATAAGCTTCTAGAACTTTCTAAAATAGTAATGAATCTAATTATAGAAAGACTACAAAACACACCGATTTAGAAACGCTTACGCACGAACCTAAAAAAAACAAACTACGAACTCTCGCGAAGCGTCTAGAAAGTAACGCTTGTCACGCAATGCTATTTTTCGTAACATAACCCCCTTCTAGAAGAAATTTCCTAAATTTATCCTTAACAAGAAAAATTGCTAAACAAGGGGCAGTTCAATGTCATTCCTCAGCACGACTCAAGTAATCTGCTCCAACGTTCTCTGAGCCCTTAATGGCTTCAACTTTGAATGAATAACTTTGCAAAAACATAGCCCAACGCATAAGACGTCCGTTGGCGAACTTAGCACTGTTCATATACTTTAAGGGTTCATGGTCCGTCTGAAGAACAAAAGAAACTCCGTACAAATAAAGATGAAATCTCTTGATACTCCATACAATCGCTAGACATTCCTTCTCAATTGTAGAGTAGTTCCTTTCTGCACCTGTCAATTTCTTGCTTGTGTAGCAAACGGGAAACAACTTCTCATCATGTTTCTGTATTAACACTGCACCGATTCCACTGTTGGAGGCGTCCGTCCTTAAGAAATAAGTTTTAGCTGAACGGGAAGTCGTAGAATAGGCTCACTTGTTAGGTAAGACTTGATTGTTCGGTAGGCTTTCTCTTGTGCTTCACCCTACTCAACTTTATTAGGTTGGCCTTTCCGTGTGAGATCAGATAAGGGCACTGCGATCACTGCAAAGTTGGGGATGAAATCTCTATAGTATCCTGCTAGACCCATAAAAGATCGCACCTGTTTCTTTGTGCTTGGCCTTGGGACATCTTTAATTTTCTCCACGTTATCCTAATGTAGACCAATCATTCCTTGCTCCAGACGATGGCCTAGGAAATCCACACTGTTTACACCGAATAGGCACTTAGTAGGTCTAATAGTGAACCCAGATTGTACAAGGCGCGAAAATAGCTCTCTTAGGGCTCTAATATGTTCTTCCCACATACGGGTGTGAACCAATATATCGTCCCCGTAGAAATCAACATTGGCTACATCTTCTAGCAACTTCTTCATTGCGCGCTTCAGTGTTGCTGCCGAGTTGATCATTCCAAACGGCATCTTCAAGAACTCGTACGACCCGTCAGGTGTTACGAACGCCGTTTCCTGTATGTCCTCCTCTGGTATTGTTATCTGCCAGTATCCCTTGCTAAGGTCAATTTTTGAGTAGAGCTTGTCTCCACTAAGCTTCTGAAACAAATGTTCAGCAGTTGGCATAGGCTCGGGATCAAATACAGTTAGTTTATTTAATTTCCGATAATCAACGCACACACGGTTTGTGTTGTCTTTTTTCGTCACTACTACCACAGGTGATGAATACGGAGAACTGGACTCTCTAATAACTCCCATTTTGATCATGTCGGCAATATCCCTTCTCAGTGATTCTCTGATACTGTAAGGTACTGGGTAAGGTCTTGATCTAACCGGCTCGTCTGAAATGAGTTTAATATGATGCTGAATGAGATCTGTGGTCCCTGGAGCTTCAGTAAACAAATTCGTGAACAGTTTAGCCAGACCCAGAAATTCAGTCCGTTCTTCATCCATCAGATTTGGTCCGGTTTCAACATCCTAGATCCATTCCTTTGCTACATATCCACCAAGCTCTAAAAAATCAACGGTTTCTCCCTCTGCTTCATCAGCTTTAACTGCACAGTCGACAGCATCGTCTACACACGAAGCGCCTACTCCACCAGCTACTGCTTCTTTGGCTGTAGTCTCCTCTCGCTCAAAGTACTTAGCGTGGTAAACTTTCTCCTTGCCTTTTAGTTTCACTTTGTAGTCATTGAGACCTACTACAGAACTAACTTCAAAGGGACCCTTCCACTGCATGAGTAGCTTGTTATGGTCGGTAGGTAGCAGTACAAGCACTTTCTCACCTGACTGGAACTTCCTAACTTTAGACTTGCGGTCGTTATAGTGCTTTCCTTTCTGCTGGGCTTTCTCCAGTTCACTATGGGCGAGTTTAAGGGTATCTTCTAACTTTTCTCGTAATTCGAAAACGTACTGGTAACTGTTCTTTACCTCAGGCTCGTCAACTTCTTTCGTCCACAGCTGTTTGAGTATAGCCATTGGTCCTCTAACAGCTCTTCCATATAACAGCTCAAACGGTGAAAAACCAGTGGACTCTTGGGGAACTTCACGATAAGCAAACAACAGCGGGTTTATGTAGCGATGCCACTGTCTTGGCTGCTCACTACACAGTCTCTTCAGCATACACTTCATCGTTCCCTTGAACTTCTCCGTCAAGCCATTACACATGGGGTGATAGGGTGTTGTTGTAAGCTGTTTAATGCTTAGTAGTCGGGTGACTTCTCTCATACAGTCAGAAACAAACTGCATACCCAGATCACTCAAGATTTCTTCTGGTACTCCTAGACGGCTGAAGATATCTACTAATGCCTCTGCTACAGTCTCTGTGTCAATGTTCTGTAGTGGCACATCCTCAGGGTAGCGAGTCGAAAAATCTACCAGCGTCAATATATATCTGTGCCCTTCTTCACTCAGGGGACTGATAGGACCAACAAGATCTATTGCTACTCTCTTAAAAGGTTTATCAATCAGTGGCATCTTCTCTAACGGTACCTTTGGCACTGATCCTTTACTTACGGTCTTCTGACACACGTCACAGGACTTGCAAAATCGAGTTACGTCACCTTGAATTCCAGGCCAATAAAATGCACTCTGGATCTTGTCTGTTGTTTTCTTGATGCCCATGTGACCGCCCATGATCGATCCGTGAGCTACTTCCATTGTAGGGCGTCTCAACTTCTCAGGTACCATAACTTGTTTAAGTGGCTTACCACCATTCACGTAAGGATGCTCGTACAGGTGGTACAGTACTCCAGATTTTTCTTCGAAAGAAATCTCCGCCTGACCCTTAACTAACACACCGTCTCGATCCCAGTACTTACGCAGACTCTCATCTTCACGCTGCATCTGCTTGAGCTTCTCTCTATCCACAATAGGGTTTTCACGGGTACTTGGCACCTTCAAGGTCGTACGTTCATCCTTTTTCTTAGCTTGATTTCGGGTAGTTACTGCACAAGCCTCTTGCCAACTGGGGTCTGGATTTTGTGCGTCCCTTGCATCACGTACATTACCAATAATTAGGTCGTAGATAGGATCTGAAAGGCACTGTGCTTCTACATGACCCTTGAGATAAGGCGTATCAACATAAACTCTTGCTATAGGCACTTTCCTCGCTGTGTTGTCAATAAGCAACATGACGTTAAAATCTCCGGTGAACTGATCCTCCCCGACAAGGTCCTTCTTGACTACAACTCCACTGCAACCGGTATCTCTTAAAACGTCGACAGTCTTCTCTCCAACTCTGCCTTTTACAACTGGCATCTTACCTCTTACTCCAGTTAAAGGTTCAACACAGGCATTACTTAGCAACGGAACTTTCTTGCCACAGGCTAACAGAAGCTGATCATTTAGGATACACGATTTGACTTCCTCGGGGGTAGCGTTAAGATCTGGTGACTTAACCAAAGAGCCAGCACTAACCTGACCACGTCGCACAGGGTTACCATCTTTACCTTGACCTCCTGACTTCCGTCCCCCTGATCGACAGTTCCTCGCTTCATGACCTTGCTTGCCACATAGAAAACACTTTCTTGCTAGAGCTGAGCAGTTAATTGCTTTGTGTCCGCAGGCATTACACTTGTAACACTGGACAGCTGTTGTGTCACTGCGTACGTTCTTTCTTTCTTCCGCCTTGGACTGTACTACCGGCTTCTTGGTCGCAGAGCTAAACAAGTGCTTTCCATGAGCTTCCAAGTATTGATCCGCGATTTTCGCTATCTGGTCAAGCGTTTCCGGGGCTCTTTCACGAAGGTGAATAGCTAACTCTTTTGGACAAGAGTCAATAAACTGTTCTTCTACAATTAGATCTTTCAGGCCTTCAAAAGAACGTTCAGTACGCGACAGTTCCAACCACCACAACAAGTATCTCTCCAGTCGCACTATAAACTGTTCTGGGCTCTGATCAACTTCCGGCTTTGATGCTCTAAATTTACGGCGATATCCATCCTCCGTAAGGTCATATCTCTTCATCAATGCTAGCTTTACTCGGTCATAATCTTGGGCTGCTTCCTCAGATAACTGCGAATAAACTTCTAGTGCATGTCCAGACAAAAGAGCACTAAGTTTCGAAGCCCATCCTGTCTTCTCCCATTTAGCTGTCGCTGCAAATCTTTCAAATCTTTGTAAGTAAGCATCTAAGTCGTCCTTGCCATCGACAAATGAGGGAAGCTTGGGTGTCTTGGCCCTATCCTCTCTCACTTCAGGACGCCTGTCAGCATTCTCCACAGCCAAACGTGCAATCTCCAGCTCATGTTCTCTTTTTGCCGCTTCAATAGCCTCTTTCTGTTTCAACAGCTCGGCTTTCATCTCCAATTTTCTTAGTTCGCGTTCTTGTCGTCTAGTTTCTCTCTCTTCGTCTTCTCTTCTGCGCCTTTCCTCCTTCTCTTCCTCTTCCTTTCTTTTATCCTCCTCAAGCATTCGTTGTCTCTCTTCCTTTTCTTCTTCAAACCGCCTACGCTTTTCTTCTCTTTCCTCTTCCAATCGTCTGCGTTTTTCTTCTTTTTCTTCCGCCAACTGTCTACGCTTTTCTTCTTTTTCTTCCTCTTTCCTCACAAACTCGAGAAGCTTTTCTCCCTCCAATCCGAACTTTTCTCCAGTCTGTATAAACTTATCCATTTCCATAGCAGTATTTCACAGCAAAAACACAATATACTCTCTTGTACAGTTCTCCTTACTTTAGCTGTAACTCCTTCTTGAATTGTCCTTTCCTGGTTTCTGTAGTCGGGAAACAAATGAATTCCTCTCCCGGACAGGCCTCCAATGTTACGAGTTCGAATGTTTTGAGGAAAGGTAGTTTGCAAACTAAACTGAACGCAGGGTTGTCGGAACAACAACAAGAAGATTTATTCCAGAATGAACGTAGTTTCCACGAAGTAAAACTCTTAACAACACGTACTTGACAAACTTACACGGCCTCCGCCAACTTGAATAAACACTGCTTCTGTCACACTTCACTAAACACGGCTAACGCCCACTCTCTTCGCTTGTGAAAAACTAGTTAAAAAAACACTCCACTAGGACTCGTCTACTTATATGCTCTCACAATAAGCTTCTAGAACTTTCTAAAATAGTAATGAATCTAATTATAGAAAGACTACAAAACACAACGATTTAGAAATGCTTACGCACGAACCTAAAAAAAACAAACTACGAACTCTCGCGAAGCGTCTAGAAAGTAACGCTTGTCACGCAATGCTATTTTTCGTAACACAGTAATAGCTCATACTTAACGGAAGAAGTTACTCTACAAATTCTTTCCTTGGGCACTAAACCGTTTGATATTTTTACGGATGCGTTATTTAAAGTGGATGCGTATTTTTAATCGGCGAAAAAATTGATGTGTTTGTTTGTTTCGCTCTACAATGCGAGCGAACAAGTGCTTTTTTAATCCGTTTGCCCAACTGGTTTTCGTTGTGCCTCGACAGTGAAAAGAAAATTCTCCCTTACGTTATTAACATGTAATCGCAATGAGTTCACGTAAAATTAGGGGGAATTTTCACTAGCTTGTGTTTTCAGAAGTTTGTTTAAAGCACCTAAACGTTATTTAAGTGTTGGAGCGGATCTTGTTTGAAGTTCGTCCTTTCTTGGTTACATTGCCGTATTTTGCTGATTCTTGTTGCAAGCCAACCTGGCGTGTTTCAATAAAATACATCAAAATGTGAATGATCTCGCTTTCAGAGATAAAGCGGAATAGAGTACATCAGTAAAACTCTTCTTTGACCTTGAACTGACAAAGTTTTTTTTAATGGCTTCTAATTTTAGCGTGATTCCTATTTGCTGGCTATTAACAGTTGACTCTGAAATGCCTTTTTTCCTTTTCCATTCGCTCTCTCATGCGGTTCAAGAAAAATTCATTGGCAAACTGGTGAATTCCAAAGTAAATTTCACTCGAAAAACCAATATTGTACTCATCGCTCTGTGATTCATGCGATATCCGTTTTTAGCGTAAAATTTACCGTGGAATTCACTAGTTAGGCAATGAATTTTTCTTTAAAAGAAAGCAAAGAAAATGATTTAATTATTAAAGCAGCAACCGGAAACATCAAAACGTGGACAATTCGAAACCTTTTATTTTCATAACCCTACAGGCAGTAAGAATAAATAACCAGGGAGCTCCGCTTTTAGGCTTGTCAGATAAAGAGAGTGGCGCAATACCGTGGTATGCCTTAAAAACAAGTACTAGGGTCTTAAATTCAATGCAACCAGTCAAGTTCTTTAAGTACCAGAGTAATATGTTCAGTCTTCTGAGTAAATGACAATAAATGGTCTGCAGATTTCTGTACATATTGAAGTTTTTGAACAAGGTTTTGTGGCAGACCAGATAGTAACGAATTACAATAATGGAGTCTAGAAGTCACAAACGCATGTATATGTATTTCAAAGTGTTGATAAGATAGAAATCTCCTTATTGTAACTAAATGTCAAACCAGACTCCAATGTTTCTAACAGATTTAGAGGCTTTGATTAGCTCAGTGCCTGCATTCACAGAATCCAGAGATGGATGACTCATACGATTATTCGAGATGACTTGTACCCAATAATCTAAATTCAGTTTATATGGGTATTAGCCATTTAGATTGTGTAACAATGGTGCTTGAAAACTACGGCGATTGAGTTTAACCGCTTCTTCTCGTCCGTTGATAGAAATGCTGTTAATGCATCTATCTGCCTCGCTGAAGATAATAACATCATCTTTCCTGAACCTACCCTGGAGATTGTTACTCTTCCCGCGGATGAGCTCTTCAGGTTAAGGACCGGCACGTGTGAGGATGTTCTCCGAGTCATTTTATCTCTTCCATCAAATAAATCTCTTGGTGTAGACAAAGTAAGTGCATTTATAATTAAAGACTGCCTCCCTGTCATATTAGGTCCTACCACCATGATCATCAATTGCTCCACTATTACAAACACATTTCCAACAACATGGAAGATGGCAGAAGCCATACCTATCCTCAAAGAAGGAGACCATCAGGACGCAACTAACAATCAACCTTTATCACTCCCATCCGTTGTCTCAAAGGTTTGTGAAAGAATTGTCCACTAGCAGTTTGTCACTTACCCCTTACGCAACAAGCGCCTGTCCTCCCACCAGAGTGGAAACCAAAAGTTCCACTCTACAGAGACCTTAAACATTTACATCACTTATTCAATCTTAGAAGTCTTAGTGGATCTTTCTAAAGCATTTGACAGTGTAGGATCCAGTTTGTACGTATTGCGGGCCTACGGAATTGCCCATAATAGTCTCGGGCATTTTTTTTTTCATGCCATGTGCTTTTGAAGCCTGGAAATTTTATGTGTGGAAGGTATTTTGCAAATTTCTCTTGTGAGCTGGTTGTATCGCGGAAATCTCGTACTGTGTGAGGTACCTATCGTCTTTTGCATTTATTTGCTTTCATTAATTTCGAACTACTGCGTTCAGCAACATTTCAGTCATCGCTATTTTCGTTTTTTGTCACAGAACCGCACGCTTTGTAGTGTTTGTTTATGGTTTCCTGCGTGTGTATCTCATCAGTTGGAATTAAACAGCTATAAGCTAAACTGGAGCTTATATAGTTCTCATACACTGAGATGACGGAAAAGGGAAAGATCCCCGACAAAATTGAAGAAAGAAAAAAAATTAACACTACAAAAACAAGTGGAATTCGAGGACTTAAAGGACGAGATCACAGCGATTGAAGGAGCGCCTCAAAATTTTGTTTATTCAGAAGATGCGGTCGGAGAAGAGAATGTACGAGTGTCTGATAGTCTAGAAAACTATATTCCTGACAACAATAACGCTAAGAGGTTGTTATTATCTGAAAATTCAAGTGGTGCTTCGCTTCGACCGGCGGTTTCAGATGTTGAGCCTCCTCTATTACAGCAAACTTCAAGTTTTTCTCTACAACAGGGATCTTCAAGCGGCGTTTCTCCTGCTCAGGATCCTTATCATGGACAGTTAACTCCACTGGCACCGACATTTGTGCCGAGAAATTTTTACCCTAATACATTTTCGAGCGACCCTAATCCTAGCCTCGGGACCTTACACGGGTCAGTGAACAGCGAAATAAGCTTACGTTACCAGACGTCAGTTAGTAGAGAGGAAGATTCAGCCTTGCAAAGTAAACCTAGCACTGCTGAGGCGGAATGGTCCAAGCGATTACACGCCTTGGAGGAGGAAGAACTGGCGGAAAGGGCAGCACTGGATAAACGTATGAGGGAGGCTAGAAAGAAGTTGGAAACTGAAATGAATTGTGCCATCCGCGAAATTATGTACAAAAAACAGGAAATAAAACGTCAACAGGAGGAGCTACAATGTCTCGAGGAAAGGCTTTCAAGGAGTGAAAGGGGTTGTAGAGAGAATGAAACACTAAGGGATCCTTTACCAAGCATGCATCAGAGCAGAATAAGCGATCAACCACCAATTTCGAGCAGTGTTCAACGGATAAGTAACCCATTCGTAAATCAAGAGAACACTATGGATGGAGTGGTCAGTGGCCGTTTGCCACGGAGAGAATGCACAGCATCTAAGCAAACAGAATCAAGATCACAACAGAGTTGTTTGCCAAGTGTACACCACAACAAGGCAAGTAGCCAGTCAGCAGACCTGAGCAGTGCCCTGCAATTACACAGCCTGTTGGAAAGACAGCAAAACACTATGGATGAAGTGGTGCGTGGTCTTCGTATGCCTCAGAGAGAATACACAAGCTTTAGTGGTGAGCCCCACACCTTTCCTTTGAGATAAATGTGGAAAGCAAGGAGGAAAATGACGCCGATCGCCTAAGCTACCTTGTTCAGTATTGCAGAGGTAAAGCACGACAAGGCATTGAACATTGTATTATAATGCCCCCTGAAGAAGGTTACAAGCGAGCTAAGGAGATACTACAAAGGAACTTTGGCCAAACGCATGTAGTGACTTGGGCTTTTCTAGAAAGAGTGGTCAGTGGGCCTCCAATCCGAAATCCTGATCCAAAGATCTTGTCCCAGCTTGCTCCTGACATGGAAACATGTCTCCTCGGGTCTACCCAGCTAGGGCACACAGCAATCTTAACTCGATGGATACTCTAGGGCAGATTGTCGCCCGCCTCCCTATCCACCTCAGAGCAAAATGGGCAAAGAGAGCCAATCAGCTCTATGAAGCTCAGACCACACCAACATTTGCACACCTCACAGAATTCGTACAAAGCCGTGCTGCTGTTGCCAACACCTACTTCCGTCAAATTGTCAACTCAAAGCAGGAGGCTCCAAGAGGTCACAAATCTTCATCCAAGGGCAAAGTTAGCTTCTCCAACAACAGCATGACCTTGGCCACATTTGGCGATGAATCCTGGAGTGGTGGCCATCGTGGCGGTGAGAGGAAACCATTTAAATGTGTCCTATGTTCGGGCAGCCACCATCTCGAGCGCTACCATAAGTTTAGAGAATTTACACTCTGCCAGCGACAAAACCTGGTGGATGAGAAAAGGGTGTGTAGTTCGTGTCTCAGTCCAGGACACTTTGTCAAGAAATGTCGAGTTGCAAGGTTGTGTGGAGTCGAAGGTTGCCAAAGGAAGCATAATCCCTTGTTGCATTCATCAAATTCAGTCCGCAAATTAGTGAACAGTGCAGAGCTTGGCCCAAAGTCCAGCCCCCAAGTCCAAACTACCTCTGGAGGGCCTTCTCAGAATGATGCTACCAGTGTGAGTGCAACAAGTAATGTAAAGAAAGTCAGCAATTATGCCTTGATGTTGTTGGTGTTGCTACTGGAAAGGGAGTTCGCTTAGAGAAGGTTTGGACAACCGAAACCTTACCAGTTACTGAGAGAAGCATCCCAACAAGCAACGATGTGGAGACATGGCCACATCTCAAGAACATTGACATACTAGATCTTGTGGACAAAAAGGTAACCATACTGATTGGCAGCGACGTACTGGAAGCTTTGTGCCCCCTAGAGGTATGTACCAGGAAAATAGGACAGCCACATGCAGTACGAACATTCTTGTTGGGGTGGACTGTTATGGGACCACTGAAGGGAAGGAGAGATGAGAGAGCCTAAGTTAATTTCATCCATGTTGACCAATCGTTGGGCTGTACTGAAACAGTAAAGGGCCTGGATCCCATACAGCATCAGCTAGAACGCCTTTACAATGCAGATTTCGCTGAGTGTGCAGCTGATTTGAAAGAGCGCCTTTCCATAGAGGATCGTCGATCCAAGTCCATTTTGGACAGTTCTGTGAAAATGGTCGGTGGTCATTTTACCGAACAACAAGATCATGGCAGAAAAAAGACTACTGTTGTTGAAAAAACGGTTGAAGAGGGACCCTAGGCTCCTTGCAAAATACAAGGAAACTATGGGAGACAAAACCTGGCAAAGGGTCACGCCAAGAGGATTACCGCCAAAGATCCACCCTCTAAAGATGATGCACCTGTTTGGTATTTGCCACATCACCCTGTTGTACCTCCCCAGAAACCAAAAAAGGTTAGGATTGTGTTTGACTCCGCAGCAAAGTTTCGTAACACTTCTTTAAACGATCAGCTTCTGCAGGGCCCAGACTTCACAAACTCGTTAGTGGGAGTGCTCTTGAGGTTCCGTGAGGAAAGAGTTGCTCTGATGGCCGACATCGAGAAGATGTTCCATCAAGTTAGGGTAAAACCAGAAGACTGTGAGGCACTGCAATTCCTGTGGTGGCCAGGGGGGGACATTGATCAGGACCCAGTTGATCACAAAATGTTGTATCATCTCTTCGGAGCGACTTCATCACCAAGTTGTTGTTCATATGCACTCAGAAAGACAGCTGAGGATAACCAAGGATACTTCAGTGAGAAAGCTTTAGAGACTGTCCGCAACAATTTTTATGTGGATGATTGCCTCAAGTCTTTTGCCACAACCATGGAAGCAGTTCAACTTGTTGGTGAACTCCCCAAATTACTGGCTCGTGGTGGCTTCCGACTGACCAAGTGGGTCTCCAATGATAAGAGCGTCATGTGTCATATACCTACCGGCGAACGAGTGTCCACAGTCAACCTTGACTTAGAAAGGCCACCACAAGAGAGAGCACTTGGTGTCGATTGGAATGTGGGGGAAGATAGTTTTGGATTTCGAGGTGGAGCAATCAAAGCCGAGACAAGGAGGGGTATCTTATCAAGTGTTGCTTCATTCTATGACCCCCTCGGCTTGGCTGCACCTATGGTATTACCAGCTAAAAGTATTCTTCAGGAACTTTGTCGTCTCGGCCATGGCTGGGATGAAGATCTCCCAGGGCAGGCCCTAAAATCATGGAAAGCTTGGCAGAGTAACTTTCGAGCCTTGACTTCTGTCAAACTACCCCGGTGTTACAAACCAGCGGACTTCAAAGATATCAAGAGCATTGAACTTCACCACTTTGCTGATGCTTCTATAAGTGGATATGGGACTGCTTCGTATTTACGATTTATTAATGTTGAGGATCGTATTCACTGTAGTCTGGTCATGGGGAAGACTAGAGTAGCCCCACTTAAAACAATCACAGTACCGAGGCTAGAACTGACCGCAGCCACTTTGGCTGTGAAGGTTAACCAGCAACTTTGTGGAGAACTGCAGTTACCCATCAACAAGGTTGTCCTGTGGACAGATTCCGCTATTGTGCTTCGATACTTGAGGAACACTACAAGAAGGTTTCAGACCTTTGTAGCCAATAGATTGCAGTTGATCCATGATTCTACAACGCTATCCCAGTGGAGGCATGTACCGACTGACTTAAATCCGGCTGATCTTGCATCCAGAGGTGTCCATGAATTGGAAACAGACCGGGGCCGGCAACAGATGCTGTTTTGGTTTAGGGGTCCTCAGTTTCTATGGGAAAAGGAAAACAAGTGGCCAGAGCAACCAACTGATTTACCTGAGGTAGAGGAAACTGATGCAGAAGTGAAGAAAGGAAATGCACGGGTTGGCGCCACAGTTACCTCTGGTAGTAATCTCCCACCATCCTTGAATCGTCTTATCAGCCGACCTTCATCCTTGTATCAGTTGCAAAAGTCTGTAGCATGGTTGTTAAGGTTTAAGAAGTATCTGCTGCTTCGGTTTGGGAAGACTCGCCAAGGTCAGGCTTTGTTGATCACAGGCCCTTTGAAGGTCACTGAGATCGTTGACGCATCAGAAGAAATTGTAAGGCTTGTTCAAAGGGATTCTCATTTTCTAGATCCATTCAGTAACAAGAGTGCAAGCCTGTTGGCCAAGCTGAATCCTGTTTATTGTTAGGGTTGGCGGTCGTTTGGACAATGCAAATTTGGACAGTGAGCTGAAGCACCCTGTGATCCTGCCTTCAGACCATCATGTAACTAGACTTATAGTCCGCTATCTGCATGAATCAAATGGCCACTCTGGGACTAATCAAACCTTGGCTGCTGTCCGCCAACATTACTGGATCATCAGAGGGCCAAGCACAGTAAAGCGTGTTGTCAGTGGGTGCATTCCATGCCGTGCCATGTGCTTTTGAAGCCTGGAAATTTTCTGTGTGGAAGGTGTTTTGCAAATTTCTCTTGTGAGCTGGTTGTATCTCGGAAATCTCGTACTGTATGAGGTACCTATCATGTTTTGCATTTATTTCCTTTCATTAATTTCGAACTACTTCGTTCAGCAACATTTCAGTCATCGCTCTTTTCGTTTTTTGTCACAGAACCGCGTGCTTTGTAATGTTTGTTTATGGCTTCCTGCGTGTGTATCTCATCAGTTGGAATTAAACAGCTATAAGCTAAACTGGAGCTTATATAGACAGTATTGACCATTTAAAACTGCTTCACAAACTTTCGATGGTGGGTGCCTCACCTGCTGTTGTCAATTGGCAGCTCTCAGTCTACCCTCATAGCCTCTATTCTATCTGACCCTCTGCCGATTACACACGGAGTACCCCAACATGTTGTCTGGAGTAAGACGACTCGAAAGTGTTCCTGTCGTTTTCCCTGTCAGATATACATTTGACCATTTGGAAACTCGAAGATGACTTGCACAACATGGCAAGGTGGTGCTGTGAAAACAACTTACATGTGCTGATCAACCCTAATACGACCAAACTCCTTTTTATTGGAACCAGGCAACTGGTAAGTGGATTACGTTCCACTCCTATTGTGACCTTTCTCGGCAAGCCCTTAAGGCCTGATGCCTCCGTTAAGCACTTAGGTGTCATTCTCGACCCACATTTAACTTATAACGAGCATGTTTCAAAAGTAGTCTCCTCCTGCGACCACGTAACACCCTTAATTCGACAGCTTAACTGGTTTCCTGTTAAACAATTACTACTATTCAGAAACTTAGTAATGGCTTATAAATATTTAAACGGTCTAGCCCAAAGACACCTCCGCAGACATTTTGCAAACGCCGTAATATACACGATCGCTTCACTCGCAAGTGTGATTCGCTTCCTAAACCCCTTTTTACAACTGCTTCAGGCCAACGTACTTTCACCTTTAGAGTGACAAGCATTTGGAACAGCTTAGATAACAATATAAAGCATAGCAGTTCTCTTAGAAAGTTCAAGGCATCTGTAAAAGAATATCTTCATACTCAGAGCAATTTGTAATTTATTTATAGGTAATCCAAACTTTTGTAATTTTAGCATAATGTAAAATTTAGTATGTCATTTCTTTAACACTTGGATGTTGTACTACTCTCTTACTCTAAATTTATTAAGTTCATTCACATTCATCTGTAAATAGTTTCTGAAAAGCCCGTTGGGGATGTTACTATCAAAGTCTATTATTTATCTTTTTCTGTTCAATTCTTGTATAGGCATACCTCATGAAATGCTTTGGAGATACTTTAATAAACAGTAAGACTGAAAACCGATGGAAAAGAATTTGTGCACAACTTAAGGTGCTTAAAAAAAATTATTGCACGCCCCAAAGGCAAAAAAAAAATTCATAACAACAAAGAATTGCCCCTGCCCCCCCCCCCCCCCAAAAAAAAAAATCAAAAAAAAAAATCAAATGGTCCATCCCCAATACTGCAGTAGTTAGGGTTATCTCTTCATCCAAATCAGAGAGTTTGTAACATGTGTCTTGAACTTACATGTGTTTCCAAAACAAAGGACACTGGCTTATGCAGACCATGTTTGGCCACAGTTTCACATGCACTGAAAACATAAAATACAAGCAGTATAGTTTTGCTGCATTACATTTGAGAGGGTAAAACCGTTTAGAATTGTCTTGGGTACCTGATTGGAGATCATGTATTTTAAAGCTTGTGGCATATAGTGTATGGCATTTTTACCGTTGAAATTTGACCAAAGAACAGAAAAAAATTATCTGGATTGTCTAGCAAAATGGGATTGCAGGGTAGCTTTGCATACAATGTGGGTTGGAGATCTGTACATGTAGGGATATTTACAATGATAAACAATTCATAGGTTATTATTATTAGGAGAGCCACTGTGAATCCTACACAGATTCCCACAAATACACTGTATTGTATCAGGCTTGTGAAACAAATATTCAGAATATCAACTAACAATAATAGTCGGTTAATAATAATAAGAGAATTTGGCATTTCTGTATGCTGCAACCCTTGCAAACTATTAATTAAGATTTTAATCCGTCTAATGCACGCTGATTTTTCACTTCAATGGGGGGTGGTTTAGGAGTCACGTGGACTGACATCTTCCATTACGTGCAACTAACTGATTGAAAAATTGAAGTTTTGCTTGTATTGTAACTTACCCTTTAAAAAACTGGTCAGTATAGAGTACAACATTCTTGGTTGGGTACAAAGAATCTATTAACTTAGGTTGGATTTATAAAGGGGTAAGAAACAAATGTGGGTACAAATTGACTGGTAAGCCCTTCTCAGTTTTAAAGTGTCAGTAGTCTTATTTCCTGAACATTTATCTGAATCTTAGAAGGCCAACGGAAAGTCAATAATATGACTTTTAGTTTCATGAAATGATGAACAACAACCATAATTCAAGTATGGCCCTTTGCAATTTGTGAAGAGGAATATTCGTGTTTCACAGTGAAAAACTTACCATAAATAAATCTTAAGCTGATCAACTTTATGATTGAGTTCTCTGATCTGATCTGATAGCACACTAGAAAAAAGAACAGTTGTTGTAGTATACAAACAATATTTTACCAATTTTGTTTCCACCTTCAGCTAAGCATGACAAATATGAATGGGCAGATAGATTAAAATTAGTATCTTTCATGTTGCATCAAAGGTAAAACACTTTGGTGAAATTTTCACTTTCAAAATAATTTCGCTTTTTAAAAACGTTCTTTTGAGTTGAAAAGCAGGTTTTAAAATACAGGAAAGTTATTCAGTTAACGTAAAGATTGTATCATTGAAGTAAGTGACTCATTCAATGAAGTAACAGACATGTAGCTTTGCCATGAAAAGTGATGTAACAGTGTATAGACTCACTCTTCATCACTGGCAGGTAGACACTTCAGTATGCTAAAAGACAAGTCCAGCTGATCAAACCTGTAAAAGCACAATAATAACAATATTGGATAACGTCTTTCTGATATCTACATAATCAAGGGCCATGCACCTTAATGATCTTGATTATTGAGATGTCACACAGTAATACATGTACGTGTGTATTGCGTGGTATGGGGAATTTTGAATGAAAGGACACAATAGTTCAAGGAAAAGTGAGTAAAAGGAGAAACGACGCAAAAAAAACAACAACAACAACAACACTTTGAAAGCAAAAGTATTACAAGAAAAGGACTCAGTCTATAGACTTGTAAAAGAGGGATAGATATTTTGATAAATGTAGTCATTTATAGAATGCAAAAAATTTGGCACTTGATTAGTGCTTGTGTAAGCCTTACAAAAATGACAATGATAAAGACAAAAGACAATGGGGATAATAATATTACTATTAATACATGTAGTAACAAGCAATATTTGCCCAATATTGAAAACAGAAGTGAAAATGATGACATACCTCTTGGTGATGTAAATGCAATCCAAAGCCAGCTTCATGAGTTGAGCAACATCTGCTATGATTGGTTCCTTGATCTGTCACAATTAAGGATCAAAGAACACTAATTGGTTCATCATACAGGACAGAGATAATGGAAGTGTTCCAGGCCATGATGAAGAAGGTAATTACCACCAAAACAAAAGGTATGGGCTTTACCAGTCTTGGTATTATTGATGCCATATGCCATAAAACAGCTGGCTTTAATTTAAACCTTGTTTTTGAAAATACCTTTCTTTCAAAAAAAAAAAAGGTGGTAAAGACAGTGGAATAATTCCAGAAGACTGGCAGCAGCATTAAGTTCTGAAAAACCTACAATCCTGGTCAAAACTGTTGGGACAATTCACGCTTTTCCCCTTCCCCCCATTACAATGTTTATTTTTCACGGTCTCCAAAATCAAGTTCCGTTCATTGATTGCTGGCATGTTTCAACATTGTCTGGGGGGTTGGGGGCGCGAAAAAGGCAGCAAAAGAAAAACACACATTGCTCATTAATAATAATAATAATCAGTTTAATTCCTCTTTTTGTAGCTTAACAGCTAAATTACAAAAGTGGTCAGAGTACTAATCATATATAAACATTATCAGGAAACATTTTACTAGAAATATATATATGTACATCCTGTGCCCAAAGTTCAGGAGTTGCCATAAAGCCATTATGGTGACAACCGGGAGGGCACATTGTATACATATTGTATATTACGCTCACTGTTCATACAGTTTGAGCACTCTCTGGATTGGGTGGAGAGCCTCATAATAGGTGTTCACTATTGGCATAATCCTTCGCTCACTGCTTGCAGTTTGAGCACTCTTGTGACTCCACAATGCAATCCAACAATGTGTAACCGTACATCCTGTGCCCAAGTTCAGGAGTTGCAATAAAGCCATTATGGTGACAACCGGGAAGGCACATTGTATACATTTTGTATGTACAATGTAATAAATTTGTCGAGACGGTTAGTAGAGGCCATGGTGAGATCCTCTCTCGTGGCGCCTGAACGTAGATTGTATCCATGGGACACAGTTGTGCGCTGTGGCAGCAAGTTAGCAAGGACACCGGTGTCCCGAACTCTCTGGATAAACTTCCGATCCGAGAGAGTACGAAGACCACAGTGCACAAGTGCATCCCTGTACGGAAGCCCAGGAAAGATTATCTCTAAGGCTTTTTTCTGCAGACCCTCAATTAGGAGGCTAAGATATTCCGGCAAATTTGCCCAAACTGGGGAGGCATACTCCAACACTGAACAGATCAGGCTGGAGTACAGCAGAACTAAATCCCCTTCCATCACACCTGACTTCTTCAAACAACGCAGTCTGTACAGGCATTTGTGCGCTCTCTGAACAATGTACTCACAGTGCGTGCTCCAACATAAATTATCAGTAACATACACACCAAGCAACTTATATGTGTGGACGCGCTCAATATCAGACCCAGAAAGCTGCAAAGGAGGAGGATGGTGCGGATTGTAGTGTAAGAAATCAATAAACATCTCCTTGCACTTCACTGGGTTGAGGGGCATGCCATGCTCACTAGCATATGTGCAAATATCTCTTGCAATGAACGACAGGAAACTGGTGGAACACCTAGGTATAATCTCTACTCTGCTCATTATAGCGATGGAAGCATGTACAGTAAATTCTCTACTTTCCGCCCAAAATTTGACAAGTGTCCTGAAGTGTTTTGACCCGGATTGTAGTTCTCATGAAAATGTTTGCAAACCTCTGATAATAAAAAAGGTAAAATTAGTAAATTCATTAGCATCACACAAATATTATGCCGTTCTGTACTCTATGCCTGATTATAAAGAAACTAAAGCAAAGATAAAGTGCAATTCAGAGGGTGGATGTCCACCATACTAGCCAATAGGGAAAACAATCCCATTTCACCCAGGCAGAGGACAAACAGTTGGAAAGTTATTAAGAGGCTGAAAAGTCAAACCATTTTTTTTCACACCTTTCATAACTTTCATAAGTGAGGTCTGAAAATTTCACTTTGAATTTGTTGTCTTAGAGGTGGTAAGAAATGACAAACCTGGCCCAAAATATGGACTTCAATGAACCAGCTTTGTGTGAAAAAATCAACCGCCTTTTTGCATTCCATTATTTTCTTCAATTCATGGGTTGTCTTTTTGTGGTGCTGCTCAATTGAGCACGACCCATAAAGACTCATGCTAAGAACCAAACAATCATCACCCACACCCATACTGAAAGACTGCTTTTTGCTAATAATATTGTGTAAATTCACAACCTCTGAACCAAAATTAAAAAAAAAAGATTTTGGCTCTGGCCTTCCTCAGTGAAATACACTGGGTTATCCAGTCAAGAAATTTGGAGTTTATCTACAGTAAAATATTTGTGTGTAGGTAGATGTAACCTTGGCTGAATAGCTTCCCCAGAGACCCAATCATAACAGATAGCTTAAGCTTGTAGCTCACCTCAGGTGTAGAGTTTTCAAACACTTTTAAGACATATGTTAGGTCAGTCTAAAGGGAAATAAAAGAAAACAATCTTATGAAACCTTTTGATGTAAACTGTTATATTCAGGTCATTATTATTCCACTATTACGCCATTTTACCATATTTGGTCAAGAGAACGCTCCAAAATATGAGATGGTAATACATTGTAGTGTCCTGGTTTGACCGGTTTACAACAGAGCAAATATGGATGGAACAGGAGTTTTTCAATGAAAGAAATTGTTTTCAACATGATGCAAAGAATGAGGATTTAGAGAATTTGGTTTGTGATCGCTTGTCACTCATCATTTCGTTTATCCAATCAAATAAGGACATTTGCCTGGCTTCTGTGCTGTTTACATCGTTTGTATGCGCCCTCAAGGACAGATCATGCACCAAATAAAAATGGAAGCAAAATAACACATTTTTGGAGTGGAATAATAAATCTCTTATTCAATGGTTTAACATATAATACTCATGGACATTTTGCTCATTGCTCGTACTTTTCCTTGTCCTGGCGGGGCTCGGAAAAATACTACGCAACTAGCAAAATATCTGTGAGTATTATATGTTAAACCATCGAATAAGATTTATGCATAGTCAGTAAGCAAAAAAAATTATTTTGTTTGAAAGTTGTTCCATAATTTTAGAGGAAATAACAATAATAATAATAATAATAATAATAATAATAATAATAATGATGATAATGATAATGATAACATGACAGGACAATCATTTCCAGGTATTAATTACCTTAGCAACATCAGTTAAATACTGGTGAATTAGGTTCACTTGAGATTTCTTCTTGTGCTTTCCTAGGCGGTGCAAGAATGGGACCACCCAGCGCTTGAAGTCACCAATGAAAGAATCTTCTGTGGACTAAATAAAAAGTGGAAGTATTAACTAAGACCACAATTTGATTGTTTTTTTTAAATAATCGAGATGTCTCACAAAACTACTGTAAAAGCTTACTTAAGGACCCCAATAAGGCAAGGCTCATTTTTTCATGCATGTTCATGTAGTAATGTCCAATCAAGCATGAAAGCCGGCTATTCTTCATGCCTGTTTGGTTTGGTAAGGAAGTATTACATATACAGTATTCTGAAAAACAGTACTGGTTAGTAAATGATTTTAGGAATGTGCTGGCACTTAAGTGCCCTATCACATAATCAAAAAACGTATACATACAAAATATGTAACTACATGTATGTAGTCAGCTGAAGTGATTTTTAGTAAAGTAGCATTTAGATTATAACCAAGGGGGAAACAGCATCTTACATTATTCAAATAGTTGACAGTTAGAAAGAAAGGATGAACATTTCAACTCCCTGGCAAATGATAAAAATACCGGTATTTATTATATAATATTTAGTGGTATACCGAGTGATAAAAACGCTATCCTGCCAGTGATGATATCATTTTTAGCCACATATGTGTGGTATAATTTTTGACCTATCAGCTCGCAGTATTTTTGCAAGCTGTTGAGCGCTTGTGACAGCATGTGATTTTGATTTTCTGTTGTTTGCTGGTCTTTTCGTGAGTCAAAAAAGTCTAGTTTATTCTAAAATGGAAGCCAGCAGGATAGTAGTATACCAGCTCATTTTTCAACATTGGTGTTTAATAATAAAACTGTTTTAATGATTTGTGTTGGTGTTTAATAATACAACTGTTTTAATAATTTGTGTTGATATCTTAATAAAATTCAACCACAAAATTAAAATTAAAATTAAATCTTTATATTTTTCAAAAAATACAAATAATAAATTCAAATAGTGAATTAAGATCTAAATAAAATTTGAAATCCAATACCTATTCAACGAAGTATGAAAATAGCTCGCTGGCACAGGGGATGCGCAAGTGTTATTTTAGATTTTAACACTAAGGAAATTAGTCATGAGGAAGTCATATGGTTTTTTCGACCAATCACAACTTTCAATTTTTTTACCAAAATTGTTTCTCAAATGAATTTTATTTCCAAATTGGTTTCTCTTTTGGAAGTGACTGTGGAAGATGCGTGAATCACAAGAATAGTTAAACAGCAACCGATTGAACTCTTTAGATTTTGTAGTGTCCATAAGCGTAAGTTGTTAATCCACTAATATGAATGTAACGTTTGTTATCCAAAGCAAGACAATGAAACTTTGTTTAACTCATAGCTTGCAAGTTGATGACTGTTGCTGCGGATCGTTTTTATGGTATGATGCATTTGTTTGTTATTAAATAGAGTTTGTTTATAGTCTGTATGCTTGATTTTTTTTATTACAATCATTTTGATCCCCTTAGCTTTACAGCTATTATCATTGTCTTTTATATATGAATATATTTTAGATTGTAAGCCGGTGAATTAGGTGATTGGAATAGCAGAAGCTTCATCTTTAAACTTTCCTATAACTTTCTTATTAGCTTTATTATAGAATGGACTGTTTTCAGGATAATTACTATTGTCGAATTTATGTTTATGATGCCAAAAGTCTTGATCCACATCATTGGTTTCAATTTCATAACACAAACTATCTGTGTCTGTGAATAATAATTTTGATTTATTTCCATATTTATTTATGATGTAATTATAATGAAAATCATACGTTAACGCTTTACTTAGATCAAGAATAGTCATACCTATATACGAAGGTTGTTTAATAACAATGAGTCTTTAATTTTATGCACAGCTACTAGAATTTCATTGAAAATTTTACTACTAACATAAGTTGGTTTAGCAGCCATGTTTAATAATTTATTTTCATCTGTTACCAATCTCCGAAGATTTTCCACAGTTTTACCATAAACTGCATTATTCATTAATTAAAAAAAAGTCTTTTTCAAAAGTATTTTTAGCATTTGTTTTTTTTTAGTGTTAAAATCAATATACTGTTTTAACCATGAAGATTGATCAAACTCTAGCACTCTATGAACTTTAGTGACTTTTAATCCAAGATCAGTATATAATAGACAGTTTTTATAATGAAGAACATATTTATCTTTGTTTTTCAAGGTTGGAATTTGTTAATGCACTAGACCTGTTGATACTTTGAATTTATCATTTTTTTTTGGCAATAATTAGAAAGCATATCTTTAATAACGTTTATTTTTTCAAATTATGTAATTCTTTTGGATAGTCAAGATCAACTTCTAATATCAATCCTTTTCTGCTATCTTTTTTATATTTAGCTAGGTCTAGCTTCTTAATTTGTTTATTTTGTCAGCCATTTAAAATTACCTGTTGGTAAGTATTGACTCATAGCATAACCATATAAATGATTAGCATCTAAATACATAATATACTTAGAAGGTGCCTTTTCATTGTATATTTTCATGTATTTATTGTTTGCTTTTCCATATCTGTTAGCTATGTATGATGTTTCTAATTTTAAAGTATACCAAACATTTTTAGCATGTTGATAATCTTTATCTAAGATATGTTCATCATTTAATATACTGTAAAAATCTTCTTTGTTTGGTAATTTTCTTTCATTAAATTTGTTTAATGAATCATAAGGATACACCCCTTTTGCTTCATAAGCTGAAAACGATTTTTGAATGTTCTTTTGTGTATTTTAATGCTTCATCAGGTAGGTTGTTGACTAGTTTATCAAGACTTGAACTCATAAATTGAAAACTGTCGATGAATGTTAAATGGTTACCAAGCATGAAAGCCATATACTTTTCCATATGATTTGGTATTACCTTAATATTCATTTGACATTCTTCTCCTTTTTTATTCTTGTATTTGTGATTTTTTGTGATTTGTCCAATATTTTGCATAATGAAATGACTATCATAACCTCTTAAATTGTGAAAGATGACTGGTATTTTATCAGTCAGTTGGAAATTAAGATTACAATCTCTTACTATAACATCTTTGTTGATGTATTTTTTTATTACAAATGTGACATTAATCAACTTTAAGAATTTTTTCTTGATCTTCTTTTGCCATTTTTAATGTTTTTAATTTGTATTTGATAACATTCTTACAGTATTTGACTTCTTCAAGCATTTTTGCCATAAATTTATACACAGCATTTTCACCTCTATAAATCTGAACTGGTTTGCTGTATTTATCATCATAACAACATACGACTTTATAACCATATCCACAGTCAGTATGTTTTTGATAAGCATCAATGTATGATTTATCATTGTTTGGCTTGCAACTTTGAACCTTTTCTGTTATTGCTTCAAATTCTGCATATATTACAAAAGGAACAGGAAGCTGCTTATGAAAATTGGTAAATTTTACTTTTGATCCTTTATGAGGCATTTTAATTGCTTGTTGACAATTAATTAAAATACAACTTTCTTTATGATTACTTAAAACTAGTTCAGAGCTGAACCATTGAAGACAAGACATGCAAAAGTGTTTTCTTTCTTTATGTTTGGTTTGATTATACATAAATTTATTGAAGTCTTTAATCAGTGCATAATGTGTTTTGGTTTCTTCAGTTATTAATAATAAATTCATACAATCTCCATACTTTTCTTTTGATATGTAAATAGGGTATGGTTGTTTTTCTTCATAACCAAATACATTGATGTGGATTTTAGTAAATTGTTTTTAATTCCAGTGTAATCTAAATTTTGAATAAATGCTTTGTCTGATTTTTTTATTCTTTGGGGATCTTTAATTTGAGAATTTAATGCCTGATATGGCACCATCTAAAGCATTCATTATCATTGTTTTTCATGTTTATCAATCCTTTCGCACTGTTTTGAAGCTCTGGCGGTAGTTTAATATATGAATTGCCTTTTAAAGGTTCACATTTAACAACGTTGAGGTAATGATTATCAATAGATTGAATAACCCAAGCACTGCTTTGTGATACCCATTGAGAAATATTTAACAATTATTCGCCAAGGCGAAGTGATTATCGCTGAATATTCATGGAGATGAAGTCGAGGTGAATATTCACCGATAATCATACATACATACACACATACATACACAGGTGGTTATTTCAAAAAAGAGAAAAAAAAACATTTCAACGTGAAATCATCTTCACTTACAGTGGCAAAATGACTACTGGCAGCCATTTTGTCTGTCGAGTGATTAGTATAACAAAGCTGTCAGATGCTCAGAGGGCACGCTTAAACTTGTTGTGAAAAGAAGTTGTGAGAGAACTTGAAAATTATCAACACGTCAGCCCAGAAGCCAATGTTTCTCGCTTCCCTTTTATTTGTTATTCTTCAGAGACTGGAATGCTGTAGTTCAATACCACACAATTCAGTGCCTTCTGATTTTCTGTAACACGTACCACAGGCAACCCAGTGTATGCTTCACGGAAGCATCTCGTTGAATATTGTTTGTGTGTTACTGTTAAGATTAGCTGATTTAATTATTTTTTCATTACCTGCCTGCTTTTGAAATGTTATATTGAGGGTTTCAATGAACTTTAGTCCTTTCTTTTCATTTGAAATTTTTTCAATATGAATTCCAATAGGTTTTCTGGTTTTTTGTAATTGAATTAAAGGATCTTTGTTATTTACAATGCTTATTTCAAACGATTTTGTATAGCATTTTGAAGCTTGTTTTGTTTCTTGAATTTTAATAATTTGATCTAAATTAATAATTTATTTTCAAAAATTGTTTCTAGTTTTGGTTCAGACTTTTAACTTTTTTTGGTTTTTTAAAACCATATGTGGGTGTTTGTGGTTTTTTTAATTGATTTTTTAATAATGTCTTCATATTTTTGTGCCATCATTTTAACATTAATTTTAGTTCTTGGAGTGGGAATTGGGTTATCTTGAAATTGAATTGGTGGTAAAATAATATTTTCTTCATAATTTTCAATCTTTTTTTTCTACATTTTTTCGTGGAGCAGGAATTGGTTTATCTTGAAATTGAATTGGTGGTTGAATAATATTTTCAATCATTGGTTTATCTTGAAGTTCTAATGGTGTGGTTGAATGATCTTTTTCGTTCTAGGAGCAGGTATTGGTTTTTTTAGTTGCAACACTATGTTTATCAACTCTTGTTTGCTAAGATTTTGTAATTGTTCAGTTTTTTGTGGTTTGTCTTTTAAATACATTATGTTGCTTTTTAATTTTATCCAATTCACAGAACTTTTTTTGTTTTTGAACTTTGCTGATATTAATAAGCATTTTATATCTATCCATTTGATTAAATTTATTTATAAAATTATATTTTTTCAAAGTATTATCAATATTTTTTTCCACAACCGATTTTTTATCTTCTTTGTTTTTTTGTTAGTTTTATAATTCTAACTGTGGCATCAACTTTTTTATCCATACCAATTTTTAAATTTTTATAGTGAGGACACTCGTACCGTGAACACCAACACATTTTTCCCGCCTTTTTCGTATCAGCCAGTCAGCGGCTTGCTTCATTTTGAGACTCTTGCATTATTTGCTTTTCGATGGAGTCAGTTGCAATGGCAAAAACATCGGAGGTATACACGTGGCTAAAATCGCTGTCCCAACCACGAAATTGGAACGACTTTCGCCTCACTTTGAAACAAGGGGTTTCCGTTCAAGAAGATCATTAGCTTTCGTGAAAACAGAGGATTTGGACTCATTCTTCCCATCTCCGGGTAAGTTATTACTCACAGAAAGGCATATACTGGAGGCCGAGCTAAATAATATCAAAGCAGAAAATCATCAACAGCCCTCACGACTTGAGCCAAAACGACTGAATATTATACCAAGTGTAAGCACTGCTGAAAAACCTACGGGAGAACCTCCCCAGCCATATTTACCTGAGGCCACAGCAGACAACATTGGCCTAGCGATCGTTCCAAACCAAAGCCCCTTGGACCAAAGAGCTCTAGCAATGTCAGAAAATCTTAAAGTACTACAAGTGCACATTGAGAGTGCCAAACGTCATTTGCAAGGGAAGCAAAGAGCTCTGGATGATTTACTGAAAGCTCACGAAAGGCGCAGAAAAGTGTGTGCGATTTGTCATACATCTGGGCACAACAGAGCAAAGTGCAACAAAATCCCTTCGAAGATGTGACCTTTTGCAAGATAAAGGATAAGTACCCAGAGTAAGAAACTAGAGGACAAACTTAAGATCACACAAAAGAAGCCATCAATAGTTAACCAACGACGTGTAGTTTATCAGTTTAAATATAGTTTTTGTGATGAAAACTATATCGGTTTACGATGAGGCACCTACACAAATGTTGTGAGGAACATAAATTTAATTCGTCTAGCATCAAGAAACATTTCACTAATAAACACGATTGTTTGCCTGATAATATCAATCAGTAGTTTAAAGTCTTAAGAAAATGTAAGACTAAACAAGACTGTTTAATTTATGAAATGCTATACATTAGGGAATTGTCACCTTCTCTAAATGTCCAAAGTGACTCAATCAAGGCAAAATTTATTTGTATAACATTCTTTACAACACCTAGTATGCAAATTGTGCTTTCCATCTATTCACACTCTAGCACTTGTATTTATTTATCACTTGATAATGGAGTTACGATGACTTCGAAACGTCGTGAAAATAAAATCTAGTCAGTTTCATATGTTTTTCTTTCTTAGTTATAAGTTTTTCTAAACAACTGCTTATAAAATTTTAAGAACATCATTATAATCATTCAGCAATTTAATAGTCTAACCATCTAAATTATGCATAAAATCATTAGCTTCATCATTATTCAAAACAATGTGTCCTATTAAAACGAGTTCTAAGAGTTCTTCATAATATCTTAATTTGCTTTCATTCATTTTATTTCGAGTTTGATTCTTGTCGTTCATTGTATCATTTTTTACTTTTAACTTTTGTTTTGGTTCTTTTTCTTTTTTAATTTGTTCAGATTTGGTTTTGTTTTTAGAATCAGTCTGGTTTATATTCTTATACTATTTTATTTAATTTACTTGGTTCAATTTCTATTTCATCATTTTCACCATTGTTAAAGAAACATAAACTGTTTTGATTTATTAACATATCTTTTAATACATCACGATTTTCATGTATTTTAATTATTTCATTATCATCATTATGAAAAACAAATTTTATATATTTATTTTTTATATTATCAAGGACAGTATTTGCCTGATTTTCATTTAGTTTTAAATTATGATTCAAAAAGTGAATAAATAAAGCTTTTCAATTTTTTGTGTTCATTATTTCATTCAATAAATTTTTCAAGTTAAATTTAGCGTTCATTTTCTTATAATATACTATAAGAAAATAATCTTTAAAACATTTTCTATAACCCTAAAAAATTCAAATAAATTTAAAAATTTATTTAAACTTTTAGTTACCAAAAAAAATTTTCTATATGTTTTTTAGAATTTTCAGAATTATTGATATGTTTTTTTTATTTTAAATGTGTCCATTTGCCTGCCAATTTATAATTTTTATTGATATTACATATATCACAAAACCATGATTTATTAGTCATATATTTTGTTTTGTTTTTTGTAATTGCTTGCTTTTTGTTTTCTTTTGTAAAATATTTAGTATTACCATAACCGTATTTTTTTGGGTTTTTCAATGGAAATATTTATTATATCTGATTCTTTTTGTAAAGCTGATACAAATTCTTTAACAAAAGCATCATCGTCAGATTCATAATTGCTATTGCTATCAGAAATAGAGTTTATTCTTTTTATTTTAATTTATTAAATACTATATACTTAAATAAGATTTTTCATTTAAATATATGAATAAAAATAAACGCAAAATTGAACCAAAAATTTATTATATTTCTTTTTATTTTTTGTTTTTGTCTTTTTTAGAACTCTTACATAAGCTAAACAACAATTATTTAATAAACCAATAATTTGTTTTAAGTTTTTCATTATATTATGTATTTAGATTTTTTATTCAGATTCGATATCTGTATCTATTAATTCTGATTCATTGCTCAAAATTGAAATTTGACTAGAATCATCAATAAAACTGCTTTCATAAGTATCTTGACTTGAAGAAACGCTATCATAATCTGATTCAAATTGTGAATCATACAAATGTATATCATTATGTATATCGTGAGAACTCATTTATATTATTATATGAGAAAATATTTTCATATGTTCATCAAATCCTTTAATGGAACCCAAGAATTAAAATCATCACTATATCCTTTCCATTTTACCAAAGCTTGTTTCTTTTTATAATCTCTTGAAATGACTTTATCAATTCTAAATACATCTTGTTTGGCCTTTAGTAATTCAGGCTCATAAAAACTCCCTTGTATTTCTTCATCATTGAGATCCTTTATTTGTAAGTTATTGGATTAGTGTATTGAATTTTGTAAACCAGAAATAGTTCTTCACTCCAATTACTGGTATACCCTTTATCAAACAATTTTCTCTTGTACTTACTGATCCTAACCTTGTCACCTACTTTAAATTTTGGTTCGGATGATATTTGCTCGATATAACCATATAAATTAAAGTAAACAACTCCTTCATTCTTCTTTTTACTAGCTTCTCTTGGTGTCATGTTAATTGAACTGTGTCTGGTATTGTTATACTGTTTTAATATTTTAGATAGCATGTCTAAAGATTGTGTATTGCCCTGAACAGTGAACTGCCTCCACATCTTAGTTTTGATTGCTCTGTTCCATCTTTCTACTACACTAGATTTTTTTCCATTTTCTGTTGAATACGGTGTTATTTTATTCTTACCTAATAGATCTGTCACATGTTTGTTATAAAACTCACTTCCTTTATCAGTACACAAATATTCTGGTTTTCTACCATCTTTAAAGATGCTTTGAAATGCTTCTTTAACGGTTTCTCCTTGTTTGTTTTTTAATGGTACAATCCATCCATATTTACTGAAAACATCTATTACCATAAAAGATCCTTGTGTGACGATCTCTCCTGAACAACGTTTGTTTATTATGGGTGTGGTTCACTCTCTTCCATCGGACTGGAAAACAATTATTAAGTCTTCTTTCTGTAAGAATGAAGTAAGACCATCCCTCATACACCATACATTAAATTAAACTGTGGCTCTTTTCCTATCTTAGATGTCACCTTTAAACAGATATACGACTCTTTTTTGTGCACAAAACTAATCCCTCCGACAGCCCAAAAAAAAAAAAATCAGACAAATACTCAGATACGGTCATTAACTGGAAAAAGGTTTATTCTCTTCCTTTTCGTACTACACTTGATTCCAAA
>OX421448.1:46334891-46362391 GCA_949126865.1 Montipora capitata | reverse complement strand
TGAAAGAAAGCAACTTGGAAGTAAATGGGGCAGACATTCAAGGAAAAAAGAGTAGGACGGAGATGGCGAAAGTTATTGGAAGAGTAAGCAAGTGCAGTGATGAACGTCGAAGACTTCTTTCAATTGTGGCATGGGACTTCAGCCAATCAGTACTGCAATCATATTTCCATTGCTCAAAAAGCACCATCACAGCTGCCAGAGTACATGCCATATTGTTTGGCAGGGGTGGTGTCCCTCAAGGTGGACTGAAGTTTACCAGGCAAGCTGTGAGTCCTGAAATAATTCAGGAATTTCAGGAGTTCCTTCATCAAGATGATATCTCCCGACCATCATCGTGCAGAAGTGTTCTTGTGGATGGAAAAGAGACAGGTGTTCGCTACTGGCAGTGTGACATCAAAGATGTCATTCAGCAATACCAGCTGAAATTTCCAAATGGTGTAAAGCGAAGTTACATTTATGCACATGTTCCAAAGAACTTTCGTTCAAACTCAATGCTTGCTGGTCTTTGTAACTTATGTGACGATTTTGGTCATTCTAACTTTGACTCTCTCCTGTGTCTCCTTGATGAGCTAAAGAATGAAGGAGTACTGGCTGATTCACACCCACAGCTTGTAAAAGTCTGCAGAGAATATCAAAAGTTTCTCAAAGTGAAATTTAGTAAGCAGGTACAAGTGCAATGTTTGCTACGTGTATGTTTGTAAATAATCACATACAACCTGTAGAGCTTATAAATGTAGCCTTGTAGGCTACAAATACCATTTTTCCGATAAATTCGCAGTGGCTTTGTTTTATCCTTTTTGGACTGAAAAATTTGTATTGATGTTCTTTGGTTCTCAGTACAGGATTGTACAGGGATGTGATTTTTGTAAGATGTAAATTAGGGCAAGGCAAAGTGCAAAGTTCATTTTTACGATGAATACAGAAATTCTTGCACGCTCGTTGGCTAATTTTTATTGTCAATGAGCAGACAGACACGTGAATCTATAACTTATATGTTGTGCCAATGAATGAGAGCGGACAATTTGACAATTTGTTATCGGAAAAATGGAAATTGATGTCAGTTTTTAATGTAGCTGCCCTGTTATTGACAATGAATCTCATCATAACATTGTCAAAGTATTCTACGGATCCACTCACCTATTGCCTTGTGGATCCACAGCTACTTTGACAATGTTATGACAAAATTCATGCTCAATAACAGGACAGATGCATAAAAAACTGACGTTAATTTGTGATGTGATGTCGCACCAAGTTTTTCTTGTGATTTGCAGCCCTGTACACATTACTGAAAAACAAAGCAAAGTTGCACATTATTTCTTGAACAATGTCCCATATCTATTAAGGAAAGCTACAGTGTATGATCTTGTGTATACAGTATGTTGGGAAAAAATCCCTAAATCTGTTCTTATGCTTTCTAAATAATCAGAAAAGTTACACGTACAGTACATGGTCAGTAATTATGTACCTTTGGTACCTTTATTTGTAGAATATACATTTAAGAAGTGGTCCATGAAGTACTAACAGATTTGCCTAATGTCGCTTCACTCCAATACTTATTTTGATTGTAGGTTGAGAGGCATTCCAGTTGTGCCGAACTGTGCCTTGACTATGCTCTTGGGGATTGTCAGTCACAACATGATCACCTTTCGCCAGCATTAGAAAAGTTCCATGAGTTGAGGCAACAAGTCACCGAGGGAGTGGAGAGGATTAATGATCAGCAGAAGAGGGACATACTTTTGAAGAACTGGAAGGAGGTCTCAACAAATCACAAAGAGTACCTTGCACATTTGATTCGCACCAAACATCAAGGGGGATACTACCAATATATCCTTGAAAACCTTGCACCAGGAGAAATTGTGGTCATAATCGATTACAAAATGAAAGTTGAACTTGGAATGAGAGTAAGAGAGAATCAGCGAGAATGGTACGGTAAAAGAGGAATCTCCCTTCATGGATTCTTTGTCATTGCTCAGGTAAACAATTTATCCATACCCATTTTGTTTCTTGATTCATTTATAAGCCATAACATTTTAGCATTGATTATCATTAGAAACAAATAGATTAGGCATTGGTCTGTAGAGACTTTAGTAAGCTAAATGACTACATGTACTTTCTGGACAGATGTGACAACACAGAGTACTTTGACTCTACATTGTATAGTTTGATAGGCTCAGTTTATTCATGATTAGGGACCATTGGCTGTACTTTGTTTATTTTCTTCATGACGAGACCTGTCTAATCATGTACAGGCTCTGTCAGTAGGTAGTAACCTAATTTGTGCATGTCAACTTGTTCAAGGATTGATACTTTTAATTTTAGTATACACTGTACCCGTATTCCTCAAATGCGGTGTCGGGTTTATTGCTGGACTCATTTTGAGTGAATAACTGTAAGTAAGCATTAGTCATTCTTCTTTTCCACACATGTGCATGTAGGTAGGAGAGGGTCTGCGAAATATTGAGGTTATTGACTTGTGGTCTGATGACACCAAACAAGATGCTTGGTTCACACAAAGTGCCCTGGACATTGGTTTCAAGTGGCTGGAATCAGTTTATCCAGGCTTTTCTGTATACCTGTTTTCAGGTAAGGGAAATAAAGTTTATTTTGTATGGAAATTAGCTTCTAGTGTGTTTTCTTAACAGGAAAACATGTGTCGTACACTTTTCATTTGTGAAGTTAAAATTGTCTAAAGTGGCATCATTCTTAAAATTGATCATAGAAATGATCCATTCCATTCAAAAAATTTCAACTTACATTTATGTACTTTGCTTTTGTTTTAGACAATGGTCCCCATTACCATAACAGTGGAGTTCTGTGCTACCTTGCTGAAGTCAACAGTGTTTTCAATTTTACACTCAAGGAGTACAACAATTTTGAGGCAGGAGAGGGCAAGTCTAGGCTGGATTCCCATTTTGCCCACATCAGCCATAAAATTGTACGATGGGTGCGTTTAGGAAATGATTTGGAACGTGGGGAACAAGTTGCAGATTTGATTAAGGTAATTGTTTGAATCTCAGTGAATTAAAGGAATGGGGAAAAGGCTACAAGTAACTTTTATCTAATTGGATTTTGTACTTAAAACATAAAATAAATGGATGACATGGTTGTTCAAAGGCACCTTTAACAGGTGATGTTTATAACAAACTTTCCATTGTCAGAAATATGAAATGCATTTATCAAAAACTATGAAATGCAATTACGGTAACAATGTTTTAGATTTTTCTGTTTGTTGTGCAAGTGTATATAACCTCTTGCAAGTCTGTAAGATGTTTAGTATGAAGCCTTTTTATACACCTAATCTATGTACTTTTTACACTTGAAATCTACGTAGTCTTAAATGCATTTTAGAGTAGACTTTTTAAAAATTTATTTGAATATTTATTGAAAATTTACTGAATCAGTAGCCGTTAAATTTTATCTTTATAGTTTTTAGTCAGGGAAGTTGTTTTTAGACAGGGTTAACCACATGATTCCCCTCTTCAGAGTGTTTTTGTATTTGTGTGGTAACTTCCTGAATAAATTGTTATGATACATTATGTTATGCTATGTTATGCTATGTTATGTTATGTTATGTTATGTTAGGTTAGGTTATGGTATGGTATGTTAGGTTAGGTTTGATTAAGTTAGGTTAGGTTAGGTTAGGTGTTTAGACTATTTTTATACTCTCACAATATCCTAAATATCCTTGAGAAAATAAACTTCATTATAATTTTTTTCTTGCAGACGATGAAGAATGCATCCTGTAAGAAGTTGACGATTGATAGGTCTAAGGCTAAGAAAGTTGGGACACTGAAAGACATTTCCCTGTTTGGCAATTTCACATTTCCGGTCGAAGGTTCATTAAGTGATGGTATAATCTTAAGATCCTTGGCTGGCATGGGGCAGACAATAAGCAAGACAAAGGTTCAGCTTTCGCAAATCTCTGGACGTCAAGTTCCAATTGCAGGTGCAACTGGAGCCACAGTGGCAGATGATCACCCAGCACCTGAACCAAACTGTCCATCTCCTTTCTCAGGCTCCAGTCAAGAGACCTATGCTGTACGATTCATACAACATGCAGTGGAACCACCAGCAGCTGCTACTCTAATTCCACTGGAGGTTGACCAGCACTCCTCGCAGCGACCAGAAATGGGGTATGCCTTAAAGCATAGTACAGGAAAAAGAACCACATTTAGCCAAGCCCAGAAAGATATAATGATTGAATTTTATAATAGACAAGCAGTAAACTGCATTAGAGCTGAACCAAAAGATGTGATAAAAGCAATGGAAGAAGCAGGCTTAGAAGTTCTCTCGGCCACCCAGATCAAGTCATGGTGGAGCAGCTACCACCGCAAGAACAAACAAACCACTGCTCAGGCTGGATTACTCTCTTCTGCTGCAACACCAAGTGTTCCAACTGCTGCACAATCAAGTATGGCTAGTGTTAGGACACCAGCTAGAGTGTCACCTGTTACAGTAACATTACCCACAGCGTCGCCTAATGTACAACTAGTCACATCATCTTCCAATGTAGCGCATGCTACTCCATCAGCCAGTGTACCAAGTGCCACACAATCAGCTAGTGTACCAAGTGCCACACAATCTGCCAGTGTGCTACCATCCACTTCCCTGGCCAGTGTACCACCTACTATACAGCCTGCCAGTATTTGTGGTCATCTCTCAGAATTCAACAAAGTGGTGACAGAGTGGTCATTTCCTGAAGACTTCAGCCAGTCAACAATTGGTGGCAGGAATGGGAGTAATGCCTGTGCATTCATTTGTTTGTATTTTGGCCAAGTGGCATCAAAAGGTCTTCTGGTCCCAAAGCAAGGTTTGACATTGTCCAATGTTTGGAGAGAGGTCTTTGAGTGGGCAATAACATCTGGCAATGAATTACATGATGAGTTGTTTGACCATGAAGGCATAAATGTGAATGTAGACGAGGCTGTGGAAATTGCGGGAGAAGAATGTGGTGTGGCATACTTGGGACAACAAAAAGATTTCTTTGGTTCGCCAAAGGAATTACTTGCCGAACACTTAAATTCATTAGCACTTGGAGCTCAGAGAAGTTGCCATTTATTTTTCTCTTCTGAAAGGACAATGTTCCTTATGTGTGACAGTGGAACCTTGTACTTTGTGGACTCCCATTCCCATAAAGACAGTGGAGCCTTGATTGCAAGTGTGTCACCTGGAAATGGAGAGGCATTTGCAGAGTGGATTGACAAGATGATGAATTTTCATTGGCACTGCCCTCTCACCATTGGCTCAATGACTGAGGTTATCTACAACTGATGAAGCTACTGCCATGCAATAAGATATATTTTAGTTGTATTTATGCCTAGCATGATTGCCTGAGGTGGGAAAAAAGGGGGAGGTAGAAAATTATGCATTGTAAACAAAACATGCAACTGCTAGATTCACTTGCATTATTATTTTTGACTTGCAACCATAATATTTGTCAGTATTGAAATACTTGAAATAGTTAGGTAAATTTTGTACAGTTCATTAATTATGCATTGTTAATGAATCATGCAAAGTGACTGAAATCATTTTTCTGATTTATTTTTTATTGTTTGAACTCTGAACAAAGAATATTTATTTTCACATAAGTAATAATTCTTTTCTTTTTTTTAAACTTAAAGGGCCCTAGTCCGCCACAACTTTGTTTCTGTTTACATGCGAGAGTTTGGCTAGTACATTTTTTTCAGAGGATGTCAAAAGAAAGGAAACCACTGTGGAACTTCAACAGATAATCACACACTTTCTGGAACACAACTTACAGTAAAGCAATAAGAATTCGCTTGACCATGCAAGATCAATAATTTCGATGGCGTCGAAAATGGAGGAGGCTGACTGGGGTCCTTTAACTGCCATGGAATAGTTTAGTTTTTGTTATGAAATGCTTGAATATGGGTGTAAATACATTATTTTTTTAGAATTTACAAAGTTGTTGGAAAAGGCAACAATTTCTTCAAACAATTTTGTCACCTTGGAGATGAAATCCCTCAGTCTTGGAATGTTGTAATTTTCTTCGTCAATCAAAGGTGAAACGTTTCGCACAGTTAACTGCATCTTACATGAAATTGATATTGCGATTTTCAGAGAAAAACATCAGTACATTATGTTGAACATAGCATGACTGCAGCCTTTCTTTTTTATCCTAACCACCTCAGTAATCTCCCCTACCTTCCTACCAAATGACACTAGAGTTGTTCCATGGTCAAAGATCCCTGCCCCGCCCCCAACCCCACCCCCCTTCCCGTAGTTTCATATCACTAAAAAGCGGTGTGCAGTTTTGGAACAATTTTATTTTCGTCTTGCCTAGAAATAATCCGCTATAAAGACAACATAATCATTTTCATTAAAAACGGAACTTAACAGTCTGGAATATAAAATGTTACAAACAGAATACTGACTCCACTGGACTGAGTAATATCATTTTACATGAATTACAACATCTCTGATCATGCATGCCAGAACAAAACGAATTTGGTTGTAAGAGACTTCAGGGACAGCTTCTTTAACTTCATTCAGGCGGTCTTTCAAAGATAACAATTGATGAAGTTGTGCAAATGACTCCTCGGTAATTTCAAGAAGCTCTGCCAAGCGGTCCGTGTCGATATCTTTACCGGCGGCGAATGCATCGATGGTATAAACCTCGGCGGTAGCCCTTCGTACCCTCAGTTCGCGGGAGATTTCGTGAAAATCTTTACCCTTTGAAAAGGCGTCCAAGGCTCTTAACTTGTTATTAGACAAGTTGATCTTTCCATACAGCTTCAGGAAACGACTTTTCTATGTAGGAAAAAATGGATGGATGTTCAATCACTAAATCGTGATCAAATAGTGGAGAATAATTATATGGTGCTGCGTGAAACACATCCACAACTTGATTGCAAGCAAATTGAACCGAAACAAGCACTTACAGAAGAAGCACTTTTCTTTGCCGATGACCCGGCCTCGGAGTTCTGGTCTAAAAACTTTCGTTTTCCTGATGAAGCCATGCTACAAAGGTAAGCAGATGACACAGTGCGGCAAAATATCACGTCCGCATGGTTTGCGACTTTAGTCTGCAACGCGAGTACTCTGTGTTCAATCAGAAATATGACAGCCCGAGCGGTATCTTTTTGATCGCATATCTCTGTCGGATGCCGTACTGCACGCATTGAGCTATAATCTTAGTTTTACGGCAAATGGCGCATAGAATCTTGACGATATTTACAAACATAGTTTTTGAAGGCATAATGATTTGTTCTACGAAACAGAATCTAATTTTTTAGACGGCAAGTCGATTACATTTTTCATTGAAATTCAAATTTCGCGCTTTTAGCTGCTTACACCAATGGGAACAGCCGAACTTAATTTGATTAAAAATGTTGGCACATTTTAACTAACCGACGCTATTGCCGCGGGCTATTGTTTTTCTGCCTGCTTCTTAGCCGGACCATTACTTAAGCTATTACTGGTGTACCGTTTTGTCATTCTCGTTCTCTTTCTCTCTTCTTTCGTTTCTGTTCTTCTGTCATAGGCCGTCCAGGCATCTTGCAACCTTAGTATACCAAAAACTGCAATTCAGAGCAAAAAGCAGCCCTGAACAAATTAAAAAAAACTCTCAGCCTTAAGTTTATATCGCTCCAATGCTTGACTTGAATAATTACGTAACCACCAGTGTGTCCTGACCACAGCTATATTATGTTAAACCTGGACTGAAACCAGCGAAAAATGCAAGAAAAAAATATTTTCCAAATCGTACCTGAACACGAAAAGCATCGACTGTCAAGAGCTTTTGTTGACGTAGAATGGCTGTGTAGCCGCGTTGAGCCACAGAAAGAGGCCAGAAAATTAAGCCTCGTTCTGATCAGATCCGATCATAATACACAAAAGCAGACATTTGATATGAATATAACATTACAAAACGGTCATTTTAAAGTCAAACTATTAAACAAAGATGTACCAAATGAAGAGCTCAATATCTTGATTAAATATATTCATTAAAATAATGTATGCAATATTATAATGACAGACAAACGCAGAGACATATTCAACTTTAACCATAGTTCAAAAGACTTATCACAGGAGCAAATTGTAGAAATAAAAGAGATTTATAAATACTATCATAAAAAACACCGGCCGTTCAAAAAAAGTCATACATTTTACAAAACAACGGATTTGTCATGTAAAATTGCATCAACAGGATTGGTTGCTACTGGAACAATTGCCGGAGCTATTACTCTAAATCCTATTGTTTTGGGAGTAATATCAGGCTCTGGTCTTATTTTGAACACATTCGCAGAAGCCAAAAATTACAAAAGAAAAATAGAAGTGTGTAAATTTGCTTACACCACTTATGAAAAAATATTAATAGATTTACGGTCACATTTATGAGGAGTAAAATTTAATGAGGAGCATTTTTTTTACTGAAATTAGACTTATAGATCAAATGATAACAGATCTATGTCCTTCTGTATCGATTAGATTCGTTGTCCAAGAAATTTAATTAAGTTTGTCACGAATTAATGATTGAAATTTTTTTCAATACTCCTCATAATATTTGAGAGTCTTGTTAGATTTACTAATCGGTATCACATGAGGTAAAGCCCACATCTCAAAAAGTTTGTGTATTATAAATTTGATCGATATAATCCTTCTTTCTTGGTTAACTTGAGGTAAAACTGTGTTTATTAGATTAAATGTCTGACAAACATGGTTTATTACATTTCTTGATATTGGTAATCTGTTTTTTCTAGTTTTATATCTGATAATGCATTCTGAACATGGTATTTCCGTATGTAGATTGATTGTTTTGTAAATTCTATATCTGTTTTCATGAAAATTAACCCACTGTTGTGCAATGTCTCATTATGAGTTTGACCACATGATCGACATATGATTCTATAATCAACTTCAATTAAATCTTGATTACCACGACAAGCTTCAGGTTCTGCTTGATCACTCACTCACTCAGCTGGCTGCGAGGCAGTCGGCCACGACTGCTTCCTATCCAATTTCCTCTGGTAGTGGTGGGTGCTCACTGTTTATCACCTTGGCAAATGTACTGGTGGTACATTGCTTTTGGCCTGCCAGGTTTACGCTTTCCATGCCGAGGTTGGTAGAAGGCATATTTGTTGATAGGCTCGTCAGTTGGTTTCCTCAAGATGTGACCTAGAAATTTCAGCTGACGTTGATGTATTTCTAGGATCAGAGGCTTCTGCTTGACCTGCCTTAGTAGGTCCTCATTCTGTATGAAATCTAGTCTCTTGACGGCAAGCATTATCCAGTAGCAACTTGTTGCAAAGCTGTTCAGTTTATCTTCGAGCCTCTGAGTCAGTGTCCAGCTCTCACAACCATATAGCAGAATGGAAAGGCAGGTTGTTTGGAACAGGTTAACTTTCAGCTCTGTTGGAATGGACTTGGATCTCCAAAGTTTCTCAAGCTTCCAGAAAGTGGCCCATCCTAAGCCGAGACGCCTTTTTACATCATTGTCAGTGGATGCCATCTTCGAGCCGAGGTAAATAAGTCCTTCACTTGCTTAACTTCCTCATTATTCAGAGTCAGGTTGACCGGACAATAATTATTGTCACTTACTAGGTTTTTGCATCCAGCCCTTCAATTGGTATTTGCCATGAACTCTGTCTTCTTCATATTTATCTCTAGGCCGATCTTTTTGGCTTCCTCAGCTGTGGTGTTAAGCTGGAATTGTGCTTTCTGCAAGGAGCTCTCAAGCAGGACGATGTCATCCGCAAAGTCAAGGTCACTGATTACCTCCTCTGGATGTCTTGTAGATCTCCTTGGCATGGTGGTGAATCCATGCGTCCCCTCAGCCATTCTCATCGTATAATCAATCATGATGATGAATAGAAAGGGTGCCAAGACATCTCCTTGTAGCACTCTCGTGGTGACATTGAACTCTTCGGTGAGATGTCCATCAACGTACGCTCCACTTCACGAGTTGTCTTAGAGTGCTTTTATGGCTTGTACCGTCTCCTCTGGGATCCCATAATGCCTCAGTATCTTGAACATTACTTTGCGGTCGATTGAGTCGAAGGCCTTTTTGAAATCGATTAGGGTGGAATATAGTGGCAACTGTTGGTCATCTGCACCCTCCATCAGTCTCCTGAGAATGAAGATCTGTTGGGCACAACTCCGGGCCTCTGCGGAAGCCGGCCTGGTTGCATCTCAGTACTTGATAAGACTGATTTAATTGCTTATAAGAAAATGGACATTGAAGATATATTGGTTGGCTTAATTCATCATGAAGAGATTTGTTGCAAGTCATTTATATATATTAAAAAAGATAACATTTTATGCCTAAAAAGTTAAGTTGTTAATCCATTAGTATCTTCCAAAGTCACTTCCAAAATAGAAACCAATTTGAAAATTCATTTGAGAAACAATTTTGGTAAAAAAAAATGAAAGTTGTGATTGGTCGAAAAAATCATGATGACTTCCTCATGACTAATTTCCTCGGGAAAGTCCCCTCCACGCTATGATGATTCTTTCTTGTTTTCATTTGATTATGCGAATATTTAAATGCATTTAAACTTTGATGACAAAGTTTACTCATAAAGTTTACTCATAAAGATTATAAACAAAACTATCTTGAATTATTATGATTATTTCCTGTTCAATTTGATTATGCAAATATTTAAACACTTCATGCATTACCTCTTCACAAAATGATTTCACAAATTTATAAAGTTTCACTTAAAAATTACACAATTGTGAAGTAAAAATATGAAGTTTGCGATTGGTTAAAATCATGGGAAAAATCCCTTTAGCTAGTTTTGAATAATGTCATGCTTTGTGATTCTTCCGTTTAATTATGCAAACATTGGATTGCAGTATTGGATTTATTATTTTTTCTTTGTTTGTGATTCAAGTTTTAATTTATATTTAGGCCGCTGTTAAATTTATAGATTTGTTTTTTGTTTCTTTGTTTAGCATATCACCAATACAAAATTAAGATCTAAATAAAATTTGAAATAAAATACCATAGCAAGCTCCATTGCTTGTCCAAAATAACGCTCGCTCATCCCCTGTGCCAGTGAGCTATTTTGATACTTCGTTGAATAGGTATTGGATTTCAAATTTTATTTAGATCTTAATTTAGTATTTGAATTTATTATTTGTATTTTTTGAAAAATATAAAGATTAATTTTAATTTGAATTTTGTGGTTGAATTTTATTAAAACACCAACACAAATTATTAACACAAATTATTAAAACAGTTTTATTATTAAACACCAACACAAATTATTAAAACAGTTTTATTATCAAACACCAATGTTGAAAAATGAGCTGGTACCCCCAACTACTATACTACTCAGGTTTGTCAAGATCACAGATAAGGAACTGATCGAATTAGTAGAAGAACACAAAAATCCGAATACAAAGAGGAAAACTGCATACAACGTTGAGTTATTCAAGAGTTTCATTCAGCAATAAAAACCAGGAGTAAGCTTAATAAAACGGTATGTTCATTTTTACTGTTAGCCAAGTTTCTAACCATATTTATTCCTTTAGTTTAGACTTTATACTAGGGACCTACCTGTTTATATATTTTCTATTTATATAAACTTTATTTCTGGCATTTTTGCCCGAGTCTTTCTTTGCATAGAAAAAACTTGGCCTTTTTAAATTACTATTGATACAAATAAACAACTGACTGTAAGCTTATGTAGTCAAGTTCAAACTTTAGTTTTTGAAATTAAAAGAATTAAGAATCTTTTGTTGTACTGCAAGGATTTTATACAATAAAAAGAAGATTACATGGTTTCTTGGAGAAATTTCTCTCCTCGTGTTGAAAAATATTTCAGTTGTGATATATATTGACAACACTTTTTCACATTTTTTCACTCCTTACCCTAACCATCCAAATTGTCAAAGTGTATGTAGACTACAGTGAATCAAAATAAACAAGTTTTAATTTGCATGCTAAATAAAGAAAATAGAATAAGATTGAGAAGCAAAATCAAAAAGTCATTTGAGGAGTGTTGCCATGATTCAGCTATGACCACAAAATATACAACGGTTTTTGGATATTTTTGGTCTGTCTTGCCTTGCCTTGCCAGAGAGAGAGGATTAGGATTTGTTATAGATGCAGTTAAACCCTCAATACTCAATCAGGTTCTTGATCCTTGTAACAGAGTTACTAGCCTGTGAGCAGGCTCTTTTGTACATGAAAGTGTTGTGCGAGCGGCAAAGCTGCAAGACGATTGGAGTGGCACTTACCAAAGAGCCTGCTTGGGAGCTACAAAGTCACACACACAAGCTACCAATAAGTATTTAATGTTTTAACCATCTTAAGCATTTTTAGCAGGGTACCTTCTTCAGCAGCATTCTCAATTTATCCAGTTCTGTCATACCCCGAAAATACTCCAAGCTGAGATATACATCTGCACAACTCTAAAATTAACAAATAAAACAATGTGATTACCACTAACGTTTCTTTTACCCAAACACTGTGCATGGTACACAGAAACTCTGCATGAAACACACTTTAAAAACAACAATTAAAATTAGGTGGTGATATTCTTGTTTATTGGCAGACATGCAGCCCCTTTAAGATCCACAAGAATGTAATTAATTTTCAACATGGAGGTTATGTAACAATCTAACCACTGCAAGTCAAGGCATTAAACATACTAGATTCTCTTTGATGTAGTAACCATATATCACCTAGTACATGTACTAGTATTATAAACCTACCTCATACACGAACACCTCAAGTGTGACAAGGTCATCATGAAGATCTTCCAAACCCTTAATGGTAAACAGATGAGACAGTGGAAGTCCAACATGAGGTATGAATTATGGCATTGACTTGTGAGTGGAAGGCAGCCACCCTTACAAAAGTTACCACAGCATAGCACTGTTGTAATGTTTTAGGGCATCCAGACAATGGATGGAGTTAGGTGAACAAAATCAGCAACTCACAAATGTTGCAAATTGGTGGTTACACATTGTCCAGCAAGAAACTAAAATAGTTAAAGTCAGAAGGTAAACAGCATTAACCTACTTGATCTTTGCTCAAGCCCTATCAACCTACTTGGTTGCTCCACAAAAGCTAATCATTTATGTGAGGAAAAGCTACATGTATGTGCATTGATTTTACTTTAATTTATTATTTTTTAATCAAAATATTTTAAGGTGGCTCAAACCAGTTTCGACAATTTGGAGGGAATGCCTTATTAGAAGGATTAACTCAACAACACTGTTTCACTTAACAGCAATGTTTTGGTACCATATGAAACAGCAATGTTTTGGTACCATATGAAACACCAATAATCGCTTAACAAGATGTAGATATTAATGTGATGTAATAAATTACCATACTATATTTTGTGTTTAGGTGCTTATATCTAAGAAATGAACTGTGACCCCATTTTTTATTGCAGAAAAGTGATAAGCAATTAGTTAAGACGGAACTCTCTGCAAAGTTTGAAAAAAAAATTTCTGGAGTGGATTCAGAGCCACTTAAACATTTTCCAATTGTGAAGGTGGCTATGAATTTCCTCCAGATAGTTTTTTAAATTGTGCAGAGAGTTTTATCTTAGCATGTTAATCACTGTCCAGTAATAAAGGAGTGGTACCGAATGGTAAGTGCAAAGTCTTGCACGTACAAGCATGTACAGTGAAAACAGAAAGTTGCATTGGTCCAGAGTGCTGATCAACGGGAGTTGTTTCAACATCATTTGCCAATCTTAAAAGTGAGGGAAAATAAAAGCCACAGATGCACATTTGAGGAAAACAAAGGCTCACACAGGAATTTAGTTGCCATAAATGTGCTTGTTGTTGTAAAGTACGCACGTAGATTCCCTCCAGATAAAACAGAAACAACAAAATAGACCAAAACTTCCCTTTTATACGTAGTGAATTTTTTTTACCTTTCAATAAATTGTTGTGCCGCCTGTACACCCATCCGTACAATGTGAACTTCCACAGCAAAGCGACGCGTGACTTACCCTTCTCTCGACGTCGACCATTATATCGACCACAGATTATCTTAAGGGGAGTAGGCCAGCAACATTTCCCAGTTTGTTCTCAAAAGGCCAGCAGACTCACCTACCCCTAGATGAAATATTTCTAGATACATGTACTTACCGAACACTACGCGTGGTCTAACAAAGAATTCGAAGAATTTTCAACCTCATTTGCATCAATTAAGGCATCATATTGTGTCCAACCTTTTGGAATATTGACATCTGACAGCGGAATTTTAATCAGGAAATATTATGTTGCTTACATGAGGTATCATGTCCCATTCTAAATGTAATAGTTCTCCGTCCTTTGGACTACGCACTAAAAATGGGGGTTACCAAGTTCATTTTTGAAATATATGGGCTTTAACACAAAATATTGGGTGTTTATAGATGGCTCTTTTGTTGCCATGGTAACCTATCACATCACATTAATGAGCACAACTTGTCAAGCCTTTATTGGTGTTTCATACGGTGTCTTAACATTACTGTTAAGTGAAACAGTTAATCAGATTCAATCCTTCCAAATAGTACAGTTTGTTGAAAGTGTTAAAACTGGTTTGAGCCTCCTTATGTACAAAATACTGAAACCTTGATTCCTCTCTCCAAACCAAGCTTTATGAGTTCCAAGGAATTTGACACCTGTTTTTGTCAAACAAAATTAATACACTTCAGGAATGAAAGGTAGTTGCACAGTAAAGATTTTTCTGGTTGAGGAAATGGTACAAATTTAAACAAAATATAGTGTAAAGCAAGAGTTGACGGGAGTTTGTCCAGAGTTTCACTCGCAAAAAAAGGAGAGAGCCCGGGAACCACCATGGGACAACCCTTAAATTCTGACATATATATGGCAACTAGTCAGCCAGTATATTCAGCTAGCCAGACTGGTTAAATGAATTTTGTGTCCAAACAAGCTTCTGTGTATTTAGTTCTAATGGTTATGTTTTTGGCTGTGGCTTCCTAATATTGTGATGGTCTTTGGAGGAAACATCCCAAAGGCAATTATTTTAGTCTTGCCTCATATAAGTCAATTAGAGCAAATTTCCTTGTGACTCCACCTTTTAGACCTGGATACGCGAAGCCTATAAACCACTACAGGGCTGTCAACTCTCCGGGATAATCAGGAAGACTCCAGATTTTGGACCATATCTCCCGGTCTCAAGATTATGCCCTGAAATCTCCCAATAATTATTAATTGCCAAAGTTTGTCATTCCTAGGGATAATTGACTTTCACAACAATAACATTTCAAATACTAAAATTCTAATACGTTTCATGAACTCCAGTAAACCGTTGATGGTCCTTTGCTATTGATGGATTGTCATTTAAGAAATAATGTGATTGGTCCAAAATAAACCAATCAAATTAAATATTGCAATGCCAGTGACATCGCTTTTGCGCGTTTTTTGTTTTGTTTCCTGCTCAGAAACAAAACATATCTATTTTGACTTCAGGATGAACTATTTACACCGTAAGGTAGAGTGGCCAATCAAAACAGACTTTGTAATTGAAAATCTACACATCTATGAGATGTAAAAACATACTTGTGAACACGTGAAACTGAAGTATTGCAAATCATAATTATAATTATGCTGACAAACACAAAACCAAAGGAAATGGGTCATAAATATGAAGTTGTGACTATCTAAATGATTTTGGGCTAGATTAAAGCAATAAATTGTAGTTGAAAAAATCTTTCTTCGTGAGTAATGTAAACAATCTTCGCACTGGTGAGTCGTAGTAATAAATTGGGTTATCCAGGAACTATAAAGCTAGTACCGGTAACTATCTATGTTCACATGTAACACAAGTAATGGAAGATTCACGGAAAATAGAATTTGAAATGTTATGCAGTGGCATTTGAAGATAAAATAGGTATTTGTAGACTTTATGCTTCAATGTATTGCGCAAATAAACAAGTATCTGTTCTTCTCTTTAATGGTCAATGTTCCTTGATGGGCTTCTCACCGTTAACAGACTGTGCGTCCACATTTCTATCTTTATTTCTCAAGAGTTTCAATAGATGAAGAAAAATTATAAATATGACAGACCGAGTGACCCACAAGTTACAGTACTTTATCTTTTCTCATGCCCATACCATTCCAAAAACAAAACACAATTTCTTTTTTTTTTTGGAAATAGTTTCTTCTTGACTTTTAGCCTACATGTAGGTTGTGAGGTCTTGTGTACTAGTGTCAAATTGCAGAAAATGAAGATGTTGATTGATTTTACTTCGCTTCAGAGGGACATTTTAGGACTTTTAATTTTTGTTTTCCAACTTGTAAAGACAAATAAAGCTGAAAAAGTAAAGATTCCTGATTTAAATATCATATGTTGAATGGAGTCAACTAATAAGTTTTGCATAAAAGATGTAATATGACGTCACCAAAAATGATGTCACAGGCGTTAATTATGATGTCATTTATCATCCCATCCCTATCAATTCGCAATTTGAAGACTTTGGGGGTCGATAGCTCTGGACTATCATTAGTGTTCAGAATACATGTATGCAAACTTGTCACTCTCTCAGATGTAAACTAATTGATAAGTCAACGACCAATATCGATGTTTTCACGATATGCCAATTTGTCACTCACTCAGTTGAATTCAAATCAATATGGCAAAAATCAATATTGACTTTCCAACGTTTCACTTTCTGAAATAATGCCACAACATAATATGGTGAAATATTTTTTGACTTTTCTTCTTTCTGACAGGATTGATACTTGTTGCAGTCAGCATGTGTTACCAAGCCTCAATGGAAGACTTAAGGTGTCACTGTGCTATGAGGGGTCTGCTATGTGTGTTAAAAATGAATGTGAAGAGACATTTGCTAGTCAATCTGCCATGTTCACAGGCCCACTTGTATTATCAAAGGGGCACGCCGTGAGATTGCCGTGGACAGTGACAACTGTGTTCACCTAAAGCAAACTACTGCTCTTTTAGTTTGTTACTATTATTTGATCATTCTATTGGTTATATTCATTACCTATAAGGTATACTTGAAACACATTCAAAAGCTAAAGGTGCTTAAATGTAAAAGACGGGCTGTGTTTACAAAGTTGAGAAATGTCCAGATGTTTTCAGTATCACCTTGTTGTAGTCAGAGGTCATAGATTCAAATCCCAATGCAAGCAAGACATTTTTAGGCTTTCCTTCAGTAGTAATGTTCATAACTGCCATGGTACAATGCTTCTTGCTAAAATTCACCTAACTGTCTTTAATATAGCCTCCTCATTATCTTATTTTTATGTCGCAATATGTCGCTGTGTTAAGATGGCATTTTAGGTCAGTATTGGTTGAAACAACACCCAATGGCCTAGGTATGACCTTTAAAAGAAACCTGCCATTAAAAGTATCCAAAAGATCTGAGATGCAAAAATGGGGGCCAGAATTAAATGGAAACATATATGGGAAATTAAAGAGTTTGGAAAATGTTTAAGGTCCCTTGCATTTCAGTACCTGTTTGGAGAGGTATTCTATTTCACAAGCTCTGTTTTGATACCATCTGCTCACAAGTTCAGATGATACTTTGCACCTGTTGCACAAAAAATTAGTTATGTAAGAAAACATTGTTACATTGGTAAGGCTAGACAAAATTAATATATATCGACTACAAGGGAAAATCAAGAAGGAAACAAAGGTTATCCTTAACTCTGAGTTTCATGCTTACACAATCATCAGATGGCTTTTTCTTGTTTTTAAATTTTCTCTTGCAGTCAATTACAATGCTCTGTAAACTGCATCCAGCACTTTCTCTCAGCGAAGACCGAATCACTTGCACTTATTTCTGTTGGCATTGCATGCTTGTAACCTGGCTATAAGCTTGTGGATTTTGAAGCTTTCACCGATTCCAATGGCGTATGAATTGTGTAGATAGTCATAACCGTGATAGCCATAACAGTGGGGGAGAAAGACAAGGTGGAGGGGTTCTTACATAATGTTGTCATACAAACATTCCTTGTGCCTATTGACAGTTATTATTGTGAACTTGTGGCTGTAGAGATGAACTCATCCAAACAAGCCAAATGCTACACAAACAAGTAAAAGCTGATGAACTTGAAGTCTGATGTTTTCCCATGGCAAAAAAAAAAAATATATATATATATATATATATATATAACTAACTGCAGACAGTACTGTTTCGGCCTTCTGGGCCACATCAATGCAGTGCTGATGTCTGGGATGGAGGTTGAGCTTATAAAGCCACCCCAAATGTCCCACATATGTGGTACATCTAAGCCATGCCAGAGTGCTCAAACTAGCGAGCTAGTGAGCATGCGCAATTGCTAGCGGCAATATTCCTACCGTGGTCTGCTTTGGTGATCAGAAAGCTACTTCAATATCAACTAAGGTATAATTTATTCAATTGTTTCTTTGCTTCCATGTTTCAGAATCCCCATAAGCAGATATCAACAAATAATTATGTCTATGGCCACAGTGAATGACTTACATCTAATTCAAGAAGCATTCAGGCCATTAAAAGCTGTAATTGATCAATCAAAAGCTTGTAGACTGGATCAAATTTGCAGGGAGACTATTAATTAAACGAAGGTGCCTCTGAAACTGCACCTCCATTCACTTATTGAATTAATGTCTAAATGTGTAAGAGTTGCTCACATCCCATAGGATTCAATCAGCTATGGACTGATTCTTTGTCCTTGCCTCCAAGATTTCCAAGCACTGTGTTTGATCAGTGCTATTTTCAGTACCCTCTACAGCATGCACAGACTTGCACATTTTGATCAGGGTCTTAACTGATGTCGCCTTTTATGACTTTTCAAGGGCTTTAACTCCACACTTGATCAGGATACTAGACTACTGTATGTGGATTTAAGGGCGCTTTTTTCTGCTGTGATTCCATATCTTGAAAATAGGATAAAGCATGTGGTCATAGATGGAAAAGATCACACTGGTTAGCAGTGTAATGAGCTCATGGAGAGGATATGTCACAAGTTACTTGGCCTAGCTCTCCAGTGAGTTCTAGTAGTAGTTCAATGGGTAGAGCATCCAACTGGTGTTATGGAGGTGGTAGCTTCGATTCCTGCCTAGGACTCTGATTTTTCAATTGTCCTTCGCCAGTTGCCAAGCAACTTGTATCATATCCTCTCCACTGGCCCATTACACCTTTCCATCATTCATGTATAAGTACAGTGTACTTCCATTTTTTATCGTCATTGCTTGTTGTTTGGGGTGGAATAGCTTGAATGGTTCATCATCATGAGGTATGTACCTTCCTAGTCCTTCCCCACTGCAACACTACTCTGTAGTATTTACATGTACTTCTCATATTCAATGAGGCTAAAATAATATCATTTAGGCAAAGTTAAAACCAAGCCAATGCAATGGTTTCTCCTTTGATATCTGGGGAGACTCCAGGCGGTTCGCCGTGTTCTTGCTTGGTAAACTTGAGGCTTGTGGTATTAGAGAGGATGCACTTAATCTTCTTGTGTCCTACTTAGTAGATCGGAAGCAAACATGTCAGGTGAAAGGTAAACAATCTGGTCTAAGAACAATATCTTGTGGAATCCCTCAGGGTTCAATTTTGAGCCCACTTTTCTTTTTGCTATAATTTATACATTTGTGTTAATGATTTGCCAAATTGTCTCAAACAAACACATCCCAAATGTTTGCTGATGATACCAGCTTAACAGCCCGTGGAAAAGTATTGACTAGTGTGCTGTAAGCTAAGGCTTCAACCCAGAAAGCTCCATCGAACCAAATACAAGGGGAAGCCCCCCATCGACACCACCACGATGCAATGCCCAGAGAAAGTAGAGGAGAACACCTTGTATGCAGAACAGCCGCATGACTCTGCCTATGAGAAGTGGGACCATCTCCGAGTGACTATTCAGAAAACAGCCTTTGCAACCTTTGGAAGGAAGACCTCCAAGAACTTTGACTGGTTTGACGCAAAGTCGAGGGAGATGACTCCAGTCATCGAAGCAGAGAGAGCTGCGCTGGTTGAATACAAACACTCACCAACTGAGAAGTTCCTTCAAGCACTCAGATCGGCCAGAAGCAAAGTGCCAGCAGACAGCAAAAAGATGTGCCAATGAATACTGGCAACAGCTCAGTGATGACATCCAGAATACGGGCAACATCAGAGGGATGTACGAAGGAATAAAGAAAGCTCTTGGACCAATTCAGAGCAAAACAGCGCCCCTCAAATCGTCCAGCAGGGAAGTGATCACTGACAAAGCAAGCAGATGGCGAGATGGGTAGAGCACTACTCAGAGTTGTACTACAGAGGAAACGTTGTTGTCACTTCTGCACTCAACGCCATTGAACCACTACCTGTCATGGAAGAACTAGACGCTGAACCAACACTTGAAGAACTCGGCAAGGCCATTGACAGCTTGGCGTGTGGAAAAGCACCTGGAACCGATGGCATTCTACCAGATCTAGTCAAGCGCTACAAGACCACTCTTCTGCAGCCACTGCATGACGTTCTCTGTCAGTGCTGGAGAGAGGGAGGTGTGCCAAAAGACATGAGAGAAGCCAAGATAGTCACCCTGTATAAGAACAAGGGCAAGAGGAGTGACTGTAACAACTACAGAGGTTGTTGATTCTTTCCTTTGTTAATATGTTCGCCTCGCCAACAATGTCGTTGCTCAGCTTGCCTGTGAGCTCGCTAGCACTGCCATGTGCTTCATTCTTTTAGCTTGGATCGTCTTCCCTGCCCTCCTTGCCGTCCCTTCAGCAGCTATTCATTGTTGGGCCCAGATTCTCGCCGGTTCCATACAAAAGAGTTTCACACATCGTCGCTGGAAAGTTTATCGATCTTGCTGAACTTCTCTTAGTTGACTTGAGGGAAAGCTAGTCAGAGCCTCAGCTTCTTTTTGATGGTAGAGTTGTCTTAACGTCTTCCACTAAGCACCCCAAGCCCAAATTTAAAATATCATTGCTTGGTCTGAAGCCTTTTCCATTTTTTCTTTCATCCTCGCTACTCACTTTCCTTCAAGATGGCGCGATTTAACTCTACATAAGCTTTTGATCTTACGCACATACCGTGAATTCCAAGGTGAACATGCAGCTGCCGTTTGACTCATGGATTGGTCCAGTATAAATGTCAGTTGTTTAAATTTGATGCTGCTGGCTCTAGCGTTTGATGTTCGTCATGGAACCAAGTGGGAGTTCCTCTCCAGTTGTCCGCAACTCTTGGAACAATGGTTTTTGCGTGGCTTCCTCTAGCATGTGCTGCTTCACGCATCATTGCTCAGTTTGTTCTTCCAACCATTGGGTGAGATTGCCCTCACCTCTATAATTATGCTCTTGTGTGTTATTTTGATATTATTGCCTTTTGACTTTGCTTTTCGCTGGAAGGTTGTGATACATAGTAACCCTCCCTCCCATGTTTTAGGGTAAGTATACATTCCACACACTGGTCTACGTGTTGATGGGTCCCGTGGGAGGTGGACTGTGGTTCGGTTGCAGTGGCAACCTCCTTGCTGCTGAGAAGAGTGCTCCTCCTCTCTTGCTACCTTTATGGCACCTACCCTCCGGTAAATTGGCGTAGTGTTTTAATTTTCATTATTTGTTGCACAGTAAACAGTTCCCTTACATGTTCATAAGTGTAAGTACAGGTACAGAGCAAAATAATGGATTAAAGAAATAAAAAACGTCTAAATTAGAAAGAAGAAACTAGAGGATATGGAGCAGTCACTGTTGACCAGCCTTCATGTATAACGGATTCACCATACCCCTAACTGACCTATACTGCTGTAAGTCTGGATTTTCTTGGTAAATGAAGTCTGCAGGGTCTTCAGAGTCATCCCAACCCAATAGTTTCTTGCACTTGTCCTTCTCAACCCAGTCTTTCTCCCTCCATGATTTTTCATTCCATTCTAAAATGACTGGATCATCTGCTGAAAAACTAAATCACAACAATGAAAATAGTTACACAAAACACTGAAGGCTTGCAATATTTCTATTCCTTACATATAGTTTAGAGCATTGTGATATCATCCTCTTCCATAAAAAAGTTCAAGCATTACATCTACCTGTATTCAAGATTGTGTTGCCCTCTTTATCAAAGCAAGTCCACATGTCAAGTAAAGCCTTTCATATGAAAACTACAATTGAATTCACATGCAAAAAGAAAAAATGCCGAATAACAAAATGCAAAAGTCTTGTAGTAAGATTGATGTCTTTCGTTGTATATCTACATTTATTAAAAACTGGATCATTGGATGATGCAATTCGAGAGTTTTGATTGGCTAAGCCATCATGGGTTATAAGCCATTATACAATGATCTACAAACATGGCAAGCATATGCGTGATTTTTTGGGCCTTTTAATTTTTATTGTAGTCTAGTTTTCTATATTTTGGGGGCGTTTCTAATAAAACAATTATTCCACTCGCGCTTGTTGGATATGAGATGATTATAGCCAACTCGGCGCTATGCGCCTCATTGGCTATCTATCATCTCATATCCAACACGCGCTCATGGAATAATTGTTAAGTAATATCTTGTAAGACAGTGGTCAGAACACTTGCCACTAACCCACCAAACAAGATGCTATCCATACATGTAGGTTGACTATGAGACTACTCTGCCACAAGGTGTTTTTGTACAGGTGCTCTTGTCTTCTCTATTCGTCATCTCTATCTTTTCAAAAACAATGTTTTTGCAAATACCGAAAAATTGGGTCACACAATCGTTATTATGAGCTACTTTGTGCTCCATAGGTTAGAACTCTTTTTGGAACTTTAGGGCTGTGGGATCTGCAAGCCATGAGCTCCAACTCACCCTGCCTCTGGTAAAAGAGCTTGATATTCAGATGGAGTTAAAGACTCGTCAAAATTTGAAAGAATAGCAAGTCTGTGAGGGAGTGTCTCTTGGCCATGGTATGTGAAAATTGCTTCCAGGGCTTCACAGTTTCCATCCTATACACCATGACACCATACATGCATTAGTTACTGCATCTGTTAATACACCGTGCACCGGTAGCTCAGTTGGTTGTGCATCGGGCTGTCACGCTGGAGGTTGGGAGTTCGACTCCAGCCAGACCAGCAATCAAGGTCTTAAAATAACTGAGGAGAAAGTGCTGCCTTTGTGATTACACCAGCAAATGGTTACATTTTCAAGTCTTCTCGAATAAGGACTGTAAACTGGAGGTCTCGTCTCATAGCCCTTGTTGGAAATCAAATAGTATGGGACGTTAAAAGAACCCACTCACTCACAAATTGTAGTCCAAAAAGTTTGGAATTTTGGTATGATCAAACCCTATGGAAAGTGGTTCTTGTATGTTTTGGTTCATGGTATTCCGTGCAGAAATAACATTACAGAATTATCAGACTACCAGTTGCTCCAGGGAGAAAGAAATTGGAAACTCTGCAGGCTTCCTCCTTGGTGTGAGATCGTGCTTTGCAAGTGCGATTTGACATTCAGGTGCCATTTGATTTCATAAAATGAGAATAAAAAAAATGCTCTCACTTAAGCTCAAGAAGAAGTTTTTTTCTTGGGGCCTTTAATTTTTGGTCATTCCTCTACACTAAAAAACACAATTGACACACAGTAGTAGTCAAAGATAAAAACGATAAGAATTGGACAACACCTGAATGCTGAGGATGGGAATCTGAGCACCCAATCATGAGCAATGTGGCAGTTCTCATGAGGTACAGTGTGATTGGTTCACTACCCAAAGCCGTAACAAAACAGAGACAATGACTTGTAAACAATAGCTTCTTTCATCAGTTCTAATGTTAAGTTGAATTGCATGTAAGTCTCACTAAATTTAAAACAATAATATTGGTGACCACCAAATAGTTTTGGATGCTCCTATGACTTGAATTTCTATTTGCAATTTGCATCATGCATGTTGTGTGCAACATGTTCTTTTTTCCTAAAGTGACAAACCACTGAAAATGGGAACTGCCAATGGGAAGGTATCCTTTGACGAAAAACAACTGAAAAGGACATATGTGAAACTTACACGAGCATAATTTACAGCAGCTTGCACAATATTGATTTCTCTAAACCGTTCAAAGAATGTGTGAGAGTACTCCTCATGTGCCGCATGAACTCCACCCAACACGACTTCATAAGTAGAGAGGCGATCATGGTACTGAAGAAGCTTCAGCCGGTACATGCAAATGTCACGTTGTTCCAGGTTAAATCTGACATTAAAATAATTTAAATATCAGTAATAAATTACCAGCTCAATAACTCAAACACAGTTATAATATTCTTCTGCTAGAAGAATCCTTGTCCTGTTTGTACTGTAGTCACAACTGTGATATTTCCAAAATTTACACATACATGTACAATACAGGCAAAAACAGGTATTCATTTTCTTGAACTTAATATTTTGTGTTCATACCTTGCAAAATCCAAGGATTCTTCCATATCGTTCAGTTGTTTCTTGTATTCTTCATCATCACTATACTGGCCATGTTTTGAGGTAATTAAAAATGGCAATGGCCCTATGTTCTGCCCCAAAGATGAAACAACTTCTGAGTCTGTTCCCCGTAGGCCATAACGTAATAGTTGTTTTGCTGCCTCATAATTATCTGGTACTCTCTCCACACATTCATTAAGGACCCATAGACGATTTTTGACTTTGCTCTACAATATGCAAAAAAACATTTTAAGGAGACAATCTAAATGGTGTAAAAATAATATTAAACAACAAAAAGAAGACTACATTGTATCAAGTGAAAGTTGTCCAACACTGCTTGGAATTCGATTACTCCCTAGGCTTGGGGAAATTGGTGAGGATTTATGTGTGGGACTACAAAATCGACTTCTGGTTGAACATGCTCGTCGCACAAAGTCGCCCGTATGCATTTTGTGTACAGATATATTAGCCAGTGTTTGTTTATTTCTATTATCGCTTAATACGAATACCATAGGTGATGATAATATTATTCTAAATGGTTTTGTGCTTGTTTGTTGATAAACAAACCCTGTACTTGCCATGAAAGGAGAAGAGATTCAGAAATCTGCAATGCAACTGTCATCTTGAAAATTTCAGGTGAGCATGCAAATTTATCAAATAAATGGAACTTGAATCAATCTCATTCATTAATTCTGGTTTTCTTTTTTACTTTTTCCAGTGGTTTTAGGAGGGGTCAGTAGGGGTGTCAGCAAGGGTTTCAGTGTGGAAACCTGAGTTTCTCTTTGAGGAAATATTGACACTGGATTGAATGTTTTAATGCAGGTGAAATTAGCAGGGGCTCCAACCATAGAATAATGTCCACAGGACAGAAGCAGATATTCAAGCAATTAGTATTTATATGCATAATTTAGAATTCAGCAGCCACATTATCCTTGAATTTATCATACACGTACAGTGTATATAGAAAAACACTTCTTAAAACACAATAATGCAAAACAAATAATTTACTTTGGATCCATGTATTCAAGGCAGCTACAGTTTTTACCACATACCAGGTAATCATGAATAGAAGCCACTGATACAGGGGATTTTCGCCACTGTTTCTGATAAACCAAATCACTGTCCAGTCCATAAGTCTGTGCAAGGACCAAAGCTTCCCCATACTCTTCATGCTCAATCTAAAACAAACCAAACTTGAAGTTGTTATACATAAAATTTGTTGTTGTTGTTGTTGTTGTTGTTGTTGTTGTTGTTCTTCTTCTTCTTCTTCTTCTTCTTCTTATTATTATTATTATTATTGTCATTATAACTGATATTAGAGATTTTCATACAGGCCAACTATGGCCAGTGCAGGGGTTTCAAAGCCCAACAGTGATGTCCAGCTACAGTACCAACTGGATAGGCCATTTTGAAGCTAATATAATATGTCACAACAACAAGCAACAAATTTGTGTGAGTGGAATTTTTTCATCTGCAATGCCTCGGAAAGGTTAACCCCACAACTCACAAGGTACATGAACATGTAGGAACAAAATCTTGAGTGATATTATTAACTTTATGATCCCTAACTAGTGCACTCCCCCAATATCATGGTCCACTGTACTCAACTGACACCATCATTATGCAACCAGCCAATTAACACAAGTTCATTGGTAAAATGAGTAACATGGAAGTAAGAGTTTTTCTCTTGCCTATTTGAAGGCCTGCTGCCCAAGGGGGCTTGGCCAAGTCAGCCAATCAAGATAAATTCCATAAGCCATAACATTATTTACCTTCCTAGCATAGAGTTCCTCAGGAGTTGTGGATCTCAAGCAAACAAGTCGATATGTGCTCTGAAGTACTCTGCAAACGTGATATATACAATTGACTCCTAAATTTTCACTTGAAAAAGAACAATGAATTTAATATTGAAGTTTAGTGACATACTTGCGAATTTTTACAGGTGGCTGAAATCTCTCCCTTTCAGTCAAAAAAAACAACACCTGAAGAACAAATAATTATTAATTCTTATTAGTAAAATAAAAATCCTGCAGACTGAATATGATCGAGAAGAACAATAATTTATTTATCTAATGGTGGGATCAAGAGCGAATTGATACAAATAGGGAGAAAAAAGTAATAAAATACTTCTTGATTCTTGAAATTCTCTGAAAAGGAAAAGCTGTACAAGATCACTTAATATGGAAAATGGAGAAAACACCTCAGATCCTAAATTAATATTAATGGAATTTCAATTGTTTTACACAAACCTTTATGATAATAAAACTAGTCACAACAATGAGACCTTGTTTGAAAGGTTTCTTAATAAAGTGAATATTGATATGCTAACAAATTAACAAAGGAACAAATTAATCAACAAGTTGACTATAGGAGAATGCTTTGAGACACTTAAGTATTTTCAGAAGAACAAAACCAAACCACTCATTGCAAAAAGCCTAGCGGACTGTTGAAGCTACCCACATATTTATGGGAGCTTTCCACTTCTCAAAAGCAAGCTATGATAATGTTACAGTACCGCTCAGAATCAACCTAACATGGAACGCGATCAGAACGAATCTTGAATGAGAAATGAAGCAGCAACAGAACGGATAAGGAACGGGGGCAGGACGGATATGGAACAAACAAGTTCTCTTTAACCTGTTCTCTAGAACACATTCTCATCTGCAGGAACGCGTTCTAGAGAACGTCCCGGCTTAGCGAGATTTACGTGTACTTTGTGAAGTCCACATTTGTTAGCATTAGGCACGTGTCGCTTGACATCCGGCCCGGTTGAAAAAGGGATTGGTGTTCAAGGGCGCTAAATTAAGCGCTTGATTTTAAGACTACAATTGGCACCTGTAACATAAATTGACATCTGTAACATAAAATAAATACAATTTATGGAGATTAGTATTGAGGTCTTTTCCCGAGTTTCGCTGTGACAGCAAAAATAACTATGTAATAAATAGTTTCTTGTGTGTGCAACGTAATTCGATATGTTGTTTTGACTATGCATAAATTCAAACTTCGACTAGGTTACAAAACGTATACGATATACACTTAAAATGGCGTCAACTTTCAGTACTTTTTTTGGATTTTTTAATGAAAACTTCTTTCAAATGAACAGAGAAAAGGTCAGTTGCCAGGGCATTAAAATGTTAAATAAGCTCAGTTGTTAGTTTGAACATTTCAACGCGTCTGTGAATGTCTAGAATTTCCATGG
>OX421448.1:46317391-46332391 GCA_949126865.1 Montipora capitata | reverse complement strand
ATGTGAAGTCAGCCCTTAAGGTACCTGTAATATGTGGGTGTTCTGTGGTCGATTGAGTGACTGTGATTCCAATTTTTTCGCTTGTCACACCACAAGGAATAAATCGAAGTACGTACATGTAGTCTCTGAACTGAGGTTGTTGTTATCGATTGATTTTCTTTTTTCACAACACAATTTTAAAAGACTGACTGAAATACGGAAAATCGAACATTTTCAACGTAATTTTTGCACTTTTCCTGCAATTTTAGCCATTTTTTTTGTCAATTTTAAAATAAGTGACAGAAGCGTAGTTTTAAGAAAAATTTGTACAAAATAATAGGGTTCAGATTCTCATATACAAAACAAACAGACCAAATAAAAGTTTGCAGAAATTGAATGCCTACCTTCTTTTTGCTCTTACATTGTCCTTCGTCTCTTTGTCAGTTCACCAAAGCACTGCAAAGTGAAGGTTTGTTTTCTTTCCTGTATAATGCACGGCTCTTTCCGCCGAATCACAAGCGGTGCATAGAGAGGGCTCTTTATCACACATGGTACAAATCAGTGATATGCTCGATGATGTTTCCTGTAGGTAGCTTTCAAACAGATCCACGGATGTTCCTGTACCAGGCATACTTAGTTTTACTCCCCACCATGTATTTTCAATGCTCTGCATGTGGGTGCGCATGTCTGGGTAGACGAAGTTTAGGCAATGGTTAACTGTGAGATGATAATAGCTGTCGTCTTGTAGGCAATCGTAAGATTTCCACGTCGCTCATCACGCATGTTCCAGGCAATATTTGAGCGCAGATAATTGGCAAGAGTGTCTCTTTATCCCTGCGCTCTACCGGAACAAGGAAGCAGGCCTTGGTTTTGCGGCAAATGCCACCAAAGACCCACTGTCCTTTGATGTAGCGACCTTTGTGACACTTCATCTTGCCAAACTTGGACTCATCAATCTCAATAGTTGTACCAGGACCACCTATTGGCCTCGCATGTTCTTTCATTATTCTGTCTGCACAAACGTCCCGGCAATAGTTATACCAATCTATCACCGTTTCTGTCGAGGTGGTTTCTTCATCTAATGCTGTTTTGTGCACTGCTTGTGTTGTGGTGAATTTATGCGCCAAAGTGTAAGCTACAGCTAACATTTTTTCAAGAGAAAGCTTACTACCAGAAAACCATGACTTCTGGCGGATTGAAGCTTGTCCATTGCAGCTTTTTCTAGAGCATCCCCAAACAAATCCATCTCCCGTTGCAGTTCGTCTTTGCCATTTGAGTGCGTTTATGCACTCAGGTTTAGGGCAGGCATTTCATTGACAACGAGAATAGATTGTGCTCTTTGCACCACTCTATGCACCGCTCGTGATCGGCTAGAAGTCTTGATAGTTTACATGAGTTTAAATTTGTATCATGAGGGGCGGCCATTCTGGATTACTAGTTTTAAAATTCACAGTTTGATCAAAGAGAGGGGTTAACGTCGACTCAAAGATTTTATACTGCAATAACTCTGGCATAAAAAATTCCCATAAAGGATGCCCCAATCACAAGGAGGTATATGCTTTAGTGCAGTGTAATTTTAAGTGTGCAGCACAGAGGATGAAAAAACAAGCAAGTCACACATTCACAGATATACTTGATTAACCTCCAAAAGAATTTTACTGGGTTCAACATTAAGCCTAAAGAGTGTCTTCAGTTCTCATTAGGGTTACAGTTAGCATTATTAAGGGGTGAAATTGTTTCAAAAGAAGCAAAATCAGTGCATTTGTCGGTGGTCGGCACGGCACATGTATATAATTACTCATCACTGTTATGTAAATTGTCGTCCAGAATTCCAAAGAAATACCATTATCAAGGTGTGAATTAGCAACTTGACACGTTAGCTCAGTGGTCTAGAAGAGGGACAAGTAATCCAGAGGTTTACAGTGATACGGAGTCAAAGGCAGACTGCGGGAGACATAGAAAAAAGGACAGAAAAAGCCGAGTGGTATCTGGAATAGAAAGACAGGACAAAGGAATCGAAACAGGAAAGCTGGGACAAAAAGAAACAAACACAGTGTGAGCAAAAAGGGCAAAGAAAAGAGAGAAGGAGAAAAAAGAGAGGGAGGGAGTGAGAGAGAGAGAATGAGAACCACTTTTAATCATCACGTAAGTACAAATTAGCCATGTATATATTTGAAACCATTGGGCATACGTATTTTTCTTCAAAACAATAGCGCGGATGCATCATTAATTTGTCCTGCATGCATAATGAAGTAGGGACCTGTGCGGAAATCATTCCAACGTTTTGTACAACGCATAGACCTTGCTTAATTGCGTGAGCGTGGCTTGTTTTTCTGGGAAGTGCAAATTATATAAAAGCTACATTCAAGCGAAGGAGCCTGCAGCTATTTCATGATAATTCTGTAGTTTAGCTCACTGTAAATCAAGCATGCAAGTTCTGTTTTTTTGCATATGAGCACGCTAAGCATATTAGACAAGTACAGTGCGAATGTGTTAGGACCGTGCCGTGCGCGTGCGATCACCTTATTCACTGTTTTCCCATGGAGGGTCACATTTTATCTATTTAATATATAGATTTAGCCAAGCCTAAAAGCGGAGCTCCCTGGTTATTTATTCTTACTGCCTGTACAGTTTGTGAGAATAAAAGGTTTCAAATTGTCTGCGTTTTGATGTTTCTGGTTGCGGCTTTAATAATTAAATCATTTTCTTTGCTTTCTCCTATAGAAAAATTCATTGCCTAACTAGTGAATTCCATGGCAAATTTTACGCTAAAAACTGATGTTGCACAAATCACGAAGCGATGAGTGCGACATCGGTTTTTCCAGTGAAATTTACTTTGCAATTCACCAGTTTGGCAATAATTTTTTCTTGAACCAAATGAGTTTTAAAAGAAAACAAGCACACCCTCAGTGAGCAAATGGAAAAGGAAAAAAAGCCATTTCAGAGTCAACTGTCAATAGCCAGGGAACAAGGAATCATGCTAAAATTAGAAGCCATAAAACAACTTTGTCACCTCAAGGTCAAAGAAGAGTTTTACTGATGTACTTTATTATCTCTGAAAATGAGATCATTGACATTTTGATGTATTTCATTGCAACACGCCAGGTTGGCTTGGTACAAGAATCGGCAAACTACGGCAATGCAACCAAGAAAGGACGAACTTCAAACACGATCTGCTCCAACACTTAAATAACGTTTAGGTGCTTTAAACAAACTTCTGAAAACACAAGCTACTGAGATTTCCCCCTAATTTTACGAGAACTCATTGCGAATACATGTTTATAACATAAGGGCAAAATTTCTTGTCACTGTCGAGGCACAACGAAAACCAGTTGGGCAAACGCATTAAAAAAGCACTTTAAAGAAAAACAAATGAACAAACAAATCAACTTTTCTTTATGTCCAAAAGAGTACAGATAATTGTTATTTAATTCCAGTTGACAATAAAAATTCGATGTTCATTCCTGAACAAAGGAAGAACTGATAAAACCACCTTTTAAAAATATGCATCCACTTTAAATAACGCATCCGTAAAAATAACAAACGATTTAGTGCCTAAGGAAAGAATTTGTGTGCTAAGTATGAGCTATTACTGGTATCCTGTTGTCATTCTCTTTCGCTCAGTCCTTTCGTTTCTGTTCTAGACATAGGTCCTTCAGGCATTATGTAACGTTATCAGAGCTTCTAAAGATATGCCAAAAATTGCAATACAGTGAAAAAAGCAGCTCTAAGCAAATTAAAAATAAACACTCAGCTTTAAGTTTACATCCCCCCAATGCTTGACTTGAATAACTGCGTAGCCACCAGTGTGGACCACAGATTGAAACCAGCAAAAAATGCAGAAAGAAAACATCTTCCAAACCGTTTTCCACCTGGACACGAAAAGCGTTGACTGTGTAAGAACTTTTGTTGATATATAGTATGGCTGTGTAGCCGTGTCAAAACACAGAAAGCGTGTGAAAAATGAAGCCTAACGTTCACCTAGGTTGAGCCTGCAATCCAATCGAAAACCAGTACCTGGTCAGCAGTCAACTTCAAAACAACAGCTGACCTCGGTGAGCTTAAGCTTGAGCCCGCGATATGGTCATGTTATACTGGCCAGCAGATACCTTGTTTTGACAGGTGTCAATTAATCAAAAGATGGATGTCCAATATCAAAGATGTATGCTGTAAACTAGAATGATATTGGCACATTGGCATACATGGAGGGGTGGACGTACGGATGGACAGTTGATGACGTCATGGTTATAAAACCAAGATTTCTTGATGGGTTACCATATTTTCTTAATGGTGCTCCGCGTGTGCGGAGCTCCGCTATTACATTACATTGCTCTAATATTAGCGGATGAATTGTCCATGGATAAATAAAGATTATCTATTTATCTAAGCATCTATCCATCTATCTATCGCTTTGTATATGTTGCAGGTAATTTTTCATTTCCGTTAATTTTTTTAAACTCTAGTAGGTAATTTTTTTTAAACTGGGTAAAATTTTTCTCTCTGGTGGTATCCAATACCAACATTTTAGTGATTAGGGTCAAATGCTCAGCTTAGTGATTTGGGCTACTGTGCACTTATTTTTAATGGTTAGCTTTCATGTAAGGGTAGGGACACTGACCACATTTTAGGAATTAGGGTTAAGGTTTCAATTATGCACTGTCTTGCTTGAAACAGTTAGCATTCCATGAGGTGTATGACAACTGCAGACTACACACTGCAGGCTGTCTACAAATATTGCTGATAAACAGTATTTAAGTCTACGCAAGTTTAAGCACCCATTTTAAAATGGTTAGCTTTCAATAAATGTGAGTTAGGATTAATCTGCAGTCAGTCTGCAAGTGTCAGACACTGCATTCCAGAAAAGGGATTGGCATGCATTGTATTGATTGCAGTAATCACTTAAAGTATTTGAAGTGTTTAGTCTAAAACAACTGTTGTCTTGGTCACTGGGTAAAGAATCTTTCACTTGTAGGATAAAGGGGTTAGATTGTAAAGAAGCTAAGTATGGAATAAGCACATTTTGAGTGTGTTAACAACCATCTGGCTGATTTCTGCATAATTTCTCGCAGCCACTTTTTCATACTTGTGTCCTCTGTGAGAAATTCAACTGTGTACATGGGACGAGATTTGAAACAGTTGGCGTTTTGGAACTACCTTCTTGATGTTTCCTGTGAAGCGCTTGTGGTTGATGTAAGCCCATTTCTTTTGAGTTATCATGTGATGTTCCCATTTTGTTACTTGTTGGGTTAGTAACACCCCCACCCCCCCTCCCTGCCTGGAAAGGTCTGCTCCGTGGCCTACTCACAAATAATTAGACTGGCTTAAAACATGTCTCGCATGTATAAAAAAATTACTGAAACCTCAGTTGTGAAAATGTGACAGTAGTCCTGCAAATGTGACGAATGTGGAAAGGAAAGAATTAGACAATAATTTTATAATAAGAAGCCTTTGAATCACAATACGATTGTAAGGAGATATTAAAATTCTTGCGCTTGAAGGCATCAGGATTACACAAGCTAGCCAACAAAAACATTGTGTAATTAGCTCGTTCTTCTTAAATTTCCCATATTTTGGGATCTGTGGGCTATTTTCTGTTCCGATGCATCAAAAAGGAAGTTTCTCACCAAACCATTTTGAAAGTGGAACAAAAAAGCAAGAAAGTTAAAGAACACGAACACTCTACACATCATCAGAAGGCCATGGAGCAAGCTTACAATCTTAAACGAGCTGTTGCGCACCCACATACAGTAATCTAAGCCCAAACTGATTCCAGTAAGGCCTCAAATATTGAGCAAAACCGCAAGTCTATAGCCCGAGCAGTGCTGTTTTGCAGTTGGCAGTGTATTGCTTTGAGAGGTGATGTTGAAAATCTTGACACACCTGAAAACCCTGGAAATTTCTCTTGCCCTACTCAAGTTGTTAGAAGTGCATGACAGTGTGTTGAAAAGTCATTTAGAAACTCCTGCAATGCATTGTGTGACACACTTGTCACCCCAGACACAGAATGAATTGATTGAGGTCATGGGCAAGCACACTATTCTGAAGGGCATACTGGATGATTTAAGTGCTGCAACCTATTACTCGAACTTAGCTGATGAAGTAACGTTGCACAACGAAGAACATCTTGCTATTTGTGCTCGGTTCGTCGATGAGAAGAAAGAAGAGGAATTTTTAACATTTATCAAACTTGAAAGGATAACAGGTGAAAAGATTGCAGAGAACATCCTAGCTTTCCTGAAAGAGAACAACATACCAGTAATGAACATGCGTAGCCAAGGATACGATGGTGCAAGCAACATGTCATCTAGCAGCACGTCAGGCATACAAGAACAGATAAAGAAGGAGGAACCATTAGCCTTGTATGTCTACTGCAATGGACACTGCCTTAACCTTGTAATCAGTAAGTCATATGCATTACCTCAGGTGCGCAATGTCATTGAACGTCTAAAAAATTGCTGTCGTTTCTTTCTGAAAAGTCCTAAGAGAAGTCAGGCCATCTTGAGCTTATTGTTAAGCACAACATAGTTAATGTAACAACGAGAAAGCCTCTGCTGGACTTGTGCAAGAAAAGATGGGCAGAACAGCACACTGCTTATCAACATTTCTACCAAGCTTTTGTTTTCATCGTAGAGCCTCTCAAAATGATTGGTTTCAAACGCCACCTTCCCAAGTATGGTGATATGTATGCTGACTGGGATCCAGTGAATCGCAATGAAGCTCAACAAATTTTGGCAAGCATTACGTCTTTCGAGTTCATTGTCGTATTTATGACAATGTACCAGTATTTGGCTCACCTGGCTGGAATCACTGTTAAGCTTCAGAGAGCAAATGTTGACATTGTGGAGGCCCATGACATGATTACAGAAGTTGCAAGTTTCTACCGAAAGGAAAGGGAAGATTGTGGCACAAACTTTTCCCGTATTTACAATCAAAGCGTTTCAATGGCTGAGAAGGTGGGTACTGCTGCCGAAATGCCCCGATTGACATCAAGACAACAGCATCGCTCCAATGCTGAGGCCCAAACTCCTAGAGAGAATTTCCAAAGAAATGTGTCAATTCCTTTACTTGATCATAATCATTATCAAGTGACTCGAAGAGCAGTTTTTGCCTTTGGCAAAAGCTGCCACATCACTACTTGGCCTCATTCCAAGTGTTCTCTGTTCAAGAAATGTCAACCTCAATGCGGCAGCTAACACTTGCTCTGATGATCTCCCGTTCCCTGAGTTGTTCGAAATGGAACTTACGCGATGGGGAAGTCGATACTTAGCTGTGGCACCACAATTAATATGATTGCTTTAAACTCCACAGAGAAGTCGCTACTTAGTAGTGGTACCGCAATTAAAACGATTGCTTGAAACTCCACTGCAGAAAAAGTGTCAAAATTGCGGGAAAAAATGTTCCATTTTCTGTATTTCAGTCAAAAGTTCGACCAATTTTTTTAAGTGCATGTAGAACAAAGCGCCACAGTCCCAAAGGATGTCTATTGTGCATTATTGCTATTGTTTCCTTGAAACAAAGAAGGGTATGCATAATGAAGTAGGGACCTGTGCGGAAATCTTGCCCGCCTTGCTACTCTGTTTTTTCTTTCAAGAAATGTTTGGCCTTGTTGCAAAAATCATCTTCTAAATAACAATTAATTTGGAAGTCTTTTCAATTCCTCTACTTCTCTACACATGTAGGTAGAGAGTGATTTGATTCCAAATAGTGTTTGCCTTGTGAATTTTATGCTTTAAATAGAGTAATGTATTTGTTCTCCTTTTTCTATTACCTGACAACTTAACGTACATTTGTGGATTTCATTCAAACAGTGTGTGTGTGTCTGGATATTAGTCTTAAAAGTCTCAAGTTTTCTCTTTCAGCACAAGGGGTTGTTCAATTAGGGTTAGGATTTAGAGAGGTTGGTCAAGCTTGAAATGTTTATTTTCAACCAAGGGATGTTTTTCAGCCACAGTTACAGATTAGGCCTAAGCACTGATTTATTATTTTTAGCTATGTTGATATGGTCAGGGTGACTGTCATACTGTAAACAAAGAGATAAATAGATTAATGAAAGCAAGAAGAAAGAATTGCATTGGATAAAATAGATTTATTACAAAACAAAGTTAATAAACCATGTCACTCATAACATTAACTTCATTTGTTAAATAATGTAACATTGTTTGAAAACATTTATTTGTATCAAATTGGAAATAAATCAATTGTTTTGAAGATTTGCCTGTTTACAACCCATAAAAGAGATTTCTTTGCTGTAATCAAATTGAAGATTGGTGGCAGTACACTTCATTAACCTATTTGGAGAAATAAGGGAATGGATTTTTCCAAATTTAGTTACTACTCGCACATATTTATTTTCAATTTGTGTAATTTTGCCCAAAAGCAAATTAGGATGAAATGGAGCAGCTTTGTCAACTTTATCAATTTTTATTGATACTACATCACCAACTTTAAATTCACTGCATTTCTTTTCATCTTTCTTGTTACACTGTTTGATCATCTTCTCGTTGTATTGTGCTTGACTGTCACAGATTTTTTGTCGTTTTCTTTGGCGTTCCTCATTAAATGTCTGTTCATAATGTTCAACTTGAAGGACTTAGTTGGTGTTAAGTTGCTCAGGTTCTTGTAAGCGGTCTTCAGAATGCACCTCTGTGTCTTTGTCCCGTGATACTTCTCTGTGGGGTTTAATGCCAAACACAGCTTGGTAGGGCGTTGTATTGATTGCTGTGTGAAATGTTATATTTCTTGTATATGATATGTTACTCAGGAATGAACACCACTTTGAACTGCTTCTAGTTGTAGAGACTATTAAGGTGTGGAGGTCCTCTTGACAGGACCTGTTTGATCTTTCAATTAGGCCTTGTGTAGTCGGCGTTCTTGGTGCCCCGTGTTGAATGGTTATGCCTTTTTTTGGCAGAACGTCTCCATGAGCATAGAGTGTAACATGCTTAGTATGGTGATCTGTTACATTCATTATCCATGAATGGGTTTCTCCACAATCACACGAGCATTTACGAAGATCCATCAGGTCAATCTCAATTAATGACAGAAAAGTGGGTGCTTTTAGTGGTTTGTCGACAATCTTTACACGGTTTGTGATGGATCTTTGTTCTGCATGAAATCGGCACATTTTGACAAAGATGTTGACAACCTTTTGGTTAACTTCTGCATAATTGTCAAGCACCCACTTGAATGTGATTTGTCTTCCCCTGTGTAATATTCGGCTGTGTGCCTGGCTTAAAACTTGAGATAGGTCTCGCTTCGGTACAACTGTTTTTTTGTTTTGTGTGAATAATTTGGTGTTATTGAAAATCCATTTTTTTCTAGTCACCGTTTGTTCTTCCCATTTCATTAGTGGGCTGCATGGTTCCGATTGATGGTCATAGAATCATAGAGGTACAAGAGGACACAGAGGAAAGGGGGAGGAAACAAGAAGGTGGGGGGAGACTAGAGGGAGGTGTGAACGGCGGGGAGGTGTGAACGGTGAGGGCAGACCAGTTTGTTCAATATTCTTTTCACACCCCCTAAAAAGCCACGCCCCTATTTTTCAACCACACCCCAAAAGATGAAATCCCTTTTCAGACAGTTGTTGGCAAAAATAAACTGGTTTGAAAAAAAAATGAACCAGTTTAAAAAATATTGAACTAGTTTGAAAAATTTTGAAGTAGTTTAGAATTAAAATTAATCCAATTCAAAAATTGAACCATAACATATATACAATTATTATAGAGTTTTGCTTTAAAAATAGGTAAACTGTCCAATTTAGAAAATATAGGAAAACACAATAAGCACAAAGCATATCATCAGTGCTGTTGTCCAGCACTGTCATCTCAGTTTGTAGTAGTTGACATTGGCAGAGTTTAGCCATGATGGAGATTTGCCTAATTTTTCCATTTCGCAGGACTTTTCCAGCAATATCACCGCAAATGAGAGATTTTGTACGTTGTCAGAAGAAGAGCTTGACAACCTGAGAGGTAAAATCCAAAACTGAAACACCTCCAAGGGTACAAAAACTTGGCTGAATATTTTCAAAGAGTGGAAAGTACAGCGTAAGGAAGTGAGAAAGTTAGAAAATATATGTATCCCATGAGCTAGATGCAATTCCTTGCCGTTTTTTCATTGAAATTAGAAAAAAGGACGGTCATGAATATGAACCAGAAAGTTTGGCTGCCATGCAGTGCTTGTTGGACCGTCATTTTAAAAACTGTGGAAGAAACTACAGTATTTTGCGAGATTGTGAATTTGCAAATTCAAGGCAACAACTTGAAATGAAAACAAGAGAATTACAAGCGCAAGGTTACAGAAAGCGAAAAAAATGCCTCTCGTGCTTTAAGGCGGCTAAATACAAGATACAAAAACCCTCAACTTGGCGCGTCAACATTGTTTCGTCGCAAGTTTGGGTTGATGTTTCCCGTTTTTCAACTTGCATGATCATCTTGTCGCGCAACAAAAACATTTGTTGCGGGTTGAAGAAAGTTGTTGCGAAAAGTAGAGCGCGGGTCTACTCTAAGCAACAAATTTTGGCTTTGTTGCTCGTTTTTCATCAAGCTCACAACTTGTCGCGCAGCATCGCGCAGCAAATGTGCTCGTGTACTGGCAAATCAACCAATCAGTGCGCTGCATTTCTTCAACGCGCAACAAATGTTTTTGTTGCGGGTCAAGTTGATCATGCAAGGTGAAAAAACGCAAAACATCGACCAAAACTTGCAACGAAACAATGTTGCGCGACAAGTTGAGGGTTTTTGTATCTCGTATTTTGCCACCTTTAAGCGAAGCAGACGAAGAATTCCTCTGGAGTAATATTTTGGAAATAAACCACAATATTCTAGCTTGACTGAGCAATGCCCAATTACAACTGACTAGCTAATAAAGTTAATAGGTAACAGAACCACATATTTGTCCCATTTGGAAATAATTGGATTCAAAAAATTCCTTGACTGCCAAATTGGACTCGGCCAATTTCGGCTGTCCTCAGAATGTTTCTCATCCAATTATTTCCAAATTGGATAGCATGTAGTCCTTTTACATATGCAAATTACCTAAAAAAAATCAACTGCAACATATACAGCATTACGTGGCCGCTGGACAACAGCCTGACTACACAGCCTTTGGCAGTAAATGGGACTGCAGTTATTGGATGCACGATGTGCACCATAGTGAGAGGAAGGCTGGCAGCAACACACCTTGCAACTGATCGGTGAGGAAGCCAGCAACACACTCCATGATGCAACTAATGAGGGTGGCATCCACACACCACGCAATGTGACAAATGAGGGTGGCAGCGAGACACCCTAAGCAATAACAGGAAATGGAGTAGGGTAGCAGAGAAACACCCTGTTACATGCGGATGTAAGTGATAAGTTCTAATGTGAGCCTACAAAATTAATGTGGTGCCAACCAGATGGTAATGGTGGGGTACATGTAAGAGGTCCCACCGAACCTGTTGGGTTGAATGTGCTCAGTGCAAAGTGGCAGGTGTGTACCAACACCTGTAGTCCAGCTTTATTGGCTGGGTTTGCATAACTGCCGAATTGGGAGACCAGAGAAGTAAAATGCTGGAGTTTTTTTTAATTTCTTGATTGAAACAGAGTTTCTTTGATACACACTCATACTTCCTACCAGCCAATCAAAACACACATCTGACAACACATAACCAATAAAATTTGTGTGATGTCACAGCTGCTTTTACATACTCTCATCTAAACACAACTACTGACCAATGAGAGTGCGTGAACTATCCTAATTATTTTATAACAGTATAGATTGTTGCAGTATACATGTATGCAGTATCTGGTGTAACAGTTTCAGTTTCCAGTTTTCAGTTTTTATTATGTATTTTGCATAAAATATCACAAAACTATGCAATGCTCGCAGTTAGCAATAGCAAGTCGAGGTGAGCATTGCTTACAATAAATATTCCAGATAAAATGGTTACAAATACATAACTACACATTCACATAAAAATAAATAAATAAATAAAATAAAATAAATTAGTTTTAGAATACAGTTAGTGCAGTGGAGAACAGCTTAAAACTTGTACAGTATAACATAAATAAACATGAAAAAAGTAGTTTAAATTGAATCAACACATTTTTAACTACATGACATACTAAACTAAGGAGTCAAAATTTGCCAATATTATCGAAACATCAATGTAATCATCATATTTTAGCAGTCTTTGTAAGAGGATATCATCAACATTATTTTTGAAGTTAGATTTTGACATCTGGCGGACTTCACGAGATATGCTATTCCAAATTTTAATGCCAATTCTTGAGAAAGATCTTTTTTGAATATCTATTCTCGAACGTTTAAGAAAATAATCTCCTCTTTGCGATGATCTTGTCTTGTAAGAATGAATATCAGCTTGATGGGTGAATAGGTTAAATATATTAGGACGTGTCAAGTTGTTTGATACATCATGCATCATCACAGCCACAGATTTAAAATAGAGCATATCTAAAGGAAGAAGACGAGAAGAAATGAAGAAAGGTATTGCATGAGATTTGTAATCAGCAAAATACATTAGGCAAAGAGCTTGTTTTTGAAGGGTCAAAAGTTTAGTTCTATGAACTTTTGCAGTATTACACCACGCTACTATACCATATATTAAGTATGATTGAATGAGTGACCTGTAGATATGGTGTCAAGTACTCAGCGGTACAAAATGCCTTATCCTAGAGATAATACCAATTGATTTACTTATTTTTGATGCAACATGAGCAATGTGGTAACTCCATGAAAGATTTTCATCGATGAGCATGCCTAAGTATTTGATGAACTTGTTACGCTCCAAAGAGATATAGCTATTAGTGTGATGGTCAAACACCTTTAAGTTTACTTGATAGTTCAAGATCTTTTGTCTTGGTCGAAATATAACAAAGTTACATTTTTTTATATTCAATGATAACTTATTAGCAACTAACCAGTCATAGATCTTACTAAGTTCTGTATTAACTTTAATCTCTAGCTCCCTAAGGTTTTTATCAGCATACAAGAGGTTAGTATCGTCTGCAAATAAATAAAATTTAAGCTGATCAGAACTGTTAGATATATCATTTATGTAGACGAGGAAAAGCAACGGTCCTAGCACCGATCCCTGTAGGACTCCTGATAATATTACTTCCTTTTTTGATATGTTTTTGGCACCAATTTGAGTTGTTTGTTGCCAACCAAGCAGGTAAGAGGCAAACCAATTATTTGTTACCCCGCGTACACCATAATGGTCCATTTTTTGCAATAATATTAAATGATCTACCGTATCAAAAGCTTTCTTTAAATCAATAAATATGCCGCATGAATACATCTTATTGTCCATGTTATTTTCAATTTGATTAATTATATCTAGGATAGCATGCTCAGTGGAACGCTTTTCAGGGAAACCATATTGTCAATCATTGAATATATTCTTTTTCTCGAGGAATGATTTAAGGCGATAATACATAATTTTTTTCAAAGATACGGTTGAATACAGAGAGAAGTGATATAGGCCTATAATTAGAAGGATCAGATGGATCATCGTTTTTGTAAATCGGAATTACTTTAGCAAGCTTCAACGTAGTTGGATAAATTCCGTATTCGGGTGATTTATTCAGAAGTACAGACAAAGGTTGGCTAATAATGTATTTAGCTGATCTTAAAATATGAGTGGGAAAGGAATACAGTCCATGTGCTTTATTTTGAGGAATAGTCACTATTTCCAGTTCAATTTCAGAAGAAGAGACGGGGTTGAAAAAGAAAGAACCAGGGGAATTTACCTGAGGGAGCTATTCAAAAAATTGTTTAATTGGATATGGCATTTTAGACGCCAAGTTGTGTCCAACTGAGGAGACAAACTTATTCATTATATCAGGAAACTCGGAGGTATTATAAGATACTTGCTTGGTTTGTGGACATTTTAAAGAGGTTATAACTTTGTGAGCTTTATTCTTACGACCTAAAAGACTATTGATGCCCTCCCATACTTTTTTAGTATTTTTCAAATTGTCTTCGAAATATTTGTGAAAATACATTTTTTTGCTTATTCGTGTGAGCATCAAAACTTTATTACGATAGGTCTTGTAGGCATCAGTGTCACCCGAAGTAAAAAGTTGATTTTTGATTTTAATTGATTTTCTAATTCCCTTAGTTATCCAAGGTTTTGATAATCGCTTAACCATGCGCTTTGAGACTGGCTTTAACGGTGCGTGCTTGTTGAGAAGATCATTTAATTTATTATAAAATTCAGAGAAAGATTTATTCACATCAGTGTTTTTTGAGACTGCTTGGATCAAGTCAAGTTGGGAGAGGTCGTGTAGAAATTCTGTTTCAGAATAGCTTGAATAATCCCGTGCTAAATTTTTATGACAATCATGCTTGAAAATAGTTTTATCCGAGTGAAGAAAACAAAATTGTGAACCTACACCTAAGGTTAAGAACAGCCCAATTCCAATAAATTTAAACTTGGCTGTGAAGCTTGCCCCACCCTCACAATGAACTGTGAAATAGACACATGGATGAGGTAAAATTTGACTGAATCAAGATGACTTGTCATAAAGCAACAAGCAATGATTAATATTATTTATAATAAAATTAGTAACACAGAAAAGTTGAACATGCTATTAGTAGAATGCTACAATGTAGGTCATAAAGGTGTTGGGGCACCTTAACACATAAGTGAGCATTTACTGTAGTTACATGTAGTTTGTGTAGTTGTTTCGAAAGACTTACATGTAGTGTCCCATGAATGTACATGTATGATCTGCATTGAAGATTTATAATTACTTATATAATTGTTAACGCGGCAGTAAATGTTCTGAGGACATAAAGTGTTTAACGAGTTTAATAGTGACATACATTTAGTCACACCACAATGATTACTCTCAACGTTTGTGAAAGGATCGCAAAAAAAGTGTTGCCTACATGCTCGGAGTAAAATTGTGTCCTATGTATTCTGTCAAGTCTTTAGTTAGTGGAAGTAATGGATCTCGTAACACACTTGCTGCACATTCACAATACCAATCAACATTGAGATTACTAGTAGGGTTG
>OX421448.1:46302391-46309891 GCA_949126865.1 Montipora capitata | reverse complement strand
ATATTCACATTACTAACGCACGAGTTCCCACATTCCTTGTGAAATTTTCATAGCACAAAAGAGAAAAAGCATGTGTCAGGTAACGCAAAAATCAGTTCAAGTCATACTGTTATCATGGCGGAATGCGATCAAGATGTGCTCAGAAATGAAGAAATAATCGCCAATGTAAAAAGGTTTTTACATGATGGATGCGGGTGCTCTCGTGGTGTGAAAGGTGTTGCCAGTAGTTTTTGGAGGAAGTCGTGTTGTTGAATATAAACAATTTATTGCCTGGAATTGACATGCATGTGCAGAACTTGACCTTCTGATTCCTGCAAATATCCTAGCTGTTACGAAAATTGTCATTGGCGAAAAAGGGAAAGAAAGATCATGATGCAGCTTTCTATACCAAATCCTTCCAATCTGTAAGGATATGTTTTTACATCTCTGTTTAAGCTATTTGTGGTTCTGCAGATTAAAAGAGCACTACGAACAAAAGCAAACAAAAGGACTTGAACAACTAGCATCAGGCATGTTTACTTTAACCCTAAGAGATCGCAATGACGGTTATAGCTAAACCTTTTTAAAGAGCAACAAAATGAATAAATCTAGATAACAAGCATAAAATTCTATGAGAAATCAATCGATGGGTGTATTATTATTTGCCTGATAAAATGTTCATCAGACAAATAATAATACACCAGTTTATAAAGTAAAGGAAGAGTAAAAATTCTCTTTACAAACCTTTCATTGAATGTGAAGGTTTTTGTGTTAAGAATGAAGAATGTTCATCCAGACATTTAACTGGTGGCTAAGAAGTGAAAATAAACAAAATTAATATAATATTAATCGGAAAAGGGAACAAATTGGGCATCACCTGGAAATGATTACATTGTATATTAGAGTAAGTAGAAGGCATCAACACACATGTAATAATTACTATAATGTGTAGGTCTCACTTGTTAAAAATTGATTTGTGCTGCTAAAACCAATCAAGTTCCTATAGGTAGTGATTAAATCAGTCGATACCCACTGAGGTCAGCCTTCACTACCACATGCTTCCCTATCTCATTTTTTCACTAATGAATAATTGCCAATGATACAGTCAACTAAGTTTTCAACCTACTTTTTAGTGAGAATTCCCGCTGCCCACAATCAATGAACACGGAATACAGTGTACCTGCTGATCCGAAGACCAAATGTTCTGCCGATGCAGTGAGGGTAATTGCCATAACGAAAGTGTCCCTGACATATGAAGAGCTGCTAACTTAGTGCCATCTGGGGACAGTGCCATATGCACCACACCATCCTAAATTAGAACAAACATATGCTTTGGAAAGACTACACCAAAAGCACCAAAATTAAATGGTTTATATGCATGATTATACATGTAGCTTATCAACAGAAAAAATGTAATTTGTAGGAGTAACAGAGAAACTACAATGCAGGTACTCTTTCAACCTCAAAAATCACAGATCCCAGTCAGTGTTTTGAGAGGCAAGTTTCAAGGGACAATTAACTTACATTTTGATCAGTAACAGGGCTCAAAGTTAACGACCAAAATTAATGGTCACACATGTGACTAGATTTTTAGTTGTGCACCTATAATATGAAGTCAGATTGCACTCGTGCACCTTAAAGTTCAAGTATAGTGCAACTGAATTGCATCTCAGCTTTTTCGCCAGACTACATGTATATACTTGCATGCTCTGAGTGAGTGGTGAGTCTCGAAACAGAAGCTTCAAACAATAGATGCGGTACAAAGATAGATCTGACACAATGTGTCATTTTCCTTTCATCTTGTTTATTTGTTGTTATTTTTCCCATTTCTCTGAATCTTGTTGATGTTTCATTCCATCCGAGACTCTTCTGTTTTGTTAAAACTCCTCTGACACATGCAAATGAAGACTATGCATAGTAAGGTATCTCAAATGATACTACATCAGTCCGCAATAAAGAGAAGCCAACAAGCATATTTCAAAGAGTCTGGTTAAATGAAATCAAGTGGCTAGAATGGGATTCAGAGAAAGAATTGATGCACTGCAGATGCTGCAATGCTGTCCCCGTGCATTCATCTTCATCCTTAGTTAATGGGTGCAAGAACTCTCATCAAGCATTTACAGAGTAAGAGCCATGTAATAATAAATAATAATAATAATAATATTTATACATCTTCATATGTTTACTGCAAGGACTGTTTTATGATTGATAGCAATAATTCAAAAAGCACCAACGCAGCAAGAAGTAAGTTTTAGTTAGACAGAAAACAGTCCAGCAGGAAAGAGCTCCAGCGAGAGCTTGAAGTCAAATTCAACATTGTTTATATAATAGCGAAAGAGGAACTCCCATTCACAAAGTACCAGCCACTGCTTTTGCTTTATAAAAAGAATGGAGTTGACATCAGTCCAACCCATGACATTTGATGTCAAATGCACAGACTTTATTTCTGCCATTTGTGACAGCATGAGGTGAGATCTTGGTAACCAGATGGAATCATTAAAGTACACTTCTATTATCAATTATGAAGTTGTGTGTATCTACATGTATTTTCAAATATATTTTCTTTGGTTACAAGTGTACATTAAAAAGGAAACAAGATTACAACTTTTTTGTTATAACGAATGTTCTTTAAAAAGACGATAACAGGTAATAATAATTTGTTGTTGAAATTGAGAAATCAAGTTGATTTAAAAACCACAACAATCGCTGTCTCAAATGAAAAGTAAGTCTGCAGCCTCAGTTGAAACACCAAACACAGGATTGAAATAAAATACAAAAACTGAAGATAAGGTAATAATGTGTAAGTTCTGCTTTTCTTTTGGAATACATGTAGGTGCTCCCAGTAGTTTAAGCTGTGCTCCTAACATTTTCTGCTGTGCACCGAAACTGTTGGGACTGCACCTAGAAATATACACCTGGTACAATGTAGCACAAGTGCTCCCAAAGCCAAAATACATGTAAACTTTGAGCCCTGAGTACTGTAAAGAATAACAAGCCATTGATGAAAAAACTTACTGTAACAAAGAAAACTAAGAGAATGACTCAAACCTGTTCATCAGCAACTGCAGTTAACACAGGAACACTTTGAAGTCTTCTGATTATTCCAGAGCCAACCTACAGGACAAATGATGAAAACTGAGTGCAGAAAAAAATAACTTCTTTCAATTGATAAAACATGGAAAATGGTTTATTGTTGGGTGATTCATGAAAATAGATACATTCATGGTACCAAAAATCTGGTTTTTTTTTTGTCTTTCACCCTCCTGCTGGTACATTTCATATCTATGCCATAAGCCTTACATATCCAGTACCCAGCACAATAAGCATTCCTTTCCTTTTCATTCTTGAAAAAGGCCAGGAAAATTTAAGTTAAATGGTATCTGTTCAAAAGATAAACCTGACTCTGAAAATCGCTTCTATTAGTCAGTTACCGGTAGTTAAAAATAATGGCCACAAAATATGCCAAGTGTCCCAGGCTAATTCTTACAGGGCCAGCACAGGTACAAGCTTTAAAAGTTCGCTTTGCAAATCAAACTGATGTAACACACAAGGGAGCAAGTCTACTGTGAAATCTGAGCGACTTGCTCCCTTGTGCATTACATCAGCATCTAAAGAATAATGACGACCATTCATAGAAAATCAAACTGAAGATCTCAAATAAAGCCAGCATTTCACTTGGAATTTTCCACTCTACTGAATTCCTCATTACCATCAAAATACCAAGTTCCCCTATGTAATATGGAAATTGGTACCTTTCATTAGAACAAAGGACACTAATTAACAACAGGTAGATGCACCTATGTATGCTTATGCAAGCTTATGCCGGCATTGTAGACCATATGCCTGCACCTTATGCCTGCATTGTAGACCAGCCTTAAGAAATGGTTCTGTGCATTAAACAAGGATGGTGGCTGTAATGGTTCTACAAATGGATACTTGAGGGTGAACATTATTATACCTTGACTGATTGGGTACCTTCATCTTCAATGAGGTTGTAATATGGATCTCCTGAAAGAACCCTCCAAGCTGTTAAGCCACACTGGGATGCAATGGCTGTGTGGGAGTCTGTAAAATTAATAATAAGAAAATGTAGGTTTTTCTATACCAGGGACTACAACTGGCAAAACTAAATCTTACAGTCGGCTACAAAAGATGAAAGATTAATATTGCTTCTACACAATAAGCTTCAATAGTTACTTTATTTGTTCTCTGCAGTTAATATTTTTATGATTGATGAATGAGGTAATCAGCAGACCTGTCGAGGAACTATGACTTTGGCCAATGACACTTCCAACAATTAACAGTTTGTGTATGGGATGATACACCACTGAAGAAATTCCACGAGGTAGAAAACTGGAAAAGGAAAAGCTGTGATTCTCCTGAAAACCATTTGAAGCACTGCAAAAAATATGTCAAACAAAATAGCATGACACACATTTTATTACCAAGCTCAATATGAATGATAAGTCCAGATGGTCAAAGTATTTTGAGAAATAACAAAATAATGTGAAAAGGTATTCTTTTTTTTAACGACATACTTCGACTTTCTTCATTCACAAGAGCAAAAATATGAATAGGATGATCATGATAAAAATAATGTACACTTTCTATTCGCTGTTTTCCCAATTCTCATAATGCAATGGGTTTTTGGGGAGTCCTTTACATAAAAACAATACAAGTTATTTACTCTTGGGACCGTATCATGCTCACGGATCTGGATATCCATTGTTTTAATGCAAAGAACCCCCACAATGCTCTGCATGAGTGCAAGGAATTCAAGGCAAGTGTGGTTGATTGAACAAAAATCACTCCTCGCCTTCTAAGGAATTATGGCACCATAGAAAAGCTAACCAGTATTTTTAACACTTAATGAAATGATTACTGTATATACAGTTACTGTAGTACTGTTATGTAACCCAAGATTATGCTGGTACCTTCTAACATTAAAGTAGTAGTACGTGTTCCCAAAATTGACCTACCTCACCAGATAATTCTTCAAAATTCCTCGGTAATTTATTACAATCAGTTCTGAAGACCTAATGTCAAGAAAAGAAACAAAATTTTGAGACAACTCTTAGACGCAATTCTTGAGTTGTATGTGTTGTAGTTCAATTTCATCCACTGGTTCAAACCAGTTTTTTAAACTGGTTTATTTTTGTCAACTGTCTAAAAAGGGATTTTTTAGGGGGGTGTAGGTAAAAAACAGGGGCTTGGCTTTTTAGGGTGTCTAAAAAAAAAAGATTAAAAAAAAAACAGGCCAATCTTGGCCCAAAATTTAATTTATTCACATTTGGACACCAGAGCCGCATGTGGTAAATCTAGCAGTGATAAAATGGCGGACTTACGCCAATGCAATAGCATAAATGAAGTAGATTTCTATAGAGAAATAGAGGAATTGAAAAGACTCACAAATAAATTGTTATTTGTAAGATGAATTTTACAACAAGGTCAGACATTTCTTGAAAGAAAAAACAGAGAAGCAACTTAGCCTTTCAGTTAACAAAACATTTACAAAATGGGAAACATCAAGAAATTATGCAGAAATCAGAGAAATAGAGGAATTGAAAAGACTCACAAATAAATTGTTATTTATAAGATGAATTTTACAACAAGGTCAAACATTTCTTGAAAGAAAAAACAGAGAAGCAACTTTTTATTATTATTATTATTATTATTATTATTATTATTATTATTATTACCTTACATGTTTACATGTTTACAAACACACTCACACCCACACTCACACCCACAAACACGGAATATGTTTACATAATAGAGAAAAAAATAAAAATAAAAATAAATAAATAAATAAATAAATAAAATATGACAAAAAAAGGAGGAGGAGCTCTTGTTTTGAGAGGAGCGACCAATTATACTCTACAAGATCGGAATTACCTGTACAGTTGGAGAACAAGGTGCTGGATTCTGTATTAAATACAGAATCCAGCACCATTTCTTTCACGTTGTTGTATCTTCCTTCTCTACTTTATGAATATATTGTAGATGCCAGATGAAATGTTTGCTTGTCAAAATGTTTGCTTGTCAAAAAACAAAAATTAATTTGCAAATTGTATTTAGAGGTATCTGGTCTCAGTCCCAAGCAAGTATCTACCTGAAAAGCATATTCTTTACTAACAATTTTACAGGCCTGCATCCATGAAAAAACATGATTCCAAAAACAACTGCTTTTGCTACATTCCCAAAATAAATGAAAGAGGCTTTCTTTACCATATTGACAGAAGGTGCATTTCTCATTATCTATACATCCTATTTTCTTAAGAAAACTATTAGTTGAAAGTCGTCGATGTAGGAATTTAAAATTAAAAACTATGAGTTTTGAACTCTTGGTACATGTAAAGGCCAAGACATAGGCTGCTTTCCAGTTGACTTTGTGACCGGGTTCCAGATTAATTTCTTTGTGGCATTTTTCTTGACTTAGAGTTGGTAGCTCACTTTTTATTGATACTAACTTCTTGTAAATCAATCTAGAGGGTTTTGAGTTTTTTAGAAATTTTGAAAGGAAGCTCTCATAACTAGCATTAGTCCTTTCACTTTGCCTATGGAGAGAATTAGTTGCCGAAATTATTCCATAATAACTTAAGGGAGGAACTTGAAGGTTATATTTGTCTTGAAAAGCAGTCAAAGATAAAATCTCAAAGGAATCATTTAGGATGTGCTTAACTTCGGTTATACCTTTAAGGGACCAGTCTTTGAAAAAAACTGGTCTATTTCCAATTTTTATGTGTGTTATACCATAGAGGTGAAGATAAAAACAGAGAAGCAACTTAGCCTTTCAGTTAACAAAACAAAAAATGGGAAACATCAAGAAATTATGCAGAAACCAGAAAGTTGTTAACACAATCATCAAAATGTGCTTATTCCATGCCTAGAAAATGCCCACCAATCAATAGCAGCTCCACATTCTTCTCTTTGGTAGAGATCAACTGAATGGTAAAAGGTCACCATTGTACCCCAACAGTACTTTGAACTGCTTTTACGAAAAATTACTGATATTGAAAAACCATTCTGCTCTACCAGTGCAGTTCTACTGATGTTACTTTCCATTATTCCAAAGAAATTTCCTTTACATCATCTCCTAAACAGGCCATTTTGCAAAAAATAATGAGTAATTTCATTTCAAGATAAATTGAAGTTTATAAGTAAGTATATAAGCTTCCCCTTCTGTTGGAACCATGGCTTCATCATCAACACTGTATTTTGTTTATTGATATCAATAAGAGCACTTTTTTTTCTTTCAGTCTGATGTCAATCAGCAGCTTGATGAATACATTTTCTGCCGAACCTTGCACTTTGTTGCTATTACCTTATAATCTTCATTATCAGTGCTATAATAATTTTATATAGATTTAGCCAAGCCTAAAAGCAGATCCCCCGTGTTATTTATTCTTACAATAAATTAACCTGGCTTGAGCCTGTGATCCAAACAAAAACCAACAACTGGTCAGCTGTCAAAAAGAAGCTGATCTCAATGTGCTTTAAACTTGAGCCTGGGATAATTAT
>OX421448.1:46267391-46294891 GCA_949126865.1 Montipora capitata | reverse complement strand
AGTTTCATTTAGAGCTTGTTCACAACACAACTTCAAACTTGAGTGTGCTTATCGCATCCTTGAAACCTTCGAGACCTCCTCAAAATTGTTGAAAAGCCTATTGAGGCTAATAATAATCTTTGAGTTAAATTTGACCAATTCACGCCGCGAGCGCGAGAAAAAGAGAACCACTCCGCAGGGCTGAATACGCGATGTGGAGTGTTATAAAATTCCACATTCTCGCGCGTAACGCTTTCTCTAGAGACCTCTAGAAATGTTGTTTAGTGAAGAAAAACAAAGTTATCTTTGGTTAACTCAGAGAACTTGCAGAAATACCTCCAGCCTGCATAACAGGCGCTTTATCAGGGGCACCCAACGACGGTTTCCCCCCGAATTACTTTGAAAAGACTTTTTAGGCTACCAGAGTACTTCTAGATCTCTAGAAATGTTTGCTAAGTGGCGCTAAGAAATTTATATATGTTCGGGCATCCTAGGGTAACTTGAGTCTTTTCGAAGTAACGAGGGCTTCAGTGTTATTTTCCCGAACATTTTAGCAGCAATTCAAAGTTTTCCGAATGTGATAGTTTTTCGGTTCCTTTCTGCATGGCATTTTCGATTCCGAAAATTTTAGGCTTCCTTTCTCTACGAAAAACAACCTAACCTGGGGAGTGAAATGGGAAAAATGAACTTCAGAAAATCGGAGGGAATTTATTACATAAGCTTCGAAAATTGTGTACATGAATGGAACGGTCATCTAGAAATTTTTAGCCTTCCTCAAGCTATAGAAAATCCTAGGCAATGTTTGCTTCTCCGAACAGATATTTCACAGGGTGCCCCTGCTTTATGAGCTAGGCTAGGCGAAAGCGGCATTTTGCGCGAGGCGCGAAACGCGACGAGGGGAGGAAAAAATAAAGCTTTATCTTTCTTTATCCCTCGTTTCGCGCTTTGAGCAAATGCCGCGTTCGCCTCGCTTGGCTCATAAAGCACCTGTTATGCAGGCTAGAATACCTCTTCACATTTATAAGATAAGGTGTCATTGATTTGTTAGAGCGGGGAGAGACATTTATAACGTGCAAATAGTCACGAACTGAAAGGTAACTGACTGATTTGTAACAAGGACTCAGCCTGACAAACAAGAAATGATCTCACTCTCCGAAAAGGAACGCTCTTTTAAACATAAACAAACTTCAAAAATAAGCAAAGAAAGCAAAACAATGAAAAAAATAGATTTTTTCTTGACTTAGTTATTCCGGCGAGAACAAATGGTGAATGATTCACTTCTGGAAGCAGCCTCTGAGGAGAAGTGAGAACACCGTTTAGGCAGAACTCTGCACTTTGTGTACTTTACCAGCCTGTTCACAGACTCTCTTCATTTTTAGATGCACGTATAAAAAAAAGCGCGTTACGCCCTCTCTCACGGGCAATCGCTTATCTTGTGCGCGCACCAAATTCCCAAAACAGAAAAAACGTCTGTGAGCAGGGTAGCATTTCGTAATACTAGACGGGAATAATTCAATTAAAATGAAATCGTAGAGGCACGTGCAATAGTAAGTTGCGAAACACTTCGTGACAATATATGAATTTTATTCCAGGAGCATTTGACCTGGAAATGTTATATTAATATTGTTCCCAGAGTCGAATATTTCTACACTGATGATCTATAAACAGACGTAGGGTTGTACATTTTTTCATTGGGACAGCTGTAATTGTTTCTTAATCTGTTTACAATGTTACAAAGTATAGTACGTACAGTCGTATGTGACAAGCTAGCGTGACCAATCTCTGCGCGTTTGTTAAATTATGCGTCATATGATCTTGTTATCCTGTCTAGTATCTGATTTGTTCGCTCAATAAGAGTAATACTCACCTTGTTAACTGTGTGGTTTGAGCAGTGGTTAATTTTCATCATTGTATGTTATTTTCGGACCAAAACATAATCGGGTTTCATTATTACAGAAGCGTCTGATGACGCGTAATAAGCGCTGCGTGGGAAGTGTTTAGATAGCTCAAGCGCTGAAGTTGCTGGACACATTTTGGTCGAAATCAGTTATGGATGAGTTGCCACAAACAGATTAAGAGATGGATTTAACTTCTCTCACAACAAGCAATGGTAAGTTGTTCGTTCAACAAAATATGAATTCATTCAGCGGGCCGTCTAATTTGCATACGTTTTATTTACTCAGATACTCAAATTGCTTACTTTAGTGTGAGAACTGTATTGGATTCCCAGAGCTAAAACTTTCCAGTAACTTAGTTCAATAGCCAAGGTTTTATTCTATATGGGTTTTACAAGGAAGCGGCATATACCAGAGGGCTTTTACAACAGTTAAAGTTCGCCTTCATTTATTAACATTTCCAGAGATACAAATTTGACCTTTTTAAACTTGTCGATTGTAATTGTTAAAAACTTCTTTCTTCAAATTTTCTTTCATAAAATTAAAGAGTAAGTATGTAATAATTCTCGGCTGAAGTTTTGATGTTAGGGATTGTTTCTTATGCGTTCAACGTTTTCTCGAAGTTGCGGTCGGATTCCGTTGTTTTGAGTACGAAAAACCAGCAAAAAATCGATTTTTCAAACTTTTAGTAATTTCTCCCGTACAATGAATCGCTTGAACCCAAAACTATTTTTTCTTGAATTAGGGTACTAAAAGGGATGTTTTGGCAAAAGAAAAAAAAATTCGATTTTTTCACGAGTGTCTTGCGATTTTCGATTTTCTGGGAAAATGGCTCTTAAAGTGGATAGCCAATTCACAAGTTCTTTTGTTCTTCAGCATGTTCGACTTGTGGTTACGAAATCTTACTTTAAATTCAGTCGAGGTGGAGCCCACATATTGTAGGTTGCATTTGGCACAAGTGGCCAAATAAATAACATTTTGCGATGAACAAGAAAGTTTTTGTTGAATGGGATAATGACGACCAGTAGCTGAACTTTGAAATTTTGAAGCTTGAATTAAATAATTTTTACAGAGATCGCATTTCTTATTGCATTTTGAACAACCCCCATTTTCTTCTCTTTGATTTCTACAAGAAAGTTACAGGAAACTCAACAATGGACAACTTCTGGGGAAAACTGTAATTGCCCTGAGCGGGATTTGAACCCACAATTACAGTTTTCCCCAGAAGTTGTCCAGTGTTGAGTTTCCTGTAAATTTCTCCTCAACTTGGACTGTGAATCCATTTGCGATCCTCCTGGGGGTGATACTTTTGATACTTTGTTGGCTCAAGGGATCTACTTAACTGTCTCTATATATATATATATATACAATATGTATACAAGAATAAATACTGTCTGATGAGTGCGTGAGCACGAAACTCGGAGTAACAGAGAATTTTGTCTCTTCGTTATATCTATTTATACAAAAATATATATATATATATATTATATAAAGTATATATTATATACTTCTTGAACTTGAATAGAATAAATTTAGACAGCGCTCAACTCTGAGAGGGGCAGTGATACATAATCCAGGTGATGTGATCAACAAAAGGGATGACTAGGCATTTTATTACTAACTAGTTTCATACCGCACAAGAAGTGCGGCACTCCTCAGATAAAATAGCCAAATGAAAAGTTCGTTACAACGCTCTCTGATGATAGACGCACTTATGCTTGTGCCATTTGGATTTTAACAGCTGTTAGCGCGCGGAATTCACTTGCTAGCGCACGGCAATTGTGGGCTTAAAGTTCTTTAGGAGAAATATGTTAGTGTGCCTACAGGAAGTTACCAGCTCATTACGCTTGTTCAAGGTCACTAGTTCAGGTCTACAAATGATAAAATATTTCTCCCACAGGTACAAATTACATCGGTTCGAGACAGGGTTGTAAGGAGAGGTTTCTTTCAAAATTTTTCAGGTGATCTTGAATTTCAACCAAACCAAACATGTTTACTGAGCTCTGTACTGAGGAGTCTCTTGTCGGGGTTGTTGAAAGAAGATTTGCGATTGGCAAATCTTGTTTTAAAAGAGTTCTCAGTGAGTCCAACATAAGTTTGGGCTGGCCTGTTATCTTCAGTTGTCACTGTAGCTTGGTAAACCATGGATGATACACACTGTATAAGGCAATTCCCGGCCATAGGGCAGTCTGCTGGTATTCGGCAGTTGCATGCTTTCAAAACTGGTGGCGTAGTTGTTTTCAGTAACATTGATTTATTGTTACCATCGATCTTCTGCTTGAGGTTGGGCATGCAACAGTAGCTGATCTTTACTGTGTTGCGGTTGAAGATTTTTTGTAATACATGACTTTCAGGGAACTCTTCGTCGAGGATCTTAAGGAACGCTTGTCCAACATTTGTAGCCACGTTCTTGCTAAAAGGTGGGTTGTACCAAATGATGTTCCTGTGGCGGTTCCTTCTGGTGGAGCTCGAAGAGTGTGTAATGCTTGGTGTGAATGCGAGCTGGCGATTGTATCCGCTGTCATCGAGGGCTTTTTGATAAAGAGGTGCCGCTTTGTTAAGCGAATGTTCATCAATTGAGATTTCAGACAAGCGTTTGTTGATGGATTTCGGAATGTTTTCGATAATGGGCAGTGGATAGTTTGATTTCTTGTTGACGTAGAGTGGGATGTTTTCGGGTTTGGTGTAGACCATGTATTTCCCATTAGACAGGTTGAGGGTGACATCTAGGAAGTTTACAGTTTTTTTGTTGGCCTTGATTGTAATTTTCAGGCCGCAATTTCTGAAAATACCACACAGATCTTTTTGGATGAGCTCGGTTTGCCGTGGTGATGCTTTGGATATTCCGAGGCCGTCATCTCTGTATGAGCCAAAATCGCATGTACATGTACTGCCTTTTTTTGTAGAGGAGATAAGTACCAACAAGCTCGCAAGATTCAGCACCATCGTAGCTCCCCATAGTGACGTCAAAAAGATTAGATGAGGTTTTTTTACCCCATGGTTTACCATAACTGTAGAGAATAGAACTTTTTGCTTGAAGAATGATATGCCGTTCATTGCCGGTTATGGTGACTTCCTGTAGGCTCGCTAACAAATTTCTCCTAAAGAAGTTTAAGCCCACAATTGCGCGCACTAACAGCTGTTAAAATCCAAATTGCGCGAGCGTAAGTGTGTCTATCATCAGCGAGCGTTGTAATGAACTTTTCATTTGGCTATTTTATCTGGTATGAAACAAGTTAGTAATAAAATGCCAAGTCATCCCTTTTGTTGATCACATCATCTGGATTATATTAACGCTCTGGTTCTACCATTGAGCACTCTATCAGCAGACGTGCAACAAATGAAATGATATATATATAATTATATAATAATATAATGAATTGAAGATTTCATCAGCTATTAAAGTGCTCAATGATGATTGCTCCACAAGGAGCATGAAACTCTGAGTAGCAATAAATGTCTTCGACCAAATAATCCAACTCTGCAAATCTATATACATGTACAGTATATATTTTTATTTTTTATTTTTTTTATTTAAACACATTTTATTGGCAAACTTTGGCCTAAGAGAAAAAGAACTCATCAAATAATGAATGTAATCACTTGCTGAATATGTCTTTGAAAATAATTACATGTAGGTGTGTTTAAAGACATACCAATACAAATTCCTTTAAAATTCAAGTACAGGCACATTTGAAGTAAACATATTAAAGTAAAGAGGCTGCAGTGTTCTAACGGCTACTACAGTGTATTTCGTACATGCAGTGGCTTAAAAAGTCAGCTTAAGAAATTAAAATATCTTCTCTTCTCCACTATCATTTACAACCATCAGAAGTCTGCACACAAGTAAAGTCAATTTTTTCTACGGCATTTCAGCAAGTACTGAAAAGCAACTAAACTACTTGATTGTATAGTCACTTAAGGTGCCAATCAATTATCTTAGTTACAAAACCAAGATTTAGCTGTTTGTTGCTCACCTTAGGTATTGTAAAAAGTAAGTCCCCAGCAAGATCAAACACAGCTATGTCTCCACAGCTATAAAAAAGCAAGGATTCTGTTATAACCAAAATTCCTTGAGCCCAATGCAGTAATCAAGGGACAACAAAGGACAAACTGAACATTCTTGAAAAGAAACCTTGAGTTCCCAATCTGTTTTTAACAACATTTAGGTGAACTAAAAAATTCTGTCCCCTTCAACCCTTTCAGTCCTGAAATGCCAATAATTTCACCTGTCAATGGGGAACCCTCTAGGGACAGGGGTTAAAACGTCAACACATGTTAAACAAACTTAATCTTGGACACAAACACATGTAATGAAAGAACTACAATGTATTTTGATACTGCCCAAATCCACAGTTGTTGGTATCACTAGCAGGCACTGCATGTATATGTTGCAGGTCATTTTGTTCCTTAGGTTAATTGCAACCAAACTAGGTCATTTTGTTTCAACGTAGGTCATTTTATTTTAAACTAGGTTGAAATTGATAGAAGGAAACATCAACAAAAACCCATCAATTATTAGTAAGTATGTGTAATATATTGGTTAGTAAATTGGTCCTAGAGGAAAGGGGATGAACTTAGTGCAGCTTAGATTTTCATGAGTATTTTATAAAACCCCAATGGTGTTAAGTCTAGGCACTGATTTTAAATGGTTAGCATTAAGATTGGGGTTAGGCTTACAGTACCCTGCGAGCAGAGGCCCTTTGATCTTCCTAGATAAGTCGGGAAGAGGAAGGGACCTCTGCCAGCCGGCTCGACATTTCGTGTTGAGCATGCGTTAAAAATTCAAACGTAACGTATTCGGGAGTCAGTCACGCCTGACTAGTAACCGCAAAACCACAAAACCAAAACAAACAGTAACGGATATTTTCGAACAACTCTGGCAAACACACGACAACCAAGGAATCACTTCCTCAAGATAGTTCAAGTTTTTAAATTGCCATTTTAATTTTTACTGAAAAAATTAATAGGTTTCTCAATTCTGGTAAACTAGCTTCTGTAACCGACATACGGAAAAATTCTCATGGGAATTTAGACAGTTTAAAAATTGTCACGCTGTTGTAAATTTAAAAAATAACGATGATGCGTGGCGATTGATCATGCGCACAAATAAAAAAAAACAGGTTTGGCAAGTTGAAACTGGACTGACTCATCCATTTCTTTGGATGAGCGGCAAATCAAAGAAAGTCGAGCCGGCTGGCAGAGGTCCCTTCCTCTTCCCGACTTATCTAGGAAGATCGAAGGGCCTCTGCTCGCAGGGTAGGCTTACAGTGCATGATAACCGATTCCACTTTTCTTTCTCAGAGCTTTTTAGGACATTGTTCATTGATGAATCTCCTTAGGATGGCAGAGGGCAACAATATTCAATTATCATCCAAGGAATAAAAGAACTGAAACATACATGATGTCTTGTTGATTTTTAATTTGCTTTGTTATTCCCTCTATCTTTTGCTTACTTTGAATTCGTAATAATCAAAGGCAAGTAATAGCAAAACTCTGAAATGTCAGGAAAAAGGGTTTCATAATCTATTGATTAGAAGCCATTTTGTAGGCTCTTGTAAGTGTTATTTCTTTTGAATTATGAAATAAAAATATTTGCTTCTTTTTTTCAATTTTGCTGAGTCTGCTTGTAGTGATAAATCCAAATTTTGTGATTATTTTGGCACAGTCCCCTTCAAGTTCTTCCATTTGAGCAAGTAGCACATTTGGATAAAGGAGCGTTTCCTTTTCCATTTTATTAATTTTCAGGGCCACATAATCCTGAAGTTCGAACTTCTTCTTTTTCTTCTTCCCTTTCTGGTGTATGATAACTGCAAAAGGCAGACTGCTGGCTGCCTGCAAATAGCACTGATAAGCGGTATTTAAGCTAAACACCCATTTACATTTAAAACAGTGCTGATAAACAGTTTTTAAGCCTCAGGATCCATTTTTGAGCGGTTAGCTTTCAATAACGGTGATTCAGGGTTAGTCTGCAGTCCACGGTCTGCAGTTGGCAAGTGTCAGACACCGCTCTCCTTTAAATTAATGTCAGGCTCATCCTGCCACTTTTTCAAATTATTCACCATTTTCCTGCTCTGCATGTGATGTAGCTGTGACTTGTCCACTCATTTGTGGCTTTTTAATTTCTTTTCTCAGAGAGATTCCGAAAACCACTTCATACAGCATTTTGCCAATTGTTCTGTAAATGGTTATGTGTTTTTTTACAAGCGGTTTCTCCAAGACGATGACACCAGTGGTTCGGAGACGAGTTCTTTTCTTTGATTAAACTGCAAAGGTTATCTTTTGTTGTTCTATTTGCCCATGCCACCATCTTTTTTTCACTGTGGGAACACTGTGTTTGCGGCCAAATCGGTTTGTTATCATGACTAGAAATGATGCCTTGTTCCTGGTGTATTTTGCATAGCAACGTAAATAAACTTCGTACAACATTTGATTTATATAATTTATGCATGTGCGAAATGGTAGTTGTCGTGAAGGCTTGGAAATAGCTTAACGACTTCAGTTGCTGATTCGATGGCTTAGCGGTTAATACAGAGGAGAAGTAATCTTTGATGTCCTATGGTGCGAGGGTTTGAATCCTTGGAGCGGCATGGAATGTTGTGAAAGTTAAGGGTAAGAGGTGCTGCCCACAGTCCATTGGTAGTAAACAAGGACAGTAAGGGGAAAGGAGAGGGAGAGATGGCAAGTGGACGAAGAATGGAAGGCAAGGGAAAGGTGGAGAAAGGTGTTTTCTTTTTTATTCCCCCTAAAAATCCAGGCCCCATTTTTTTAAATTACATCCCCAAAAAAAAGGGAAACCCTTTTTTAGACAGTTCATAATAACCTAGGTTGAAACAAAATGACCTAGTTTGGTTGCAACTTAACTTAAGGAACAAAATGACCTACAACATAATATTATACATTTAACTACCCAGAGGTCACCACCACGACAGTGGTATCAGCCAAGAAAATTCAAGTTAGAACAAAACGTCTTAAACCAGACCAGACAATGCAAAGGCAGCAATGATTACATTTGATACAATTTACAAAACATGATTTCTTGAGAACTGAGAAAAATAACACCAGATAGTGATCAGAGGGTCACTTGAAGCCATCTAAAGTCTAAAACTCTAAAAAGTGTTTAATGTCCCATGCCATGAATCACATTCCTGTACATGTACATGTCATTTACAGCTAATATGTTACATGTATGTTACAGATGCATTTTCTTCTCCTGAATATTTTTAAAGTGCCCTAAACTCAAATATGTTTTGTCCCTAATGTAAATCTCCCCACCCAAAGCAAACATACACCACCATTGTTACAGTTATTTGGACCCACAACTGTGATGTGAGAGGACAGATCTATTTTCAATTTTACATCACAAAGTGCTTTGCACTCCTGTTTTCAAAGAAATGTTGCATTGCAAAGCAGTTTGTGACATAAAATCGAGAATAGAGCCATGCCTCTCACATCACAGTCGTGGGTCCAAGTTACTACTAGTTTTGATAACTTTGCGCATCTTGCCTGGCAGATAAAAACATAAATTTTGAGGTAAGAATGGTCAAACATGTTTGCTTTCAGTGGGGAGATCAATATTGCATGTTTAAACAGTCATCTACCTATAAGAACAGGCCAACATTGAACAGTCTCGACTCCATGATAGTTTTCTCCATTGGGGAAAGTTGTCTTTAATCACTAGAAACAGATGAAAATAATTTACTAAAATTCAAATAAAAATGTTAGAGGCAATGGCCATATCAAAATGAATATTATTGCTTAGGACCAACTTTAAGCATTTTATAGCAGCATAATAATATTATAGTTCTTACAGACAAATTTAGAAAAGGGAAGCAGCTGAAAGAGCCATGCTTTGAAAGACAACAAAGCCACACTATGGCTGCTAATATTGTCAAAAGAAGACCCTGCAAATTTTTTTCCAAAGACAAGTGTAACATACAGGTACATGTAATGAAATAACCTAAAGGAAACACAGCTCCCAACATTATCCTGTGAAATAAAACTCTACTTTCTATTTGTTTTAAATTTCCATAAAAGAACACTCATTACTTTTTTTTGCAAAGAACTTTTATAACAGTACATATACCGGTAGCTGTGTGAATTTATGTTTATTTACATAACCATTCATAATTACGCTCTAGTTTCATTGATCTCAATCATCTTCCTTCTGACTATGTAAATGTATGCTGTAACTTGCTCCCTCAGCTGTTTTTCCTCCCTTCAATTCAGTACAGGTGATTGCTTTTGCCGATCTTTTGTGATTACTTCTATTCGAGGAAGCCTTCATCAAGGTCATGAAGCCTTCAGCAAGCATTCTAGAGCAGATTTGTTCGATTCATGGACACAAACAAAACAATATTGATGTCATCTTACAGTATACATGTGTCATGGAAACCGCCTGTATTTACATGCACTGACTAATAAAATGGAACCCGATACCAATAGTCTTTCATTTCAATAAACGAGTTACTGAAATCATATGATATACAAATTTACATGTAGATGTTTGCAATTAAACCATATTAAAAAAAATACTAAAGTGATAAAATCGTTTTGACATCACTGTAATACATGTATTGTTGTTCTTCAGGTTGTCATATTAATTTTACATTCAAAAATGCTACTCGCGGCAACACTCAATTCTCAATGAGAACTCCTAGTTATACGATCATGTATAATGTATAAGCAGCACACCATTTTTTTTTCATCTTGACCTAAGCTCCAATCATCCTTCCATTTGCACTTAGTTTAGCATACTGTAGGCCAATGCTTTGATTAATTTTTTTCATTCACAATCTTGCTGCCTTTTCCAGATGTTGCTAGTTTTGTCAAGCAGCTTTCACATTCATTGCTGTACATTATTTATGTGGTTGCTAGATTAAAATACTAATGTTTTTCTATAACATATTCAGCGTGGATATTATAATAATATAATATTTTAACTAGTCACCCTTTCCCTAGACTGCGAGTAGTCTCTAATTTCTGCGATGGATTGTTGGGTGAGTGAAATACAGTACATGTATGCCCGTTCGAAATTCTGAAGAGATGCAACTTGCCCACCCCATAATCTATCGCTGAAAATACTTACATGTATTAGAACTACTCACAGTCTACCCTTTCCCCAGGTCTGAGCGAAGGTACATGCAAATGAGGATGCTATGAGAGCCCTCTTTGAGTCATCTTTGTTGTAAGCTGTACATGCCTTGCAGAGAGCAAAATGTAATAATATTGTACTTACCATTGCATTTGGCAATTACTGTTTCAAATTCATCTGAAAATGATCTGATAAAAAAAGATTAAGGTGGCTCAAACCGGTTTCAACACTTGAAAGAAACATTCTTCTTTAAGGATTGACACTACAACACTTAATCACTTAACAGCAATGTTTTGGTACCATATCAAACACCAATTATTGCTGAAAAAGATTCAGTAATTTTTGTGATGTAAAAGTTACCATGGCAACAGGAAAGCCCTGCAAAAACACCCTATATTTTTCCTTTAGCTGCTCATTTATCTCAAAAACGAACTGGGGGATGCCTTTTTTGTATTTCTGAAATGTAATCAGTATGCCAGAACGAAACTTTCTGCAAAGTTTAGAAAAATTCTATGGAGCAGATTCAGAGCCACCTAAACTAACTAAAAATGTACTTGGTAGCTCTGAATCCGCCTTACAAAATGTTTTGAACTTTGCAGAGAGTTTCACCTTGGCCAGCTGATCACTTTTGTGTAACAAAAAATTGGGGGTCACCGAGTTGGTTTTTCAGATCAACTAAAGCCAAATTATAGGGAGTTTTTGTTTGTCACAAAAATAACTCCTTCTTGTTCAGCAATCATTGATTGCTGTTACGTAACAAAGTGTTGTAGTGTCAATCCTTCTAATAACAAGGTCTCTTGAAGGTGTTGAAACTGGTATGAGCCACCTTAAAAATGCAGATAATTTTCAACTCAGAGTTCAAACTGGTAACCAAAATACCAATAAAAATAGATGTAGATAGAAAGATGTTTATTAAACAATATTATTACATAGCAGTCTTAAAGGGGCAGTGTCATGGGATGGCAAGTGCAGTATTTTCACACACACACACATTTTAACAGACGTTAATTTTTTTGCTTTTTCTGTTTAAGTCAAGACTAAATACGGCTTTAGAATAGAAGTAAAATGCATATTTATCAATTATCGAGACGACTTTGAAGTCGAAAGACGATAAGCAGCGAAAAAATTTAGCCGTGTTTCACTCACCGCTTGCGGTTTTATAATTCGCGCAACAAATTAACACAACCAGTGCATCCAGTTCCTCGCATCTAAATGCAGCTTTTTCTTCAAAATGTTCAAATAGACAGTTTAGAGCGAAGATAGTAAACGTGTTATCAACTAACGACGATGTTGTGATCTTCGACATTTTAAAGTCTAAGCAACTCGCTACAAATGAAATACGAAGATGGACTTCGATCCTTGGTAATAGTGGAACAGCTTGCACTTCGATTACACCATACATCGAATTTCTCATGAATTTACGTCTTAAAAAAGTTTCTCTTCATTGTAGATGCTGCATTGGTATTTTGACTGCTCTTCTTTTGCTTTCTTGAGGCAAATGAATCACTATTTGTCCCGTTCCAGCTCGATGGCCGCCACGACTCAACATGGTAACATACATGTACGATCAAAACCCCTTCCAAACAACTGCAGAACTTTCAAGCGGTATCTTGACGGGTCTTTTTCTCAAAAAAGCCGGAACGCTAATGATGACAATAATACACGTTATTTTAAACTCCCTTTTGTCGGCCATTATTCCAAAATAGCGAAACTTAAACTCCGACAACTTACTAAGCGCTTTTGCAAATCTGACCTAACTATCAAATTAGTTTTCACTTCATTCAAAATTAAAAACATGTTTAGTGTTAAAGATTGTACTCCTGTTGCTCTAAAATCCATGGTAGTTTACCAATTTTCTTGTGCGGGTTGTAATTCCCATTATATTGGCGAAACTAGTCGCCACTTTTCTACCAGGATAAAGGAACACACGGAAAGCGATAAAAACTCGCATATTTTTAAGCATTTCAACACATCTCCTTTATGTAAGAGCAGATACTCCCCTTCGTGCTTTAGTATTCTGGATTCTGCCAGCAACTCAATTGATTTAAAACTCAAAGAAGCTTTTCATATAAATAAGATCAAACCGGAACTTAACAAACAATTGCAGCATTACAACACTTTTCTCACGTTTTAGTTTACACCTTGATGTTTGGTGTCACGCTGTAAATAGTACCCGCTTTTGTATTACGTCATGTTGTAATAATTTTTTTCATCTACCCGTAGACTTTATAACTGTTCACACCTGGGAACTCATTAAACTGATGATGGCATAAGCATGCCGAAACATGTCTTTTAAAAAAGTTGTCTGTTTCCTACAGTATTCATAATAAATTTATGATTAATTGTGCAAATTAAGGCTAGAAGCGATCATGAAAGATCTCTTTGCTCTTCCAGTTTTAACTTTCGGGATGACAAATGTCCGTTCATGAGGAAAAAAGTCGCTCTCGTTTTTTGGTAACAGTGGTAACAAATGATGCAATCTGCGACTCATCATTTACAATGTCATTAAAGAAGTCATTGCATAAGCTGCAGTGGTGTGCATGTAGTGATACTAAATCCAAGTGGGTTTAAGGGCTTCGTCGTAATTAGAACTGGGACATATAATTGCCAATGCTCTCTTTTGAATAAGTTCCAATTCGTGGGTCAAATGCTTTGGAAGTGAATGGTGGAAAACAGGTACAGTTGTATGGCATAGTCCAACATCAATCATATAATACATGTGATGTAGGAAAGCTTGAGATCATTCACAGTGTTAACGAACGCTTTTCATTTAACTAATATTATTCTTATTTTTCACGTTGCCATGTTACCACCAATAGCGTAACTCCTACTCTACTATAAAAACTACACGTAACCCATAATTCCTTGATTCGCTCTGACAAAGGGCTAACCCTCGAAACGTCAGCTTTTAGAATCTCTGTACGGTGGCCAATTTACATTATCAACTCTGTTGATAAAACCAAATTTATGAATATATCAAGGCCAATCTGGAAAACTTCCTGGTAAACATACATGTACAGTAAATCATCGCAGGTTTCAAGAGAATTAAACAAGAGAGGCCAGTTCAAGGAGCCCAAATAGTGGCCCATCGCAGCTCTACAGCTCGGTTTAGAGTCCCATTTGAAGACGACGCTCTTAGGGTTGGATTAAACAATTCTCTTTTTCAGTGTCACTGTGATCGTGTTGTGGTCAGATAAACCAAAGTGGGGGAGGGACTGTGGTGTGTCGTAATACTCCTTCAAATTTGTCAGTATCGTGTCCAGAATGACGTCTTTCCGAGTTGGAGCTTTGACGATTTGCTTTAACCGGAAAAAAGTCCCCAGCAATAATGATGCCACAGTTCAGGAATTTACTCTCAGCAAGAGAAGCGAATGGAATAGATGATCACAGATGGAATTATCATCAGCCCCAGGATGATGGGCCATAAGCTACAGCGACAATAAGGCACAATAAACGGGCAGGTCTCAGTTGAAGCCAAAGAAATATATGAAATACAGTATGTTCAGTATTTACATTCACATGTATACTTCATGGGAATAATACATGTACCTGTTATCACTTTCGCTTTCAAGCCGAACTTTAAGAAACCAATCACATGATGATAATAGAAACAATGACAATACCTTATTTCAATGGAAAAATCTTGAAGAATTGCAAGTAGTGTCCCATCACTGTATAAAATGGTAAAATGAATTGTAAAGACGTTTTTTGCCAACACCAAAAAAATTAGTTTGGCAACTTAAAAGAAGCAAAAATACCCAAAAGCATTTCTACATAGCACTTTTGACAGGTACATACCAAGATAATGCAAACTGCCAGCCAAGTGAACTGTTGATGAACTTATAGAGCTTTGCTGGAAGACCATGGATCTGATTGCTGCCACTGATTTCAGAAAAAAAAACACCATGTATAAAACACAGCAAGAAAACAAAATAGAAGTCGGATGAATATACAATAATAGTTACTTGCCACATTTTTACCATTACTGGTAATTCTCTTCTCTCAAATTTTGAGCAATGAGAGTTACCCATGAACCAAATGAAAGCTTTGTTACACAGTCAAATAACTAGGTATACCATTGCCTTGGTAGTAATATACTGTAGTAACAGCAGCTGGGCCAAAGGCCTTGCATTATGACTTCAACCACACCACTGCTCAAACCAACACTGGGGTATCCAATGAATAAGCCATTCTTGAGTAGTTTCATTGGTGGAATCTACTGCTGGGCAGTTACTGGTCTACTAATAAAGAGGGTTCAGAATTTCCCATAATAATAATTATAACATGTTCTCTGAGTATGTACTTTGAGAGATTGAGTCATGGAAAGTTACTTTATAAATTTGCTATTATTTGTCCAAGCCAATTCCCCATGTAACTACATTGTATCTCTTTCAGTGAACCACCCTATAGTGAATACACCTGTACTGTCAGACATAACATTACTTACATTAAATTTTATCTAACAAAAAGTTATTAAATTATGTCAATCTATAAGATTGTCAGATTACTATTATAAAACTATATAATCCTAAAGCAAATAGCTTATATTACACAAATCTAAGAAATCCCTATAAAAGCTTAGCACTTGTAAGCTGTTGTTTAAACAAGGCAATTGACGGTTGCACTTTAGTCTTAGATCATAACGGGAACAACATTATTCGTAGCTGAACTAAGAGGGTCGACGAGACAGTGAGTTGACAAAGAAAACAAGCTTCACCAGCATGAGTTTTGATAAGTAGGACACTGTTTTTGTTGTTGATCTATTTGTTTAAGATGATAATAAATATTATTATTTTGATGTCAGGCTCTTCAGCAGTTTCAAACTCTCAGTCTGAGAGTACAGAGCTGATCATCAGCTTGTATCACATCAGTGATGATTCTAATACAAAGTCCCCATACTGATTTCAAAACCACTCAAGAATAGCCTCTGTGCAAGTTGCAGTCTTACTATGATTCTCAGTTGAGTTCTACACTAGGGAAGTTTGGTGACAAAGTTTCAGTGTTAAAGTACCCATGTTGTCAAGGGCAACTTGCTTCATTTCCATTTTTGGGTTTTGACGTCATTTAACTGGTGATTTAACCATTAGCATTTGCAGATTTTGGCTGGCTTCATTGCTCATGATGTCAAGGCCCTAAAAGTTACACTTGTCTTGGAAACAAAGTAAGTTGTCCTTGACAACATGGGAAGTCAAACATTTAAAGCTTGTTATAAAACTTCCCAGTGCTGTACTCAACTGAGAATCGTAGTATGTTTGGTCTGTAGGAGGGTTTTTGAAAGATCTTGGAACTCCAGATGTGTTCAGAGGAATGTACACTGTAGGCATCTGCAGTGATTGGGACTGGATATTCATTCTTTACCTTGGGGAGGTAGGTGTGATAATATTAAACAATGCTTTGCAAAGTACCATTGTTTTCTTGCGGCACATTACCGCAATTGAGTAGGCCGCGGCATTCGGTTGCTTTCGTCTTTGCCTCAGTTGCGGTTTTCGTCCAACCTAGGTGATTTCGCGGAAAACACTATCGGCAAAGACGAGGTATTACCGCATGCAAATGCACTAATAGTTTCGAGCGGTACTGTAGAATCCATTTTTGGGCTTTCTTGAGTAGATACAGTGTTTCTCTCTTGTCTTCTGTCAGTATGTTGAGGTTTTCCGCCAGTGTTAGGTTGTATCCTACAAGGACAATGTTGAACTGTGCTACTTCGCATTCCTTGTATATGTCCTTTATTCCTGCTCTCAATTCAGTGTACCAGTGCTAAAGTTCCATCTTTTCCTTTATTTTTCCTACTTGACATACTGATCATGATCCCTCAAGCAAATACCATTTATTCTTGACCTTGTCCCACACAGACAATCTATACGATTAGCACAATTTGATGGTGTTCTTTTTAGATGAAACGGAACATTCCATTGTACTTTGCTTGTGGTATTCTCTAGTACTGATTGAGATTGTTTTTGTTGGTATCATGGTTTGCTATGATCATTTTCCTGGTATCCATACTTGTGTAGTAGATAGTGGTACATGTAAATGGGTCGGAGCACATGATCGTGTCTTGCCACGTAAAGTGTTTGTGCAATTTTAGACATGCGGCACTTGGTATCTGGTATCTGGTATCTGCGCTTGAGCCTTGCTTTGTTGATAGTTATGTTTTCCCTGTGTTATGGATCGTGTTTGTATTTGGTGAGATGTCTGGATCTCTGAACTGTTTCGTAGTCAGTTGTCCAAGCCATTTTTGGTTTTCAAGTTTGTTAGTGAGTTTTTTGTCAACAGCAGCTTTGACGATGCCTTTGATTGCTTGAGCGCTTGCTTTGTCAGTGAATTCTGTTTTGCTACCTGCAGTAATTATAGTGACTACTTCATTGAAATTACACTCAAAGTTGTATTCTGTTGCTTGAAGACTGACTTCCTTCCTTTCATAATCTTGTTCATTTCAAGTGTTCGTGCGAGCTTGATTCTATTGTCTGTAGAGTTGTTAAGATAGTTTGCCACTTTGATAGTTGTCATCTTGTACATAATATCTTCAACGCTTTTCAGGCCGCTGCCACCAATCTCTTCTTGCAGGTAGAGTAGCTTTGTTGACTCGTGATGGTGCATTCCGCCTTCTGTTCTGATTATTTCTCTAGTTCGCCTGTCGATCCCCTTAAGCTGGTCGCTTGTCTACATGTGATACTGGAGTGCGGGTAACACGAAGGTTTTAGTTCCGTATACCTTTTCTTGGAATTGAGATGTTGCTTGTACATATCACAGATATTTGTTTCAAGTATTCTTTGCTTGCTTCGTTGTGGACTTGTTCCTCCAGCTGCAACGCATTTTCCTATTTCCCGAGGAATTTGTAGTGGTCATTTCTGTTAAATACAGTGTACCTTTAGTTCTTCGCTATACGATAACTGTACATTCTTGTTGCTTGGTTTGATATTTCCTCGCAGTATGTCAACAGTTGCACACTTATTCAGCCCCCAAATAAGTCTGATGTCTTCTAACATATTACTATTATTATTATTATTATTATTATTATCATTATCATCATCATCATTATCATCATCTCCAGTTCTCTGGTGTTCTTATGAGTCTTCTATTAAGTCATGTCTCAGCAAATTCTCGCGTCTTAGAGACAAAATACTTTCTGCAGCACATGTCCAGTTCAGAGTGTGGCCAACAACTGTGTACTGCCAATAATGTCAGGTAGACCTAACTTTCCATACCAGCCCTTGCATTCTTCTAGATAGTTCTGAGTGTGCCAATTACGATGGGTATCACTGTCACATTCAAGGCTCCATGCATTCTTTGAATTTCAAAATTAATGCTAGCTAGGTCCTGATACTTCTCTATCTTCTCCTACACCCAGTCCTGGTTATATTCTGGTCTGCTTCCACAGCTATATGTCGTATAAGTCCATTCCAGTATATCTTTTAGCATTAGGGTAATATCTGGCTGATTGCACTTCAGCTTCTTGTCTATGTATATATGTAGATAGTCATGTCCCAGGTTATCCAGACTTCTCCATTCTCCTGAAACTGGCAGGGATTGATGGTCCTGAATACCACTCGTCTGTACACTCTATCCTGTCCACTGACAACATACATGTTATACTTATTATTATTATTATTGTTATCATGATTACCATGAAAATGACCATTTAATTAAAATCAAAGGTACATGTACAAGTTCAAAAGATTTCCTTACCTTATTCCATACTGAACTCTTCTTAACAATGACCAAAATGTGTCTGCAATTATAATGAATTTTAAACTTAAAATTGCAACATTGAAATATAGATTCTAATCCCCTACTGTAAAATACATTAATTATTTTGTTAAAAAAACCTATTGTGCAGAGAATGAATATTAAACTTGTGGGTCACCGTAGAAAATTGCTTCGCTCAAGAAAAACTAATTTTTATAGTAAAATCTACGTAACCGAAGATTCTTGAAGGCCCGACCGAACAAACAAAACATGACAGCATGCGTGCAGAATAGATTGACGATAAACAAGTTTGTGAAGGTGGACATTTCATGGAACGGCTGGTAAGTTAAATATTCGAACAGCATAATGGACTGTGCATTTCAACACGGCGTGCCATCTCACTCACTTAAAAGCGTGCCATTTCACTCGCTTGGTGTGTCATTTTGCTCGCTGTTTTGTTTCTGCAAATTTGGCATGTTTCTTTGTTAGAACGAACACGCTCCTTTGTTTTCACCGTGTGATAGGAAAAATAGAAAATTTTAATGAGCCGTGCGTTGTGACACACTGCTAGCGTGTTAAAGGAATTTTCTTTTGTCTAGCGTGTTAAAATAGCGTGCCCGTGTCATCACCTTTTTACCTGTTTTCCCGTGGAGGGTCACAAATAAGAAAACAAAATTCAAATATGAATGAAAAATAATTGCAGAGGGGCATTTATAGCGGGATAGCCAACCTGTGCTGAAGTTTGTTCACTATAAACTATGAGTTCTATTTTGAAGGTTTTATTCAGTGATACCAATTTTAGAGTTACAGGGCCATTTCCCTCCTTCATGCAATGCGATCATTTGTTATTGTTTTGAAAATGGCGCTATTGTTGAATAGCGTATTTCGATTGACTAACTATTTTTGTCACATTACATGTAGTTTGTGCTGTTTCTCAAATGAAAAAGACCGCCAGGAGCTTGATGGTGGTGTGGTTTACCAGGGGGTTTAACAAGTGAAGATGATAAAAATAATTACCTTTTATCTTTTTGGAGTCAAGTGATTCAGACTTACGACAATTGCCAGAGCAGAATTTGTATGGTTTGGCTATTAAGCAAGAGGAAGATGAGGACTCTGAAAATGCCAAGGTAGGTAACAGAATATCCACAAAATCACTTTCATTTTTTTTTTGTCAGTGCTGAAATGCATGGCTTTTAGTTTTAGACTCAAAACCTATTTTTTCTTTGTCAATTTCGATTGTTAGGATACCTGGGATGCAGAGGTAAAATGCTCCTGTAAAGATTCATGTGCCCGAAAGAATCGCAGAGGTTCCTTTTTTGTCAAGTTGCAAGCAAAACAGGCTCACCGCTACAATTCATCATGTTGTTCAAGTTCAAATAGAAATATTTACAAATAATTAGACATAAAATACTACGATAAAATTAAGAAAAGACAAGCAGAGAACACATTCAAAATCAGGAGCTGAAGATAGATTGACGGATCACTTTTGACAAAGAAGAAGATTACATGTATGAAAGGCTTTCTGACTGAGACTTCTCAATTTCTGTAATTTCATACAGGACTTTCAATAATAATTAATGGAAGATTGTTTGTTACCTATTTGTTAGACCAGGTTGAAGTTTTGGCAGCTATTCAGCTGATGTGGACCTGCTATACCCACCCACCCATACACTCACAAAGGACAACCACAACACCGGAAATTTCATACTCTTCTCGATTAGTGTGTGGGTTCTTTAAATTTATGTCCCACAGGGAACAAATGAACATGTAAGGTATTTGTGAGAAGGGACCTACTGTTGATAGTCCTTATCCGAGAAGACTTGAAGTCTAACCATTTGCGAGTATAATTACAAAGGCAGCACTTTGTCCTCAGTTGTTTTAAGACCCTGAGTGTTGGTCCGGCGGGAGTCGAAGTCACGACCTCCCGCATGGCAGCCCGGTGTTCAACCAACTGAGCCACCGCGCTCACCATTCAAGATGCATAACATTCGATTGAACGCTGAATCAAAAGAGGAAGGTCATGCAAAGAATTCTACTTCACAACAAAAGATGCTGGCTTATTTGCTAATCTGTTGTCTACGCACTTTGAGCAACTGTAAGAAACTTCCTTGAAAGAGATCCCCTCAACTGACCAATGTCAAATCCAGTCTTGTTCTAAAAGAAAACATTACTTTTATCAATAAATCTTATCACTATCACACCCTACATCACAAAAAGGCAAATAACCTCCAACACTTCAACAAAAAACAGAAAAAATTGAGATATCACAGATACTTAATGATCTTGAAAGAAGGCTACATGTATAGGTATCAGTGATCATAGCAATGAAATGGCCTTTTGGCTTTAATACGCTTTCTTGTGAATGCCATCTATTCGATGAAAATGATTTACTCACAACTCCTATACTCCTTCTTTATGAACTAAACATTTGCTACCATTCATGGCCCATTTAGTGTAATGAATATTGGGTTACTGTGTTATGACTTAAAATAATAACACATACATGTAAGCACGACATTACAAGATGATGACCCCAAAAGGTGTACTCAGTTTAATTCTTAATTCATTATTTTTAATGCTCACAACCCAGTAACATTTATTCTTAAGTTCTAGATGATTACGATCTTAGAACATAAGCGATCATAAGCCCAATGCAGAACACCATTTTCATTGTTATGCCTCTTGAATAAAGCGTAGATGTATGAAAGGGCCAAAGAACCGGATTCAATCCAGTTAAATTGAAAACATTTTATTGAGTCATGCATGATTACTAACCAATATCTCTCCCTCGAGACTCCATTCTGCACGAATGAAAACATCATACAATATCTGATCTACATTCACTCCGGCGGCCATTGTGGAATTATTCATTTATCTGCGAGGGACTAAGACTAAACCTTTTTCATTTTGATTGGTTTGTAACGATCACGTGGATATCGTTGAATCACAAAACCGCCATCTTCAAAATTGTCGTATTTTACCACTGCTGATTTGGAAATCAGTGTATTTGCTCACGTTGTCGGATGTTTACTGTACTTGTGTGTTCTTTTGAAGCACAACCAGTTTTAAGACATACTGCCATTTTGCAAGCCAAGTACTGATGGCGACCGAAACAGCTTTCAGACCTTATGTGGACCAAGAATATTGTCAATCGATGAACTTAAAGGGAGGACCAGGTTTGCAAACAGTTTTAAGACACATAATGTGGGAAACATTGCAGGGACATACTAAAGTTGCAGGGACAGTTTTCCTCGTGTCACATGCCCGTTTTTGCGTAAAACTTCTTTTGCGGGGACAAAATTTTGCTCCCGCAACATGTTGCATGAAATTTAGCTGGTAATGTACCAGTCAAATGGAAGCTTCAACTTCCCCCCCCCCCCCCCCACCGGGGCAACCCCCCGGCGTTTGAATTTTTGGAAAATTTTTGTACAAATGCCTCCCTCCCTGGGCGAAAACGCCTTTCAAATGCCTCATCATAGGTTCACTTCAGGTGATCAAATGCCCCACCCGTGGGGAAATTACCAGATTACTGTTTTAACTTTTCAGTAGCTTCTATTATGCTTCTGAAGCTGTGTATGTAAACATGGTTTAATAGACAACACCAAGGAGAACCAGGGCCCTACATGGCATGAGGCACAAGGAGGACAGGTAACAGGTATAGATATCTCTTTATGTAGGCCTTTGCTTTTCAACCAATCAGCCACAAATGCAGAATCTTTACCTTCAAATTCCCCACCCCCTATGAGTGGTGATTTAATGCTCCCCTCCCTCCTTCCCGGGTAGGAAAATGAGTCAAATGCCTGGGGTATGCCTGGGAAGGAAGGGGGTGGGGGGGGGGGAGATGTTGAAGTTTCAAATTGACTGGTACATACGTTGTAAGGTTTGAATTCTTGAATCATAGAGCAGGGACAATGTCCATCGTGTGCACCGCTAGAAATGAGCCAATGAAACATGCTGCTGACTATTGCAGGCTCCTTTTCCTCTCTTCTTTTCAGCCAATGTCATGTCCAGCATTTTACAGCTTTCCTAGTGAACATTGACAGCTGGAGTAAAATATTCTGTTTCCGAATTGTTGCGTCCGCCATGCTTTTTTAGCCACAAGGGAGTTCCTAGCCGCCCTTGGTCACAGTGATTTCTGTACTTATTACGCCTCAATCTGCTACGGGAGCACCAGTTTGCATACTGTCCCTGCAATATGTGCCCTGTGGGTGCACAAAAAGTGGCTTTTCCCCACTTCATGTCCCTGCAACCTAATATTATCCCCTTGTGTGTGCTGACCTTTAGTGTTACATGTACGTGGTTCAATGTTGTAGACTTTTTTGTCTTCTGGGACAAGCATGATTTGTTGCATCTCACAATGCTTGTTATAGACTTTGCAGGAGTTTAAGTGTCTAAATCAAAAAGTTTACTCTCATTCCAGAAATGTTTGATTTACATGAGATTTTTGCTTAAAAGTTGATTACAGTAACAGGATAAATAATGTACAGTCTGTAATCAAGAACATCGTGAAAAGTATTGTTAGTATTGGTGTCTGGAAAAGGAAGACATACATTGGAAAAGATCAAAACCTGAAGACCCCAAGAAGGATGACCTCCAAGAAAAAAATAACACATCAAAAAGCAACTAGTAAAACACATTATTCCTGTCGACTACACTAGGGGTAAATTGTAGCACAGCAGGATATTCTTTTTCCACATAATTATACAGGCCAGAATGTGGAAAACAGACAAAAAAGACAAAGCTGTATAGAAAAAAAGTAGAGAATTGAACTACCTTATTATAGGAAATTAACGCTCCATGAAATTAAGGTATTGGAAATTAACGCGACTTAAATTAACGCGAATTTAATGGAAAACGACTTTCGAATAAAGAAAATTAACGCGAAAGAGGAGGTAGAATTTCATAATAAAGGAAATTAACGCGATTAAATACGCGAAATGAAAAGAGAAGATATTGGCATCACTTCTGATAGCGACAACGATGAAGATGAACTCGAAATATTGTAAACCCTTGCCCTAGCTTTTGTGAAAGATGAAAAACTAAGGGTAAATGGAAAGAAAGAAAGCTTGTAGTTAATGTTTTTTAGGTGTCAAGAATGTCTGGACAATTTCCAAAATTGGGGTTAAGATACTGGAAATTAAGAGCGCGGAAATTAACGCTGCACTTAATTAACGTCGCGGAAATTAACGCTCAACAAAATTAACGCGACTTAAATTAACGCGAATTTTAATGATTCGCGTTAATTTCATGGAGCGTTAATTTCCTATAATAAGGTAGTGACAAACTTTCCTTCCAGGGTTGTTTCCATTACCAGTATTTGGCACTATACCGTAATTCACTGATGTTGAATTATTGCAGGGTCTTACATGTAGTTTCTGACCCTGCAATAATTCAAGGGAACTGAGGTTTAGCTATTCAAAGTTGGATGTTTACATTTCTCTAGGGTCTTTGTTTTTCATAAATACTGTCTGACTTCTTAAAATGTCCAAGATTTTTAGTTTTACTTAACATTAGGTTTGACTACATACATGTAATTCATGTCTTGACCAAAGAATGGTGCTTTAATAAATATCCTTGACACAATTTCTTTTAAACAGGAAGAAGCTTTGGTCCTGCAAAATCTTTTCAGGTCAGCAATGCACCTTTAACCACCCCCAGACGAGCTCTAGGAGATCTTGGCAATACTATTCAACCAGGAACAGCCAAAGGCAGGAAAGGGCCACTTATGAAACCTAGTAAGCTTTGTGGAAAGACACCACTGGCAACTAAAATCATTCAAGATCAAAAAGGAACCTCCAGCATCAAAGGACGGCCACTTTTGCAGCAAATATGTTCTGCTGGCCTCAACAATAAAAAGAGAGCCACTTCTCACCTAAAAACAAAAGGCAAGCAAAAAGTGAAATCCCTTGAGGATGGCCAAAAAGAAGTGATGTATCCATTCGCAGACAAAGGTGAAGTAAATTGGACTGCTACTGAACACAGTTTATTAGACCAAACTATAGTTAGTAGTATTACTACTAGTATTGATCAACCACTGGCATTTTTTGTATCTGTTTTGTATCACCAAAAACATGAAAGGGTTGCTTTTAACCACTTAAGCAGAAATGTGGGCTTCTCTTTGTTACATGCATGATCATTATTTATTATAATATAATCTTCTCTTGCACTTGTAATTTCAGATGACATGCTTTCAAGGCCAAACTATGTTACAACAATGTTAAAGAATGTTGGATCGCTTTATCATGGCTGTATGTTTCAACCTTACACTGTGACTGATTTTGACCTTGAAAACAGCGCATCAAGTTTCATACACTTTGAAAGTGAAAGAAGACCAAGTGAAGGTACATGTACATGTACATGAACATAAAGCTGCCCATGAGTCAATAGGCCATTTCCAAATTCATGTCTGCCTCCTCTTCAAAGTGCGTCTAAGTGCCAATTTTTTCTTGTGAAAATTAGTTTACACTCCTGTGTACCATGTATGTGAAGTAGAGCTTATTACCATCATAAAAAACTTAAACTCATTTTTAAGAGACAGACAATGAACTTGGGAATGGTCTACCAGTATGCAATAGACAGTGATTCAATTCTGTATGCTATTGCTTTCAAATCCGTTTTTGCTACCAATATGCAATAGACAGTGATTCAATTCTGTATGCTATTGCTTTCAAATCCGTTTTTGCTAGTGTTACATGAATGTTTCCTTTCTTGTTTACTTTGTCTTATTGGTGTCATCATTCTCACTTTTTCTTGTGGAGTTTTCCTTACGTTCCTCCCCCTTTATGAATACCTTACTGTATATCTAAAACTATAAGTGAATGAAATACATGTACTATTGTTTTGGGACTGTAGTTGCCAGTAAAGGTACAGTAATCATTCCAAAGCAAGTCACCATGACAGTTTATTGATTGCTGACCTCAATCAAGATGCCTGTCAGCATACTGAAGGACTGAAAACAAAACAGAGCGTAGCTGTTATGACCTACATTTCACTGACCTATATTTTAGTTAATAATAATTTTGGACCAAAGAAGTGGTCCAAACTGCCTGAGAGACTTTGCTGTATTTTGTAGTGTTGAAGCTTTCCTGTCTGAAGGCTGTGTTTCTGAGATTATAGTTTGTATGACTAGTGTTGAATAGTTCACTTTCTGAGCTTGGCAACATGCCATGTTTTATTTTGAACATGAAAATGTTGAAAGTGTTGTCATTTTTGCTCTTTTTAAGAGGTCATCGTATGATGCGGACCAGTCATTATAGACTGTCTGTAAGCTCCTTTCGTTAATGAGGTCCAGTTTCCGCCTATCACTAGCCTTGCACAAGTGCCAAGCGAGACTACAGTATGTGAAGTGTGGCATAATGGCTGTTTTATAGATTGTTAGTTTTGCTGTTGTGGGGATCAAGTTCCTTAATCTACATGTAGATAACATGTCTGCTTGTTTTGGTGCAAATTTGCTTAATACATGTATGTTCCGAGAACTGTAGGTTTGCATGTACATAGAGTATCACCCCCTGTAGTTTAATCTCTTGAGCCTGTCAAATTGTATGATTGTCGATGTGCACTGCCTTTATAGCTTCCTGCTTGGCTCTTGACATAACCAGTACTTGATATTTCGATGGATTACCTGAGAGGTAGTCTGATTAATACCAGCGAGTAGTCGTATTCCTGTCCTCTTCAAGACTGCTGATCACGTTGTCAATCTTCTCACCCCAAATATATATTTGGTCGTCGTCAGCGTAAGCACTTAGTTGAGATCAAATATTGTCATAAAACAAATTGTTTTGGTAAAAGTTCCACAACACTGGGCCAAGTGACGACCCGTGGGGGCATCCACGTTTTACTGCTTTCCATTCACTACAGGTATTGCCTAGTCGTACCCTGTTTTTCCTGTTAGTAAAGTAGGACTTTAAAAGTGCCAAGGAGTTGCTTCATAGACCATAATAAGCTTGGAGCTTTGAGAGCAGCAGGGGGATGAGCAATCAAAGGCTTTGCCTATGTCAGTAGATAATACTCCAACTACAATATGTGGTTGTATTCAAGAGATTTCTTCCAGTCTTTGAGCAAACGCACCATGTTACGTACAACTGTAGTTTCGCAACTATATCATTTATGGTATGCTGAATTCAAGCCGTTGAATACTTTGTTAGATAGTGGTTAGAGTTGTCTCACAAGTATCTTTTCAAACACCTTGTCCACTGTTACCAACACATTAACAGGTCTATAGTTACATTTGTTAAGCATTTCGTCTTTCTTAAATAAGGCGTCCATTCTCCCCACTTCCACTGTTCCAGCCATGTACCCTATTATCTCATTGTATATATGAGTGAGAGGAGAAGCAACTTCATCTGCTACCATACAAAGGACTTTTGGTTATACGATGTCGTGACCTGTAGCTTTGTGTGGGTTTAACTTTTCTAAGGCTCCTAACACTTCGGAGCGATGGACTTGGTGGAAGCTAAACACATTTTTAGACCATATTTTCGATTGGTGGTCAACATCAGGGGTTGAGTTGAGAACTGTCCCTGGTTCAATTGGTGGGAAAGGAGGGAAAACCCAGTGTTGGATTTAAACAGTGCATTGAAAATGGATCTCTGTTCAGTAATAATTTATTAATCATTTTTCTCATTCATGTTTCCAGAACAGTGCTATATGGATTGTCTTCCATTTGAAGGAGATTTGGATTCCATGACTCAAGAACTTTGCAGTCACAGCCTTCCTGAAATTAAATTACCTCCTGTGGATATTGACTCACTTGGGCTTGACCTATAATCATTGTGATGCATGTGCATTAAACTAAAGCAGGACTTGGATATTATCTAACTATTATTTTATTTATCACTAAAAGTCTTTTG
>OX421448.1:46242391-46259891 GCA_949126865.1 Montipora capitata | reverse complement strand
GAAAGAAAACATTTTCCAAAACGTTTTCCACCTGAACACGAAAAGCGTTGACTGTGTAAGAACTATAATTGACGTAGTATCGCCGTGTAGCTGCGTCGAGCTCGTCGCGCTAAAAATGAAGCCTCGCTTATGTTTACGTGAGTTGACCTGGGTTGAGCCTGCAATCCAATCGAAAACTATTACGAGGTCAGCGATCAACTTTAAAGAAAGAAACAGCTGACCTCGGTGAGATCTAAGCACGAGCTCGCGATATGGTCACGTGATACTGCTCAGCGGATATCTTGTTTTGACAGATGTCGATTGATCAAAACATGTAAGCTGTAAACTAGCATGATACTGGTCATATTGGCATACATGGACGGGTGGACGGACGTACGTACGTACGGACGGACGGTCGATGACGTTATGGCGATAGAACCAAAATTTCTCGCATGGATGGGTTACCTTGCTCGATTTCCAGCCGTTTCGGGAGTCCGGGTATCAAAAAACGCGGCCTCCAAAACGGCTGGAAATCGATCCTTAACCCATCAAATGACGTCATCAATCAAAAAGACAAAAGAAGGGGACGAGCATAAATTAAGGGCAAGTTGGAACACGACGCAACACAACGCAGCGCAGCCCTAACCCTAACATATGTAACAACACGTGGCATCCCATGTCGTTGGATAAATTAGGGCTAGGTTGATGAGATGCAAGTCACGTACGTACACGAGATGAGAAGGAAGGGGGCGTGAATAAATTAGGGCAAGTTTGAACACGTAACCCTAGCTCCCCAACACGTCCAAATTTCGGTGTAGGAAAATATATTAAGCGCGCGCGAGTGTGGCGCATAAAATAATACTGTGTGTGCATATAATTTTGGGAGTATGTGAATATCCTGGTTTGAGCACCTACGTTTTTCTCCGCTAGCAACAGAGGCACATTTTGGAGTCTAGTGCTCCAGCCCAGTCACGGCCCTGTACGATCTTACACATGAATACCTTTATTTCTGTTTGACGATAACTTTATTTTGGATATAACGATCTTACACATACCTGTGATTGGTTTCTTGTTTTTTAGTAAAGTTGGAGTCAACTTTTTCTGTGATGCAGAACAAGTAAAGAAACAGACCGTACATTTCAAATGCTTTATTGAATCAAACAAGCTGATCGTTTCGGCGCAAATTACTTAACGTAATACTTCACTAATATTCCTGGCGCTATGGATGCTCTTAGCAGATAAGAACTTGCATGTTTGTTATATTTGTGAGAAATAGTTCTCTTTAAACAAACGAACGACAAAACATAATCTTAACAGTCATTACCTTAATAAAAACATTTTTTTTTTGAAAAGCATTCTCGAACATTGGCTTCGCACTTAAGGAGGCTCGAAATAGTTTCCCCTTTTTTCAATCAAATAAACATATTCTGTCCTTAGATACAGTTAGGGTAATCATATTAAGGCGAAATCTGGCCAGGGTATTAAGTACCCATCGCAGATTTCTCACATTATATTTTCCTCCAAAATAACGTTACCATGGCAACGATATTAGGCATTTCTTTGAGCCTTAAAATCAACTTATGTTGCTTTTTTTCAAGAAACGGGACGGTGAAATTTTCCCATTGAGTGTTACCAGATAATGTTAGAAATACTCTCTAAAATAATTAAAATTCAACAAAATCTGTAGGTCAGTTTTTCAGAAAAATAAGTTTTTTTGAAATGTGCCTCTAATTTTTTTTTTCACCTACAGAATTTTTTTAAATTTGAAAGACAAACGTTTTAATTTAATCTAAGCTGACATGCAAAAAATGAAAAAAATTCACCGTCCGGAAGCAGAGATATAAACGAGTAAAGTTGCAAAATCAGGAAAAATGAGGGGGTTACAAGATCGGCATTTACGCATGCGCTACCCGCTCATTCGAGTGCACGCGCGAGTTGAGCTGAAGGTCAACACAAACGGATTTAAATGACCATTAAACCGTTTGTGTAAAATTTTCGTAGTTTTCATGAATAGGAGATGTCTATTTATATTCATGTCTATAGGAAGTAGAAGAAAGGAGAGCGAAATTAGCGGTATTTGTTTATTTCTGGTGACCCACTTTGAATCGTGAGCTGACGTGAGCAGCTAACGAATTGCGTGTGTGGGTACGCGCGCGCGCGCTCAGCTGAAAACCCTTTCGAGCCTCCTTAAGGAAAAAGCGAAATGTGAATAATGCTTACAATAGAGTAATTGTGTTATTGTGAACAAGATTTATCCTGCAGCAGGCATAGAAAAATGCATATCGCTCCTCGGGCGCTGAGGCGAAGCGAATTTTTTGTTGTTCCTTTGGTTTGACGCATTCGTGTTTACCTTTATACCTATAAGGAGTTGCGTAAATTGTTTTTATGCAGGCGAAGGAGTCATCACTTTGCGCAGTCTAGTACACAAGAGTTTTTTCAATACATTTGTCCGGCTTTTACAATATTTTCCAGCTTGGGTGTTTTGACTTTGTAAACAGTCCCGATTAGTACATTTCGAGTACGATTGTTTAGGTATTTTTTCTCCGAGGAAATCTGAGAAGACCCTTGTGTGCTGTAGGGGGAGCAACTGACAACATGCTCCGAGTGACTCCCAGTAACTCCGAAACTAGCAACCAAACTCCTATATTTCGACCACACGCCATTTCGAGGGAAGAGCGTACTTGCAGGCTATAAGAAAACACCCTCTTGAGTACTTACTGCAAATTGCTCGGACGGACGTTTTCCTGCATGTCTTGCAGTTGCATTAAGCAAACACAAAGGAAGGACTGAAGATGTTTTTTCTGCTTCAGTCTAATCTGATGCCAGGTCAAAAATATTTACGACTTTACGTTAGCACCAAAAATTACCATAAAAGCCGGGAGTTAACAGTAAAAGGCAAGCCAAAAGACAGATGAAGAAAAAAATAACAGTTTTATAGATAACTCTAAATCGAATTCTCATCGAAAGATTAATGACAATCGATCGTAAGGACACTAAAATTTTTCAATCTCTGACTTCTATTAATCAAGGGAAGGTCATGATGTTCTGTCAAAAGGAATAAATTGATCACGTGCTAGGCAACCATAAAGGTGCACATGATCACCTTGTGTCAACTGAATGAACTACGGGAAAGAATGTTAGGGTGCTTTCGATTGGGAAATCCGGATTTAGATCTTAAAATCCAGATCTTGGGATTTCCAATCGAACACAAAATCCAAAAACGGAATTCGTGACGGATTTTGTTAATTGAAATCCTTACTCGACATGGATTTCAAATTAGTGAATCTGCGACAAAATCCGTTTTCAGATTTTGTGTTCGATTGGAAATCCGAAGATCCAGATTTTAAGATCTACATCCGGATTCCCAAACGAAAGCACCCTTAATCGTTCGTCGTTTTAGCCAAGAAACTTCCGTCTTTGGTTTTTTAATATTGCTGTAATACTTAACTGAACATTTACGTTTCATTTGTCGGGTCTGGAAGCCTTCTTTGTCGGGTTCCTGAGAAACGTATCTATTTTGGCTTCAGGGTGAACTATTTACACAATCATGAGGTTGAGTGGCCAATCAAAACAGAGTTTGTAATTGAAAATCTAAACATCTATGAAATACAAAAACAGATGTATCGCAAATCACAATGCTGACAAGCACAAATTCCAACACAAGTGCTGAGCAGTAGTTAACCCTAAATCTCGGAATTCATTGACCTCCTCCAAAGCCGAGTTATCTAAAAAGAAATTTAAAGTAAAGGTTGTTTCTTCTTCGTAATTCTCATTATTTTACATTTCTTTACATTAAAATCCATAAAATTACGTGAGCTCCATCGATGAAGGTTATCCAAATCCTCCTAAAACAATTTTTGATCTGAAACAGAGTCAATGATCCTTGAACTTTTACAGTCATCTGCGTAGAGAGCAGCCTCAGGGAGATCACTTATGAAGATGATGAAGAAGAGTGGACCTAAAAGAGAGCCTTGTGGAACGCAAGAAGAAACCATCCAAGACCACTCTTTGTTGTCATTGGGTTAAATAGTTTTCACACCATTGTAAGCCAGAGATTCCAAAGCCACAAAGCTTTTGTAGGAAGACTGGGTGACTAACCCTATCAAAGGCTTTAGGAAAATCCAGAAAGGCCACATCTACTTGACGACCTTCATCCAGAGCCATAGGAACTGCTTCACCACTGAAGATCAAGACACTCTCTCAAAAAGACATTTATTTCAGTCTCCCATATAATTTTATTGCTGACGAAAAATAAGGCCTAAGCTTTGATTTTAAAATGTTTGCCTTTCAATTTCATGAAGTTTGGTAACCACCCTTTTGCAGTGTTTATTATTTTTTCCAAGAAGCGTCGCAACACATGGAAAGGTTTTCGCGCCCTTTTCGTGTAGTCAAATCATCGACAAATGTTTCCTTTTCGTGAGCTTGCTGGATACTTACTGATTTAAATGTGCCTGACCACACTTCAACATTTGAATAAAGCTCCTTGTCGTTGGTTATCGTATAAGGTTTAATCAATGTGTCCTCTATAGCAGTTCTCTTCCACTTCAAAAATGTCAATGTTTCAATTCTTTTAATTGTAGATTTGCTGTACAGTGTGAGGATGATTGAAACACGAAAAGTGGTGGAGGTCCAAATGGGCGATCTTGTTGGCCAGTTCCTTGGGTCAACAGAAGAACAAACCGCCAACAAGATCAATGAGGCGAAAGGTGGAGTTTTGCTTGTTGACGAAGCTTACCGTCTTACACCAAGATCATCTATTATTCTAATATGGACTACGGATGCATGACCATCAACCAGCGTATGGCAGCAATGGCTTTCGCTGGTTATCTAAACAAAATGAAGCAATGTTTGAAGTCAAATCCTTGCCTCGACTCTCGAATTAAATATAAATTCACTTTCCCTGACTATTTGGCAACCATTCTTGACAAGTGTATCAGCACAGTGGTTACCGGAATAGCAGGCAAACAAGCTTGGATGAAGTCTTTCAATACGAAACAACGGCAGCGATCCGTAGGCAACAGAACGGCAGGCTTGTGCAAAAAACATTGTAGCAGAGGCCATCATAAACCTAAATAGCCGCCTCTCTTTTACCATTGACGTTGTCAAGTTAGTCACGCTAGAGGTAGAGGACTTTATCCAGGCGTGCAGGGCCTTTTGCCTCCAAAGCGATCCGATAAGGCCCTAACCCTAACCCTAGAGTATCGCATTGAAATTTCTATCTTGGACCGATGCAGTATTAGTCCAGTAAGCAACCTTTTTTGTTAGGTTCAGGCTAGAAAATCGTTAGAAAAGGCTCAAGGAGGCTCTAGGATCTGAAGGTCACATGGTGGTATAGTCTGTTGCTCGATCAAACATGTTAAATGTTAATTGATCCTTAATTATTATAAACTTCATTAGAAACAACAATTATCAGTCTAGCTATCAACCGAAGGCGGCAGGTACAATAGCCTTTTCACAGTTAGTTTTTCTCATTTGCATGACATTATAATCTAGCATGTATGTGAGGCAATCTCGGGCTATTTTGCCTCGCATCCTCGTTACATTACATTGTAATGTAAAACTAACTGTGAAAAGGGCTATAGACGAGTTCATGCTCTTGAGTGCATCATGGGTAATCAGGGCAAGATGGCGAGAAATTTAAAGTTCAAAACGATGAACAGTATTATGTTTTTAAAATTTTCCAAAACAGAAGATATGCACTCAAAGGTGCGGCAGAATAAAGTTGAAGAGAATAGCTATTGAAGAAATTATTTCATTAAAACAAGTTCTGCCATCCGTTTCTTGTAATTCCAAAGGCAAAAAATTACTGAGAATGTATGGAGACAAAAAAAGCAAAATTAACGAATTCCAAAGAATAGATACCGAGTCCAGTTCATCTCAGTTGTGAACTTGAACTTTTTTGTTCGGGGAAAGTCTGTAAAGTAGTCATGTACAGTTTATTTTGCTTTGGATTTCCTTACAAACCTTTGAATTTCCCGCCATGTTGCCCTGATTATCCATGATGCACTGAAGAGCGTGAACTGGTCTTTTATCCATCTTAAGCGTCGCTTTGGTCAAAATTATTATTTTATTACCAGAAGAGATTTCCACACAGATTTTGTCTTAATGTACTTATCATTAATAATACACCATTTCAGTTCCTTCATAAGGTCAGATTTTAACAATTCCTGTTTTTTACTATTCATTTGGGCATTTATAGTAATCCTATATCAGCGATTATATAATCCAGGGGCGGGTTCCTGAAAGGTATAATAACTCTATTCCGGGGATAAATGTGCCGGAATAAGGCACATTTATCCCTGGAATAGAGTTATTGCATCTTTCAGGAACTGGCCCCAGATCAAGAACATGTAAATAAAGCATTGACATTGAAGCGTGCAACATCAGTGTTTATTCATTTAATTTACGTTTGTCAAGACCAACAAACTTCATCCCTTGCATGGAGCATGTTACATTTTCAACATTGCTGTGAAAATTGACCTTGCGTTTCCTTTACATTCTGTTTCGACTGGTGCACCACTGTGTCCGCCATGATCAAACCCTCCACCCTTTATACATTTCCAACGACACCAAACTATGCGAGCCCAAGGTTTTCATGCATATTCTGTACTGGTTTGTTTTCTCCCCTCTTCAACATCAGTTGCCGTATGTAAAAGCTGCTCCGTTTGTAAACGGCCATTCCTCTACCTGGGCCCTGAACATATTAAATTCTGCGCACAACAACTATACTTCAACGGGGGCAGCTGTAGTGTCAACTATTACTAGTTAATGCCGGATAAACAAGAAAAATATCGAGAAAGCCTGTCACATTAAATAGGGATCTTTAGCAACGACGACGGGAACGGCAGCGAGAACCTCATCTCAAAACATAAATTCGCGCTATTATAATCACTTCGCGACTACTCCAAGCTTTTTTAAGTGACAATGGTGTGGCAGTCCCTCAAGAATGAAACCGATACGAGTCACACGCTTATCTCCTAGTGTTGACGTCCTCCATAAAACCTCAGATTTGGCTATTTCACGTTGCAGTTTTGCTGAAGACGGCAAAGAAATGGACAAAAATGAAAAACGCACGTGCACGGCGTGCAAACCTATTGTTTTTTCCCACTAAATAGGGAGCTTTAGCAACGACAACGGCGACGGCAACGAGAACGTCACAAATTTGCATATTTAGTAGGGAAAAACAATAGTTTTGCACGTCCTGCACATGCGTTTTTCAATTTTGTCCTTTTCTTTGCCGTCGTCAGCAAAACAACAACGTGAAATAGCCAAATTTGAGGTTTTATGGAGGACGTCAGCACTTGAGGATAAATTTTCATTTTCTCCCCTAAATTAAGCGCCGCTCATAACGGTTTCATTCCTGACGTACTGCTACAACTTTGTCATATTAAAAAGCTTGGAATAGTCTCGAAGTGATCGCAATAACGCGAATTTATGTTTTTAGATGACGTTCTCGTTACCGTTACCGTCGTCGTTGCTAAAGCTCCCCAATATGCAAATTTGTGACGTTCTCGTTGCCGTCGCGGTCGTCGTTGGCAAAGCTCCCTATTAAGATCTACGACGACGACGTCGACGACAACGGCACAAAACAGTGATATCATTGGTTAAAAGAGCATAAATAATCGTGCTGCACGTGCGGCACGGATTATTGCTCATATTTTTGCGGTTCTCTGCATGACGACGACGGGCATGAAATCACCATATTTTAGGTTTTGACGACAACGTGAGCATGCTACAGAGAATCTTTCATTCTCTATTTTCACTCTGAAATCGCTCTTACCAATTTATTTTTAGGATCCTTCGCCCATATTGCAGGACGTGAACGAGATGGAATAATCGCGAAAGACTTATAATAGAGCGAAGTTTTATTTTGAGGTGACGTTTTCGTTGACGTCGCCGTCGTAGATCTTAAGGTCCCTACTAATGCTGAAGCAACGTACGCGTATCACAGTAATTACACAAAAATTGCGCTATTCGATTGGCTATCTGTGGCTTTCTTTGATTAGAATGCCTGGTTTGTTACATCTTTTTGCACTGAATTACCTCTTTTCTGCACCTTAAAACTGCATTTCCCAGTTTATATCCTGATCAAGCAGAGGGTGGGTACGTGTAAAGAGCAGGTTGCAGGTCATTTTTTTACCATGATAACTGAAACAACCCAAAACATAATCTAAAGCATTTTGTTAAGGCCTAATATTAGCATTAATTAGTAAGGGTTGGTGTCCACCCCTCAATGGATTCATTTATACGCATTGTAACATCTAATACATCGGAAACTGCTTGCACAATAAGTGCATCACACCATGTATGTTGCTGTGACAACACACCCACAATTGCTCTGTAATCGGTCCAATAAAATTTTAACAGCTGTGTCTGATGTATTCAACTCCAGCAGCATGCACGTTCATGTGATAGGAAGGATCATTGTATAACTGGTGGGCAACAGAAGAAAAGAAGCATGAACCATTGAGGTACATTCTAGTGCCTTCAATCCTTTCTGAGCTAATCGAGCCTGCAACAGTGCTATAGAAGGATTTCTCAGTACTGTATATGTACTCATTCCATGAGCAACAGGGCCTGGGTTCGATTCAATGTCTCCTGATATCAATAGCTTTTCTCTTGATAGACAATAACTCTCATTTTGTTGGTTCAATTTTGTTGAATGCTTAGTAACACATTAATCTTGAATACACAATAGAACTGACAAGTGTTTTTTTGTGTTTAGAAGTCCTGCGGGTAATAAGATAAAAATGACGATTAGAATCTCCTACTCTCAAAGATTTGTTACATCTGAGTTGCGGTCTAGGTCTAGACATTCTTACGGCAATATAATATTATTTTCCAAAAGCAAGAGATAAACACTTTCTCAACTCAGACGAGCTCAGTACGTTCTCCTTTAAATAATGCACCATACAATTTTGAATTACCTTGTCTTTATGAAACAAGCTCAACATTTTCTTGTAAGGAATTCTGGAAGGTTCTCTCTGTCCCGGGGAGCATGTTTGCTTTGCGAACGCCCTTAGCCCATGCTCTATCGCAGGAGATTGGTACGGATTCCTCATCACTTTCCCTTACATAATCAATGACCGAGTCTTTCGACGGTTCGTCATTATGGTCCGCCACACAAGTACTAGTGTCTGGGAGCATGGGTTGCTTGGTTGCCTCATTGTTTTCATGTCACTGATGTTGTTCAAGTTGGATTCATATGGCCTTGATGACTCATAGCTTGCAAAACGTCGTGATAGCTTTGATAAACATTGGTGTTTTTAGTGGACACATCAACATTGTTGTCATTGTTGTCGGTCACATTTTACACACATTTTACTCAGAACTGACATTTTTACAAGCCCCCTTTGAGTTTTAATGGGCCACAGGTATTTAGAAGGCGGGCAACCGAAAAAAACCATGGGCAACCAAAAAAACAAAACTGGTTGCCCAAAGGGCAAATTACTAAGAAAGAAAGTGTCGAACACTGAGTATGCTGTTTCCTTCTTTCTGTGGGAAATATCAAATAGTACATCAAATCAGTTAATAATGGTTCATTTTTTGCAGTTCTATTTTGTTTCCCTAAACTGAAGTATTGTGCTACTTTTTCTGATGTGTCCACTAAAGCCGATAAACTAATAACAAATATTGAAAGAATGTGAATTAATTATTAAAAGTTGTCACATTTTTGGGATCTTTACTGTAGAGAGAAATGTCAAGGTACAACTCAGAATATTATGTACTACCTGGATCCAAACACATTTTATTATTGGAGATTTCTTTCAGTATTGTTTTAGAAACCTCAGGACTCTGTTGTTGTTATTACTGTCTAACACACAGCACACTTTTGTATGAAATATGAAATAGCAAACAAGAATTTCCTTAGAGCAAAATTAATGTTCCTTTAAAACATTAATGACAACCCAACTTACGGTGCTCATAAAATATTCACAGTCTCTTTCCTATGTTCTTTGAAACTGTCTTTAATTCAGACTATTGTCCATTATCCAAGTAAAATTATCTCAAAGGAATTGCCAGCACATTTTCACAGCCTGGGTATTGCCCTTTGCAAGGCTATTAAAGAACACATCAGCTGTTACTTTGGCAGCATTCAGAAGCAAACGTTTGCTCTCGAGATTAACTAAGTTTCAGCCACAGCAATTGATGCAAGAAATCTTGAAATACCTCTACTAGGAAAAGGGGGCAGAATAAAATAATTCAATTGTCAGATCAAAATACAGCTATTTTAGGTGAATCGGGGAGGACATCTTTGCAAAACCCTCGCACACTTGGAAATACGCTACTGTAACGATACCTGCGAAAGGTCCAGCGTATTTCTCCGCCGATATTCCGAACGATTTCCTGTACATTTTGTGCTGTGATTGAGAGTTTCTCCTCGAGCAAATCCTTGCCAAACGAACCAGGCGAGTATGGCGATCAAATTATTTCCGTGTAAGAAGACACGAAACGACTTCACGGCCTGCTGACCTCTGATTGGGCAGAAAAACACAAAGAATTTCTGGCACCAATCAGAATTGAGAATTACCCCTGCTGTTTGGAAACTGGTCTGGTAAGAAGGTGTCCCCAGGGGCTCTTCTCGCCCTACTATGCTTTTCTTTGTCGCCATTTTCTTTTGCCCGTTTAGACTTCCCCTTGCCTCCGCGATCTGCCCCTGGGTCTCCGAGGATGACATTGCCTCAGCAAACCAATGGATATTGAAAAAATTACAAAACAAAACACGGGCTGCGTCTAAATCCTGAAACCATGTTTCATCTGTAAGAGTCATCATAGTAAATTTTTAGTTACTGTACCAGGAACCACTACCAGCAGTAGACGTCGACTGTCTGAGTTACCATAGAGGCATACGTAGACTTAATTAATCGGCAAAACACAGCATCCATACTTTCAATGTATGTAGTGCAGCCACGGGTGGCGATTAAACCATAGGCAGCCCAAGTTCGCGTCACTAGAGAGAGAGTAATAATTAATTAATAGTGGGAAGATGACCTTTGAGTGCAAGCGGTGTTGCGTTACAGGCGGCCGTTGAGAATTTAAACGCGTTATAAGACTTTGTATGGGAAATAAAATCCCGTCGATAATGAAGCCTAAAAAGGGCTCAATTTAACGTTCATTCAATAAAATGAATAAAAATGACTCACCTCTGGTGTATTCTTGTGCCTACTGGAGCTTATTTTACCGTTTCGGGAATTCCGTGTTTTCACTGTTCTAAGACGAAGTCAAGGCTGCACAAGATTTCGACCGTAGTCAGCTCAGAGGCGGTTTGCGCCTCGAAAATCCATCCCAGCCGCGATTTTTTCACGCAAAGCTAAAGCCCCATCATTTGCGAACCTAGGTGAATGTTTCGTCGTCAAAAATCCCCACGCACTTGGCTGGAAATGAGCATTTTCTGCTTCCGATTCCACGATAGCTGGTGAATTTAACAGCTGCTGATAACCGAAGTGGACACGGAGCTTGGGTCCGAGGTCAAATTAACTCCACCCGATGAGGTACAGTCATTTCATGTATAACACTTACCCCATCCCCACAGCGGCACTCGTAACCATGGAGCTGTTCATCTCATATCCAACGCGCGCTCGTGGAATAATTGTTAAATATACCCATGTATACCCCTATATAGCCATGTGTACCCTTATATACCCAAGTATACCCTTGTATACCCTTATATACCACTATATACCCATAAATACACTTATATACCCCTGTATACACACGTATACCCTTGTATACCCTTATATACCCACGTAAACCGTTGTATACCCTTATAGACCCCTATATACCCACGTATACACCTATATACCCATGTATACCCTTATATACCCACGTATACCCTTGTATACCTTTATATACCACTATATACCCATTTACACCATTATATACCCCTGTATACCCACGTATACCCTGATCAAAGAGAACGAAGATGCTGGGTACGAGGGTGTGGCGGCCCCTAAACCATATGTGACAAATCCTACGCCTACTCACAGCTCCAAACCGCCCTTGTCAATATAGCGAAAGAATTAGATGGCTTATATATTCAAGGGAAAAATCATTTTATCTGTCATATGGTAAGTACTGCAGTCGCAGATTACAAAGTGTGCGCACGCACCCTGCTGAAGGTAACATACATACAGGCATAAGCCTTATTTAATCTCGAATTTCCAAATAACTACAGGAGTTAATATCTTCGAGACATTACATTTACAGCTAAAATACATAGCATATACAGATACCTACTAAATAGCTAATATTTAAAGATATATTCATTAAAAAGAGAAGCTGCTGTACAAAATGCGGCCCTGGATTCTCTTTTAAAACCAGTAAACTCAAAGGTACGGATAAAATCAGGTAGCGCATTCCGCATCTTAGCTGATACGTAAGAAAAAAGACAACTAAGACCATAACTGGTTGTTCCAGGTTTATTGAAGAACAGAATGAAAATTCCGCGAAGATCATGCATAAGAAGGGGACAGGAGACGAAACGTATTTTTCATATAAGCAGAAAAACCCTTTAAAAAAAGCAAAAAAACCCAAAAAAAAAACCCACATACTTTTATCAAGTAATACGAGGAAATTTTGAATGCGCTTATTGCATAGAGATGTCGAGCTTGACTTTCGTAGTAAGAGGAAAGGGAATCTGCAAATATAAATATGGGTATCCTCTTATTTACATTATTATACCGTTTCTTTGACACGAGAATTACAGCGAAATGAAAGCACAACTTTGCCGCCAATTTCTATGATAAAAACTTGTTCAGAAATCCAAAATCTACGTTAACAGCACACACCAGGCCTACTCCTGAGTATCCGGCTAGAAATCATTTCCTCTGGCCGCGCTTCAGGCATTCAATGAGGGCCAGTCTCGTGCTTCTTAAGTTGCCTCGCTCATGCCCAAAAAGAATTTTGGGTAATTCTGCCATCCATGACAAGGGAAGACTCCAGATTCTCATTTCATAGTTTTTTACTGGGTTGCCGTATGGCAATCCAGTCGGAAAATGGGTAGATTATTATTTTTATTTTATTTTCCGTGTCGGTAAAAGTCTTGCCTGTCACTCCCCTGCTAAGTGGTGTCTTTGTGCATAGAGCCTTCTGCTCGTATTTTCGTAGGATAGAGAGGGTAGTGGAAATGCGTAGACTTCTCTAGTGGACACAGTAGAATGATAAACTTAACCTGCAATGGCGTCGAAAGTCATGTAACGCGAATGGCGTTTTAGTGGATCTTTAAACAAAATATACCCTTATGGAGCTCAATAATGGAAAGTCAGTTGGATAAACTAGGCAGGCGGTGAAAGCAAATACCTGGAATCGTAAAAGCGAGGAGTAATGGACTTCGACAACAATCTATCGCCCGTCGAGCAGAAATCAAAGTGAGCTGTATTTACCTGAAGTACATGGTAATTTGACACGATTGAGTTTCTTGTCTTCACGCACGCAATGAAATAGGAAGAGGTTTTCGCCTCTAAGAGCAAATATGTTGTTTGTTTCAATAAATTTTTCGCTGGAAAAGGATTCTGTGGTATTTTCTGCCTTTGTGAATTATAATATCATGTTGTGTATTGAATTTTCGAGCTTAAGGTTGAAATGTGATATGGGAGAAGTTTTTTGGTATTGCTCTGTAAGCAGGAAGGGTTCACAGGCCTGTTGGAAGCGTGCTTGAGTTTCAACAAAATGAGCCCCAAAATCAGGGAAAAATTGTGACGCAGATGAATAATAAAGTAGCTGCTATTTCCAAAATGATGGAATTACCTGGTGATAAATAACGTCGTACGCGTCTTGGAGAGTAAATTTTGACTTTGCATAAACAAGAGTTGGGCGATTGTGATCTTTGTTTTGACTTCGCTCATTTCATTGTCAAACTTTATAACAACAGAAAAAGAAACTTACAAAAACCCGGTATCTTGCCATCATTTGACACAGATACTTCACTGTTTGGCGAATAAACATGCCGCGGTAACTTAATCACGGCGCCCGCTGAATTCCGGCATGTCACTTTCGATTTTGCGATTTATTTGAACGTAGCAAAAATCTCCCAAAATGTTTGTCGCTGATCGTAACTTTTTATATTCTATATTCATGGTTCAAAATTAATAATGTTTTCATGTCGTAAATATTTTATTCTCGATCGACCGTTCCGGAAACTTCCTTCTGCTCTTTCTAAAAACTGTATATCAATAGTTATTTGCTTTTGCATCAATATTTGTTTTGCATAAAGCAAGCTAACAAAATCTGTACTTTGCTGAGTTCGCATTTGTTAGCGTTAATAGTATTTTCGGTCAGATGCTTGTTTTATGAGGGGTTTATTGTTTTGGTCTCCCATCCTGACACTAACCCCGCCCGAAAGGGCTTATTTTCAGTGAATTTTAGTATTACAAGGCAGTCAGATGCTCAGAGGGCACACTTGTGGTGAAAAGAAGTTGTGAGGGAACTTGAAAATTATCAACATGTCAGCCCAGAAGCCAATGTTTCTCGCTTCTCTTTTATTTGTTATTCTTCGGAGACTGGAATGCTGTATTTCAATACCACACAATTCAGTGCCTTCTGATTTTCTGTAACACGTACCACAGGAAACCCAGTGTATGCTTCACGGAAGCATCTCGTTTCATAAGTGTTGGGCCACCCAGTCCTACCAGCAAAATAAGGTATGGATTGAAGGGTTTAGCTTTCAAAACTTGCCCAGCTTGTGTCAGTAGATCCTGGAATTCGTCCACAGAAAGGCCAGAGAGACAACTTCACTCGTTAACCGCCATGTTTACAACAGAGCATTTTAGGCGTCCCAGCCTGCATGAAACCATCTCTCGCCTCTGTCTGAGACAAGACCAGACACGCACGGTTCTTACGTTACGTTTATGCCTATAAAATCAACTGAAATGTCAATTGCTGGTACAAAAAAAAAAAAAAAAAAACCAGCATGTTAACTTTTTTTGGTAGGCTAGGTATCGAAGAGCCAGAGCATTTGCGCATGCGCTGACGGAATGTTTAAACAAGAGAGAAAAACGCAAAACCTCCAGACACCGGCGCTGGAGCGTCGTAGCAAACGAGTCATCCCGCGATTTCGGCCCGTGCCATCGCTTTTGGACGCAGTTGGCCTTTCGCTGCTTTCTGCTACCGACCTTGCCTCCCGGTACGGCATTGAGGGATAGATATGTCGGCCCCTAAACCATATGTGACAAATCCCACGCCTACTCACAGCTCCAAACCGCCCTTGTCAATACAGCGTAAGAATTAGATGGCTTATATATTGAAGAGAAAAGTCATTTTATCTGTCATATGGTAAGCACTGGAGTCGCAGATTACAAAGTGTGCGCATGCGCCTTTCTAAAGGTAACATACATACAGTCATAACCTTTTTCCGAATAACTACAGGACCTAATATCTTCGAAACATTACATTTACAGCTAAAATACATAGCATATACAGATACCTACTAAATACATAACATTCAAGATATATTCATTAAAAAGAGAAGCTGCTGTACAAAATGCGGCCCTGGATTCTCTTTTAAAACCAGTAAACTCATAGTGTCGGCCACCGAGTCCTACCAGCAAAATAACGCATGGATTGAAGGGTTTAGCTTTCAAAACTTGCCCAGCTTGTGTCAGTAGGTCCTGGAATTCGTCCACAGAAAGGCCAGAGAGACAACTTCACTCGTGAACCGCCATATTTAATTTACAACAGAGCATTTTACGCATCCCAGTCTGCATGAAACGATCTCTCGCCTCTGTTTTCTTTCAAAGGCTTGCCTTTACCCACATTCTAGCTTGATGATGCCAGCCTGGTGGCTTCTGTAGACGAAAATGGCCTGAAAAGGCAGTTATAAAATGATTACCTACCAGATTTGAGCCAATTCGCTCACGGAACAGAAACGGTTGACATTTGTCACGTGATGCTCTAACATGAGCCCACATATACTGAATACAGCATATGTTTTAATGCAATCTCGTACACAGAGCTCCATTTTCCCAGAAAACCTGGGTTCCGGTCTTATTACGTATGCTTGAGTTTAACCGGAAACAGAAAAGAGAAAACCGTAAACAGTAGAAATGGCGGGTTGAAAGTGTTCGAGAAACAAGAATTTTAGCCTTACACACAAAGAAACTGGAGAAATGATCATTGGCTTGCTGTAAGAGCAAGTGAAGATGAAACCTCTGACGCTTTCGGTAAGTGTATTTTTACTGTTTCAGCGTACATTCCATCGTTTAAAATGCCATCGTGCAAGCAACACGATCGACAATTTTTTGTGGAAACGACACAAATGTCCTCCTCTACTACGATTTGATGTTTCCGTAATTCTGAATGGCTTCGACAAGACCTTATTCCACGGATTTCTCCTCAAAGAGACTGATATAATGTTTTCCCACGGTACTTTTGCAACAGCAACAGTAATCACTATTTAGCAGCGTGGGAAAATTTCCGTACGGTATAAGACATAATTCAAACCTCGTGGTTTTTTTATTTTTGTGACTTACATATTTCTGAGGTAGAAAAAAAAAAAAAACAAACAGCACTGAAACAAGTTTTAAATTTTGAATCTCCCTCCAAATTCTGGGGCTACCGAATTACTTACCGACTTCCTGTCGGACTGCCATTGTTATGCAACCGGCCAATCAAAAATATAGTTCAAGTCGATTATCCCAGAGTCTCTCCGGGCGCTCACCCGCTGACCAAGAAGCCCGAGGACTCTGGGTACGAGATTGGTTTTAATGAGGTAAGTACTTTATGTATCCCTTATTATTATGTATTTAAATGTAAAGTATTTATAGTGTATTTGATAATTAGCCCTATATCCATACCCATGTATACCCTTAAAGAGGTATTAGGGGTATACATGGGTATATAGTGGTATATACCGGTGTACATGGGTATATTGGGGTATATAAGGGTATAAATGGGTACATAGGTGTATATAAGGGTATACATGTGTATATAAGGGTATACATGGGTATATAGGGGTATAAAAGGGTATACATGAGTATACATGGGTATATAGGGCTAATTATTTAAAGACACTATAATATATGCGTGGAAATAAATTCAATATCTTAAACCAGCATTGAATGTACAGTCGGATTCTCTTCGTGCTAAAGTATTCATGTAATTAGCTTGGCACTCTTTCATGCAAATTCGTTTCAACTTAGCCTTTTCACAAACCGCATTTTATCTTTATAACCTTGATAATGGCGCAAGATGCACCGAAACGTTTCTTTCACTTATATTTCTTGTTTCATGTATTTCTAAATCGTTTCTTATAAGAAATAAATTAAAATTTAAATATACTATAATAGGGGACACATGAAGTACCTAGGTTGAGCGGAGGAGAGAGAGACTGCTTCAATCCAGTAATGAAGACAGTGAGTCGCCTACGTGGATGTATATATTTCGTTTGTGGTAATTTTTATCTGTTTTTTTCTGTGGTTTTGTATCACCGAATAAAAAAAGTAAAAATTTGAACTGGAAAAATGGTACCGCAATTAAAGTTTATCAGGAATGATTCTACCCGGAATTACTGACATCTTGTTTTTTC
>OX421448.1:46217391-46237391 GCA_949126865.1 Montipora capitata | reverse complement strand
GAATACTTTATTATTGTTGTCGTTCATTCTTTATCAAGCATTCATTCTTCCGACTCTGTCCCCCATGAACGTCTCCTCTTGAAAGCTGATCATTATGGTTTTCGTGGAAAGCTCTACGCCTGGCTCAGGTCTTTCCTCGCAAGCCGAAGGCAACAGGTTGTTGTGAATGGGATATCCTCAGACTGGTCGCCTGTTGTGTCTAGCGTGCCCCTGGGCACTGTACTTGGCCCTACCCTCTTCTTGTTATTTATTAATGACCTGCGTGACACCATTTCATCTAACATTAAGTTATTTGTGGATGACTATGTGTTATACTGAAGTGTCAACTCAGTCAGAGACCACCACGATCTTCAAAATAACCTTTTGTGTTTTGCAAGACGGGCTGCAACCTGTCAGATGTCTTTCAGCCCCAAAAGGTGCATGAAAATGACGATAACACTCAAGAAGTCCCCTTTGGTGTTCCAGTATAGCCTGTGCCACGTCCCGCTTGGGGTGTCGCCTATTAGAAATACCTTGGTGTGGTCATCACTAGCACATTGAACTGGAACACCCAGTGCGAAGAGGTCAAGAAAAAGGCTAACAAGGTCCTAGGCGTGCACCTGCGCAATTTATCATTCAGTACCACCATCAAGGAGCGTGCCTACCTTACCCTACCGTCAAACCAGCAGGCTGTGGGGCCCACCGTCAGCAAAATGATCTACAAACTGGGATGGGTATCCTTAAAAGTCCTTAGGGACCGGAAGGACGTAGAGCTGTTCTATAAGATTCATTACAATTTGGTGGACATCATCTTTCCCATTGAAATCGTCCCTGGCTCGTTGCGAACCAGGGGTCACGATTTAAGATACAGGCAGCTAGCATGTGCAGTAAATCCATTTAAGTTCTCCTTCTTTTCCCGCACAATTCCATCATGGAATAGCCTTCCAAGGCCAACGACCTGGCGGCCTTTAAGGTAGCTTTTGCAATTATTTGATTGCTGCCACCCATTGGCAGATTAAATTGTATTTCATGGCAATTATGTTATTTAGAAATAATTAAAGATTATTCATTGTTGAAAGTTTTGTCTTGTACCAACTATTTCTAATGACGACTTGTGTTACACTTCACTTATCCTTGGCAACTGCTCTGCAGTGGCTCTTAAGCCCTAACTGTGGAATTGTCTTGTTAAAATGTTCTTTTCACTTCATAGTCAGGGAACTGCATAGAGAATTTCTCAGGGCTGGCTCTGATGTAATGCAGACATTTACATTTTATGCAAGTGACGATAAACTTGGAAATCGGGGAAATACAGCAGTTGAGATTGGGGTGAGTTTTTCATTTGAAGGGCCGGAATAGATGATTGTATCTTAGTCCTATGTCCACTACACAATCAGTTTCTTTTGAGATGCACTTGCAGGTAACCTTCAGTAAAAGTTTGTGGCAAGAATACAATATTAACTGCTGTCAATTTAACTCGTGCATGAAGTAACAACTGATGAACCAATAAAAAAAGGAAACTGCAAGGAGATTGAAACTTGGAAGATTGATGTTCATAGAACTTGGAATGCATATGTGATGTGTGAATTTAAGAATGCACTCTTTCTTATTAACAGTGCCAAGCTATCAACCAGGCTGCTTGTGACATAGCTTTTGAAGTAGCTAATGAAGGAGATGCTTTAGTTTGTGGTGGAATTTGCCAAACTCCAACATATTTAAGTGGAAAAGGAAAGGAGTCCTGTCAAAAGGAATTTGAGAGACAACTTGAAATCTTTCTCAAAAATGATGTGGATTTTTTACTTGCTGAGGTAACTTTACTGGTACTTGTAATGAGCACCTTGCATTGAAAAGGTGAAATAGGCCTTTTGCAACAATAAATATTGGTCACATGACCTCTTTTTCACAAAACAATGATTCTGCTCAGTACATGAAATTATTTTTCCAGAAATAAAAAGAGCAGCTTAAAATATGGTACCATGCCAAATTTGGTAACTATATTGTTTAAACTGGTATTTTTACAGTTGAAGAAAATTATAATGATTTGTATGGGAAAAGGACGCTTTTCCCTCCAGTCATGCTTCAATAATTTTCATACAAATCCTTGTATTTTCCTAAGTTTCAAATCACTTTTAGATTTTTTCTTCGCAGGTTGACAGTCTGAAAATTTCAACCCTTGCACATTTATTCGCGCTAATTTGACCCTTGGTAAGAATAGGAATCTTACCTCTGTTTTTGGCACTTAATAAGGAAAATTCCACTGGAGGGCAAAAGCTTAAGTGGTATTTCTCTGAAAATTTGTATTCTGGTTAAGTCAAACATGGTCTTTCCATTTCTGGAATTTATAAAGCCCATGCTTCAAGTTCACCAATTATGAGTCATGTGACCAATAAATTATTGTTGCATAGTATCACTCAATGAAAAACCCATTAACCCTTTGATGCCTAAACCAGCCTAAACCAGCCATACTTAGTTTTTTACTCTGTCCAACGCCAGACGATTTTACTGGTCAATGGGGAAACCCAGGATTCAATAGATTAAAGCTCCAGAAAAGAAAGAAAACAGTATTGTGTCTGAACTTCTCTGTGAAGGTTCTGCTGGCATCTAGGGGAAAGGTTTATTATTGTGCAGTGGACTGTATAGCAAAAACCCCATTTATAAATAGTTACCTGTATGGCAACAAGTCTCTGAAATTAAAATTTTCTTTAAATAGTTGTCATTCAATTAACACTGTTGGCATTAGATGCACAAAGGCTTCGCAATGAAAGCTGCAATAATAATAATATAGTTTGTAACAGCACCTTTATCGTATACATGTACATGTAGGTGTCTTTTCAAGTTGGTAACAGTATTTTAGATTTCAAATAACTAGGTACAGGTATTTTACTGTATTGTTAGTATATATCCATACATTTTGAGACTATGGCTATTACCATGAATTTGATGAAAGGAAAAAGAGTTAATTAACCAAGTTTTTAAGCTGATTGAATATTTATTGTACGTAATGAAATATCACTGAAAAGCCCTTTGAGGGAGTGATTAATAGAATATTGTATTGTATTCCCAGTACTTTGAACATGTGGAAGAAGCAGAGTGGGCAGTGGAAGCATGCAAAGCTACAGGCAAACCAACTGCTGTTTCTATGTGCATTGGGCCCCAAGGAGATATGCACGGCATTCCTACAGGGGAATGTGCAGTGCGCTTGGCTCATGCAGGTATTAAAGTCATTGTGCTAGTGCCACACTGTAGTTTTGATTGTGGCAGTGAACTCAAAACTTCTAGAATAATTGTATTAATGTTCTTGGTTAAAAAGGACACACTTAGTTGTGTCATCAAGTCAGCTGTACTGTTTTGATCCATGGTTGTAGTGTCATCTGCTTCCCGAGTACTGTCGCAGAATGAGTAATTGTGTTATGAAGATGGATAAAAATTAATGTTATTAATTGAGGTCTGCCTCAAGTTGTGGTAGTATTTGAAATAGTGAATAACATCAATCAAATAATTACCGGTATTTTATTTATTTAAGGTGCTGACATAATAGGAATAAATTGCCACTTTGGTCCTGATGAATGTATTGAAGCATGCCGTTTGATGAAGGAGGCTCTTGATGCAGTTGGGATAAAAAAGTACCTCATGGTTCAGCCACTAGGGTATTTCACTCCTGATGCTGGCAAGCAAGGATTTATAGATTTACCAGAATTTCCTTTTGGTAAGAACCTTTTTATCTATGAAATTTACTTTCTGCAACTTTAAAATCCCCACTGAAAAACCAGTCAGAGTGCTCCATTATTTTGCTTGCCATATAATAATTAACAATTATTAGACGAGGTTGAGCAAAATATTGTGATTTGTCAGTGGTGAGCAGATCAATTATTTGCCGAAGTCGAAGGCTGAATAACACTAGGCATCAATCACAGTTTTCAAAGTGTGTCTCGACAAGTGAAGCTTTGGTGTAAAGCTTGCCATTCTTTTTTCTGGCTTCAGCATAAAATCTCTTCAGTACATATTCATTTGCCAACTTGTCCTTTGCATCACTGACACGAGTGACTCTTCGTCTACCTTTCTTTCCTTGAGATACATGTACTTTCAAAATACATTGAATTTTTTTTCCTTTCTTAGTATTCTCACTGTTCTTTCGATCAACTAAAGATGTCGAATCATTCTCTGACAGCTCGAGGAACCGATCTGCCATTTTCTCACAAGAGTGATTTCAATAATTATTGTGCATGAGCAGAATATTATTTGCAGCAAAACACTTATTTGAAGGCAGTTATTTGCAGGTCACGTGGTGGGCTCTCTGCCAATGAAAAGGAAGGACAAAATACATCGATTGATAATGCGGCTTATTAGCAGATGTTAGGATTAACAAAAGTACTTGTAAAACCATCACTGGGACCTGGAACGTAAATTATATTGATACAAGCTTAATTCAACGTAGACTACAGTGCAGTACAGTGCAAGTTGGCACTAACAGTAGATGAAAGATTTTTTTACTTTTTGACCACTTCTCGGCATTTTCATAATTCAGATTTCTAAAACATGTGTCATGTTCATCTTTATAGCCTTGGAGCCTCGCATCATGACTCGCTGGGATGCTCACAAGTTTGCCCGTGATGCCTACAATGCTGGAATACGTTACATTGGTGGTTGTTGTGGAATTGAACCATACCATATCAGGGCTGTAGCTGAGGAGGTAACTTAAAAAAAGCAATAGTTAAGGCTTCAAGGTTTAATTTGGCAGACTGTGGGGACCATATGAACTTTAGCTCTTTAACTAAATGTACAGTACAGGAAACAAGTGTTGTAGATGGAATGGCCACTCAACCGTCACATTTTGATGTCAGTTTTTAAGTGTTCATGTAGGTTTGGGAAGTGCCCAAGGAGGTAAAAACAATGTTTCGGCATCATTAGGGTACTGTTGTCGAGAAGTTAGGTGGAATAACGTGAGAGGAATAATTGCTAAACTTTTAAATTAGTGACAGATAAAATAAAGGTTATACTGAATCTGATGGGACATCAAGAGATCAGTTATTAGCAACATCTCATGTGCCTAATGATCCATCTTGACACTAGCCTGCGTAGCTGGCGGCTGGTGTTGTTGGTGCGGAATACCACCTGCCCGAAATGGTTTTTTTTTTAATGCTGCCCACTGTGAATCCAGTTATGAACAGCAATCAGAGTAAAGCTGTAATGTGGAACCAAGTTTTATATTACAAGTGTCAATATTTGGGTGCAAAACTTATGAGCAGTTTACATGGAAGATAGTAAACACAGATGTTAATGTGGAAAGCAATAATTGGAAAGGGTACATGTAGATACGTCAAAGAAGTAAAATGAGGAAGACTGTCAAGTAAATCCGTGAACGATTGCTGTAGATTATGTGAATGAAATCTGACATTGCAATTCGGAGATTATTAATTACAAAACACCCTTTATTAATATCGACCAAAACCTTCACAGATGGGACAAACTTCAGGAAGGTCTCGAGTAACATTTGATTGACGTGTTGTTGATATCAGCCAATCAGAAATTTCTGTCCACTCAGTGACCAAGATGTTAAAAAACCCTAGTTTTCCAGCAGGATGGTATTTCACAGCGCCACCAAAGGCAGACCACCCTCTGTTAGTGGGGGCTGTTCATTGAAATCTGAGCATCGATCTTTTGTTATTTATAGAAAAAATACTGGTGAATGAAATGATACGGCAGCTACAATTTGTTCCAATATGCAGAATTCAAAGCAAATGATTCAATAAAAGTTTGAAGAAAATGCTAACTGAGTCACGTGTCATGTTTTTTTTCGCTGTCCTATGTTTTAAGCGCTGCACTGTTTTGCGAGATGAATATTTGACCTTGGCGGAACCAACTAAGGAAACAAGGCAGGCAGCAATCAGCCACCGGCGCGTGACCTAGTCCACCTTAAGGTGGAACTGACGCCAAAGCAGTAAGAGTCTCACCAAAAAACATGACGTGACATTTTCTTCAAACTTTTATTGAATCATTTGCTTTGAATTCTGCATATTGGAACAAATTGTAGTTGCCGTATTGTTCACCTGTATTTCTTCTACACATGTATGAATAACAAAAGATCGATGCTCAGATTTCAATGAACAGCCCCCACTAACAGAGGGTGGTCTGCCTGTGGTACCACTCCCTGTTCTCTGTGCAGCATTTGTCTCTCGTGCCAATTAACAATACCGCCAGCTACGCAGGCTAACTTGACGCTGACGAACAACTGAAAGTTTTTAAAGGCCTCAAATGGAAACAACATGCTAAGGCTCTTACCTTAAATATTATTGTTACGGGGCTTAATGATGAGATCATATTTGTAAGTTGCAAGTCTTCGGTATATTTGCTGACATTGTACAATGACATCCTTGGCATGAAACACCACGAAGAGGTTGTTAACTCTGCATTAAGTAAATATTGCAGTTGCTTCACAAGTGGATGAATGTTGACAGGCACATACTAAACCTCTCATTCAAACCATGCAGAAATGTTTGTCCTTTGCAGTGACTTAAATTATGCCTAATGACTTTAATTTATGCCTAATTATTATCCTCCAATGTAAGCTTCCGAGAAGCTTATCAGTGGCTTGAACCTGCCCAGTGGTCTTATAGGGCTTTCTGTTGTTTTACAGAGATTCACATTAAAATTGTCAAACACTTGCTAAAATGCTACATGTATTTAATTTAAACATGTCTATGATCCATTTTGCTTCAAAATGCCAGACATACCACTTTAAATCATCACTCTATGTTATGTATTCTCATTCCGGAATAGGGTCAATCAAACACACCCTAAATGTTGCCAAAACATTGTAACTCTTAATAAATTATGCAGTGGGACTTGGAACTGGCTATAACAATAAAACATTGCTGAGCGGCTTCTTGCTGTCCGAAAAATGAGATGCAAATCCTTCAGTGGTGATTGTGCTTTGTACAATGTACATGCAGGGCCAAAGATTTGGAATACTTTGCCATCAGCTGTTGGCGAGACTGCCTCTCTTGATCCCTTAAGTTGAGACTTAAGACTTACCTTTAAAATGTTCTTTTAGGGTGCATTCGATTGACCGTATCGGGAATAGGAATTTATTGAATACAAGTTGGAAATCCTTCGTTTTTGCGGAGATTCACGTTAAAATTGTCAAACACCTGGTAAAATGCTATTTTAAACATATCTTGATTATCCTTGTTGCTTGAAAACGCCAAAAAATACCGTTTTAAATCATCACTCCACATATTCTTATTCCGGAATAGGGTCAATCGAACGCACCCTTAGTTGCTAAGTGTCTCAATTTTTATAGATTAATTTATATGTAACACAACAGTCTTTTTCAGGACCCAGAGTGAATTTTTATAATTTATTTACCCATCTCAAATCATCTTCATATTACAGTAATAAGGAATTTGACAAGGGATTTTATTTTATTCTAGTAGGAACCCAGTATGTCCTTCAATATAATGAATTTTATCATGAGCTAGAACTGTAAAGTGCTTTAGAATGTGTATACAGTTTGTACATATAACATAAGCACTATAGAAATTTTATATATAATTTATATTTATTATTAGGCAATTCAGGTCATAGGTCATAAATTGATAATATTTAAGTGGCTATTTCAAGAAATAGTTGTATTATTGATCATTTTAACTGGAAGATATGCTTTTTCTTCTTCAGTTGGCTAAGGAAAGAGGAAAATTGCCACCAGCTAGTGAAAAACATGGTCCTTGGGGAGAGGGTCTTAGGTTGCACACCAAACCATGGGTTCGGGCAAGGTGAGATTGTCTCTTCTGAGTACAGTTGGTTGTATCATGGGCCATTTTCAGCCTTTGTTCAAAGTGAGTTCTACCAGCAATTTTTGTAATAGTGCATTTTTAAGAGGTTGAGGTTGACTTGGAAATTGGGAACAATAAACTCAATTGTTGGAAACACTTCCTTTTTTATTCCTCAGACATAAGGAAAACAGCAGTAAGAATTCACTGCTCTCCCTTGAATCTGCTCTCTTGGGTTAAAAGTGTGATTACAGTGTAACTGTATTATTTAAGTAGTCCAGTTTTTCATCATATAAATGTAAAATGGAAGTACAAAACCCTGATGTTGCTGGCATACAAAGCTACCGCAAGTGTCATTATATTGACAAATTCGCTTGACTTTTCTCATCAGGGAAAAGTCTTAAGAAAATGGAAACTAATGGCAAAACCATTTGTCATTATAAATGATGTAATATTTGTAATGCACATGAAACAAATTCAATTGTAGTATGTCTTCGGGACGTTTGTGCAAAAATTTTCTAACATTGATTTTTTCCTGCAAATTTTACCATTGAAAGATGATGAGTTAGTGATGTCACAAAGGAAAAAAAAAATGGGGGGTCACCGACTTCGTTTTGGAGAGAATTTGCCCGGAAGAACACCCTAAATCTGAAAAAAAAAAAAAAACTGGCTTCTTTAGCGAATAAGGCCAGCTTGTCTGTAAGCCCAAAAAGATTGCAATTACATCTTTTGAAGTGAAATATTCTCTACCAAACTTTAAGTGGACCCATCAAGTGAATTTAGTTAACTGTTGAGGTTCCTTAAAGAACAAGTTTGCATTTAGTGACCATAGTTTCATGCGTCTTGCAGCCTCAAGATAGCAGGATTCCATGTCCCGAGGACAGAGATCTTGAAATTTTAACTTCCCACATTGTTTTTTTTGTTCATTTTTGGACAATGTGGAGATAATTGTAAATAAAATCTGTTTCTGAAAAGAAAAGTAGGGGTCACCGAACATCCAAGATCGTTAAATCCAAGCAAAGCTATAGCAATTGCCATCTGCCCTATCATTGTTCATTTTAGTACTTAGCACGCGTGCTCGATGCATGACGTGGCATGTGAATTTGCGTGTGCGGTAAGGATGCGCAGTAGCAAGGGGCGCAAACGTCCTTAGTCTACACTGTAACATTTTTGTATTTAATTTTTCCTCTCTTTTTGTAGTATATTGTGTAAGTGTACTTAAGTGTTTAAAAAAAAATCAGAAACTTGTTGCTCTTAAAAAGGCCCCATGAAAAATTACTACTTTAGAATTGGAGCAAAAGTAGTCATTAATTCTTAAAAAAATAAACATTTTATTTTGGGCTGATACGTTTGTCTTATTATACAGTTGTTACAGTAAGGACACTTGAACCATGAACACTTGACATTTTTGTGTACATTGTTTTTTTCGACTACTAAGAAATAAATGCTCTTCTTATGATGTATAGTGTTTCATGTATAGCATTTTGTAAGTGTAAAAACATGAAATGCTCTTGTCAAAGGACGAGCCCACATTCTATAGTCACTAAAAAAATGTACAAACAAATATCAAGTGTTTATGGTTCAAGTGTCCTCACTGTAATTTTGGATTTATAGGGCTCGCCGAGTGTACTGGGAGAGCCTTAAGCCAGCAAGTGGCAGACCATTCTCTTCTAGCATGTCTAACCCAGATGACTGGGGTGTAACTGCTGGTGACAAAGATCTAATACAACATAAAGAGACCACTACCCAGGAAGAAATGGATGCTGTTATCAACCATGCTACGTGTAAACAGCAAACTGCCAATGGGGATCATTGAGACTTGTAATAAAAGTTATTGTAAATAAGCTGTTAATTTAACTGTTATCCAAGCAACAATGTACTGCTCTTAAGACATTTATTATTACTGAATGTAATCCATTTTTTGGGAGTTTTCGTAAGGGATTGTCAAATCATAACTATCCTAATTGACAGTGAGCATCAGCAATATTTTAAATACTGGTATTCAATTCAAGGGAAGTAATTTTTATTATGCTGGAAGATAAAATATGCTGCTTTCATCAGATATTGTCTTGAAGTTAGATTAATTTTTGTGCATTCATTTACAAGATTTACCTCCTTCTTACTTTCATTTAACCCATTCACACCTCAAAGCCCCATTGAGTAAAATTGACTGGCAATAGACAGAGTAAAATCTATCATTTGTCTCGCTCTCAGGGGTCACTGGGTTAAGCAGGTCTGAGGTTTCTATGCCTGGTACTCACTACTCACCTACATTAAATGTGTAGTCATTGTTATTTTAGTGCATATGTCACCATGAATTTACATGTATGATAACTGTTTTTACACAACTGTTGACAATAAATATTTTAGTCTTTTGAGCCACAGTGAGTGAAACAAATTAATACATGTCCAGGGGTACGTCCTATTAATGTGCATGTGCTGCTGGTTGGGGTTGCATTTTCAAGACTGGATTTACTATAATGGGGTTTCATTTTCAACAGAGTTGCAGACAGTTACTAGAATGGGGTCGCAAATTGTCGGGATTTTGGGGGTAGGAAAATTCTGGCTTGTGGGATTAAAAAATGGAAAAATTCGCAGTAAAAAAAGTTCGAAAAATTCATTCGGTTGAGAATCCATCTTCTCCTGGCAATTTTCAATTATTAAACATTGGCAGTGCTTTTTTACATTATTTTTAGGTTTTATAAGGGCCTTCCAACTGTGCACAACTTCCTTCAGAAAGTCATAGGATGATGATATTCTCAGTGAACTAGCAAAATCCATTTTGTGTTAAGGAAAGTTCATTTAATATGACAAGGGGGTGGGGGGGGGGGGATATTGAAACTCTAAGCTTGAAATTTTCATGGTAGCGGTTCATCAAGATGATAATTATAGCTGAGTTGCACAGGTCATTAAATTGTTGAGTTGAAAACCATCCGATCTGTATGATGATGATGTCACATGTTGGTTTTGAAGTATACAAATTTTCAGAGCCCCCCTCCTAGCCCAACAATTTTTTCAGAGCCCCCCCCCCCCCCCCCTTCGTGTGTCTAAAAAAATTTACAGAGCCCCCCTCAATATCTTCACACCCCCCTTGTCATATTAAATGAACTTTCCCTTATTGTTGATTCGCAGGAGTACAGGTGTTGATGATATCGCTCAATTGCTGCTAGAATTTGAGGACGGTTTATCACTTATATTATTTCCATTTTCTGTTTCGACTTAGAATTATTTCAATTTCTTGTAATTTTTTTTTGGAAGTTGAAAAAGTACTAATGAAATTGTTCTTTAGTGTGTCATTCAATAAGAAAACCACATTGTTAATGTTCAAAAACTCCTAAAGTACTTGAGGTAATTTGCCGGTTAGACTACAGTTTTACGTTTCTTTACATTAATTTGTACTGCACACAAAACAAAAACACGTGAGTGAAATACGGTAGAGACATTCTTACTCAACCTAACTCTCAGCCTGGGCATGTTCTTAGATCTCAAAATTTTGGTTAATTCCAGGCTGAATGTTCAGACTTGTAAAAAAAAAAAAAGTATTCTTATAAGGAAAAACAGGTAGTTGCCTGGGAATTTTGTAGAAGGCTAACTTTTCAGCTATTAATTTCTGATGAAAGGTTCTTGTTAACTACGATTCTCAGCACTTCAATTTTCATCTCTGAAATCTGAACAGATAAAATTCTTATCCTGTTAAAATAATCTTCAACAATCTATGCCATGTTCCTATGAGAATCTTAGTTGAAATAGTTGGCTTGGTATTGTATGCACGTCCCAAAATAACCTGCCTCTGTAAGCAAATTCCCTAGGTTTATTGTGGTACATGCTTTTCTTAAAATCACTTATGATGTAGGTCAATCCATTTGTTTCCAAACATAGAGCTACAAATCTTTCTGGCCAATACCTATGAACAGTTTTTGTCTTTCAGATCTTTCTCTACCGTCCTTTCTAAGTTATCACTGGATGCCCACTCCATTTCTTTTCTTCTTCTGGCACCCACTCATTTGCATGTCCCACAATTAATTTACTTTCCTTTCTTAGAAGTTTCTTTTTCACTCTGTTAGAAGCTGCGAAACTCTTAGGAAAACAAAAGAAACAAAGCACCACTTTAATTTCTGTAAGGGTGAAGTGATCCTTGCACTTAACTAAACAATAATTGTTCAGTTATGTGCAAACTTATTTTAAGCAATTGTCTCTTAAAGACAACTGAAAACTTCTGGTGACTTTAACAGGAATCATTCAAACCTTTGTCCTTTGCGATGCCAGTGCAATGCTCTACCAACTGAGCTATGAAGCCACTCAGTTATGATAACTTGCACTTTAACTATATACATTTATTTCACTTTAACATCTCTTGTTCTTCCATTTAACAAAATATCCTACTTCTCCCAGGCAGGGTTACAAAATGGCTCTCAGGAGGTAGTGTGGTCCAGTGGTTAGGACACTCGCCTCAAGATCCAGGGATCCCGGGTTCAAGACATGTTATGACCTCTCATTGAATTGTTCCTGGTAGTCCCTTGTTCAGCTTCTCAGCTGCTCTTGTAAGTAGCCAACTGGTTTGCCTCTGGCCAGTTGGGATTTTTAGCAGTTGTTGTTGAATGTTCTGTTCTGTTGTGATTGTGTTTCTCAAAATTCAAAAAATATATTTACGATTTAAAATCAAAAATAGGTTACCTTGCTTCAGTCTAAGAGGAAAGAATATAAAGAGGGAAAGGAGAGGAAACCATAAACCACTTAATGCTCTTAATTGACCCAGAAACTGTAACAGAGACAAAGAAACACAAGACTGAAGCAAGGTAAGCTATTTTTTAATTTAAATCGTAAATATTTATTTTTTTGAATTTTGAGAAAACCCGTTTTTCCATGTACAAATCCTTATACTTCTACTCTTGCATTATCCAGCATAATATGGATAGCTATAGTACAGTACACTGATGCACATATGATATATCGAGCTTGGGCCACCCATGGCCAGTCCATAAAGTTTTTCCTCCGGTACAGCATGTTAAAATTAAACGCTAAAAGGCAAATGCTATTGCCATTGATCTCACATAAAATTGTCAGGTAAAACCTTCGTGTACCTGACCATTTGCTCAACGTCGCAGAAAAACATTCCTCTAGAGTTTCCCTGAGCTTTCTGCCCTTTGACCGTTAGCCGTGAAGTCCTGACCATCCTCAAAAGCGTTATTATTACTGTTCACTTGCAGTTGCTCTATATTCGGGAGGACATCTGCTGAACTGCAATTATTTAACCTTAAAAGAAATGCATCCAATAACCTTCGATTCAGATGATCCGTTTGAGTTATTTCTCTCATTGGTGGCTGTTCCTTCGCGTCTGGGTCTTCGCTTCCACGGGTTTCAAGTTGAATTTTCGCTTCTGAATTTTCATTAGCATCCATCACTGGATTTTAATTCTACCTACAATGCCTCGCACGTTTGCGCCTAGCGTTCCTTGTAACACCAGTTTTTCTAATAATGGATTACAACCTCTCTTTCCTGTTTTTCAACTAGTTTTAAAACAATCTAGTACCCAGAGTCCTCGGGCTTCTTGGTCAGCGGGTGAGCGCCCGGAGAGGGTAGATACGTTATGTATGGGGACATATATTGTACCGTGCACATAAGACGTACCTTACTTAGCTTACTTAGCTTACTTAGACGCTTGGACAGCTTGAAGCGCTTGGATTCCTTGGTTTGCTTGAACACCTTAAATTGCTTCAGATGCTTAGGTTGCTTGAGCGGCTTGAGGTCCTTGGGTTACTTGAAGTGCTTAGGTTACTTAAGATGCTTTGGTTACTTGAGGTGCTTGGGTTGCTGGAGATGCTTGGGTTACTTGAGGTGCTTGAGGCGCTTGGGTTGCTTGAGGTGCTTGAGTTGCTTGAGGTGCTTGGGCTGCTTGAGGTGCTTAGGTTACTTGAGGTGCTTGGGTTGCTGGAGATGCTTGGGTTACTTGAGGTGCTTGAGGCGCTTGGGTTGCTTGAGGTGCTTAGGTTACTTGAGATGCTTGCGATACTTAGGTTACTTGAGGTGCTTGAGTTGCTTGAGGTGCTTGGGCTGCTTGAGGTGCTTGAGGTGCTTAGGTTACTTGAGGTGCTTGGGTTGCTGGAGATGCTTGGGTTACTTGAGGTGCTTGAGGCGCTTGGGTTGCTTGAGGTGCTTGAGGTGCTTGAGTTGCTTGAGGTGCTTGGGCTGCTTGAGGTGCTTGAGATGCTTGAGGTGCTTAGGTTACTTGAGGTGCTTGGGTTGCTGGAGATGCTTGGGTTACTTGAGGCGCTTGGGTTGCTTGAGGTGCTTGAGGTACTTGAGTTGCTTGAGGTGCTTGGGCTGCTTGAGGTGCTTGAGATGCTTGAGGTGCTTAGGTTACTTGAGGTGCTTGGGTTGCTGGAGATGCTTGGGTTACTTGAGGTGCTTGAGGCGCTTGGGTTGCTTGAGGTGCTTGAGGTGCTTGGGCTGCTTGAGGTGCTTGAGATGCTTGAGGTGCTTAGGTTACTTGAGGTGCTTGGGTTGCTGGAGATGCTTGGGTTACTTGAGGTGCTTGAGGCGCTTGGGTTGCTTGAGGTGCTTGAGAAGCTTGAGGTGCTTAGGTTACTTGAGGTGCTTCGGTTGCTGGAGATGCTTGGGTTACTTGAGGTGATTGAGGCGCTTGGGTTGCTTGAGGTGCTTGAAGTGCTTGTGATGCTTGGGTTACTTGAGGTGCTTGAGGTCCTTGGATCGCTTGAGGTGCTTGGGTTGCTTGTGATGCTTGGGTTACTTGAGGTGCTTGGGGTGCTTAGGTTACTTGAGGTGCTTGAAGTGCTTAAGGTGCTTGGATCGCTTGAGGTGCTTGGGTTGCTTGAGGTGCTTGGGTTACTCGAGATGCTTGGGGTGCTTAGGTTACTTGAGGTGCTTGAGGCTCTTGGGTTGCTTGAGGTGCTTGCGTTACTTGCGATGCTTGGGTTACTTGAGATGCTAGAGGTGCTTAGGTTACTTGAGGTGCTTGAGGCTCTTGGGTTGCTTGAGGTGCTTGGGTTACTTGAGTTGCTTGGGTTACTTGAGATGCTTGAGGTGCTTGAGGTGCTTAGGTTACTTGAGGTGCTTGGGTTGCTTGAGATGCTTGAGGTGCTTAGGTTGCTTGAGATGCTTGGGTTACTTGAGGTGCTTGAGGCTCTTGGGTTGCTTGAGGTGCTTGGGTTACTTGAGTTGCTTGGGTTACTAGAGATGCTTGGGGTGCTTAGGTTACTTGAGGTGCTTGAGGCTCTTGGGTTGCTTGAGGTGCTTGGGTTACTTGAGATGCTTGGGGTGCTTAGGTTACGTGAGGTGCTTGAGGCTCTTGGGTTGCTTGAGGTGCTTGGGTTACTTGCGATGCTTGGGTTACTTGAGATGCTAGAGGTGCTTAGGTTACTTGAGGTGCTTGAGGCTCTTGGGTTGCTTGAGGTGCTTGGGTTACTTGAGTTGCTTGGGTTACTTGAGATGCTTGAGGTGCTTGAGGTGCTTGAGGTGCTTAGGTTACTTGAGGTGCTTAGGTTACTTGAGGTGCTTGAGGTGCTTGGGTTACTTGAGTTGCTTGGGTTACTTGAGATGCTTGAGGTGCTTGGGTTACTTGAGGTGCTTGAGTTGCTTGAGGTGCTTGGGCTGCTTGAGGTGCTTGAGATGCTTGAGGTGCTTAGGTTACTTGAGGTGCTTAGGTTGCTTGAGATGCTTGGGTTACTTGAGGTGCTTGAGGCGCTTGGGTTGCTTGAGGTGCTTGGGTTGCTTGAGGTGCATGCGTTTCTCGAGGTGCTTGGGTTGCTTGGATTGCTTGAGGTACTTAGATTGCTTGGGTTGCTTGTCCTGCTTACTGCTTGATTTATAATGTGCGTGGAACGTGATTTGGCTCGTCGGTATACGTTTTCAGCGTTTTGCATAGTTCAGAAATCTCGTTAAAAGCTCATGTTTTCTATGCAACCCGCAAGAGTTTCTTTGCAGCTATTTTACCAGTAAATCTTTCGCTTTACGTAGCAATGACCATTCACTGAGGATACCTGGATACCTCCAACGTATTGCACACTTTTGGTCATTTAAGTGGGTCGGTCTTATTAGAGTAAAGTGGGGTATTATTACAGCTCTTACAGAAAATGTACCTTAGTGTCGTCTGCATATATTTGAATCGCTTTTGGAACGCTAGTTTTGTAACGTTACATCAGTGCAAAAAGGCCCGTTTATGCTCTATTAATCGCTACTATATTTCTTATTAACCAATTTTTCTTCCATTACCTCAGTTCACGATACTTATGGAAACTTGTCTAGTCTTGGAAATACGTCTAAAAGAGCTTTTCATATCACGTTTGTGTTATACGAATTGCTTTTCGTGGTTTTTTTTTGGAAGAATAATCCTCTTTTCTCGTGCTTTCTTACATTTTGATATTTTACTTTTAAGACTTCGAATATTTTTTAATACAAGGTCCAATTTTTAGATGAAAATAGGCTGAAATACAAGTGCAAGTTCTTTTTCAGTTGTGTTTAGGGTTTGACAGCAACAATGTCAAATGTATGCTATTGTAAGTCACTTTGTTGAAAAGGAACGTGAAGACTAAGTAGGGTGTGCTCAATACAGGGCTCCAGGGGCTCCCCCACTTTGCCATATTTGTCTATGTTGTGTATGACAAAATTTCTACCGGCACTCCAATTTCAACTCCCAGAAACACCGCCAAAAATTGATAATCGTTTCGGTCGGGAATAAGAACTTCGGACACCACGAAAACTTCAGTGCTTCTTAGTTTGTTACGCGCTACATGGCCAACGGCTGCAGCGCAATTCAGACGAATATCAGGGACAGCCACTGGAATTATCATTGGAAAAGGGAGGACTGAGTAGCAACAAGTAGTTGTAGCATCTGCATTAGTATAATTTAATCAATTTTGTAGCAAACAACACACCTCAACTTGTACAATAAATGTACTTGTTCCGTTTTTTAAACCCAGTAACCAATGTGACCAGATCACCAGTGAGCATTAACGCCCTTTCGGATGACAATAGTTTCAGTTCAAAGACATGAATATTTGCGTAGCTTATAATTAAAAGCTTCACTATTAGCAATCATTGATTAGGGATTATTGTCTCAGTCTATTTTGCTTAGTAACCTCTGGTATTGTTTAGAACGAAAAATGAGAGTGAAACGAGGATACATTTTTAATATGTAACAAAAGGTCATGAAAAAGACCGGCAAATATGCAGTCATCAGGTATTCAGTTTGCTATTCTTTGGGAGCTCTTCACGGCTTTATTTACCCTCGGATTTTAAAGTAGCTTTGGTAGGTAATCTCTCCTAGCATTTACCCACCCAACCCAGGGGCAGATCCAGGAATTTCTGAAACGTATATATGTCACTACCCGGAGCATAGAAAGGTGTATCTGTATCTTTAAGCACATTTATCTCTTATCTGCATTTACCTACCTAGCTGTTGACTCATTCAAGTTAAATCTGTACTAAACACAAACTTGTTTTTCTTGATAAATTTTTACATTGTTGTTAATTTTACCCTAGTAATACATTTCTTTTCCCTATTTTTTATATTTTTACAAATTACAGAAGGGAGATTAGACACAGTAGGATTTTGAACTTGTTGTAAAGAGCATCGAGACATTGACTTATAATGAGCTTTTAAGAATTCAAAACTTATCTTTCATGGTTACGAAATATAAAGGTATCGGAGTTCTCATCAGGGAAATTCAGTCATACCATATCACATCATAGAGTAGATATCTTTTGTATTAATAAGAACCAATTTACAATTCAGCCTTTATATGTTTCACAGCTATTTTACAGAAAAAAAGCAATTCGAATCATGACTTTTTCTTCATTTGATGAACATTCAACTCCACTGTTTAGAGCACCTCAAGCAACCCAATCACCTCAAGCAACCCAAGCACCTCAAGCAATCTAAGCACCTCAAGCAACCCAAGCACCTCAAGCAACATAAGCACCTCAAGTAACCCTAGCACCTCAAGCAAACCAAACAAACCAAGCACCTCAAGAGACTCAAGCAACCCAAGCACCTCAAGTAACCTAAGTAACCTAAGCACCTCAAGCATCTGGAGCAACCCAAGCAATTCAAGCACCTCAAGTAACCCAAGCACCTCAAGCAACCCAAGCACCTCAAGCACCCGAAGCACCTCAAGTAACCCAAGTGCCTCAAGCACCTCAAGTAACCTAAGCACCTCAAGCATCTCAAAAAACCCAAGCACCTCAAGCACCCCAAGCATCTCAAGCAACCCAAGCATCTCAAGCAACCCAAGCACCTCAAGCGATCCAAGCACCTCAAGCACTTCAAGCACCTCAAGTAACCTAAGCACCTCAAGCGATCCAAGCACCTCAAGCAACTCAAGCACCTCAAGTAGCCCAAGCACCTCAAGCACCTCAAGCACCTCAAGCAACCCAAGCACCTCAAGCACCCCAAGCACCTCAAGCACCTCAAGCAACTCAAGCACCTCAAGTAGCCCAAGCACCCCAAGCACCTCAAGCAACCCAAGCACCTCAAGCAACCCAAGCACCTCAAGCGATCCAAGCACCTCAAGCACCCCAAGCATCTCAAGCAACCCAAGCACCTCAAGCAACCCAAGCACCTCAAGCGATCCAAGCACCTCAAGCACTTCAATCACCTCAAGTAACCTAAGCACCTCAAGCACCTCAAGCAATCCAAGCACCTCAAGTAACCCAAGCACCTCAAGCACCTCAAGCAACCCAAGCACCTCAAGCGATCCAAGCACCTCAAGCACCCCAAGCACCTTAAGCAACCCAAGCACCTCAAGCAACCCAAGCACCTCAAGCACCTCAAGTAACCTAAGCACCTCAAGCACCTCAAGCAACCCAAGCACCTCAAGTAACCTAAGCAACTCAAGCACCTCAAGCAACCCAAGCACCTCAAGCACCTCAAGTAACCTAAGCACCTCAAGTAACCTAAGCACCTCAAGCAACCCAAGCACCTCAAGCACCTCAAGCAACCTAAGCACCTCAAGCATCTCAAGCAACCCAAGCACCTCAAGCACCTCAAGCGATCCAGGCACCTCGAGCACCCCAAGCATCTCAAGCAACCCAAGCACCTCAACCAACCCAAGCACCTCAAGCAACCCAAGCATCTCAAGTAACTTAAGCACTTCAAGTAACCCAAGGACCTCAAGCCTCTTAAGCAATCCAAGCACCTCAAGCGACCTAAGCATCTGAAGCAATTTAAGTTCTTGAAGCAAACCAAGGAATCCAAGCGTTTCAAGCTGTCCAAGCGTCTAAGTAAGCTAAGTAAACTAAGTAAGGTACGTCTTATGTGCACGGTACAAGGGTTCCGGTCTTCTTACGTAGAAATGGCGAGTTGAAAGTGTTCGAGAAACAAGAATTTTAGCCTTACACACAAAGAAACTGGAGAAATGATCATTGGTTTGCTGTATTACTACGAAAATCACCGAACTGTGGAATGGGCTCAAATTTTCATATCGTCGCCACACCAATCTCGTACCCAGAGTCCTCGGGCTTTTTGGCCAGCGGGTGAGCGCCCGGAGAGACTCTGGGATAATCGACTCCATTTTCCCAGAAAACGTGGGTTCCGGTCTTATGACGTATGGTTGAGTTTAAACGGAAGCAGAAAAGAGAAAACCGTTAACAGTAGAAATGGCGGGTTGAAAGTGTTTGAGAAACAAGAATTTTAGCCTTACACACAAAGAAACTGGAGAAATGATCATTGGCTTGCTGTAAGAGCAAGTGAAGATGAAACCTCTGACGCTTTCGGTGAGTGTATTTTTGGTGCTTCAGCGTACATTCCACCGTACAGAATGCAATGAGAATGCCATCGTGCAAGCAACACGATCGACAAATGTTTTTTGTGGAAACGACACAAATGTCCTCTTCTTCTACAAGTTGATGTTTCCGTAATTCTGAATGGCTTCGACAAGACCTTATTCCACGGATTTCTCCTCAAAGAGACTGATGCAATGTTTTTTCACGGTACTTTTGCAACAGCAACAGTAATCACTATTTAGCAGTTTTAGCAGCGTGGGAAAATTCCCGTGCGGTATATGACATAATTCAAACCTCGTCGTTTTATTATTTTTGTGATTTACATATTTCTGAGGTAGAAAAAATCAATCAGCACTGAAACTTGTTTTAGATTTTGAATCTCCCTCCAAATTCTGGGGCTTCCGAATTACTTACCGACTTCCTGTCGGACTGCCATTGTTACGCAAGCGGCCAATCAAAAATATAGTTCAAATCGATTATCCCAGAGTCTATCCGGGCGCTCACCCGCTGGCCAAA
>OX421448.1:46207391-46212391 GCA_949126865.1 Montipora capitata | reverse complement strand
TCACTACAAACGTCACAAAAAGATAAGAATGACAGAATTCCATTCACCCTCACTTTCCATCCTCATAATCACGCAGTCAAAAGCATCATTCTTAGTAATTTTAAATTACTCCAAAATGATCCCGAGACTGGTAGAATCTTTTCGCAACCTCCACTTATTTCATTCAAACGCGACAAAAACGTAGGCAACTTTTTAGTTAGAAGCGCGCTTAAAACTAACGAGCAACCCGGCACTTTCAAATGCGCGCGCTCACGATGCAAAACTTGTCTTTTCATTGTTAACACTAGCAAGATATCGGGACCTAAGCGATCTGTTAAGATCACCGATCGTTTCACATGTACCTCCGCAAATGTCATTTATTGCATAACCTGTACGTTATGCAATACATTATACATTGGTAAGACAGGTAGACGACTAGGTGACCGATTCCGCGAACACCTTCGCGATGTTGAGAAGAATGACAAGGATGCATCTAAGCCAGTCGCTCGCCATTTTAGTCTGCCTAACCACTCCAAAAAACACATGGCTATCTGCGGCCTTTCCCTACATCTAGGTACGACGGAAAGCCGCAAGAATCTGGAACAAAAATTCATCTTTCAAATCGGCACCCTTAATCCTCACGGTATTAACGAACGCTTTTCATTTAACTAATATATTCCTATTTTTCACGTTGCCATGTTACCACCAATAGCGTACCTCCTACTCTACTATAAAAACTACACGTAACCCATAATCCCTCGATTCGCTCTGACGAAGGGCTAACGCTCGAAACGTCAGCTTTTAGAATCTCTGTACGGTGGCCAATTTACATTATCAACTCCGTTGATAAAACCAAATTTTAGATTTGTTTGGGGTCGCATCAAACGTGAAGAACCTGCTCTTCAAGAGCATGGAGCAGTGGAGGACGGAGCTGCACTCCATGTCAACACCTATCGGGGAAGTCAAGATCAATAGAGGTATCTTCCAAGGAGATGCGTTATCTCCTTTGCTATTTGTGATCTCACTCATTCCGTTAAGCCTGCTCCTAAGAAAGACCAAGTATGGATGCGATCTCAATGGAGAAAAGATGAACCATTTACTGTATTTGGATGACCTTAAACTCTATGCGAAGTCTGAGATAGGCCTGGAATCTCTAGTCAATACTGTCCGGATTTTCAGTGCAGATGTGGGAATGGATTTTGGTGTCACAAAGTGCACCAAGATCGTTGTTAGGAGAGGGAAGGTGTCTGAGGCTGAGGGTATTAAGTTGCCAGACGGAAGGGAGATCAGGAACCTGAAAGAGGGAACTAGCTACAAATACCTTGGCATTTTAGAGGCAGATGAGTTTCAGCGGGATAAAAATGAAAATGAACCTGACCAAGAAATATCTCAGGAGAGTCCGAAAATTGTTACAGTCTAAACTTGATGGGGGATATCTCATTTCTGGGATCAACACATGGGCAGTCTCTGTGATGAAGTATTCAGCGAGTTTTATCAGCTAAACCCGAGAAGAGCTAAGGGTACTAGACTGGAGAAAAAGGAAATGTCTCAACATGTATAATGCTCTCCACCCCAGAGATAGTGTAGCAAGACTGTACTTACCGAGAAAGATTGGTGGCGGGGGATTAATATCTATCGAGGACTGCGTGGACCAGGCCTCAATCGGGCTCGCAAATTATATAGCAGAAAGCAATGAGAGATTACTCACAGCGGCCCGAAGGGGTACCAGCACCCGTCAAGAGGACAGTAAGGAGTTTAAGAAGAGGAAGCGGGAAGAACGGATGAAAGAAGTAAGGGAAAACTAACAAACTCGACCAACATATGACGTCGGATCTGAGAATCGAACCCCGGCCTCATTGGTGGGACGCGAGTGCTCTCATCACTGCGCCATCCCTGCCAGTTGTTCCATGTATCGTAGAACTTCCAAGTTAGTTTTAAAATGAACAAAAATATAGGTAATCTGGTGGTATTTATGAATAAAAACTTCATCTGAAAACCTAAAGCTCCCGGTGGTTAAGTCGAAACGTCCACATCCACTCGATCAAGGGCATAGATAATCATTTGCACATGATGATCATCGCTCATCATCGTTCATCGCTGAGGCTGTTTAATGGTGAAGCACAGTCTTGCCCAGTGTCACAACCACATGACAAAATGATGTTTAGTTTAGTGATGTTTAGTTTCCCTTTGGGTGAACTCAACTCTGGGAACCCCAGAACGATCTGTTTATTCGATCAACGTAGAATTGAAAGGTTTCTCTAGTTCGCCTCATTGTCTGACCGCTCGCATGTGTTCCAAAAAGGAGCAAGGAATCACAGCAATTTGCATGAAAAATTTCTATATGAACCAAAAAAGACAGTTAAAACTTTATCTTAGACTTTAAGGTATTTCGCATTTTTGCGTTGAGCAAACTCGTTCCCACGCTATGAAAATAAAGCTGAAATTAACTTGTCAATCATCTGTAACCCTCTGCCAAGCAAATAATGGTAAGGCTTTGCAGAATTTTGAATTCCACTTATTTATTGTAGCTCTTTTCATTGAAATATATTCAGAGAATATTTTGACCGACCTCCATCCTTTCGTTTTTTAATTTTTCGGCTCCTTTAATTCTGCATTCAGGATTCCCGTTACCGATTCCGGAATACGACCTTTCCATACGGTCGCAAACTAGCTTTCAACCACCCATTCTGAAGAAATCATCAAAGCTTGTTGGAAATTCGGCAGGGCAGGGCAGGGCAGGTTAAGTCTCTGTTACGAGCCTAGAAAGGCCCATCAGGCCGGCGCTTATCTCCTGTTCCGTAGCATGAAGCGACTACGAGTATTTCTGCTCCCCTGGATGGGATGCTAGTCCATCGCAGGGTTACCCCCAGCATTTTCGCCGGTACCCATTTATACACCTGGGTGGAGAGGTACCGTGAGAGTAAAGTGTGTTGCCCAAGAACACAATACAGGACCTGAAACCTAACCACTCGATCCGGAGTCGATCACTCTAACAATGAGGCCACCGCACCTCCCTCGGAAGGAAAGGCTGTGTTATTTTGATCCTTTTGTGCGGGAAGCACGCTCACTGTTGTAAAGGCAATCAAAACAGGGCTATCTCCAGCCTCGTCCCCAGGGTCTCTCTTCTCTGCCTCCAACGAAACAACGACAATGGAGGCAGAGAAGAGAGACCTTGGGAACGAGGTTGAGCGATCTCAGCGTCAACGGAAATATGATACTTCTGACGAGAAAAACCTGTTTTACTCCGGAAAGGGTTGACCCAAGGAATTAGTGGAGTTAGAAGCTCCTGACTCAAGTTAATCTCATTCTCGTCCCTAGAGCACTTACACCACGTGATCAAAAAGTTGCCAACCCTCCTCGTTAAGTATCTACTTTTTCGCCGCTGAGTTTGTAGCGAGGACGCCTGAAAAGATGATCTTAAGTCACAGATTTCATATCCGAAGTTCATATATGATCCATTTCATATATCATTTCATCATAGATGTCTTATACATACATGAAAATTGTTCGAAAACTGAGCTGTTTGTTCAGAAAAAAAATTTGGGCCCTCAGATATAGGAAAGCCTGAAAAGGGAGCTCCTCAATTATTATTCATTATGTTCTTGTTTTCTGATATTCCAAAAACTAGTCTGTGTAGCATTCTCGCCTCCGTGCCCGCAAGCACGTTAAGCATTTTAAGCATTTGGCAGAATTTATGAATTTAAGTAAATTGAGGTCCACACTGATTTACTCGCACACTGGGTGTTTAAGTATGCACAAGTAAATACATGGGCCAAACGTACGTGGGAGGAGTAATATTGTGAGTGTGACTGAAATCGGGAGAAGACAGCGAATCCAAACGAGAAACTTTATTCTATGCCAGGTGCTCCGTTCAAATCGGGAAATATCTGTAAGTGCGTTTTTCTGTGGGTTTGTTTCACTCAGTTTCGTTTTTACTTTATTTTCTCGATTGCCATTTTGTCGATTTTCTATTGTTTGTAGTCATCGTCGCTGTAATAAAGATCTTACGCGTTTGAAGTTATCCCAAGTCAATCGTTCCTCTGAGAAAGCTACAGTCTGCTTACCATGCGACCAGTCCGGCCTGCTCATTGTTACTATAAATTAGTCCATTTTCCGTGCTCTTTCTTCTTGCCGTTTTCGCCGTTTTCTCTACCATCATTCAGCCTGTTCCCTCGCGCTCGTTCTTATTCTTTCTTCCGCTGCTTGTCATTATAATTTCTTCTCTTTATTTTCGGGCTTTGCTTGTTCGTTGTTGTCTCATTGTTGGTCGCTGATATTTCGCCTGTTTTCTGTCAGTCGTTCTCTTTCTCTTCTTTCCTCGGAGTACGACATATTATTTTAAAAAACCACCAAGCTTGTTTTTTGTGGTCTTAACATTTCTGTGTGTCAAATTTGTGTCAAATGCAGTACACTGGCCACACAAACTTCGCTCCAAAAAACGCGGGTTCCAGCAGTCGGACATTTTGCGTATTGGCTTACATGAACGAACGGATGGGTCTACCATGGCCATATTTTCTTTTAATATTAGGGAGCTTAAAGTGGTACTATGATCAAAAAATAATTTCCTTTTTTTCTTCTGATTTTGAAAGCGTGTTCGCTTAACACCTAACTGGCAAAATTTTGAGCTTTGAGTTTTATCCAAAGGCTGTTTATTTTGAGTGTAAGTTTTGGATTTCATGGTCCGCCATTACTCACGTTCAAAACTGGCCGATTGGACCTCAGAGGGTTGGATCTAGAGAAAATGACGTCATTTACTCACTAGCTTAAAATCTCAGCGTGTAAACGCAATTTATTATATATGCAAAACACGGGTTGAAAAGTCTGAAAGCCCGAAACTCCCGTGCTGCATATTAATTAGGCCGCGTACACACGCATTGCATTCTTAAACTAGTGAGTGTTTGACGTCATTTTCTCCGCGACCCAGCTCTCTCAAGATTTTAAAGTTAGTAATGGCGGACCAATAAATCAGAAAATTCCAGCTAAAATAAACAGGTGTCTTTTTAAAATCAGAACTTAAAACT
>OX421448.1:46174891-46199891 GCA_949126865.1 Montipora capitata | reverse complement strand
AACCATCCATCTAGCGTAATAGTATGCAAATAATCCAAAATACATTAAATTAATTTATGAATTGAGTTCGGCGCAACAATAGCACGCCTTTTGAAACCAAGTGGTGCTACTGCCGTGAGGCACGGCAAGTCCTGCCGTGCTAAGTAGTCGTGCCGAACCTAAGTCAGCCGTGCCGCGCATAATGGTTTCAAACGGCGTGCTACTGCCATGCTTAAATCGAAATGACAATTTCATTTGAGTTCGGCACGGCAGTAGCACGACGTTTGGAACAGTAAGTTATTTTCATAGAGTTATGTCGTAGCCGTTAGAGTTAAGTTTCCAAAATCCTGAATTCAAGAATTTAGAAGCCAACAGTCATAAAAGCTAACCTTAGGCCTAAAAACGTTTGTTTAGGCCTAATTAGGCCTAAGGTTAGCTTTTATGCATGTTTAGGATACTTTTTGTATTTCTGTATTTCTGAATTCAGGATTTAGGCCTTCCAAATTCTTGCATTTCCAAAATCTTTAATTCAGGATTTTGGAAACTTAACTCTAACTCAAATGTCATAACTCTGTCATAACTCTGCTAGTCAACCTCTATAAGTAGGGTGGCTTGTAATAACGGTAGTAGCCAAAACGCGGGGCCGGGGCCGGGCCCGGGGTCGGTGTCGGGGTCGGGGTGCCTTTTCTTTTTCCCATTTTTTTTTTGTTTCAATTTTTGTAGTTATTTTCTTGTACTGTTGTTTTCGAATGACCGGCATCTGTCCTTCATTTATGGTGGAAATTAGTCAAAAACATTGAGGAACTTACGGAAGCTACGAAAGTTCTTAAGGGACATCTTGATTTTTTTTTGTGTCTGTTTTAAAATCGAAGTTGGTTTTTGCGAGCATCTGACTTAGGTAGTCTTTCCGAAAATCGGAGTTTGTTTCAAATTAAGATAATATAAGCCAACTGCCAGAAACACTGAAGACTCACTGATCTCCACACTTTAAAACAGCATTGTAATGTTTACTTCTTGAGAAAAAAAAAAAAAAAAAACCACAGAATCGCAGTTCCCCGATGATCGTCACGCAACGTTCTCATTTGCTCGTTTGCTCGTGTTGATGTAATGTTGTTGTCTGTCTTTACTACAACGGTTTGTAGTAAAGCCAGAGTCGCACGGGAACTTGCTAGTCAATTCTATTCGGACGTCAAGGGATCGCATCCCATATCACTATAAAAAACACAACAACATTGAAAACAATTTTGCGAAAACAAGCAAATGAGAACGTTGTGTGACGACTATCGTGGAACTGTGGCTATGTTCTGTTTCGTTTTAATTGTATTGCGGAGGTTTTTAAGAAGTAAACATTAATAATGTGGTTTTAAAATGTGGAGCTCAGCGAGTCTTCAGTGTCTCTAGGAGTTAACGTATATTCCCCACAAAATCTCCAACTTCAGTCTGCAGTCTGAAATTCTCTTAATTTCGAAAAACAGACAAAGATGTCTCTTTCGTAGCTTCCGTATGTTCCATATTTTTAAACTAATTTCCACCATAAATGTAGGAAAGATGCCGAACATTCGAATATAACATCACAGGAGAATAACGTCAAAAATTGAAACAAAAAAATTTTGGAAAAAAAGACACCCCGACCCCGCGTTTTGGCTACTACAACAGTAGTAGTGATGAAACTTTATCATAGTAGTCGGGCGTATTTTTCTTTGTTTCAAGTCAAGAATTTGAATGCGTTTTCATAAAATTTTTAACCTATGTCCTGTTCTGGGCATGGTTTCTTAATTTTAAATGATACCCAGCTCATTGAACCATCAGTAACAGTTTTCCAGGTTATTTTGAATACTATATCCTTACAGAAAATGATTCTTATTACAGTCCTTGTCCGACAAATTAGTGAATTACCTACGAAAATTGCAAAAGCATTGAATTTCCGAGTTATCTACCCTAAAACAGAAGTGCTGCCTAGCGACGCCGAAGGAAGAAACAAGAAAAACCAATTTTGTTAGTTTGCTGCGTCATGTGTGATGAGTATCATGAAAAAAGCCAGTGCTAGGCAAATTCAGGGGTAAATGTGTGTTTGACTTTAGGCCTTGCGTATGGTCGATTTTTGTGGAATGCAGTGACTTTGTTTCCACCGTCTATTTAACAATTAGATTATGAGCTCGAGAGTTCTATGAGGTGATGGAATTCTTACTAAAAGTTACTTCAAATAACGGTTTCCAATTATTTCTTGACGTATTATTAAACTTTGCGCCTGAAAAAGATCGCTCGGATTGAATTGCCATTAAAAATCTTAGTTGTGCGCACGAGCGCATCAGCTTTTTCAATAATTTCAACTTTTTTGAAAGTCAAGAAACCGTAAATGTCCTTCGTTTAGACTTCTCAGAAATTTAATTACCCATTTGCATCCAAATTTTCCTCCAAAACTTTGGAAAAACGAAAAAAACCTCGTTATTTCCAAGATGACCTCCAGCCACTGCACACTAATTAACAATTATTCGCCTCAGGCTCAGTGATTATCGGTGAATATTCACCGAGGCGGAGTCGAGGTGAATATTCACCGATAATCACTGAGCCTGAGGCGAATAATTGTTTTAGTATAAATACACAGGTGATTATTTCAAAAAAAGAGAAAAAAAACATTTCAACGCGAAATCATCTTCAATTACAGTGGCAAAACGACTACTGGCAACCATTTTGTCCGTCAAGGTGATTATCGGCTGATAATCAGAGATAGCGAACCAATGAGAGAAAATACGTAAGGGAAATACAGCAATAGTGACGAACTTCAGCGAGGGTCACAGATTCGCGGTTTTAAACGAGGAATGTGGAAAAATAGGTGCATCCTCTCATTTTTCGATTCCTTTAATTAAGTTGAATAAAACAAATGAAATAACATATTAAAAAATGCTAGAGTGGTCAACTTGAATGCAGTAATTTTCAAATTTGCACTCAGGCCAGTAAATAATAAAGATGTTTCTTGTCATAATATGCCCACAGCTACATTTGTTCCTCAGTTTCAATTTATGGCTAGTTTTATGTACGAGCAGTGAATTTTGTTCTTGTTTTGTCTTAAAAGGCTGTTAAAAACTGGATAACATGCTCACGACAAGTTGACATGTCAAGAGGCAGTCAAATGTACTCGCAGATTGGGAAAGCTCACTTTTGAAGTAACAGATGAAGATCACCATTTGAGGTGGGCAAGACAATAACGACGGAGTTCATGTTCCTTTCCTTTCCATGAGAGAATTACTCAAAACATTGAAGGGAGTTCAAGTGCTTTGGCAAAAAGCCCCGCGGTCAAAAAAATAAAAAAAGCATAAAATGAATATTTTCTAATTTAAAAATGAATAACAATAGCATTCACATATTAATTTAGATAACATCAGTGTTTCACCATCCCTGATCGCTGAGGCCACTTACTCAATCTTATGATTCTTTCGGAAACTAACGAAAAAGTCAATCATTTACGGCCTCATTTACGTAACTGAGGAATGCAAAAATGAAAACTTGCAACCCATTATCCAAGTGAAATAATTCTTCAGCAGGTGGGCTCAGGAACAATAACTTAGCCTTCGGATTAAAGAAGTAAAGAAATCAGACGTGTTTACAATTTACGGCCGCCTGCTCAAAAGACAGCAAACGTGGAGCAGGAAACTCGGGATGTGGCTCTTTTTCAGGAAGAAGTTCAACGCATTAAGTTTACAAAACTGATTTGGAAATGAATTGCAAGTACAGTAAGGTAATAGGGATCCAATATTAATGTCAACATGAAAACACATTAAGTTTTCTTCCTAGGTACATCAGTTGACGAGTTCAATACAAGCGTTCTTTAATTCTAGAAAAGCGCTTTTCTTTTGAGTAACTACACAAGTCATGAAAGGCTATTAGCAATTTCAATAGGTGTTTCAATAAGACTTGAAGTTATCAGTCTTCAAGATAAAGCCTTGGGCGAAAAATTGTAAACAGTGGCAAATGACAAAATAGGCTCAAGTCACGGAGTACAGTATGGGGCCCAGTTCTCGGCCACAAAAAACGTAAACTTGTATTTCTTACCTTGGAATAGCCGTAAGGACTTGAAATTTCAAAGACAACTAGCTTCAGCATTCAGTTTACACATTTAAAGCTATCGACTGCTCAACGCTGTTTTCTCCGGAGTAATAATGAAAATGGACGCGTCGCTCGTGGGCCCAGTTATCGGCCAGCGCGGCCCAGTTCTCGGCCACAAAAGAGTCCACTCGATTCCTCAGAATAAACAACGCTTTATCACCAATTTTTGTTGTTAAGTCACTAATAAGGCTTGTGTTTGATATTTTGCCCACAAAGTATCCTTAACGAGCTGTGTTTCATGTTAGAAAAGGAAGTTTTTTGCATACCTAATTTTTCTCCTAATTGCTCCATGGCAAGGGAGGCCCAAAAAGGAGTTGGGTATTTCAAAACGGGATCCGGTAAGTCAGAACGCATAGTTTTAATTCATATCTACTGTCAGAACATGCCACCCCATTACAGCTTTACTTTTACAAATGATTTGACAAGAAAACTCCATAGAAAACTATGAGCGCTTTATAGTGTTGTCGACGGCGAGCAGGGTGGCCGAGAATGGGCAAATACGCAAAAGTACCAAGGAAATATCGAGGAGTGAATTTAGGTCAAAGAATAAAATAGGCCAGGAAACGTTTATATTTAACTCAGTGACAGCTTTATCACTCTACGTTCTTTATGCCAAGAATTGGTTCATTTGGGTCTCCTATACGGATAAAATATAAACTTGAATTAGACCATGTAATTCGAGTAGCTGTAAACAAACACGTTTTCGTGGAAACCAAATTCACCTACCTTCGTGTCACCTCGACTTGCTCACAGTATATAGTAGCTGTAAACTCAAAACTCGGCAGGAGGAAAGGCAAGGAATCAAGCTACCTTAGGAAGCAATTGTTTTTTATTCAGATTCATTTGTGGCGCAAAAAATAAACGTTGAACAAAAAGTGGCCGAGAACTGGGCCCCTTACTCTAATAGTAATTGCACAATTTTTTAAATTTAAGAAATCGTACCTCTGCATATGCCGAAAACATAATCGCGACTATGCGTAAGCAAGAGATTATTGGCGTAAGCTAAAAGGTAAAGAAATCGCGCAAAAAGACTTGTTTTTCTACTGGATATTTTAATGGACTTTATTGGTTCTGAATACTCAAAGTATAATGCCAATATCAATCAGCCCCGCTGAATTTATCGGTCAGTTTTATTCTTGGAAGATTTTCCCACGAAAATTATCTTTTGCAAACGGATGTGAAAAGAGCAGGTGAAGAGTTGCAGAAGAGAGCATAAGTTAAAAACATCCCGCTCTGTTCGTTCAGAAAAGACGTGACTGAACGACATGAAGCGTTGATAAGGCTCAGGTCACGGAGTACAGTACGGGGCCCAGTTCTCGGCCACAAAAAACGTAAACTTGTATTTCTTACCTTGGAATAGCCGTAAGGACTTGAAATTTCAAAGACAACTAGCTTCAGCATTCAGTTTACACATTTAAAGCCATTGACTTCTCAACGCTGTTTTCTCCCGAGTAATAACGAAAATGGACGCGTCGCTCGTGGGTCCAGTTATCGGCCAGCGCGGCCCAGTTCTCGGCCACCAAAGAGTCTGCTCGATTCCTCAGAATAAACAACGCTTTATCACCAATTTTTGCTGTTAAGTCACTAATAAGGCTTGTGTTTGATATTTCGCCCACAAAGTATCCTTAACGAGCTTTGTGTCAGGTTAGAAAAGGAAGTTTTTTTGCATACCTAATTTTTCTCCTAATTGCTCCATGGCAAGGGAGGCCCAAAAAAGAGTTGGGTATTTCAAAACGGGATCCGGTAAGTCAGAACACATAGTTTTAATTCATATCTACTATCAGAACATGCCACCCCATTACAGCTTTACTTTTACAAATGATTTGACAAGAAAACTCCATAGAAAACTATGAGCGCTTTTTAGTGTTGTCGACGGCGAGCAGGGTGGCCGAGAATGGGCAAATACGCAAAAGTACCAAGGAAATATCGAGGAGTGAATTTAGGTCAAAGAATAAAATAGGCCAGGAAACGTTTATATTTAACTCAGTGACAGCTTTATCACTCTACGTTCTTTATGCCAAGAATTGGTTCATTTGGGTCTCCTATACGGATAAAATATAAACTTGAATTAGACCATGTAATTCGAGTAGCTGTAAACAAACACGTTTTCGTGGAAACCAAATTCACCTACCTTCGTGTCACCTCGACTTGCTCACAGTATATAGTAGCTGTAAACTCAAAACTCGGCAGGAGGAAAGGCAAGGAATCAAGCTACCTTAGGAAGTAATTGCTTTTTATTCCGATTCATTTGTGGCGCAAAAAATAAACGTTGAACAAAAAGTGGCCGAGAACTGGGCCACTTACTTTAATAGTAATTGCACAATTTTTTAAATTTAAGAAATCGTACCTCTGCATATGCCAAAAATATAATCGCGACTATGCGTAAGCAAGAGATTATTGGCGTAAGCTAAAAGGTAAAGAAATCGCGCAAAAAGACTTGTTTTTCTACTGGATATTTTAATGGACTTTATTGGTTCTGAATACTCAAAGTATAATGCCAATATCAATCAGCCCCGCTGAATTTATCGGTCAGTTTTATTCTTGGAAGATTTTCCCACGAAAATTATCTTTTGCAAACGGATGTGAAAAGAGCAGGTGAAGAGTTGCAGAAGAGAGCATAAGTTAAAAACATCCCGCTCTGTTCGTTCAGAAAAGACGTGACTGAACGACATGAAGCGTTGATAAGGCTCAGGTCACTGAGTACAGTATGGGGCCCAGTTCTCGGCCACAAAAAACGTAAACTTGTATTTCTTACCTTGGAATAGCCGTAAGGACTTGAAATTTCAAAGACAACTAGCTTCAGCATTCAGTTTACACATTTAAAGCCATTGACTTCTCAACGCTGTTTTCTCCCGAGTAATAACGAAAATGGACGCGTCGCTCGTGGGTCCAGTTATCGGCCAGCGCGGCCCAGTTCTCGGCCACCAAAGAGTCTGCTCGATTCCTCAGAATAAACAACGCTTTATCACCAATTTTGGCTGTTAAGTCACTAATAAGGCTTGTGTTTGATATTTCGCCCACAAAGTATCCTTAACGAGCTTTGTGTCAGGTTAGAAAAGGAAGTTTTTTTGCATACCTAATTTTTCTCCTAATTGCTCCATGGCAAGGGAGGCCCAAAAAAGAGTTGGGTATTTCAAAACGGGATCCGGTAAGTCAGAACACATAGTTTTAATTCATATCTACTATCAGAACATGCCACCCCATTACAGCTTTACTTTTACAAATGATTTGACAAGAAAACTCCATAGAAAACTATGAGCGCTTTTTAGTGTTGTCGACGGCGAGCAGGGTGGCCGAGAATGGGCAAATACGCAAAAGTACCAAGGAAATATCGAGGAGTGAATTTAGGTCAAAGAATAAAATAGGCCAGGAAACGTTTATATTTAACTCAGTGACAGCTTTATCACTCTACGTTCTTTATGCCAAGAATTGGTTCATTTGGGTCTCCTATACGGATAAAATATAAACTTGAATTAGACCATGTAATTCGAGTAGCCGGAAACAAACACGTTTTCGTGGAAACCAAATTCACCTACCTTCGTGTCACCTCGACTTGCTCACAGTATATAGTAGCTGTAAACTCAAAACTCGGCAGGAGGAAAGGCAAGGAATCAAGCTACCTTAGGAAGTAATTGCTTTTTATTCCGATTCATTTGTGGCGCAAAAAATAAACGTTGAACAAAAAGTGGCCGAGAACTGGGCCCCTTACTTTAATAGTAATTGCACAATTTTTTAAATTTAAGAAATCGTACCTCTGCATATGCCAAAAATATAATCGCGACTATGCGTAAGCAAGAGATTATTGGCGTAAGCTAAAAGGTAAAGAAATCGCGCAAAAAGACTTGTTTTTCTACTGGATATTTTAATGGACTTTATTGGTTCTGAATACTCAAAGTATAATGCCAATATCAATCAGCCCCGCTGAATTTATCGGTCAGTTTTATTCTTGGAAGATTTTCCCAAGAAAATTATCTTTTGCAAACGGATGTGAAAAGAGCAGGTGAAGAGTTGCAGAAGAGAGCATAAGTTAAAAACATCCCGCTCTGTTCGTTCAGAAAAGACGTGACTGAACGACATGAAGCGTTGATAAGGCTCAGGTCACTGAGTACAGTATGGGGCCCAGTTCTCGGCCACAAAAAACGTAAACTTGTATTTCTTACCTTGGAATAGCCGTAAGGACTTGAAATTTCAAAGACAACTAGCTTCAGCATTCAGTTTACACATTTAAAGCCATTGACTTCTCAACGCTGTTTTCTCCCGAGTAATAACGAAAATGGACGCGTCGCTCGTGGGTCCAGTTATCGGCCAGCGCGGCCCAGTTCTCGGCCACCAAAGAGTCTGCTCGATTCCTCAGAATAAACAACGCTTTATCACCAATTTTTGCTGTTAAGTCACTAATAAGGCTTGTGTTTGATATTTCGCCCACAAAGTATCCTTAACGAGCTTTGTGTCAGGTTAGAAAAGGAAGTTTTTTGCATACCTAATTTTTCTCCTAATTGCTCCATGGCAAGGGAGGCCCAAAAAAGAGTTGGGTATTTCAAAACGGGATCCGGTAAGTCAGAACACATAGTTTTAATTCATATCTACTATCAGAACATGCCACCCCATTACAGCTTTACTTTTACAAATGATTTGACAAGAAAACTCCATAGAAAACTATGAGCGCTTTTTAGTGTTGTCGACGGCGAGCAGGGTGGCTGAGAATAGGCAAATACGCAAAAGTACCAAGGAAATATCGAGGAGTGAATTTAGGTCAAAGAATAAAATAGGCCAGGAAATGTTTATATTTAACTCAGTGAAAGCTTTATCACTCTACGTTCTTTATGCCAAGAATTGGTTCATTTGGGTCTCCTATACGGATAAAATATAAATTTGAATTAGACCATGTAATTCGAGTAGCTGTAAACAAACACGTTTTCGTGGAAACCAAATTCACCTACCTTCGTGTCACCTCGACTTGCTCACAGTATATAGTAGCTGTAAACTCAAAACTCGGCAGGAGTAAAGGCAAGGAATCAAGCTACCTTAGGAAGCAATTGTTTTTTATTCAGATTCATTTGTGGCGCAAAAAATAAACGTTGAACAAAAAGTGGCCGAGAACTGGGCCCCTTACTCTAATAGTAATTTCACAATTTTTTAAATTTAAGAAATCGTACCTCTGCGTATGCCGAAAATGTAATCGCGACTATGCGTAAGCAAGAGATTATTGGCGTAAGCTAAAAGGTAAAGAAATCGCGCAAAAAGACTTGTTTTTCTACTCGATATTTGAAACTCTCAAAAGCCTTCCCAATCTCAATCCTTGAAACCTATCATGAAAACCGTCAATTTTGCGCTGTCCTTGCTCTTGAAATGAGCTTCTTCGCAAGGTGTGTTTTTCTTACTATTCTTTCACCTGTTTTGTCGTACAATGGTGCTGCTTCTTCTGACGCTCAGCGCCTAGTCTACAAATTCGCCTCTTTTTCGAATTGAGTCCCGGTCATCTTCATAATTGTCTCAGTCGCTCTCTTTTACACTGAACTACGTCTCTTGGTCGCATACATCCTTTTTTACTATTTGTAGCTTCTTTTCCTGTTTCTCGATATATTTAATTATTATCAGTTTTCTACTTACGATTTATTTTTTTGTTGTCTTGCATCGGGTGGGTTACTTTATTTTTCCTTGGGATTGGTTCTCAGAGCGCGTGCCTTGGAGGGGGTAGTGGGGCAAGGAATGGAGGAATGGAGTGAACTCTCCTTCATAACTATGAAGTGTCACTGAGGCTCATTGTGTTTCAGCTACGGCGCACTGACGAGGGCTAACAAGCCCGAAACAGCTGTCTGCCTCTGCTTCCCAGTTTGAGCGCTGATCATGATAGGTTTGGCCGACCGTAGTTCCATTTTGAAGGGAATGCCTTCGTGAACGTTGTTTGATCTGTCCGAACAGTGGTGTGTTTATGCTTGTCACTGTCTGTATTGATCCTAGGTAATGCATAGATCGTTACATGGCATCGCATTCTTACGTGTTAAATGTTTATTATTATTATGTTTTCTTCAACTGTGCTGTTCTCTTTCTCTGATTACTGGGTCCAGGCTGTGGGCCTATAGTATGTGGGCTGTCTCTATCATTGTGATCTGTCACGAGCCCATTACCCGGAGCCTCCATCTTCCATATTAACCCTCTAAGTCAACCCTTTCCCGTATCTTCCTATTTTTAGAAGCACCTCACAGGGAGGCTTTAGCAGGTGTCTTCACAATAGCCAATCATAACAGACCTATGGTCAGCCATTTATTACGTAACATACCTATGTGACGTATATGAACCACTTCACGTATGTTCTCAGTCACATACGTCACATACGTCAAAATATAGTAGTTGTAAAAATAGAAAGATACCGAAGAGGGTTGACTCAAGCGTACAATACAGATGGAAGATCCACGTAATGGGCGCCTGGATATGTGGATTTCATTGGTATTGATGCTACCCGAGTTTCACTGGTGACCTTGTCTAGTCCCTGAGATGATTCACGTCTGCCTCTTTCAACCTTTTTGGGTACTTTCCATGCATTTTCTTTATCTCTCAATATTCCTGTAGTTTTTGTTGGTCATGGTTTTTTTGCCATTTTCTTTAATCGTTTGGCTTAGGCGGGTGCCAGTTCGTTTTAAATTTGCGGACTTTCTGGAATGCTAAGCTCCTTACAGAATTTTTTTTAGCTTTTTTCACCACAGAGTTTCTTCCTCACCACATAATTTTTTACTAATTGAAGGAGTAAGTCATCTTTTCTTGCCAAATATGCCTTCAGCCCTATGGTGGTGGTTTTAAAGGACAATTCGAGTTGGACTAGGCCTCGTCCTCCTGATGTTCTCAGTAGGTAAAGCCTGCGAACATCTGCTTTGGTTGTGGTACAGCTTAGCAATGGTTAGTACCTTTCTAGTCTTCGTATCCATACTTCTGACATCACCGGGAGTTTCCAGTTTATGATGTTAATGCTGTACGCTACAACAGGAATCGTTAAGAGGTTAAATCGAATTTGTTTTCTGCGTTGACTTTGCTCTTCAACACCATACGTACCCTCCTGTAATACTCTTTCTTGATCTTGACCTTCTCCTTCATAAAAAAACTTGGTTTTATCAATGGAGTTGATGATGTGAATTGACCACCGGCCTTTCCCTACATCTAGATACGACGGAAAGCCGCAAGAATCTGGACCAAAAATTCATCTTCCAAATCGGCACCTTTAATCCTCACGGTATTAATGAACGCTTTTTATTTAACTAATGATTTCTATTTTTCACGTTTGCCATGTTACCACCAATAGCGTAGCTCCTACTCTACTATAAAAACTACTCATACCCTACAATTCCTCGATTCGCTCTGACGAAGGGCTAACGCTCAAAACCTCAGCTTTTAGAATCTCTGTACGGTGGCCAATTTACATTATCAACTCCGTTAATAAACCAACTTTTTGTATACTACTTCCCCACCGACGCAGCACCCCAGTTTCTTTAGAAACTACCCCCTTCGTGAATACCTTAGACGACTATCTGTGATATGGACATCGCCCCTATCAGTTCAACCAATGAAAGGTCATAGCTACGAATCTGTTTGTAATTCCAGTACTTCTCTATCACATGTGGACAACAGACTGGAACATTCAACACCTACAAGAACGTGCTAGAAAGACACTTAAAATAATGAACGAAGACCATTGCAAACACAATCACGAGTCTAATGCTATGATCTACATACCTTCTCAAAAAGGACGAAAAGGACTGCAGCAGTTAGAGATTTTGTACAAATGAACAAAGATTAAAACGGCACACTACCTGACAACCAGCTCTGACCCACACGTCCAACTGGTCACGACAAGCACAAAGAAACAAAGTCTTTAAGATCAATCATGAAAGATGCGAAGCGGTTTGCAAATAAAGTAAACTTAGACGTAAATTACGACATTGCGAAGAAAACAACAACAATTACATCCAACAAAGGACAAATTCAAGTTACAAAATGTCAACCAAGAAACATCAAATCTATACTCAAGAAAGAAATAGAGCAGAAGTTTCAGGAAGAGGTAAGGCAACAACCCTGGGTAGGACAGTTCATTGTTAACCAATGGCAAGACGAAGACCAGTAAGTCAGTAAGATATGAAGGGGCATCCCAGATGTTGTCTACGGTATATCTAGTCGTATGCTACAACAGTTGCTAACAACAAAGGTATATCGTAGAAGGAAGTTAGAAGACGGAGAAAGAGATCTGATATGTCGATTATGTCACCAGAAAGAAGAGACAGTACCACACCTGTTATGTAGCTGCTCTGCTATTTGCTCAGTCTCTGTACAAGGCAAGACATGATCGCATGTTACGCCCGGTTTATCATCAGATGCTATCATCATATGGTTTTGTCACAGACCAAGATTTGATGCCGTAGTACAAGCAGCCCCTACCAAAAAACTCTGTGGAAAACAAGAAAGCCAAAATCCTCTGGAATATCCCCATACACCTGGATACACATGTAGCACCACAAGACGGTGCAAATAAACCTGATATCATATCATATTATATCACCCAAATTGGTTTTGCACTTCGCCACTCGCATCCGCGAACATCTCTTCTCTGCAAAACATTCCCACATCATTAAACACCTGAGAAGTTCTGAAAATTGTCACTCCGTTTGTTCAGAAGATTGATTCAAAATTCTCGACTCTGCTTCCACAAGCTTCCAATTGAAAATCAAGGAGCCATGCACATCCTTTGGGAGCAGCCGTCTTTAAATTCCCAGGTCAAACATCTAAATTTATCTCTTTCATACTAATTAGTCTCCTTTCTTAGCTTAAGTAGTTTTACTCTTTGTTTTAGTTCGCGCCTTCGTCCTTAATTATTCTCGTTAATATCTCACTTTGTTATAATATTTATTGCATATTTTCATTTTATTTCTCACTGTACAACTGACGATGGATGATGCCTCATCCGAAACATGAATTGTCTTCATCAAAGCAATATCCTATCTCGTGCTGCTACGAAGCCTTGGTTGTTTTTATTATTATTATTATTATTATTATTATTATTAACTCTCAGGATAAATATTTTCAGTTGTGTTACGAGTAGCGGGTTATGCTTTGTAAAAAGAGGCTGGTCATTTAACTCTTGAGGGAGGGTTTGGCAGTTCTGAAAAAAAATCCTGCAAGATAATTGATAAAAGAAAAAATTGCCTGCACATGATCACTGCTAGAAAAAAATAGGACACGTTCAGTGATCCCGTCAGAGGCAAGAATATCGTGCATTCACAAGAAAGAAGCTCCTCAAGTTGTGCATGAAAGAGTTGAATACAAATTATGCCTATACCAAATTGCCCAACCGCCCTCAAAAGTTCAATGATCCGCCTCGAAAAGGTGGGCAGACCCGAGGGATCATGTTGCAGGGACATATTGCAGAGACCAAAAACTTTTGTAGGGACGCGTAACAACACCCAGGGACAAAATCACAACATGTGCACACACATGAAAATGTTGCGGGTACATGTCCCAGGGATATGTTGCAGCGACATGTCCCTTCATGTCCCTTCATGTTGTGATTTTGTCTGCAACATTTCCCCGCTGTGCGACCCTAATGAATGTCGCCTCAGTGTGTACTACACACCTTTTTGTCGCTGCAACATGTCCCTGCAACATGAGCCTTCGTGTCTGCCCACCTTAACACAAGTGCATTTCTTTTGCTGTTAATATTTGACATAAAACATAGCCCAAATTTGATAGAAAACACTTGGTAGAAAACCAACATTGTTGTGAAACTTGATAGAAAACGTTTGTTCTGAAGAGAGTCTTCCATCGGAATGTCCAATATTTACTACATGGGACATATTAAGTGCACTTGTAGTAAACTTATTCTCCTTTAACTGTGCAGTTGACAGTACCTTTCTTCTTGAGATCTACAAATGACAGGTAAAACCTAATTCCAAAATAACAGTCGTTACAGAATGAGCTCCCAGCTAAGAACTTAAATAATCATCATATGATGTTATTATTCTGAGCCATTCGTCCCCATATTTCAGAGCTTTCTTTTTCCCTCCAAGGCATGTCTGCTAGGGTGTCCCGATTTTGTATTGCCTGGCCATTAAAGTCTGGCACTTGCCACAAGTGGTTATATCCAAGAAATCTCTCCTTATTGCCCGACTATCTCTCCTTTCACTTTTGTCAAACATAACTTGATGCAGATATTGTCACCTTTTTCAATACAGACATTATGCAAAACTACGCACGCAATGGTTGTCAATTGTCCATAGGCGCCTTTTGTGATCATCCTAGCTCTACTTATACAAATGGATTCGCTCTGACGAAGGGCTAACGCTCGAAACGTCAGCTTTTAGAATCTCTGTACGGTGGTCAATTTACATTATCAACTCCGTCGATAAAACCAAAATGTTTGTATACTACTTCCCCACCGACGCAGCACCACAGTTTCTTTAGAAACTACCCCCTTCATTCATTTCTAGCTCTACTTAGCCTGTTAGGACTGCATTCGTATAGGGTTTTTAAGAGGCACGACTAGAACCGAAAAGCGGAATCCCCGACAATAAGTGGACGTAAAGTCACATCATCTACCTTGTGTCCAATATCTGGAAAAAATTCTGTTCTTTTAACTGCATCCTGGAAGATGATTGCATCAGGAGAGTCTCCAGGGAAGCCGCAGCGGTCCCAAATATTTCGAGTCCACCATGGCCATCAACACTACTGAATAAAAGTTTTTAAAATTGTGGTATTCTTTGCATCACGCATGTCCTCCTGGTGGGCATTAAATCGGAATGTGGCAGCCATCAATTGCAGCCCAACAGAAGGGAAACTGCCACCTGTCGTTCATTTCCTTCATCTTATCTCTAAAGTCCTGCCCTGTAGATGGCATATGCGTCATGGCACATTCTTGCAAAAGGCAATCAACGATCAGTTGACAAACCTGACTCACAATCTCACGTACAGTTGAAACACCCAGTCCAGCCATTTCCTCTATAGTATAATGATAGTCGCCCCTTCCCTAAACGATAAAGGCAAATACCAAGTCTGCATTCAGGAGATATGGGGTCTTAATTTATCGTAAGTCATTGCGGATTTTCCTCAGATATGAACTTAAAAGCGTCATTTGAAATTCTGAACGTCTTCTTAAATCTTTCATTGGTGTATGTGTTCCATACTGTCTCCCACCAGCCGATGTTTCCCGGTAAACGTCGGCAAGATCGTCGATGAACTCTATCCGAAGCTGGAATTTGTTTACGAGAGAGCAACAAAAGCCCAATCACCCACCTCCTTCGTAATGTCATAAACATAACAGCAGCTTCTAACATCCTTCTACGCTGATTTCCCTGAGAAAGAGCTGTTATTTAAAGCTATCATATCTCTTAAGAGGGCTCACCACTTTTAAAGTTTAATTTTGGCGGGAAAATTTTTATCGGACCCAGTCCCTTGGGATATTTCTGGGTGGTGCGACACACGATACGCCGTCTGAATCAGTCGCGCTAATGTCGCTCTAAAGTCGAAACTAATTCATTTAGGTTCGGGACATGAGTGAAGCGGCGTCTGAACCAGGCCTCACTCTTTTCAACACAAAGGGAATGTGTTGGTTTTCCCTGCTCAAGTATCGAATAAAACGTATTCCTTCTGTGGTAGCCTTTGAATAAAAAATGAAATATACTTTTAATGAAATCTGCGAAAAAGTACCTATTTAGCAACTTCATTCTCAAGATTTCTCGCAAGGGGCTTTCTGTTTATAGTTTACAGAATTCAGGAGTTGCTCAACAAGGTGACCGAAAAGAAAAAGTGCTACTTCACACTGTTTCGAAACTAATTTGTTTGAAAATAGATTTACGATCATTAAGGCTTGGCAAACTTGATTTTAGAGGAAGTGTAAATCTCCGCTTTTTAAAAGTGCTGTCATGGAATCACATTATATATGGCGTTTATAGTATATACACGCCGTAAAGTAGATATTATCTCACAGCAACGCTTTGACAAAGTAGAAAATTAATCCAGCAAATTCAATTCCACTTGACATTTCGGGTCGAATAAGTGGAGTTGTGTAAACATTGCACGACAACTGAAATGAAACGAAATGGACGAAGATTAATTTCGCCTGTTAAATTTTTGGTTAAGTGCACATAAAGGGCACTGACAAGTAAATGTTGTAGAGCGGATATTTTCTTGCTAAAGTCTTCTTTAAGATGTAAGTTACAAGTTATACTTTCACATTTTGGAAAATGTCTCGAGCTAAAAATACTCCATGTTCACTGTATGCATTTGACTTTACTGAGTACAGGATAACATTTTGTTTTTGGATAAATGAGTTGAGTTTATTTTCGCAGGCATAGGTTACCCTTTGTCTTACGATAATTTTATTGTTTTTATTAAGAGCCTGGCAAAGGTCTAAAGCGAAAAGTCTATCGATGATTGAAGAGTTCGGCAGGAAATGCAGTTTCCGTGGTTGCTGACATATATGCTATCATACACCTACTTTAATTCCTATTGTTTTTTAAGTCTAGTGATTTAATGACGTTTGATGCAAAACACGCTAAGCAAGTTACAACTGTCGATGTGATAAGCCTTTGCTGGAAAAAAATACTGATATGAGGTTTTTGTTCTTACGGTGTCACAGGTAAAAGCATGGAAATACTCGCAATGGGAAAAGTTTGTTTTCTCTTCCGGATATTTATGGTCAGCCTTTTTATCTACTTGGCTGGATCAGAAGATATTCACATCGGTGTCCTGCTTCCATTATCGAGGCCGGGATATTCAGAATTGGGCAGAGCTTTGCAACTTGCTGTACCAACAGCAATTCACGATGTTTACAAACGAAAGAGGCTTACACGGGAGTGGAACATAACTTACACAATTAAAGATAGTGCATGCCACAAAACTATGGCAGTTGGAAAAACGTCTGAATTACAAAATGCAGATGCTTTTATTGGACCTGCATGCTCAGATTCCTGTATATCATCTGCTCTTCTTGCTTCTTACTGGAATAAACCAATGATCTCTTACGCTTGTTCCTCTGAGGAGCTGAGTAAGCGAGCCAACTTTCCCACTTTTGCTCGAACCCAACCATTCAGTCGATCTTATAGAGATGCAACACCTGATATACTTTATGTAGCCACGAGTGTTTACAAGTGGAGTCGTGCTGCTATAATTGCTAATGAGGGTAGTGTGTGGTCTCCAATCGCTACTTCCATGGCAACGCTATTTCAAAGAAGAAACATCAGTGTTCCCTTTAAGGGGTTTTATACACCAAGTTCTTCATTTTCCTACTTGTCTTTCATGAGACAGTTAAAGGAAGAAGCTCGTGGTAAGCACTACATTTCCTACAAACGAATCCTAACAAAAATACAGCAATAATTATGTCTCTTTGCTCTCTAATTAATCTTATGGAGCGATTTCTCTCACGTGACCAGCAGCCATATTAGATTACTGAAACCAAAGACACTATTTGGATAAAAATAGAGTTCAATTCCCGGAGGATTAGTTTGGTACACCATCATGGCCGCAATTTCTTTGTTTTGGAACACCAACATGGCCGCCGTGACGTCATGTGAAAACGCTCAATTCCCTACTTGCACAAATCCCATAATACACCTCTTTTACTCCTAAAAATGCATATCCATTGTTTTCGATTTATCTTGGGACATCTTCATGTTCCAGGTGAAAAAGCAAACAATGATTAGTGCAAGTAGAAAATATAATAGGCTCAATGATGCCGCAAACATGTTGATTGGTTCTCACCTGTTAAGAAAATTAGTGCCACTCTTTAGTTCTTACCACATTTTGAAAGTCATCTATGACCTATTACTGAAAAGAGGCGGACGCCGGCAACATGGAACTATTTGTTAAATAACTGAGTTGAAGCACAAGAACACACAGGGACCCATAACACTTTTTTGCACGCAACAATGCTTCGTTTGCAGCATTTAAAGATAAAAGAGAAATGTATGAAAAGTATGTAGGCATACTTATCTTTTTCAGTGTAATGGAATGGATCCTAGACGAAGATGACACCGTGTTCATTTGTTCTTTCGTTTTGAACGAGTCGCAGCATTCCGTGAAAAGCGAGATAGTGCCAAGGAAACAGGACGAGTACACTCTTAATTTACTTTTCTTTATGTTTTTCTTTCAGTTATCTTTCTTCTCGCTTTTAGTGAAGAGGTAGCGAAACTTTTGGTAGCAGCCTCTGATTTGGAAATGATGAGTGGTGACTACGCTTTCATGACTCTCGATTTTTCTGTCGAGAAGAAATGGCAAAAACAGCCATGGGCTGGTGGAAGGAGTCTGTCTGAGTTCATGGCCATTTTTGATGGCATCGTAAACCTCTCAGTGAAAGGACCACACGGAGAACGATTCGAAAATTACAAACGGGATCTTCAAGAAATTTTGAAAGCGAATAATGTCTCTCAAACATCACTTGTAAGTATTCAGTGATAGTTTATAAAGGAAACATAAAAGTGGGTGTTTAGAAAAGTTTCTTGATCTTTTTTCGAGAGATACACATCTTTGAGAGATGCACGTATTCAACAGAAAATGTTTTAGTTCAATTTATTTTTCTGCCAAAATGCTCAAGGCATTTCCTTTGAATCCACCGAAATGTGACTATTTCGTTAAAACGCTGGGAAAACTTCAGGACACCAATTTCGTCGTTACATGTAACTACATGTAAACGTACACTGAGGTATGTGTGTTAGGAACATTAAAGATAAATATGGCATGACCGTTTAGGTTGACTTCATGTCATCATTTTGAAATGTAAAGAAACTAACATGATTGGTAAGTATATATGTTCAACTTTTTATGTTGTATGAATAAATTGAAGGGTGGGATTTGACTCTTGTTTTTACCCAATTAAAGGGAAGAAATTGAAAACAAACTTTGGCGAGAATGGAGTTGGAGTCCTCTCCAATCTCTTAGGGGGGTTTTAAAATGTCCAAAATTGTTTAATTTTGGACATTTTAATTAATTACACTTCCCTCGAGAATAACTTCACACTCAGCAACTTTAGTTGATAATATTTTCACAAATCACCTTACTCATAATTATCTCAGAGCCGGATTACCACTCTCGGACATCTCTGATCATCTTCCTGTCTTCTCTATTTGCCCGAATTCGGATAATGAACCTATGAAATCTTGTAGTGATGCGGTCTTTGTACGCGATAAGAGCTCGGCTAATATGGATAAATTTCTGGAGAACTTGCAAAATGTTAACTGGTCCCACTTGAATGGTTATGCTGATCCACAACAATGCTACGGCAGCTTTGTAGATACGTATACGGAAATTTATGACAATTGTTTTCCTTACAAAAAGATAAAACGATCTGATCGTCGCTTAAACAAGCCTTGGATATCTTTAGGATTACTCAAATCGATCAAAAAGAAAAATAAGTTATACAAGCAATATCTTTCTAACCCATCTAATCATAGTGAAGTGCACTACAAGAGATACAAAAATAAGCTTATCCACAGCCTAAGAGTCGCAAAACGTGAAAGACATTAGAGGAATCCAAATCTAATGTGAAAGCCACCTGGATGAGGTTATAAACAGAACAAAAGCGAAATTCAAATTAAACTCGACTTTCAAGATAGATGGCCAGGAAAACTGTGAGCCCATGGTAATTGCTAATAAATGCTGTCAATACTTCACTAATATTGGACCCAACCTAGCAATGCGAATAACTTCCACTGTGACATCTTCTCATACTGACTATCTCTCTAGAAATTATCCCCAATCTATCTTCTTTAACTCAGCATTGGCAGCTCATTCAAACTGGGTAAAGCCGCCGGACATGATAAAATTTCTATGTCCACCATTAAACAATCTATTCACTGCATAGCTACACCATTAACCCACATAATTAACTTATCGATCGCTCACGGAGTCGTTCCAAGGGAAATGAAAATTGCACGTGTTGTCCCTATTTTTAAATCTGGAGATCAAACTCTTTTTACTAACTACAGGCCCATTTCCGTTTTACCTTGCTTCTCAAAATTCCTAGAAAGGATTATTTACAATCGAATTCTTTTGTATTTAAACAATTTTAATATTCTTTATGATAATCAATATGGCTTCAGGAGAAATCACTCAACTTCCCTTGCTTTAGTTGATTTGTATGACAAAATTTCTCTCGCCCTTGATCGCAAAGAATTTGCAGCAGGAGTATTTATTGATTTGTCTAAAGCATTTGATACCGTGAATCATAACATTCTTTTTGACAAGTTACAACACTATGGGATCCGAGGCCTAGCGTTGGATTGGGTCAAAAGCTATTTTTTTCAAAGATCACAATTTGTAGAATACAACGGCCATAGACCGCTCCTTGAGGTAATACGCTGTGGTGTCCCACAAGGTTCAATTCTTGGCCCCCTATTTTTCATCATATACGTCAATGACCTTTGTGACGCTTCTCGCCTAGAATCCATTTTATTTGCCGATGACACCAACTTATTTATTTCTGAAAAGGACCCGGTTACTTTGAACAATATCTTAAACAATGAACTCAATAAGCTCTCAGCCTGGTTTGCTGCAAATAAACCGTTTCCCTTAATATATCCAAAACTAAGTTTATGGTGTTTAGACCTCAACAAAAAAGACTCTGCTATGATTTTGACATTTCCATTAATGGGGAAGCGTTAACCCAAGTCTCAGAGACCCTCTTCCTTGGTGTTATACTGAATGATTGTCTTTCTTGGAAGTCCCATATATCGCTTGTTGCGCATAAAATATCTAAATCTATTGGCATAATTTATAGATCCAGTTATTTCCTTTCTAAAACCTCGTTACGTACTTTATATAATTCTATGGTTCTTCCGTATCTTTATTATTGTAATTTAGTTTGGGGATCCACTTACAAAAGTAACTGAAAAGGTTAACAATATTACAAAAACGGGCGATACGGATAGTATGCAGGTCCGGTTGTGATGCTCACACAGATCCAATTTTTAAAGAATTTAAAGTGCCCCTGTGATCAAAAAAACCACTTCCTTTTTTCCTTCAGATTTTCAAAGTGTGTTTGCTTAACACCTGACTGGCAAAATTTTGAGCTTTGATTTTTATCCAAAGGCCGTTTACTTTGAGTGTAAGTTTTGGATTTCACGGTCCACCATTACTCAAGTTCAAAACTGACCGATTGGACCTCAGACGGTTGGATCCAGGGAAAAGTGACGTCAGAGGCTCACTAGCTTAAAATTTCAGCGTGTGAACGCAGCTTATTATATATGCAAAGCGTGAGTTTAAAAGTCTGAAAGCCCAAAACTCCGTGCTGCATATTAATTCTGCGGCGTACACACGTATTGCATTCTTAAACTAGTGAGCCTTTGACGTCATTTTCTCCTCGATCCAGCTCTCTCAAGAACATAATGTTAGTAATGGCGGACCATTAAATAGGAAAATTACATTTCAAATAAAGAGGTGTCTTTTTGAAATCAAGGCTTAAGGCTTAAACGTGGGTAACATAGTTTTGAAATCCAAAGAAAAATATGAATTGATTTTTTGGTCACAGGGGCACTTTAAATTTCTCAAAATAACCAGTATCTACTTGTTACAACTAGGAAAATTTATGTACTCTTTTAGTACTGGTAATCTCCCTCCTAAATTTGACTCTTTTTTCTCTGTTAATAATAGTATTCATAGTTACAATACAAGACACGCTTCCTTTTTTCGGCTACCTCTTTGCAGGACTAACATAAGACAGTTTTCTATCTCTTTTCAAGGCCCTAAATTTTTCAATACCCTTAGTTATGAAATTAAAAATACCCCAACTCTACTGTCCTTTAAATACAAGCTGAAAGAGTTTTTAATCAACAGCTATTAATTCCTTCCTTAGTCTTCGTTCCTACTCCTGTGTTACACCTAACTGAACGTCTTGCTCCGCTATATTTGTGTTATTTAATTATTTTGGGAGGAAACCTAACCTCGTATAAGCCTTCTGGGCGCGGTTGTTCAAAAGCCGATTAATGCTAATCTCAGATTAAAAATTAACCAAGGAGTTTTATTTCTCTACTCCCAACTGTTGTTCAACGGTGATACTGGGCAAAACTTTACATTAGAAGAAGTCAATCTTGAAATACAAGAAGAAGCAACAGAAACTTTCACCCAAAAGTTGAAAACATGAAACGAAAGTTTACGCTAATCCTGGATTAAGTTAATCGGCTTTCGAACAACCGGGCCCTGGTTTCTTTTAGTTTTCCTCGCCATATTTCTTATCTTAACTTTAATTATTAAATGTAAATTTATTGTAAAATGGCAAAATGTAAAAAATGTAATTTCCATGTTTTCCCTTGGAAATTCCAAAATCTGTATGATTTCTAAACTTCATGAATATCCATTTAAGAGTTCTCATTTGATGTAATTGCGCCACAATTGCAAAAGTTTGGCGAACGAGGTCATGATACTTGTTGCATTTCGAATCCGGATTTAAATTGAGCCCGGCGTTTTTACTTCAATCAAATGTGTGACAACCATTTTGCTCAGGTTTAAAAAATATATATATATATTAGAGGCATGGCTTTTCTTTGAAGGGAAGGGGGGAGGAAAGGATGGTTACACAAAGAACAATAGAAGAGGTTGGAGATTTGTCCATCCTATCCCACTGTCTCATCTTATTCCTCTCTCTCACTTCCAGTTAATTGCACCTACCGTGATTTGAACTTGTGCCGTCTCGATTAAAAGTCCTTCGCCTTCACCATCACGCAAAACTGGATTGGAAAGCTCTCCTACCGACTTTCTCCAGACTCTGCTCGGTCAAAATAATATTATGCAACACCTTAGGCATTTGCACAAAGGCCAAGTCTGGCCCCTTGGGGCCACTAAGGACTCCTTTGTCAAACAACATATAACTAGCTGTAAGGGGCTAACGTGTAAAGCGGAATAACTGAGTTTGTATCGACCGGAATGACACTCAAGCCCCGAATTGTGGACAAAACAGATATGTAATCCCGAGGGGAAAAATATTTCAAATACTAGCTATTTCACAGTCTACCATAGGCCACTTCGGAAAATACCATAATACTCTTTGTTTGTCCTCCTAAACGTTTGCATGAGCATTGTTTTTGTTTACTCTTGGGACCATTGTAAGCCCCAATGGAGTAAACAAAAACAATGCTCATGCGCAAAAAGACAAAATTCTTGTCCCCGCGTGGTCATGTAATGTTCTGATTAATATAGATAATGAAAGAATCTTAAAAAAGATCTAAGAGGTTTCAATTTTAAAAACGCCGGAAATGTGATTACCTTGACTGAGGTCAGGGCTGCTGGGATAGAAAATGTTGAAATTGATCTGACAAGCACTATAATGAAAATGCAAAGAGAAAGTTCGTTTGCTTAATATGGAATTTAAAGCAAGTTATGATATCAACGGCGGTACGACAACAATATCCTCACTGGTGAAAGATGCAAATAGTATCTTCACTTTGGGCAACAAAGATATCCAATTTTAGGAACAAGAAAAACCCGGAAATTAGACGAAATCTATATAAAAGGTTATAAATTTGTTTGAAATGACGTGCAGCCTCCAACAGCAAAATAAAGAAGAGTGGTAAACCACCAAATGAAAGCAGTTAATCAGCTAATCCAAAATTAGGGCTTACTGAATCACGTAGAAATCGACGTAATGGATATTAGAACCTTGCTATGCCAATGCCAAGAACAAACACATAAATCAGTGGCTTCTCCATGTCTCTGATCACTTAACAAAGTATTCGTGGGTGATTTCCTCTGACGGGAAAGCACAGTGCTGAAGTGGTCACTGAGTTACAGAATCTTTTCAAAACTGCATTTAAACAACGGAGTTGAAGCAATAAGTGAATAACATCAAAAACAAGAACATCAAGTATCTCTATAACAAGCTCAACCTAAAATTTTTACACGGTGCTCCCAAAAAATACGCTCGTGGAATCCTAGCTTTGTTTCTTTTTATAACAGTTAGTGCTGCTCTTGTGAATTATTAAATGTTATAGTCAGGATTAGTCGACGACTAAAACCATTTTACTGATATCGTGTTCTACTGCTTTAGGGCCTGGCCAAACGGGAAACGTTTGGCGCTTTAAAAAACAACATCAAATATTGTTTGGTGACAAATATGCTCAGTGATGTTGACGTGATTGGCCGAACGGTTAAAACATATTTGATATAACTCAGATCAAACTCCTCAAGCAAAGAACTATGGATCACAAATACGTAGAAGTGAAGCGTTCCCTTTAGACGCTGACACGCTAGGCAATTGCTTGGCAGCTGTTGCTTCGTGCAACGTTTCTTGAAATTTGTCTCGGTGTCGATGACGGCAACATAGGTTCACAGTAACATTTCTACAGGCTGATGTCATAAATTGTTGCCTCACAAGTTTCAAAAAGTACATTGAGCACACACTCATACCGAAGTAATTTGTCACAGTGTTTGCCGTAAAATAAACCTGGCGTCTTCTTTCACGACCGTGGAAAAGAAAAAATTATCAAAAAATGACTCGCTTTTTCGTGTAACCTCTTGGGAAAAATTGTAATTTGTCCAGTATGACATAGGCTTTACGAAGCTAACGACGCTAACACTATGCACTATGCTTGTTTAACCGACGTTGGAAGCTTCCAGCTTGAGAAAACGTGTTTACGCCTAATTTTTTCCCTTGGCCAGAACTTTGGCGTAGACAAGTATTCTGATAAAAAGTGCAGGAGAAAGCCATTGCATTTTTTGATGAAAAAGAAGCGTCTTTTTTAAAGCTGAGGGGAATTAAGGTACCCGGGTAATAGACCCCAAACATTTCAGGGCTTTCATGAAACACAGTCTGCGCGCATTTCCAAGGCCGTCTGCATTCCAAGGATAATGAAGAGCTTTGGCCCCAGCTTTTACTTGCTCGGAATGTCGTATATTATGTGGAAATTGTCCAAAAATTTCAATGGCTTGCAGCAAAGCGATCGCAGCCGAAATG
>OX421448.1:46157391-46172391 GCA_949126865.1 Montipora capitata | reverse complement strand
TAGCGTGCACTTTCGATACTGAACTTCCATGTATCAATCAATTGACACCTGTCAAGACAAGGTATCCGCTGAACAGTATCACATGACCATATCGCGGGCTCAAGTATAGAGCTCATCAAGGTCAGCTGTTTTTTAAAGTTGACCGATGACCAGATACTGGTTTGCTATTGAATTGCAGGCTAACCCTAACCCTAACCGAACCCAAACCCTAATCAAGACAGACTTAACAACTCTTCCTACTCCAAATGACTCTTTTCTTAAAGAATTGGAAACAGTCTTCTTCTCCTTTATTTGGGGTGGAAAGGGGGATAACAATCATTAATGATATAGAAGATGGGGGATTGAAGATGACCTATATTCGATCATTCGCCACGGCTCTAAAGATTTCCTGGATTAAAAAAGTATGGGACGTAAATTATCAGGCAGACTGGAAAAGGTTCTTGTTTTTGATCGCCTCTACTGGAATGATGTTTGGTTACTAAATAAAAGATCATTATTACTCCTGGCTTGTTCTTTTGTGGAAAATACTTTCTGGAGGAATGTAGTTGAATCATGGGCAGAGTATGTTCAGGAAACTGTAGAAGCCAGTGACCTTCTGTCACAGCCACTATGGAATAACGTTTTTTTATTAAGGTAGAAAATAATCTGTGTTTTATAAGACGTGGTACATAAAAAATTTACGCTACGTCAATGATCTTGTAGATGAATCTGGCTTTTTTATGTCACCAACCGAATTGATTAATAAGTTTAACCTAAAGTGCACTTTCTTACAAGCTTATGGCATTATGTGTGCAATTCCAAGTTTATGAAAGTCAAAGATTAGAGAGTTTGGTAAACGGTTACCTGTGGTCAAATCCCAAAATGTGGAGACATTATTTAAGACACAAAGGGTGACCAGTTTTGCTTACGATACTTTGTTAAAATCGGTTGCCATACAGCCAACTAGGGTGCAGCGTAAATGGAATAATCATGTATCATTTCCGATTGAAGATTGGTCTACCTATTACAGCATCCCTTTCTTATGTACGAGTGCTTCTAAGCTGAGAAGCTTTCAATATAGGATATTCCATAGAACTATTGGCACAAATGTATTGTTAATGAAAATGGGTAATAAGGATCACGATGACTGTTTTTTTTTTTTGCAACAGTAAACCTGAAACCAGAGAGCACCTCTTTTGGTACTGCGACCGGGTATTCCCCCTCTGGAGCGCCCTCGCAAATTGGATTGGGTTGATAACAGAAATTGAAATAGAATTCTCCCTTGAATCTGTTCTCTTGGGCTATACAAACTGTATACCTTGTAAAATTGCGATTAATTTTATTATTTTAGTCGTCACGTTCTTCATATATAAATGCAGAATGGAGGGACGTAACCCCGATTTTGCTGCTGTACAAAGCTACCTTAAGTTTCATTATAATATTGAAAACTTTGCACGTGACTTATCTGATCAAGATAAATTTTTAAGTAAGTGGAAACCGGTGGAAAAATTATTTTGTCAATAAATGATGTAATGTGTTGTATTGTAAGTAGAGTAAGTATCCTACCGTATTCTAAGTTTCTAAGTAGAGTAAGTATGGTAATGTGAGTAATGTAAGTATCGCCCTGAAAGTAGAGTTTGTAATGTCACTAGTGTAAGAGAATTGTATTGTAAGTAATGTAAGGAGTTATGTGTTTTGCGAATATAAAAAAATAAAAATAAAAAATAATAATAATAATTAAAAAAAAAAAAGACAGACAGGACACCTCGCGCGCTTTCTGTGGCTCGACGCATTTACAAGGCCATACTACGTCAACTAAATTCGACGCTTTTCGCGTCCAGGTGAAAAAATCTTTTTTCCTGCATTTTTTGCTGGTTTCAATCCAGGTTTGACATATATGGCTGTGGTCAGGACCACACTGGTGGCTACGCAGTTATTCAAGTCAAGCATCGGAGGGATGTAAACATTAAGCTGAGTGCTGTTTATTTTTAATTTGTTTAGAGCTGCTTTTTGCTCTGTATTCAGTGCAGTTTTTGGCATATCTTTAGAAGATTTCAAATATTGAATCGGATAAGGTTGAACGATGCCTGGACGACCCATGACAGAAGAGAAGAAACGAAAGAACTCGTTTTAGATTGTTTTGATGTGTTTGGTTTTCTTTATTTGATTGCTTTTCGTCAAGGCTAGACGAAAAAAATTGAAACTTGTTTTATCCCTTAAATTCGTTGTTTAAGTAAGGCCAGTAAAAATAAATAACCCGGGAGCTCCGCTTTTCTATATGTTATTTCTTTTGAAGGTGTTTCTGGCGACGTGGCCATCAACGCACTGGGTAATCGAGTGCCTGTATTTGTATTAACAAACCGTCAAAATGGGCAATGGAAAACCATAGTGGAGATTGATCAGACAAAACCACAAAGTGAGAGTGTAAAAAGGTACAACGTGTCAACTGTATGGCCGGGCGGAGGGACATTGGTCCCACTGGATGAACCCACTTGCGGATTCCGTGGTGAAAAATGTGTCACTGCACCAGGTTAGCTTGCTTTTCATTCTAATGAAAGTCATAATCAGGTCTGTTTAAGTTCATGTTAATAACTGTTTTAATATCTATAAAAATGATAATGAAAATGATTGTCATAATAATGATAATGATAATGATAATGATAATGATAATGATAATAACTAACGTATATGATGGAAACGGGCGAAAGGACAATTGAAAAATCAGTTCTAGGCCCATTACGCCTTTCCATCATTCATGTATTTGTAAAAAAACAATTGAGGCGCTTCCCGCAGGCAGCGGGACACATCCAGGACCTAGATAAACGACCTACAGTCTGTGACAAAACTCCTTGGAAAAGCTCACGACTATACAGATCTGAAGCTTTCGCGGCTTACTCTCACCTCACAATGTCTTTTGAACGCGTTTCTGAGCCCATTTGCCAAAAGAATATTGTGGAAGGGCAAGGTCTTGCAAAGTGTTCCAACAGTTTTGTCCGAGGCTGTAGCTCCCTAGGGTTCAAGCAGGGTTTTCAGGGGCGGATCTAGAAATTCCACGAAGATGGGGCCAAAGAAATTGTGGCGAACGCACACCCTCCTTCCACCCACGTGCCCTCTATCCGAAAAATTCATGTTAGTGATGTACAAAAAGCCCTCAACTAAGCTAATCATTATCTAAAGTAAAACCACCTCATGCACACTGTACCACTTATAATCAGAAAGACGGTAAAATGTAACCTACAGTTACGAGTGACAATGGGATCTCTCTTTTGGAAACTGCTGCTTTCCTTTCTCTATTATTACTGGGTCGCCATAGGCAATCCAGTTAGAAAATGCATTTAATTTGTTTGGTTTTTTTCCACGTGGGAAAAGTCTTTCCTGTCCCTCCCCTGCTAAGTAGTGTCTTTGTGCGTAGAGTCTTCTGCGCGTATGTTTGTTAGGTTTGAGGGGGTAGTAGAAATGCATAGATTTTATCCGGTGGACACAGTAGAACATTTAATTAACCTGCAATGGCGTCGAAAGTCATTGCAACGCGAATGGCGTTTTAGTGCATCTTAAAGCAAAATATACCCTTATGGAGCTCAAGAATGAAACGTCAATTGGATAAACAAGACAGGCGGTGAAAAATAAATATCTGGAATCTTGAAAGCGACGAGTAATGGACTTCGCCAACAATCTTTCGCCCGTCGAGCTGTAATCAAAGTGAGCTGTATTTGTAATTTTTTACCAAGTGTGGTGTTATGTACAACACTGAAGCCAAATGGAAAATTCTCTGGTAACTTATGTGTTCAACAAAGACAGAGAAAGAATCGAACACTGTAAGTGGATCTGTGATCTCTGTTGTCTGGCTATTTGTATTCAACTCTGCACAGTCTTCAGGTAAAAAAAATAATTGGAAATGTGACAGCCAAGATTTATTTGAAAGAAAGCGTGTCGTCTATTTTGTGCTTCATTATTCAAGGAAAAATTTCTTCAGGAAAGGGTTTGATCCTGAAATTTATTTTGCTGCGTATGATAATTTACACGATTGGGTTTCTTGCCTTCATGCACGCAATGAAATAGGAAAGGTTTTTTTGCCTCTAATGGCAAATACGTTGTTTGTTTCAATAAATCTTTCGCTGAAAAAGGTGGCCTTTATGAAATCATCATTTTGTGTAATACTCGAGCTTAACAAATTTGCGTACGTTCGTTGAAATGCGATACTCGAGGAGACAGGAGTTTTTTTCTCTCTGACAAATGATTAATAGGTAGCCAAGTTTTTTGCCTCAGAAAAATTCAGAGTTATATACAAAAAAATATGTTATTTTTTTCTTCATGTGTCTTCTGGCTTGTCTTTTACTGTTAACTCCCGGCTTTTAGGGTACTTTTTGTTGCAAACGTAAGGTCAATGTTTTGACGAGGCATCAGATTAGACTGACAAGAAGAGGAATTGTGAAGCGGAAACAACATCTTCAGTCCTTCTTTAGTGTGTGCAATAAACGTTTGCTTAGTGCAACTGCAAAAAATGCATAACATGGAGGAAAACGTACGCCAGAGCAACTTGCAGTCAGTTTTTTTGCAGCCTATGTATTTAAAGAAGAAACTAGTGAATGTTACTCAAAAGAGTGTTTCGTTATCTTTAAAGTGACTTTATTATCAAAGCTTAAAAAACTAAAAGACCTCAAAATGGGACAGGACATTACAAAATAATTAATCGTGTGAACGTGTGAGCCAAAGTGCGTCTGCTGGCACGACGTCTGGGTGACCCTCAAATGGTCTTAATGACGCCCCACTCGAAAAAATTGACTGGAACGCTGCTGTTCAATACCACCCAATTCAGTGCCTTCTGTTTTTGTTTAACACGTAACACAGGCAACCCAGTGTACGCTTCACGGAGCCTCTACTTTTACAGAGCTATCTTCATTGGCGCAACTGTATATAAGACATATTGTAGAACAGTCATTCGTATAAAGCCTCCCTCGTCTTTTTACAGAATAAAATGCGACGCCTGTAACATCTTTCAGTTTGTCGGTTTGAAGCTAGTTTAAAAGGGCCGTTGATTCGAGCAACGTTCCATACATTTTCTTATTAAAAATGTTTATTAAAGAAATCTATTTAAGTAACAAAGCTCAAAGTACCATCCGACATACTTTTACAAAAGAAAAAAAATCCTGGACAAAAGGGGGGCCGGGGCCCGCTGTACCCACCCCTAGGTTTCCACCCTTGGTTTTCGACAGTTTTGTAAAATAGCGGATATATTTCTGAAAGCACCGCACGTGACATTTTTGGCGCCACAAGGTGCCTTTCGAGCTCCGAAGGCGCGGGCTACCTAGGGGGGACTGGGGGCATGCCCCACCCCAGGAACACTCAGATACGCTGTTTCCAGTGTTTCTGGAACCCAAAAATCATTTTCCCAGCCAAGGCTACAGTTCACTCAAATTCTCTTTTAAGGTCACGGTAAAGGACCGCCACTATTTTTTGTATAGGAAATATCACGCACCAAAGTCGAAACTCTCATCTCATACTTAATTTGGGCAGAACAAGTGTTATAAAATCAGTCTCCGACGACAAACGAAGAATTCATCACACGGTATTTGGGGTTTGACAATCATCTATTGGAACTGAAAATTTGGAAGCGATATCTTAAAACCCGTCGGGACAGGAGGTCGGAGAAGTTGTAATTTTGGCATCAAAATAAACCCCTAGAAAATCGAGCTTGAAGATCTCGCCTGTATTTCACAGTCTTCGGAACAACTCCGCCCCCTACTTGAAAGACAAGACAAGCGATTGGAAGTTTCACAAATGGCTTTAAGGGCCCGAAAAGTTTAAAGATAGTGTTTAATTTGCTTTTATTTTGATTTTCTTCCATTTCCTTCCGTGAAAAGTTCCTAAACTTTGATATTACATGACATTTGTGCAGTTGAAATCTTCTGAAGGCCAAAAAAATAGTGGTTACAAAGGTAGTTTCGTCGCTTTGAGCTAAGCATGCGTGAAATTCCCAAGGACGTGAACGCGCGCGCGTACCTCAGCTTTCTTACCTGAGCGAAGAAATCGATGGAATTTGGTCGAGAACTCGAGCTCTTTGCAAAAAAAGGACAAAGTTTGGAGGAGTATCCTCTTCACTTGGTCTACGAATGTGGGAATCTCCCTTTGGCAACTTTTCTTGTTTTAAATGTTGTTGCAAATTTGGGAAGCCACGTTTGTTTACTTTCCGCGTGGGAGAGCCCCGCGTCGGTCGCGCGAGCTTTAAAGCTCGCGCCATCAGCCACCTTCTTCTTCTTCCGCTGTCAGAGCGGGTAGGTGAAATTTCCAATTGTCCGCGTTTTGATGTTTCCGGTTGCTGCTTGATAATTAAATCATTTTCTTTGCTTTCTTCTGTAGAAAAATTCATTGCCTAACTAGTGAAATCCACGGTACATTTTACGCTAAAACCGATATCGCATGAATCACGAAGCCATGAGTACGATATCGGTTTTTCGAGTGAAATTTACTTTGGAATTCGCCAGTTTGGCGATGAATTTTTTTTTAACCGCGTGAGTTTTTAAGAAAAACAAGCACACCCTCAGCGAGAGAATGGAAAGGAAAAAAGCCATTTCCGAGTCAACTGTCAATAGCCAGCGAATAGGAATCACGCTAAAATTAGAAGCCATAAAAAAAAAAAACTTTGTTAATTCAAGGTCAAAAAGAGTTTTACTGATGTACTTTATTCCACTTTTTCTCACATTTTGATGTGTTTCATTGGAACACGCCAGGTTGGCCTGGAACAAAAATCGGCAAATACGGCAATGCAACCAAGAAAGGACGAACCTCAAACAAGATCCACTCCAACTCTTAAATAACGTTTAGGTGCTTTACACAAATTTTTGAAAACACACGCTAGTGAAATTTCCTCGTAATTTTACGAGAACTCATTGCGATTACGTATTTATAACATACGGGCAAAATTTTCTTGTCACTGTCGAGGCACATCGAAAACAAGAGCAAAACAAACAAAGAAATCAACTTTTTCTTTATGTCCAAAAGAGTACAGATAATTGTTATTTAATTCCAGTTGACAATAAAAATTCGATTTTCATTCCTGAACAAAGGAAAAACCGATTAAACCACTTTTGAAAATAACAAACGGTTTAGTGCCCAAGGAAATAATTTGTGGAGTAACTTCTTCCACTAAGTATGAGCTATTACTGGTATTCTGTTTTGTCGTTGTCGTTCTCTTTCGTTCTCCTTTCGTTTCTGTTCTAGTCATAGGTCCTCCAGGCATCATGTAACCTTAACAGAACTTCGAAAGATATATATGTCAAAAATTGCAATACAGAGAAAAAAGCAGCTCTAAGCAAATTAAAAATAAACACTCAGCTTTAAGTTTGTATCCCTCCGATGCTTGACTCGAAAAACTGCGTAGCCGCCAGTGTGGACCACAGCTATCATGATATGTCAAACTGGATTAAAACCAGCGAAAAATGCAGAAAGGAAAAAAAAATTCAAACCGTTTTCCACCTGAACAAGAAAAGCGTTGACTGTGTAACTATAGTTGACGTAGTATAGCCGTGTAGCCGCGTCGAGCTACAGAAAGCGCGCGAAAAATGAAGCCTCGCTTATGTTTAGGCGAGTTAACCTGGGTCGAGCCTGCGTTCCAATTGAAAACCAGTACCTGGTCAGCGATCGACTTAAAAAAAACCAGCTGACCTCGATGAGCTCTGAGCTTGAGCAGGAGCCCATCACCCGGAGCGTGCAACTTCCATACATCGTCTGTGAAACGGCGTTTTCACAAGTAAGGTTATTTTTAGATACGCCTTTCCCGCGAATTAGTTTTCAAAAGCCAACAGAAGCGGTGCATAATTAATAATAAACTGTTATTAATTATGCACCGCTTCTGATTGGTTTTTGAAAACTAATTCGCGGGAAAGGCGTATCTAAAAATAACCTTACTTGTGAAAACGCCGTTGCACGAAAATAGGTAAGTTGCACGCTCCGGGTGATGGGCTCCTGGCTTGAGCCTGCGATATGGTCAAGTGATACTGGTCAGGGGATACCTTGTTTTGACAGGTGTCAGTTGATCAAAACATGGATGTCCAATATCAAAGATATATGCTGTAAACTCGCATGATACTGGTCACATTGGCATACATGGAGGGGTGGACGTACATACGGACGTACTCACGGACGGTCGCTGAGGTCATGGCTATAAAACCAACATTTCTCGCATCGAGAGGTTAATAAGAATAAAACGCAAACAGCGAGGGGTTACCATATTTTCTTAACTGTGGTGACCGGAAGTGATTTTGCAAAGAAATTGACGTCACACGTCACAGACGTCAAGTCACAAAACTCAAAGCTGCCTATTTGGCGTCTGTGGTGAAAAACAAAAACGCGAAAAGGGAAGTTCATTTTAGGTGAAATAACTCTGCTTTTTTGGTTGATTTTTGTTCTTTTCCTGCAAATGCTGGACAATCAACTTTCTAATTCCTATTATTTATGAAAGAAACTCTTCTTTGTCAGTTCTACCGGCTGATGAACTACAGCGCTGCAGACGCCGAGACTCCGTCTTGCCAAAAAACCTCGAGTAAGTCTCTTTTGAAAAACATTTGTTTTCCTTGATATATCCTTTTGTATGTGCTTGTGTTTTTTATCTGTGGTCTTAAATTTTAATGCGCTGGCAATGCTAAGACAACGTTTCCAGAAACACCATGTTAAATTTTGAAAAAATTTTAATGACCGTCAAATTTAATTTCTTTTTTTGCAACGCTTCAATTGTATTTGTCATTTGCTTTCCTTTACAGAAATGTACCAAATGGATTGGACAAATTAGCTTACACTGGCAGATCTGAACTTTACTTTACATTCAGAATCATTTCAGGATTATCGATCGTAACTGGATTGAGAATTTCAAGCCGTGCTCAGCTCTTCCAATAAAACAAAATCATCCTCTGAAATCAATCTTTGTGTAGCTTTGAAAAAGCATATCTCCTGTCTTTCTTAAAGAAGTCATGATTCAGTATTAAGAAAGAAGACAAAGAATCAAAACTGCTGTACAATTAACTAGCGATGCCGTAAAATCACTGACGCGACATGCTTAACACAAACAAGTCAAGTCACAGACGCCGGTCTCGACCCAGTTTCACCTTGGCTACTTGGCGTCCGTGTTGACAAAAACGTCTCGTGCTTAAGCTCTCTATTAATTGATAGCGGAGCTCCGCGCGCGCCGAGCACCATAGTTAAAAAAATATGGTAACCCATCGAATGCGCGAAATTTGGTTTTATAGCCATGACGTCATCGACCGTCCGTACGTCCGTAGTTGAATAGCTCCGTGAGCGGGCAAGATGAACCAAATTGCGCGCTGTGATTGGCTACCCGAGCGGGCAAAATTGAGCGATACTGCCCGCTCGGGATTTCTCGCTTGCTCCCGCAAGGATCATTTTTTACTGGTGGATATTATCCACGAGTTTTGTGGGGAATCTGTATGCAAGTTGTCACTCCTGCGTTACCGGAAGTTTGATCGAATTAGCCAATTAGGATGGATACTATTTCAAGCGAATCACAACACAGCTTTGAAAGTGTGACTTCCGGTTCGCCAGGTTGTGCACCGCCATTGCTGTTTGTGGCTTTTGTTCTAAGTGTTTGAGCAATTTCCGCTGCATTTAGAAGCAAGAGACTGAAGAAGTGAGAAAATGGTGTTCTTCGAGGATGAAGCAAAAGATTCTGAACTAGTACACATTGGTGCAATTACTTGTGCACCGCCTTTCACTCACCAACGCATAGCCTTAAATGTCGAATTAGAGTTGATCGACACATGGTAAGAAGACTGTCTCTGTCGATCCCCTAAGCTCACGGGGGATTAATAAGGTGACTGCCATTTGGAGATTGACATCGAAGCTATCACGACGTTTAGCTATGAGTCATCAAAGCCATGTGAATCCAACTTGAACCACATGACTGACATGACAAGCAGTGAGCCAACCAAGCAACCCATGCTTCCAGACACTAGTAGTTGTGTGGCGGACCAGAATGACGAACTGTCGAAAGACTCGTTCACTGATTATGTAAGGAAAACTGATGAGAAAACCGTACCGTTCTCCAGCGATAGAGCAAGGGCTGCGGGACAGAGTCGGAACCTTCCAGAATTCCTTACAAGAAAACTTCGAGCTTGTTTCCTAAAGACAAGGTAATTAGAAAGAGTATGTTGCATTCTATAAGAAGAGTCTGGGTTGAGAAAGTGTTTATCTCTTGCTTTTCGAAAATATATTGTTACAAGGATTGGAATTATCTGGAAAGTTTGCGAAGGTCAATGTCAATGTTGTTTCAAAAATTGTCTAGAACTGTAACTCATCAATTTCAAAATAGTCTGTGACTCGTAAGTTTGAAAATAGAGTTTATTGTTATAGCTGTAAATAGTTACTTTTGGAAACTTCTAGACTGTCTTCGGATACTTATATAAGCGGCTCTCTTAAGTCAGGTTGTTGTTGTTGTGATTCGGGACTTCGTTCCCTGTTTGTGATTTCCAAGTGATATTGTGTGACAAGTGACAAGTAACAAGTGAAGGGATTTCCCCGTTCGTGTGTGATTCTGACATTCTGCTGCCAAATCTACAGTTGGTTTCTGTGGAGTGCGATACTGTGAAAGAAGTCTTCGTCAAAGAAAAGGACAGTACTTGGCCTGTGGTCAGATAAGCGTAGAGAAGTATTCAGTTCATTGTATTGAGATTGTATTAAGAGTAATCACTAGCTCGAGTTAAGTTGTCTCCCGTTGTGCATTCAAGATCAATCTGTTACTAAGCGTTCAACAAAATTGAACCAACAAAATAAGAGTTATTGTGTATCAAGAGAAAAGCTATTGATATCAGGAGACATTGAATCGAACCCAGGCCCTGTGGCTTATGGAACAAGAACACATACAGTACTGAGAAATCCTTCTATGGAACTGTTGCAGGCTCAATTAGCTCAGCAAGGATTGAAGGCACTAGAACAGTGTACCTCAGATGGGTCATGCTTCTTTTCTTCTGTTGCCCACCAGTTATATAATGATCCTGATGATACAGTCTGAGAGCAATTGTGGGTGTGTTATCACAACAGCAAAAATACATGGTGTGATGCACTTATTGTGCAAGCAGTTTCAGATACATTAAATGTTACAATACGTGTAACTGAATCCATTGAAGGGTGGACACAAGTAACTGTTATCAGTTTTATAAGCGGGCAACAGTGAACTACTGTTATTAACATTGCACATCTAGATGAAAGACACTATGTTTCAGCAGTTCCATTAGATTATTATAATGACAAAATTTCAGGTGATGAAATCAGCAGCGTTACCAATGTGAACGATTATTCAGAGGTAATAATAGATGAATTAACCATGGCCAAAAATTATGTGTGTCACCATAAATAATTTCTCCAAAGACGAGGCAAAAAGAGCTTATGTGAGAGAATCTATCTGGCGAAAGACAAGATAAAGAGTTCAGGGAAAAGGAAAACAAAAAAGATCTGAAAATATTGGAGCAGCAAGGGAATATGAAAAGCAAACATTTCATAAGGGTAAAGCTTCCAATCCAGATCATGTCAGAGAACTAAACAGAAAAGCACGGAACAATTTAAGGAAAGCTAAGCTCAAACCTAAACCAAACTGAAATTCCTCAAGGTCAAGACTCCATTAGGCATTCCATGTCAAAAGTGATTCAGTCTTTTCATGATAAGATAACACATGGTCCTGAATATATATGCACTTGCTGTAATCAGCTATGGTACAGATCAACTGTCTTTAAGTGTAACAGTAGCATGCAAATCTAGTGGTAAATGTTCTCAAAGTTTGTTGGAGGAATGTATAACTGGCTCAAAAAGTGTTGATAATACTGAATGGGTCTGCTCTACTTGCCATACTAACCTAACTGAAGGGAATTTACCAACCTGTTCTAAAGCAAACAAGGTGCAGTTTCCTTAAAAAAACCTCTTTTGGAAGAACCCTTAATTTCTCCCCGCATTCCATCTGTGCAAATATGTGAACTTGGAGTGGTCAATAATTATCTATCCATGGTAATGTTGTTAATGTGCCAGCTGATGTGAGTTCAACAGTAACTACTTCACCAAGGCCCATCAATGAATCAAAAACCACACCAATTAAACTGGAACTTTGAACACATGGTACAGCTCTTTATAAAGGAGGATGTGTTCAAGAGTAATCTTATGCCTATTGGAGAAATAGTAGACTTCTTTTACAGGGTTGAATTCCAGCAACGGGGATCACCTCGCATAAATGCATTATTTTGGGTATCTAGTCGCAAATGAGAGACCCCTGTACTGTTACACCATTACCTAGCCTGCTCTCAGGCTAACCATTATCCAGCTGTTATATTACACTGTCTAGTGCATAGAGGAAACTTCAGCCTGTCTATTTCAAACAATCACGGTAACTTTTATGTCCACGGGTAACGACAGTGGCACTTTGATTTGGTGTTTTAAGTCATATAATAAAAAAAGAAAAAAGAACTGGACCAATATCCAGCCATCTTGCTCGAACAAGCTTGGTCAATAACCCATATATACTTAGTGGAAGAAGTTACCGTCTCCACAAATAATTATTCTTTCCTTGGGCATTAAACCGTTTATTATTTTCAAAAAGTGGTTTAATCGGTTTTTCCTTTGTTCAGGAATGAAAATCGAATTTTTATTGTCAACTGGAATTAAATAACAGTTATCTGTACTCTTTTGGACATAAAGAAAAAGTTGATGTCGTTGTTTGTTTTGCTCTAAAATGCGAGCGAACAAGTGCTTTTTAATCCGTTTGCCCAACTGGTTTTCGATGTGCCTCGACAGTGACAAGAAAATGTTGCCCTTATGTTATAAACACGTAATCGCAATGAGTTCTCGTAAAATTAGGGGGAAATTTCACTAGCGTTTGTTTTCAAAAATTTGTGTAAAGCACCTTAACGTTATTTAAGAGTTGGAGCGGATTTTGTTTGAAGTTCGTCCTTTCTTGGTTGCATTGCCGTATTTGCCGATTTTCAAGTGTTTCAGGCCAACCTGGCGTGTTTCAGTGACATACATCAAAATGTGAATGATCTCGTTTTCAGAGATAAAGTGGAATAAAGTACATCAGTAAAACTCTTTTTGACCTTGAACTGACAAAGGTTTTTTTATGGCTTCTAATTTTAGCGTGATTCCTATTCGCTGGCTATTAACAGTTGACTCTGAAATGCCTTTTTTCCTCTTCCATTCGCTCGCAGAGGGTGTGCTTGTTTTCTTTTAAAACTCATGCGGTTCAAGAAAAATTTATTGCCAAACTGGCGAATTCCAAAGTAAATTTCACTCGAAAAACTGATATCGTACTCATGGCTTCGTGATTCATGCGATATCGGTTTTTAGCGTAAAATGTACCGTGGAATTCACTAGTTAGGCAATGAATTCTTCTATAGAAGAAAGCAAAGAAAGTGATTTAATCATTAAGCAGCAACCGGAAACATCAAAACGCGGACAATTGGAAATCTTTTATTTTCATGCACTAACCCTACAGGCAGTAAGAATAAATAACCAGGGAGCTCCGCTTTAAGGCTTGGCTAGATCTATATATTACTGTGTTTTAAACGTGCACTCGTATAAGCGTCAGTAGTGACTTTCATTGTACAGCTTCTAAGCAAATCTGTTCAAAATTAACGGGTGGCGGAGTCATTGCAAGTCAGTTAAACTTTCAAAAGCGTATGGTTCCGAAACGTTGCCATAGCCGAAAGGACCATCCTTAACAAATTTGTTTGTGTACATTTCACTCAACAAAAACATTTTGACGTACATAGTATGACATCTGCGTTGCAGTGATGATAACATGTAGCCTGATTGACAAGTGCTTTTTATCGACAGGAGACGAAGAATTCAATTACTTGTGGTTTTTCACATTGTTATTATTGTGTGTAATCATCGCCCTATTGATAGTCTTCTTTTACTACAGGTGAGTGAACGAAACAATAATAATAATAATAATAATAATAATAATAATAATAATAATAATAATAATAATAATAATAATAATAATAATAATAATAATAATAATACACTGGGGTAGGACAGGTTGGCGCCACAGCCTACCACGGGAAGTTGGACGCTCCCGCCCACCAGAGTCCGGGGTAGCACCTTTGGCAAGTGCTAGCCACCCCACAGCCACCCCTGCTAGGGTTACAGCACAGGGTGGATAAGGCTATGTAAAACCTTGGTCGGTGTCCCATCTAGTGGTGGCACCACGAATAAAATGCCATCTCTAACCTATTTGTGATGATAAGTATGTCTGCTTCAGATATGAGTAACGGCGTAAATGGGACTGGAATTTTTGACGAAGGTGCCTCGCCCGGCAGGGTTGCTGGGGGACAGCAGCCAGCACCCGGTCGTTATCCTGCAACTGCTGCTCAAGAGAATGGACCGAGAACGGGAAGGAGGAAATGGTTAGTCGAGGAGAACAGGGCTTTGATGGAATGTTATTTTAAGAGCATCCCGAAGGAAAGAGGGTACCGCCAGAGAATGCTTAGGCTGTGGGATGAGAAAGGAATGGTAAAAGTGACTGAACAGAGGCTTGCAGACCAGGCCCGTACTATCTTGAAAAGTAAATGGTTCACAACTGTTGAGTTAGAAGAGATCAAGAGGAACAAGCTTAGAAATCATGATGAACAAAGTGGGACAGCTGTTGTAGAGGAAACTAACACTGGTAACGAGCATGAATTACCTGTCGAGAATGCAAAGGAGATGGACTCACAGACTGCGGAAGAAGCCCAGGTACAGGGTGAACGGTGTGATGAAGCACCTCGGCAAATGCCTGAAGACCAACGGGTGATTTGGAAAAGACTGAATGAAATCAGACTGAGTCAAGACCAAGACAAAGTACCAGCTTTGAAGGGAATTGCAAAGCGATGGATAAGAGAGGAGCTCCAGATTGTAGAAGAAGTAGCTGCCCAAATACAAACTAAAGACATCTCAGAAACCAACAGGCTACTGTATGCCACTGCTGTAGTAGTGACTGAAAGACTGGGTATCAAACCTGGAAAGAAGAAAGCAACCAAAGAACCATGGTGG
>OX421448.1:46134891-46152391 GCA_949126865.1 Montipora capitata | reverse complement strand
GATTATGATCAAATCGAATGAGGCAGATTAAATCAATTGTTTTGTCCTGAGTTGGGAAAAAAAAAGGAACTTTTAACACGTAGGACGCTGACTCGGGGAGTGGAATCTGCGACACAATGGCGGACGATTAGTCACAGTGCTTTCTGTTCCCTATCCAGTTCGTAACTTGTATTTCCTTTGCCTACAAACCCGTGAGAAAGGATCGTGTGTAGCAGACAAAAATACAAATACCACCTCAAAGCATTTCATAACCATCTATTAAATTTTATATGCACCATAGATCTATTCACCATAACGCACTTTTGATACATGGATTTCCCCTCTAGTAGTTACGATTGGCTCAACTCTAGAAATAGCTTTGTAACATCTGCGTATTTTGTTTTCAAGAAAAAAAGCTTTCGAGAGGGATTTGATGACTACATCGTGGATTATCAATTACCATGACATCACCTTTTGCAGCCCCGGTAGCCGCATGTCAAGCAAGGTTTGTACTTTTTTAGGCAGTTTGTTTTAACGTGATAGAGAAAGTCCGGGAATTAAAATTTCCGTGGTGGATAGACTTTGAATTTTAGCTTTGCGAGCGTAGGGTTCCAGTTCAATTTTTCCGAGGCCGTGATCGTGAACTATCATGAACTATCATGAATTCAAGTTAAATGTTGGGTTTTTTTTTTTGAGGAGAGGGGAAACCGGAGTACCCGGAGGAAACCTCTCAGAGCAGAATAGAGAACCAACAAACTCAACCCACATATGAAGCCGAAACTGAATGGTCATAGTATTGGTCATACTATGACTTTGAGTTAGTCATAGTATTGGCTTTACGATTGGCTCAAACCAATTGTAGATTGCATTTGATTACAAACTGAGGTTCGCTTGAGATGTCTCACTGAAAATAAGCTTCTTCTTCGTCTTCTTTAGCTTCTTTGAAAACAAATTTAGCATGGAGACAACGCTTACCTTCTATTGCGGCATAACTAAAGCAGTTCGTAAACGTGGCTGCTCGGATGGACAAAATGCACTGGCGCAAACCAAATCAACTCCGATAACTGCTTCACCCGCGAGAATTTTTCCCTCTGTCAAATTCGAAAACAGATCGATTCGACTCCAAATGTTGAAAATAACATCCTAAATCACCACCTTACACGCAAAGATGTCTATAAACTTAAGTCAGTATCCCCGTTTACAATCTTCGAACTCTTGACGAGATCAAAAAGTACCAGTGAGCTTGCCACACATGTCATGCAACTTAAACGAAACCTCGCCCTGTTGGACGGTTTCATCAAATGATGGCATGAACTCAAAGTGTTATTTATGGTGCTAAGTCGGTGTGTAAATGAAATTGGTGGTATCAACTGAGCTGATCCATGCAAAGGAACCACCGTAGTGAAATCAGAGAGCTTACATTTTGAGAGCTAGCCTTCCTTCGTAAGACATCAAAACAATTGTGTGTTCGATGAAATCATTAAAAGAAAACGATCATCTAGGGTTATGATTCTGTACACACGGTATCAGGAAAAAAACGAATAGTGGGATGCTCAGCGAAGAACTTGTCTTTGAACACTTCTGCTATAGAATAAAGTGGAAGTCTTGCATGAAATATCCGTTGAATATTCAAGAATCTTGAACAGTTAATTGGACGGCTCTAAAAAATAAATTTCCCTAATTTTTGCGTCTCCTCTAATTTCTACTTTTAATTTTGGATGTATCCGCCGTAACCTCTCTCTGCTTCCAAACATGGAAAGAACCCTCTGAGACTTGGGATCATTTCCCATAGGCAGCCAAAAGGAATGTCATTGTCAACGCCCCCTCCCCTCCTCCCCACTTCATATCGTTTTAAGTGGCTGTTGCTAGTCTTTTCAACACTCATGTTTCAGGTCAGAAGTTTCCATGGATCATTCGTCAGTAATATGGGATCTGTCGGGGTTGAAGTTACTAATCTTACAAACGTTGGGCGATACAAGGTAAGAAAGGATTAAAAATGGAGAAAACAGTGATTCAAACAAAGGACTTAAACTTGGGCCAAGCGCAGACGCAAAATATTAATGAATTTTCGAATAAATTAGTATTAGTAACCTGCTACACAGAGTGCATGAAGAAAGTATGTTTCCAGTTCTAGTTAAAAAAATACAGATTGCAAGAGACAAAAAGGAGAAGTTAGCGGTTTTCTATCTGAATTTCACAGGCTTAGTCAACTTTCTGAGGAGTGCAGCTGGCCAGCCAACTGACCAGACAGAACGAAAATTAATTCAAAATGTGAAGCCATTTACCAAACAAATGTGTAACAACTAATGAAAAGAGATCTCTTTCTAGGCAGAACTGGTGGCTGTGAAGCGGCTGCGAAAAGACAATATAGAGTTGACAAGAGATGTGTTTGTCGAGATGAAACAGGTTAATATTGCCAATTTTTTGGCAGCTTCTGCAGGTACCGGAGCACAAATTACGTAAAACAAAAGAAACAAACACAGAAAACAAAAAAACTCCAAATAAAGACTAATCCCAAGTGACCAAAAACACAACGCTTTCCGGTACCTGCAGAAAGACCCAATTTTTTGAGGCATTTTCAATTGTTTACCGAAAAACGAAGGGTTACGTTGTTGCAAACGTCGGTCGCGTAGTACTTATATTTCAACAGAATTAACTATATTAAAAGGTAATGTGTGCTGTTTTCTACCCATGTAAACCATGTGAGCGTTAGTCCTACTAATGGAATTGGGCCCACACAAGGAAAGAGTAAGACTCTGACGAGGGTGGGAATTGAACCCATCACCTTCGGGTTAGATCAACGCTGCTCTACCGAATGAGTTACAAGGGCAGACAGGAGCAGGTTGTGGGATTTGACGGCAATGAATATGTACAAGTACAATGAAGGGTTACGTTTTTGCAAACATTGGCCGCGTGCTTAACCCAAAGGTCTTGGGTTCAATTCCCACCCTGATGAGAGATTTTCTCTGTCTTTGTGTGGGCCCAATTCCATTTGTCGGGCTAACGCTCACGTGGTTTACATGGGTAGAAAATAGCACTTCACATTACCTTACAATAGTTAATTCTGTTGGAGTGTAAGTGCTACGCGGCCAACGTTTGCAAAAACGTAACCTTCTCTTGTACTTGTACATACTCATTGCTCTGAAATTAACATCTTCAACTCCCACGACTTGCTTCCGTCTGACCTTGTAGCTCAGTCGATAGAGCAGCGGTGATCTAAACCGTAGGGTTTAATTGGGTTCAATTCCCACCATGGTCAGAGCTATTCTCTGTCCTTGAGTGGGCCCATTTCCATTAGTCAACATGGTTTACAAAGGTAGAAAATAGTCAATCCTGTTGAAAGGGGTTAGTATCTGGATGGCACTGGGAGATCCATGATGCTCGCCCAACAAGGGAGTCAGGTTAGCGTTCTAGTGATCAACATTCGCGTGTTCCACCTCTGAAATATGAGTTTCAGCCGTCGATCTCAACCTGACGAGCGATTTTATCTTCGGGTACTCCAGTTCCCTCCCTCGTCAACGTTGACTCACAGGTCTAGCATCTCTGGGATCAAACATCTAAAATATGCTTTCGGTGCGAACTCGTTAAGTTTTGCCATACGTAAGTTGAGCCCCTAGGACAAAACACGTGAAGGGCCAGTTTCTTTTCAGACCTCCTTCTTTTTCTTTTTGAAATGTGGTGAACATAAACTATCGTTTGATGATATGAACAATGTGCTACGTGCTGATTACAGTGAATATATACTCTTATATATTGGAAGCAAAAGAAAATGAAAATTAATTCAGTTTCTAATGTTATGCAGCAATATTTCTCATCGTATTTCTCAACATGAATTTATGACAAGCTTTTTCTTCTTCTTTGCAGGTGCGCGACCTGTCACATCAAAATCTTAACCATTACATCGGCATGTGCATTGCATCCCCAAACGTTTGTATGGTGTCCAAATTTTGCACCAGAGGAAGTCTTCAGGTAAGTGGAAGCTGCTTCAATAGTTCCTCGACATTCCGCGAAAATTAAGTAAGTAACCATAACGGTCTGCGGGAGAAGAAAATTGACAAAATAGTTACAAGTTTTTTTTTCAATAATTAAACTGTATTAATTTTTCATTTAAGGATCTATTGGCAAACGATGATATCAAACTTGACTGGCTTTTCAAGATGTCATTTGCTAACGACATCGTGAAGGTAACACCTTGCTTCGTCTCTTTCAAGCAGAGGTTGGATTTCTGTTGTCGGTGGCTGTTAAAGGTTGAATTTAAATTTAGATTAATTTTAATTTCAACCTACAATCCTAGACAAAACTGTTGGGAAGGTTAGCACTTTTGAAGTCTTCATTGCTTCTCTCCCCTCCCCCCTCCTTCAATGTTGTGCAAAACGGAATGGTTTCAGTGGGAAATTGTTGAGTTACCTTCCAACATTAAATAGGGGGGAGGGGGGCTATGTAAGAGAAAGTGAAACTATTTCTTTTGAGCTTTAAGAGAAGCGGGTTGAAATATGGCTCCGGTGTGGCTCATTTACATAACCTTCCCAACTACTTTTGTCTATGATTGTCTGAAAATTCTGGGTGTGGTCTTAAATTGGAAAGACGACTTTTTACTTAGCGTTTCCAATTCCTTTGAAAAACAAACACAATTAGTGCTTGCTTTAACATTTAACTGCTTTTTGCCATGTTATCATGAATTTTAAGCGTTTATCTGGTTAAAAATAAGGCAAGTTTTCAACTTTCAGTACATGTTTTAGGCCGACGTCATGTTGCAATGATGTCTCAATACGGCATTAAATTGTGGAGCAAATAGCGTGATGAAAATTCCTTCCTAAATGAACAGAAAGGGGAGGAAACTAAATGATAGTTAATTAAAGCCAAAAAGCTGGTCTTGAAAGGTCAAACGAGTTCACGGACTAAACTCTTACAATGTCAGTTGCACTTTGCCAAGTTGAGAGCAGCGCCTTTTAAAAACGTCATATGAATTTCAAACAGACGGAGTCACATTAAATAAGTAAATTAACAGTGATGACTTCTTTTGCACCAGTAGCGTGAGTAGGATGGCCTGTCAATCATTGACCTATTTTGGGAACAGTAAACATGTATGTGAACAATACTCCATTACATTACTCCATAAGAAAATGCGAAATACATGCCCAATGAATGTGATATTTTGCAACAATAACGTAGTTATATGTAAAGCATACTGGAATACGTACAATGTGTTTATCATTATGGACAAAAGCTATTGTATCTACTTATTTTCAACATTACTCCATTGAAACCATGTATACACAAAGGTTAATTAGATACGTTATCTCAATTTAAGCTCTCTTTATGGAGTAATGTTGCAATTTACCTAAAATAAAGCTGCAATGACTATGAAAAGTCCTACTACTATTTCCTTTGAAACCCTTTACACTCCAGTTTCAATATTTTATCTGTAGCTGTCCTGTAAAGGCATTATTTTAGGCTTCGAAAATGGAGTAATGTTTGGAGTGATGTCTGGAGTAATGTAAGTGCTCTTGGACTGCTCGCACCATTTCTTGCTAAATCGATTGAAATAAATCAGTTTTTGGCATTCTTCCAACGTCCTCCAAAAAAGAAAGGTTGCTTTTAACGAATATGAAACATCAAACAACAAAAATGTATTTTTATGGCATTCTTAGTAAACATTTTCCCAACAGAACGGATTTTGGAGTAACGTTATGAAGCGTAACGCAAGTCTGAAATCCAAATCATAAAACGATGATTTTAACCAAATTTCAGTATTGTGAGATTTTATTTATGCATTTGAAAGTACATTATAAGAACATGTCCAGAATAAGAAATGAAAGCCACATGTCAAATACTAAGAGAGTTATAAGCGTTCAAAGCTGATTTCCTACTCTCATACAATCATAGACAAAAGTAGTTGGGAAGGTTATGTAAATGAGCCACACCGGAGCCATATTTCAACCCGCTTCTCTTAAAGTTCAAAAGAAATAGTTTCACTTTCTCTTACATAGCCCCCCTCCCCCCTATTCAATGTTGGAAGGTAACTCAACAATTTCCCACTGAAACCATTCCGTTTTGCACAACATTGAAGGAGGGGGGAGGGGAGAGAAGCAATGAAGACTTCAAAAGTGCTAACCTTCCCAACAGTTTTGTCTAGGATTGTATGAGAGTAGGAAATCAGCTTTGAACGCTTATAACTCTCTTAGTATTTGACATGTGGCTTTCATTTCTTATTCTGGACATGTTCTTATAATGTACTTTCAAATGCATAAATAAAATCTCACAATACTGAAATTTGGTTAAAATCATCGTTTTATGATTTGGATTTCAGACTTGCGTTACGCTTCATAACGTTACTCCAAAATCCGTTCTGTTGGGAAAATGTTTACTAAGAATGCCATAAAAATACATTTTTGTTGTTTGATGTTTCATATTCGTTAAAAGCAACCTTTCTTTTTTGGAGGACGTTGGAAGAATGCCAAAAACTGATTTATTTCAATCGATTTAGCAAGAAATGGTGCGAGCAGTCCAAGAGCACTTACATTACTCCAGACATCACTCCAAACATTACTCCATTTTCGAAGCCTAAAATAATGCCTTTACAGGACAGCTACAGATAAAATATTGAAACTGGAGTGTAAAGGGTTTCAAAGGAAATAGTAGTAGGACTTTTCATAGTCATTGCAGCTTTATTTTAGGTAAATTGCAACATTACTCCATAAAGAGAGCTTAAATTGAGATAACGTATCTAATTAACCTTTGTGTATACATGGTTTCAATGGAGTAATGTTGAAAATAAGTAGATACAATAGCTTTTGTCCATAATGATAAACACATTGTAGGTATTCCAGTATGCTTTACATATAACTACGTTATTGTTGCAAAATATCACATTCATTGGGCATGTATTTCGCATTTTCTTATGGAGTAATGTAATGGAGTATTGTTCACATACATGTTTACTGTTCCCAAAATAGGTCAATGATTGACAGGCCATCCTACTCACGCTACTGGTGCAAAAGAAGTCATCACTGTTAATTTACTTATTTAATGTGACTCCGTCTGTTTGAAATTCATATGACGTTTTTAAAAGGCGCTGCTCTCAACTTGGCAAAGTGCAACTGACATTGTAAGAGTTTAGTCCGTGAACTCGTTTGACCTTTCAAGACCAGCTTTTTGGCTTTAATTAACTATCATTTAGTTTCCTCCCCTTTCTGTTCATTTAGGAAGGAATTTTCATCACGCTATTTGCTCCACAATTTAATGCCGTATTGAGACATCATTGCAACATGACGTCGGCCTAAAACATGTACTGAAAGTTGAAAACTTGCCTTATTTTTAACCAGATAAACGCTTAAAATTCATGATAACATGGCAAAAAGCAGTTAAATGTTAAAGCAAGCACTAATTGTGTTTGTTTTTCAAAGGAATTGGAAACGCTAAGTAAAAAGTCGTCTTTCCAATTTAAGACCACACCCAGAATTTTCAGACACTGTATGAGAGTAGGAAATCAGCTTTGAACGCTTATAACTCTCTTAGTATTTGACATGTGGCTTTCATTTCTTATTCTGGACATGTTCTTATAATGTACTTTCAAATGCATAAATAAAATCTCACAATACTGAAATTTGGTTAAAATCATCGTTTTATGATTTGGATTTCAGACTTGCGTTACGCTTCATAACGTTACTCCAAAATCCGTTCTGTTGGGAAAATGTTTACTAAGAATGCCATAAAAATACATTTTTGTTGTTTGATGTTTCATATTCGTTAAAAGCAACCTTTCTTTTTTGGAGGACGTTGGAAGAATGCCAAAAACTGATTTATTTCAATCGATTTAGCAAGAAATGGTGCGAGCAGTCCAAGAGCACTTACATTACTCCAGACATCACTCCAAACATTACTCCATTTTCGAAGCCTAAAATAATGCCTTTACAGGACAGCTACAGATAAAATATTGAAACTGGAGTGTAAAGGGTTTCAAAGGAAATAGTAGTAGGACTTTTCATAGTCATTGCAGCTTTATTTTAGGTAAATTGCAACATTACTCCATAAAGAGAGCTTAAATTGAGATAACGTATCTAATTAACCTTTGTGTATACATGGTTTCAATGGAGTAATGTTGAAAATAAGTAGATACAATAGCTTTTGTCCATAATGATAAACACATTGTACGTATTCCAGTATGCTTTACATATAACTACGTTATTGTTGCAAAATATCACATTCATTGGGCATGTATTTCGCATTTTCTTATGGAGTAATGTAATGGAGTATTGTTCACATACATGTTTACTGTTCCCAAAATAGGTCAATGATTGACAGGCCATCCTACTCACGCTACTGGTGCAAAAGAAGTCATCACTGTTAATTTACTTATTTAATGTGACTCCGTCTGTTTGAAATTCATATGACGTTTTTAAAAGGCGCTGCTCTCAACTTGGCAAAGTGCAACTGACATTGTAAGAGTTTAGTCCGTGAACTCGTTTGACCTTTCAAGACCAGCTTTTTGGCTTTAATTAACTATCATTTAGTTTCCTCCCCTTTCTGTTCATTTAGGAAGGAATTTTCATCACGCTATTTGCTCCACAATTTAATGCCGTATTGAGACATCATTGCAACATGACGTCGGCCTAAAACATGTACTGAAAGTTGAAAACTTGCCTTATTTTTAACCAGATAAACGCTTAAAATTCATGATAACATGGCAAAAAGCAGTTAAATGTTAAAGCAAGCACTAATTGTGTTTGTTTTTCAAAGGAATTGGAAACGCTAAGTAAAAAGTCGTCTTTCCAATTTAAGACCACACCCAGAATTTTCAGACACTGTATGAGAGTAGGAAATCAGCTTTGAACGCTTATAACTCTCTTAGTATTTGACATGTGGCTTTCATTTCTTATTCTGGACATGTTCTTATAATGTACTTTCAAATGCATAAATAAAATCTCACAATACTGAAATTTGGTTAAAATCATCGTTTTATGATTTGGATTTCAGACTTGCGTTACGCTTCATAACGTTACTCCAAAATCCGTTCTGTTGGGAAAATGTTTACTAAGAATGCCATAAAAATACATTTTTGTTGTTTGATGTTTCATATTCGTTAAAAGCAACCTTTCTTTTTTGGAGGACGTTGGAAGAATGCCAAAAACTGATTTATTTCAATCGATTTAGCAAGAAATGGTGCGAGCAGTCCAAGAGCACTTACATTACTCCAGACATCACTCCAAACATTACTCCATTTTCGAAGCCTAAAATAATGCCTTTACAGGACAGCTACAGATAAAATATTGAAACTGGAGTGTAAAGGGTTTCAAAGGAAATAGTAGTAGGACTTTTCATAGTCATTGCAGCTTTATTTTAGGTAAATTGCAACATTACTCCATAAAGAGAGCTTAAATTGAGATAACGTATCTAATTAACCTTTGTGTATACATGGTTTCAATGGAGTAATGTTGAAAATAAGTAGATACAATAGCTTTTGTCCATAATGATAAACACATTGTACGTATTCCAGTATGCTTTACATATAACTACGTTATTGTTGCAAAATATCACATTCATTGGGCATGTATTTCGCATTTTCTTATGGAGTAATGTAATGGAGTATTGTTCACATACATGTTTACTGTTCCCAAAATAGGTCAATGATTGACAGGCCATCCTACTCACGCTACTGGTGCAAAAGAAGTCATCACTGTTAATTTACTTATTTAATGTGACTCCGTCTGTTTGAAATTCATATGACGTTTTTAAAAGGCGCTGCTCTCAACTTGGCAAAGTGCAACTGACATTGTAAGAGTTTAGTCCGTGAACTCGTTTGACCTTTCAAGACCAGCTTTTTGGCTTTAATTAACTATCATTTAGTTTCCTCCCCTTTCTGTTCATTTAGGAAGGAATTTTCATCACGCTATTTGCTCCACAATTTAATGCCGTATTGAGACATCATTGCAACATGACGTCGGCCTAAAACATGTACTGAAAGTTGAAAACTTGCCTTATTTTTAACCAGATAAACGCTTAAAATTCATGATAACATGGCAAAAAGCAGTTAAATGTTAAAGCAAGCACTAATTGTGTTTGTTTTTCAAAGGAATTGGAAACGCTAAGTAAAAAGTCGTCTTTCCAATTTAAGACCACACCCAGAATTTTCAGACACTGTATGAGAGTAGGAAATCAGCTTTGAACGCTTATAACTCTCTTAGTATTTGACATGTGGCTTTCATTTCTTATTCTGGACATGTTCTTATAATGTACTTTCAAATGCATAAATAAAATCTCACAATACTGAAATTTGGTTAAAATCATCGTTTTATGATTTGGATTTCAGACTTGCGTTACGCTTCATAACGTTACTCCAAAATCCGTTCTGTTGGGAAAATGTTTACTAAGAATGCCATAAAAATACATTTTTGTTGTTTGATGTTTCATATTCGTTAAAAGCAACCTTTCTTTTTTGGAGGACGTTGGAAGAATGCCAAAAACTGATTTATTTCAATCGATTTAGCAAGAAATGGTGCGAGCAGTCCAAGAGCACTTACATTACTCCAGACATCACTCCAAACATTACTCCATTTTCGAAGCCTAAAATAATGCCTTTACAGGACAGCTACAGATAAAATATTGAAACTGGAGTGTAAAGGGTTTCAAAGGAAATAGTAGTAGGACTTTTCATAGTCATTGCAGCTTTATTTTAGGTAAATTGCAACATTACTCCATAAAGAGAGCTTAAATTGAGATAACGTATCTAATTAACCTTTGTGTATACATGGTTTCAATGGAGTAATGTTGAAAATAAGTAGATACAATAGCTTTTGTCCATAATGATAAACACATTGTACGTATTCCAGTATGCTTTACATATAACTACGTTATTGTTGCAAAATATCACATTCATTGGGCATGTATTTCGCATTTTCTTATGGAGTAATGTAATGGAGTATTGTTCACATACATGTTTACTGTTCCCAAAATAGGTCAATGATTGACAGGCCATCCTACTCACGCTACTGGTGCAAAAGAAGTCATCACTGTTAATTTACTTATTTAATGTGACTCCGTCTGTTTGAAATTCATATGACGTTTTTAAAAGGCGCTGCTCTCAACTTGGCAAAGTGCAACTGACATTGTAAGAGTTTAGTCCGTGAACTCGTTTGACCTTTCAAGACCAGCTTTTTGGCTTTAATTAACTATCATTTAGTTTCCTCCCCTTTCTGTTCATTTAGGAAGGAATTTTCATCACGCTATTTGCTCCACAATTTAATGCCGTATTGAGACATCATTGCAACATGACGTCGGCCTAAAACATGTACTGAAAGTTGAAAACTTGCCTTATTTTTAACCAGATAAACGCTTAAAATTCATGATAACATGGCAAAAAGCAGTTAAATGTTAAAGCAAGCACTAATTGTGTTTGTTTTTCAAAGGAATTGGAAACGCTAAGTAAAAAGTCGTCTTTCCAATTTAAGACCACACCCAGAATTTTCAGACACTGTATGAGAGTAGGAAATCAGCTTTGAACGCTTATAACTCTCTTAGTATTTGACATGTGGCTTTCATTTCTTATTCTGGACATGTTCTTATAATGTACTTTCAAATGCATAAATAAAATCTCACAATACTGAAATTTGGTTAAAATCATCGTTTTATGATTTGGATTTCAGACTTGCGTTACGCTTCATAACGTTACTCCAAAATCCGTTCTGTTGGGAAAATGTTTACTAAGAATGCCATAAAAATACATTTTTGTTGTTTGATGTTTCATATTCGTTAAAAGCAACCTTTCTTTTTTGGAGGACGTTGGAAGAATGCCAAAAACTGATTTATTTCAATCGATTTAGCAAGAAATGGTGCGAGCAGTCCAAGAGCACTTACATTACTCCAGACATCACTCCAAACATTACTCCATTTTCGAAGCCTAAAATAATGCCTTTACAGGACAGCTACAGATAAAATATTGAAACTGGAGTGTAAAGGGTTTCAAAGGAAATAGTAGTAGGACTTTTCATAGTCATTGCAGCTTTATTTTAGGTAAATTGCAACATTACTCCATAAAGAGAGCTTAAATTGAGATAACGTATCTAATTAACCTTTGTGTATACATGGTTTCAATGGAGTAATGTTGAAAATAAGTAGATACAATAGCTTTTGTCCATAATGATAAACACATTGTACGTATTCCAGTATGCTTTACATATAACTACGTTATTGTTGCAAAATATCACATTCATTGGGCATGTATTTCGCATTTTCTTATGGAGTAATGTAATGGAGTATTGTTCACATACATGTTTACTGTTCCCAAAATAGGTCAATGATTGACAGGCCATCCTACTCACGCTACTGGTGCAAAAGAAGTCATCACTGTTAATTTACTTATTTAATGTGACTCCGTCTGTTTGAAATTCATATGACGTTTTTAAAAGGCGCTGCTCTCAACTTGGCAAAGTGCAACTGACATTGTAAGAGTTTAGTCCGTGAACTCGTTTGACCTTTCAAGACCAGCTTTTTGGCTTTAATTAACTATCATTTAGTTTCCTCCCCTTTCTGTTCATTTAGGAAGGAATTTTCATCACGCTATTTGCTCCACAATTTAATGCCGTATTGAGACATCATTGCAACATGACGTCGGCCTAAAACATGTACTGAAAGTTGAAAACTTGCCTTATTTTTAACCAGATAAACGCTTAAAATTCATGATAACATGGCAAAAAGCAGTTAAATGTTAAAGCAAGCACTAATTGTGTTTGTTTTTCAAAGGAATTGGAAACGCTAAGTAAAAAGTCGTCTTTCCAATTTAAGACCACACCCAGAATTTTCAGACACTGTATGAGAGTAGGAAATCAGCTTTGAACGCTTATAACTCTCTTAGTATTTGACATGTGGCTTTCATTTCTTATTCTGGACATGTTCTTATAATGTACTTTCAAATGCATAAATAAAATCTCACAATACTGAAATTTGGTTAAAATCATCGTTTTATGATTTGGATTTCAGACTTGCGTTACGCTTCATAACGTTACTCCAAAATCCGTTCTGTTGGGAAAATGTTTACTAAGAATGCCATAAAAATACATTTTTGTTGTTTGATGTTTCATATTCGTTAAAAGCAACCTTTCTTTTTTGGAGGACGTTGGAAGAATGCCAAAAACTGATTTATTTCAATCGATTTAGCAAGAAATGGTGCGAGCAGTCCAAGAGCACTTACATTACTCCAGACATCACTCCAAACATTACTCCATTTTCGAAGCCTAAAATAATGCCTTTACAGGACAGCTACAGATAAAATATTGAAACTGGAGTGTAAAGGGTTTCAAAGGAAATAGTAGTAGGACTTTTCATAGTCATTGCAGCTTTATTTTAGGTAAATTGCAACATTACTCCATAAAGAGAGCTTAAATTGAGATAACGTATCTAATTAACCTTTGTGTATACATGGTTTCAATGGAGTAATGTTGAAAATAAGTAGATACAATAGCTTTTGTCCATAATGATAAACACATTGTACGTATTCCAGTATGCTTTACATATAACTACGTTATTGTTGCAAAATATCACATTCATTGGGCATGTATTTCGCATTTTCTTATGGAGTAATGTAATGGAGTATTGTTCACATACATGTTTACTGTTCCCAAAATAGGTCAATGATTGACAGGCCATCCTACTCACGCTACTGGTGCAAAAGAAGTCATCACTGTTAATTTACTTATTTAATGTGACTCCGTCTGTTTGAAATTCATATGACGTTTTTAAAAGGCGCTGCTCTCAACTTGGCAAAGTGCAACTGACATTGTAAGAGTTTAGTCCGTGAACTCGTTTGACCTTTCAAGACCAGCTTTTTGGCTTTAATTAACTATCATTTAGTTTCCTCCCCTTTCTGTTCATTTAGGAAGGAATTTTCATCACGCTATTTGCTCCACAATTTAATGCCGTATTGAGACATCATTGCAACATGACGTCGGCCTAAAACATGTACTGAAAGTTGAAAACTTGCCTTATTTTTAACCAGATAAACGCTTAAAATTCATGATAACATGGCAAAAAGCAGTTAAATGTTAAAGCAAGCACTAATTGTGTTTGTTTTTCAAAGGAATTGGAAACGCTAAGTAAAAAGTCGTCTTTCCAATTTAAGACCACACCCAGAATTTTCAGACGTATGAGAGTAGGAAATCAGCTTTGAACGCTTATAACTCTCTTAGTATTTGACATGTGGCTTTCATTTCTTATTCTGGACATGTTCTTATAATGTACTTTCAAATGCATAAATAAAATCTCACAATACTGAAATTTGGTTAAAATCATCGTTTTATGATTTGGATTTCAGACTTGCGTTACGCTTCATAACGTTACTCCAAAATCCGTTCTGTTGGGAAAATGTTTACTAAGAATGCCATAAAAATACATTTTTGTTGTTTGATGTTTCATATTCGTTAAAAGCAACCTTTCTTTTTTGGAGGACGTTGGAAGAATGCCAAAAACTGATTTATTTCAATCGATTTAGCAAGAAATGGTGCGAGCAGTCCAAGAGCACTTACATTACTCCAGACATCACTCCAAACATTACTCCATTTTCGAAGCCTAAAATAATGCCTTTACAGGACAGCTACAGATAAAATATTGAAACTGGAGTGTAAAGGGTTTCAAAGGAAATAGTAGTAGGACTTTTCATAGTCATTGCAGCTTTATTTTAGGTAAATTGCAACATTACTCCATAAAGAGAGCTTAAATTGAGATAACGTATCTAATTAACCTTTGTGTATACATGGTTTCCATGGAGTAATGTTGAAAATAAGTAGATACAATAGCTTTTGTCCATAATGATAAACACATTGTACGTATTCCAGTATGCTTTACATATAACTACGTTATTGTTGCAAAATATCACATTCATTGGGCATGTATTTCGCATTTTCTTATGGAGTAATGTAATGGAGTATTGTTCACATACATGTTTACTGTTCCCAAAATAGGTCAATGATTGACAGGCCATCCTACTCACGCTACTGGTGCAAAAGAAGTCATCACTGTTAATTTACTTATTTAATGTGACTCCGTCTGTTTGAAATTCATATGACGTTTTTAAAAGGCGCTGCTCTCAACTTGGCAAAGTGCAACTGACATTGTAAGAGTTTAGTCCGTGAACTCGTTTGACCTTTCAAGACCAGCTTTTTGGCTTTAATTAACTATCATTTAGTTTCCTCCCCTTTCTGTTCATTTAGGAAGGAATTTTCATCACGCTATTTGCTCCACAATTTAATGCCGTATTGAGACATCATTGCAACATGACGTCGGCCTAAAACATGTACTGAAAGTTGAAAACTTGCCTTATTTTTAACCAGATAAACGCTTAAAATTCATGATAACATGGCAAAAAGCAGTTAAATGTTAAAGCAAGCACTAATTGTGTTTGTTTTTCAAAGGAATTGGAAACGCTAAGTAAAAAGTCGTCTTTCCAATTTAAGACCACACCCAGACTTTTCAGACAATCCTAGACAAAACTGTTGGGAAGGTTAGCACTTTTGAAGTCTTCATTGCTTCTCTCCCCTCCCCCTTCCTTCAATGTTGTGCAAAACGGAATTGTTTCAGTGGGAAATTGTTGAGTTACCTTCCAACATTGAATAGGGGGGAGGGGGGCTATGTAAGAGAAAGTGAAACTATTTCTTTTGAGCTTTAAGAGAAGCGGGTTGAAATATGGCTCCGGTGTGGCTCATTTACATAACCTTCCCAACTCCTTTTGTCTATGATTGTAGGTTATTATGAACTGTCTAAAACAGGGGTTTCCCCTTTTTGGTGGATGTAATAAAAAAAACTGGAACCTGGATTTTTAGGGGAGAAAAAAGAAAATAATGAAAAAAGACACATTGGTTAAATTCCTCTTCCATCTTCCCCTTGCCTTAATTATAAGTTCTTCTTCCACTTTCCGTCTCTCCCTTTCCTTCCCTTCTTCTTTACTGTTCCTTACATTACTACCAACGGACTGGTATGCCACTTACCTTGAGCTTCCATAACAGTCCGTGTCGCTCCAAGAATTCGAACCCTCACACCATTGGACGTGTGAGATTACGTCTCCTCTGTATTGATCGCTAAGCCATCGAGTCTGCTAGTTTTGTACCAATGAGTTAAAGCTATTTCCAAGCCCTCGCAACAACCACCATTTTGCACAGGCGCAAATGAACTTTATGAAGAAGTTAAAAGGGTGGCTAAATAAATTTATCTGAAGAAGAGTGAAAATGCGCTGAGTCTCCAGTGCAACAAAAGCAAAAATTGTTTGCAAGAGGTGGGCTCTTGATTCTGAAGGACAAATCGTCAAATATTGTATGAAGTTTATTTACGTTGCTATCCAAAATTCACCAGGAAGGCATCATTTCTAGTCATGATAACAAACCGATTTTCTTTCTCATATGCAAACAGATCTAATTGAGTTTCGTAAAATAACCCGTAAATGTTCTAATTTGTAATAATTTGCGAGTAAAACGATGACGAACTTTCGCCGCAAACACAACGTAAGCACCGTGAAAAAAGGATGGTGGCACGGACAAATAGAACAACGAAAGAGAACCTTTGCCGTTTAATCAAACAAAAGATCTTGTCACCAAACCACTGGTGTCATTATCTTGGAGAAACCGCTTGTAAAAAAAGCATAACCATTCACAGAACCATTGCCAAAATGCCGCATGAAGTGGTTTTCCGAATCTCTCGGAGAAAAGAAATCAAAAGGCCACAAATGAGTGGAAAAGTCACAGCTACATCAAATACATAGCAGGGAAACGTTGTATGACATTTGCAAACTGCAGACCGCAGACTGCAGACTAACCCTAAATCACAGTTATTGAAAGCTAACCGTCCTAAAATGGGTGCTTATAATTATATAATTAGAATTAAATACTGTTTATCAGCACTATTTGAAATGGGCGCTTAGACTTAAATACTGCTTATCAGCGCTATTTGTAGGCAGTCTGCAGTCACACCTGAAGGGGAAGAAGACAAAAGAAGACTAAAGTTCGACTTTCAGGATTATGTGGCGCTGAAAATTAATAAAATAGAAAAGGAAACGCTCCTTCATCCAAATGTGCTTCTTGCTTAAGTTGTAGAACTTGAAGGGGAGTGTGTCAAAATAATCACAAAGTTTGGATTTATCACTACAAACAGACTCAGCAAAATCTTAAAAAAAAAAAAAAATTAGTTGATCATTCAAAAGAAATAACACTTACAAGCTAGAGCCTACAAAGTGGCTTCTGATCAGTAGATTATGAAATCCTTTTTCCTGACTTTTCAAAGTTTTGTTTTCAATTGCTTTTAATTCTGACGAATTCGAAGCAAGCGAAAGATAGAGCAAATAACTAAGCAAATTAAAAATCAACAATACATCATGTATGTTTCCGTTCTTTTATTCCTTTGAACATAATTCAGTATTGTTGCCTCCTGCCCTCCTAAGAGATTGTCCTTCTAAAAAGCACTGAGAAAAGTAGAATCGGTTATCATGTACAATATGCCCAACCACAACCTCAATGATCAGTGACTAGACTTAACAACCATAGAA
>OX421448.1:46124891-46129891 GCA_949126865.1 Montipora capitata | reverse complement strand
TGCATGCCTGCTTTATAACGGACGTAATCTCCTCAGAAAAAAACGTTTCGCCAAATTGTCGAATTTGGTATCAAGAGACCGAGAAGACATTCTAAAGACCTCTCAACGTTATCTCTGATCTGTATTAACAAGGCAGGTGCTTTCTAAGCGACTGGAAGCAGATCGAGAAAGCTTATCCATCTCTGATAAACGTGAGGTGTCGTACCCGAAGGAAGAACTCATCGCACCCGACAATACGATTTATACCAATATGCAAACCACTGCTACAAGAAAGCTAATACAACCACAGCTAAGACAAAACAGAAATTCCCTTCCGAGGTGCAGGAAACAAATGTCTGCCAAACTGCGTACATTTTCATGTGGATAAACGCTAACAGAATCCGAGTATCCCGCAATGTAAACATCTACGTCGGCATCCGCATACCCCAAAAGCCACGAATCCGGAAAAAAAAACGTAATCTAGAAGGGGTAACTATTTTGATTGCACTATACCAATTATAACGGTGTTCTTTTCTGACATGTTTGCTGAAGCATTTCTAAAAAGGTTTCGATCGGAGAACTTCCACCTTAGCTCATCCGTCATTCCAAGACAAAAAAATGTACTTCTGACTGACATTTCAGTGAACTAGTGTTTTTGATCTTGTTGCTTCATCTCTTGATTTGATAACGAGAACTTTCGAGAAAGTTGAAACAACAAACGTTTCAACATTTTTTGAGTAACTTTAGTTTTAATTCAGTTCCTAAAATGATTGTTAGTAATAAGTTTTCGTAAATTTTTGTATTGCAATGTATTATGAAGTAACTCTTTTTCACATAGAAATACAGACATTGTGGATAACATGGTTCAAATGATGGAAAAATATACCGATCAACTGGAGGAGTTAGTTGCTGAGAGAACCAAGCAGCTTGAGATTGAAAAAGCAAAAACAGATGAGTTACTATACAAGATGCTACCTAAGTAGGTTTACTCAGACACTTATATTGCTCATATCGACTCGGTGTCTTCCGTTCTTGCCTGAGATCAAATTATTTCCCATTTTTTCACCAGTCACAACAGCTTGTGGCGGTTTTGATTGTAACAGGGAAAAGCGGGACCCATAAAAATTGCTGAAAACATTAGAAAAGCAGCATGACACCCCCTCTGTAAGCATATCTGATGTCAGTCAAATCCGGTCCCACGTTGAATCCGTTTTTACCTAGGTTATATTGGTGATCCTCATTTTACCAAGGTTGAATGTTCACTCTACCCAGTTTAAAGCAGCTACAACCCCACGAAAATGATTGAAAAAAACCCATACCTTCCCTCAAGCTCCGTCTTAACAACATAGTAAGGCAATGACAAACATGACAACATAGTAAGGCAAAAAAGAACCCTCCATATCTGTAGTCCTGTGTCTTCCCCACTACACTACAACGACGAACACACTCAACACAACACAATTCTTTTTCTTTTGTATAACAAGTCAATTGATATCCATGCAAAATAACTATAAACTAATCCTAACCTGACCCTAATTTTTCTCTTGGCTTAATTTAAGCACCAAAAAAAGTTTCTTCAATTCATATGATTAATGCATTCTTTCGTACAAAACACAATCTTCCTCGAACAAGAGCTTTGTTTCTCAAGGGTGTGTCAACCAGACGTGACTCGGTGTCATATGTGGGTTGAATTTGTTGGTTCTCTACTCTGCACCGAGAAGTTTTTTGCTGGGTACTCCGGTTTTCCCCTCAAAAACCAACATTTGACTTGACTTGCATTAATTGTTGATTCAGTTTGCAGTGTTCCCAATTAGTGCTCCATCGCTAGAACGACTAGAAACTTAAAACAGTTCCTTTCCTGTCCTTTCCTCGGCTACGTGGACCTTCGGGACCTATCCAACATGTCCCCTCATTGAGTAAAAAATTCCCTATTAAATATTCCCTATTAAATATTTGCTTCTGTTCCCTTGTTCCCAAATTCCTCTCAATTTTTTTACAGTTGTTTATCCCTAAAATTGTTTTTCTCTCTTGTTCCCCAGTTACCCCGTTTCCCAATTCAAATTAGCCATGTTCTCTTGTTCCCCAAAACCCCTGGGAGGGGCTCACTTAGGGAATATGAAACTAATCTCAAGTTTGAAGAATAAAAAAGCGTAATCGATTCTTAGAACACATCGAAGAATTGGCTGATGATAGTTACAAACCAACTGAAGGCATATCTACCTGTTTTTAATATCATTTAGGAAGAATTTTGGCGTTGGTGAATGGTTTGGTGACATTTTTGCTCTCTTGACTTTCAAAGGCCTATAGCAGACGCACTGAAAGTCGGAAAACCAGTGGAGGCTGAAAGTTTTTCAAGTGTGACAATATTCTTCAGTGATATTGTAGGCTTCACAAGCTTGGCATCACAGAGTACCCCGATTCAGGTAAATGACCCATAAACTTTCTTGTTGGCCACCGTTACACGCAACATATATTCCCGAAGAGTATGGAGCTCGAGGTATCGAGTCGCTGTCAAAAAGAGCGGCAAACATTGGCAATGTGGGATGCGCGGTTGCATGATCAAACAGAAAGAAGAGAAATCTTATTAATTTTATCCCAATTTTTAAAAGGAAGCATAAAAGATCTGCCAACAGTTGAAGTTCGTAGCACCAATGAAATGCACTCTCGGTTTTTTACCACTGATTATATAATGCTTGGCCGTCGAGTCGCAACAATCTTTCCTCATCTAGTAATTTACCTTGAAGGTGGTCCATTTCTTATTATGTAGATACGGATGAAAAAGTAGGATTTTTTACTAAAAAACCATCAAGCGTAGTGAAGATATTATTTTTATCATGTGAGGATACAAGGTCATGATCAATGTATAGACTTAGCCAAGCCTAAAAGCGGAGCTCCCGTTTCTAGAAAGTAATATAGTGTACAGTAGAACCTCGATTTAACGAACCTCCATATAACGAAGTCCTCGGTATAACGAATGATATTCTTCAACCCGGCCAAAGTTACAGTAAAATGTATGGAACAAAAACCTCGATATAACCAAATCCGCGATATAACGAACACAATCCAGAAGCCCAAACTTAAAATATACCCCGATATAACGAAGAAATGTCAACGCGTGACAAAAAATTAATGCGAAACAGACCCGCAAGGATGAAAATCCTTTAATCCTGCAACTATAGAACAGCTTCACAGTTACAGTAACGCTCAAACACTGACACTATCGATACATCTACAGATCCGCTCAATATTCTTTTTCTTATTAAATCTATCAGCTTCTTTATTTTTGAAGGCTTCTTGTGGTAAAAGGGGGTATAAGTAGCCCGGCGGAATTTCCAGTCCAGTCCAATTCTCTTATTCTCCGTTTGCTAGCGACTTCCACTGAAATTTGTCCTCCGTGTTTTAAATAGAGGATATTACATGGACGTGCGGTGATACGAAATTTCTCTTCGAGTGTTGCAGAAAAAAAAAGTAACTTCTGTTATATCGAGGTTTTCGATATAAGGAACCCTCGATATAAGGAACCAATTTCCCCAGTCCCTTGGCACTTCGTTAAATCGAGGTTTCACTGTATATGGAAATAATTATGCTTCTGCATAAAGTACAAATTTAACCGCCATTAGTGTCTACAGTTTACAGTGATCAAACACCTCCCAGCTGACAGGAGTGTAAACAAAACGAACATTTTCCCCTTGACTGATGATCTATACACCCTCTCTCTTCAGTTTAGATCAACAGCAAAAATTAAGCTGAAGTTAAGCGTAGTAATTCACTTACTCGACTGAAATTTCACAGTCAAACAAAGCAGCTCACGACTGGACATTCAATTCACCCAAAAGCCTATAAATCGAAAGGTATTAATTTAGTGTGGACAGTCGCCTCAGTAATGATGAATTCAGTGCCAAGATAAACACCCGTAGCCGGCCACTAAGGGGCCGACCATTTAACTTTTGAGGGGGGGGGGGGGGGGGGGGGGGCAGGATAATTTTTTCCCTCCTAAATGCTCTGCAGGGTATTTTTTTTCTCTCCTCATTTCTCTGCAGGATTTTTTTTTCCTCAAAAAAGTGTCGTGTTTACATTTACAGAATGTATTTACATTTACGTTGTGGTTCTAATATGAAGCTGCAAAGCCTTAAAATGTTGTAAGCTATACAAAATCATTCTTGTATAGCTACATGTTTTCGGAATGTCATTCTTTAGAATCATTCGGAATGTCATTCTTTAGAATCATACATCATATATTACCTAATAACAATATTCTCATGTTATAAAGTGATGCTCCACAGGTAGATTTGAAAATGTTTAGCTTCTTAATTAAAAAAAAATAGCTAAAAATAGCAAAAAGAAGTTCAGAAATGCTCATAGCGTGGTAATTACTGCTAGAATCATTAGTTACAATTTAAAAGTGGACTGAAATCTCCAAAACAAATGTGAAAGCAGAAGTTGATTGATCATGGTCTAATTTGTTATATGTTGTCTTATATTATATAAGACATTGCAAAAACCTTATTATAATATTTCAATAGAAAGTAATTACATGAAAATGCTTCAGATGAAAAGATTAAAAATGAGCAAATTATTATTTTTTGTCTAATAAAACTTGATTCTTTAAATAGAAGAATTTACCTCCATTACTGCTTGTGATAATTAAGCTAACGAGTTTAGATACAGTGCGAGCCAGCAAGCCAGAAATCCCTGATCCCAATAACCGCAAGCTACCTAAGGAACTGTAGGCTAACTGCAGTGCTAACTAGGCTAGCCAATGTGTAATTTAGGATAACCGTAATGGCTTGCATGACTCCTATGACTTGGAGCCATGTGAACCGACTAAGCAAGAAATCCCTTATCCCATTATAAGGGCAAACCGCAAGCTACCTAAGCTAACTGTAGGCCAACCGGTGTGACGTTTAGGCTAACCAGGGTGTTATTCAGGCCAATCAATGTGTTATTTTAATAGGCTAACCAGAGTGGCTCGCTGTCTTGCAGATTATCCGGAATGGTTGTAGTTTTGCTGGGATTTTGTA
>OX421448.1:46092391-46104891 GCA_949126865.1 Montipora capitata | reverse complement strand
CTGAACAATAGAACTTGATTTAACACTAGTGTTAACTCCCCAATGCGACCGCAACCATATTTGGCCTATTGTTGATTTTCCCACAAAAGGTGGTTTAAAAAAAGACACTTTTCTGACGCTGATGGGATTTGGCCAATTTGGGTAAATCTTACTCTTGGGTGATGGATTCTTGAAAATACATATGGTTTCATAACAAGCATTAGTATAAATACTCAGGTGATTATACAAAATCGCGCGCTCTCATTGGCTCGCTATCTCGGATTATCAGCCGATAATCACCTCGACGGACAAAATGGCTGCCAGTAGTCGTTTTGCCACTGTAAGTGAAGATGATTTCGCGTTGGAATGTTTTTTTCCCTCTTTTTTGAAATAATCACCTGTGTATTTATACTAAAACAATTATTCGCCTCAGGCTCAGTGATTATCGGTGAATATTCACCTCTACTTTGTCTCGGTGAATATTCACCGATAATCACTTCGCCTTCGGCGAATAATTGTTAAATAACATGTTGGCTGGTGACAACAAAGGCAAATATCATCGAGAAGTAAACCGTTCCCAAGCAATACAAACTTCCTTTGTTTTGACCTGGGATCGTAGAGCCAATCTACGTTATTAAGTAATAAGTGAGCAGATTATGGTATAAATAATTCAAACCTGCTTTACACACTAACCTGAATGATCAGAGCGAATTTGCCGGCACTAATATGTCAATAAGACAAATAATTAATGCATGATGCAGAATAGACGAGTTGTGGACGTAATCTGAGAATGAAGGTCAACTAATAACAATCTTATGTAAAAAGCACTACTTCGACGCTTTGGGGAACAAGTTATAACTCTCAGATGGTACGCGTTCTATGATTGGTCAAATTCGTTGGGCATACAGTTTGCTCTCCTGCTCGATTCGGATTCCAAGAGATATCGTCTCTCACTAACATCGATTTCTCGGCCCCCAATCAGTGCAAGTTACGGCTCGTTGTTTTCCTCTTTTAATATACAGTTCAGGCTTTGAATTGAATTGGAAAGATTTTTGTCCGGGGACTTGAGCTGATGCATTCAGTAAATTGTAATAAATCGACGAAAATGGGCTTTTGCTCCATTAACGTGCCATCGGTGGGTTTTGTCCTGTTAAAAAAAAAATATAAAAAGACTGAGTTTAGTTGTAAGGGACTGATAAAAAGTATTGGGGAGCGTACGCGCGAAGGATGAGGGGCTCATTAAGATGTACGTTCACCATTTGCCCCTCCCCACTCCTCTGGTGGCGGGCGTCGCTGCATCCTCTTGACCATCATGCCTGTCCTACTAGCAATCGCGACATCTCCCCACAATTCAGTTGCATGATGAGTAGCGTTGGACGAGAAATCAGAATTTTAAAGCCTTCAGACCGCAACAGAGATTAATTATCGAATCAAAACAGATTGATAACATCAAAGTGAGAGCAAATAAGTTCAAGGAAGGACATGTGCAACCGATTGCTCAGTGAGTTCTCCATTTTACGAGGAGTATAGACCTTATTCATAAATGGCGGTCAATTTATAATTCTTTTGTCGAAGTGCAAATTAGCCTACCAAGCCTCGATACCATACAGTGAATTGAAAAGAATTCTTGCTTTAAAATGAGGCTTGGTAGGCTAATTTGCACGTGGACAAAAGAATTATAAATGAGACCGCCATTTATGAATAAGGTCTATTTTGCATCACCAGCCACTTAGTAGTGGCTGGTGCAGTAGTAATATAATGACGAACTAACTAAAGGAGAAACATTTTAGAACGTATCAGGGAGAAAAAGTCTATAACATCTAAGAAAAGGAGAACCAAAATAAAGCACACCGACTTAAGCGCAAAGAAAAGAATTAAACGGAAATCTTTGGCCACTAAACTTCCAGACACTTGCACAGATACCCTCCACCTCAACGTTGCCAGCATTCAAAATTGAAAAAGAATGACATCCAAAAAAGGATGAATGTCTAGTACATATGACAATTGCGACAAAGCCTTGAGTATTTTTAAACCGTCTTGAATTAAAGTTACGTGATCTTATAAAGCATAAAGGTGCTATGTGTCACACGAGTTCTGTTTAAAGTTTTTTCTTACAACAATGGATCTGCAAAACCGACTGTTTTCTACGCGATCCACCTCCGCATTCGCCTTTGTCAACCCATAATTCGTGCATTTTTTACCTTCCCCCCACCCTTCGTCCTTAACGACTAACTCAAGTAACCTCACGCAAAAAACAACTATACCACACATCAAATAATAAACATTTATTTGTACAAAATATCTCATTTGTGATAACATTTCTCTTTTTTTTTTTGGTGACCAGAAATTTTTCTCGTATAATATTTGATTCGCGAAATCCTTATTTGATAATATTCTGCTATCTACAAAATTTTTGCCAAAAGCCGGTAATGTGGAAAACAGTAGCTTGTAGAGGACCTTTTACGCACTTTTGAGCAACGGGTGAGAATCGGAAATGAGGAGTTGATAAGTTGCCTTAGCCTTAAGAAAAGATCAGTTTGAAGATTCGGGTGAAGACTGCTAGCCCTTGAATATCAAAAGCTTAGATGCAGTTCCCGTCCGTTGCTCAAAATTGCGCTTTCTAACAGAAGATTCGGGCGCATTAAATTTAACAAAGTACTAAATAAACATTGTAAGGAAACTGTGTCTTCATGTGCTGAATGAGCTCATGGCTTCACAATGCAAATGGCATTGATTTATCAATATCAAAAACTCTGAGGCAAACAATAGTCAACTGCACTCACAATAAAAAAAAGAGAAGAACAGAACGCATTTAATAAGAAAGAAAACACCCTCAATGGGTACAACTGTGATTGAATGAAAAATATCAAAAGGTATTGCAACAGAAAAGGTTAATTTAAGGCCCAGTCTTGCCCCAGGTACTTTGCGAGCTCCACGAATTAGCTTGCCATTTTGTTAAAGACGAACAACCGAGAAGGCTTCGTTCTTTCTCAATAAAATCGGTTGCACCGGTCGCTTTACTCGTTCTGAAGTATTCACTAAAAGCAGTAAGTCTAAACTGAACAAAGAAGCATCGCTTTGTGCATAATTTATTTTGTGTGAAGTTCTGTCAGTGTTACAGATATGGAAAAAGGAATGCAGGGTACAAAAAAACCTTCATTCGATGACCTTCTGTATTCAGTGTGCCGGTCGATCTCTCACATATTAATATCATGATTTACCTGCATTTATTGGCAAATTTTTACCACATAATTACGAATCTGCTGAGGATGAACGCAATATTTCAGAGCATATCTCCCTTCAATGTTTACAACCCCCATATGCAACGGGTTTCTGAAGAAACGGCCTCAGCCGTGATCTTTGATGAACTTGAAAAAAGGTGAAGAACGTTAATTCTTTCGACGCCAAACAAAGCTGACTTCGTTTTACAGAAACCCATAATGAGAAAGGCGCACAAAACGTAAGAAGCAAGAGACTGGGCCGAGCGTTACCATTTAGCAGTTCCCCAACGAAGGCCGGGTTACCGCTGAAGCAATTATTACACAAGAATTGAAAAAATAAGGCACATTTGGAAAGTTTCAAACTCTTATCTTTATATTAACAATTTGTTTTCATGGTCGGCGGAAAAACCGTAAAATGAGAATTTACAAGGGCACATCACGCCTGCGCACTGAAGTCTACATTATTTAACGGTCACATTAGACCAGCTTCTCGTTTCTGCTTGGTAGCTGAGTGCAGTTTTCTTGGAGATACTGTTGTTCCCGTTGTCGTAAGGTTTCCGTAACAGCTACAATCTTTTTCAAAGCAGGCTAAAAACAAAAATATTACAGAAAATGAAGTTGGAAAGGGTTGTTGTTGATAACACTTAAGTTAAGCTAAAGAGACAACCGTGCATACGGCGAGAGCTAGTAAAATTTGAATCGACCAATCAGAAAGCGGGAAAAACTGTGCTATCCGACGTCACGTCAATTATTTGCAATTAAAGGGCCAGAAAGCCATTTAGAAGACTTTATGGCAACTTTTTCGTCAACAAACTTTGGCCCCAAATCTGGGTTGCCAGAGACCGGCGATTTGAACGTCAGCTGTTGTGCTTTGGCTGTTATTTGTGCTTTTTCTAACTATTTTATGACGAACTCTGTCTAGTATTTTCGAATAAAGTGTATTGATAATGTATTTAATTGTGTTAACTTCGCGAAAAAAGACTTTGATGACGTCCTTTCAACAGGGTAGATCGACAACAACGTCGTTTCACGCACAGAAAAGCCTCTTTTCCAGTGAAAGGGCAAATGATTGACAGGATTGCACAGTTTTGACCGCCGCGCGCACTGCGGGCGCGGGTTCCGTATGGACGGAACCCTATATAACTATTTTCAGTATTGAGCATAAAAAACAAACGAAATAGCTGCACTGATTATCTCCCTGCAGGGTGCTTAAGAGCGCGGCAAAAAAACTGGTCTGTCGCGTTGTGCAAACCATACTAAAACATGAAAGCAAAATGTCCAACTGATGGGAAAAAAGGATTTATTCTTAATTAATAGCATTGAATTCTTAGCATTGCGAATTGTAAATGGAAAGACCTATTCCCGAGACGCCATTGCTCCTTTTACCAACAATACCCAACGGAATAGTGCTGTTTTGTTGGCCTTGAAAGGTATCCGTACTTACGTTTCCCACATTTCACTCCAATCACTAAAAATGCATATGTTAAAGTTACTATTTCATTCTGATTGAAACATTTCTAGGAAAATAAGACGAAGTTATAGCAAAATTGAATTACACTTTGACTGGTTAATAAAGAAATTAAGATTTGTCTTAGAGTGTTATTTTGCGGCCAACGACGAAAAGCAAATGTCTACTATCGCTTGTCGTAAGGTAAAGGTAAAGTCTGCTACGAGCCTAGAAGGCCCATCAGGCCGGCGCTTATTTCCGGTTTCTGTAGCATGAAGCGACTACGAGTATTTCTACTCCCCTCTGGATGGGATGCCAGTCCAGCGCAGGGTTAAGTATCTTGCCCAAGAACACAACACAATGTCCCCGACGAGGACCCGAACCCGGACCACTGGATCCGGAGTCGAGCGCACTAACCATGAGGCCACCGTGCCTCCCTCGCTTGTCGTAAAAACACAAAATTAATTTTTAAACATATTAAAACTTGAAGGTAACAGGCAAACAATGATTTGAACTCGAAGAACTCTTATTGATTTTTGGCAAAACTTAAGTTTCAACCCAAGGTTTGCGCAAAACAAAGGAGGGAGTTTTAAGGCTTCCTGATTCTAAAAAAAATTACAAAACAACAAAACCGTGATAAAGAACTTCTTTATGGTTGTTAGATTGGAAATCGTGGTGTTATTTGAAGGATAATGGTGAGAAGCTAAACACTTCGCAAAACAAACAGCTAAGCTTCAAGCAGGAGAGGCTGGATGATTAAATGAACGGGTTTTTTTTTGCCATGACTGTTATTTCAGGAACATGTTATCGCATGACTTTCTCTTGCAATTCGGACGACCACAATTTGAACTCGAGAGAACGAAGTTACCGTCACATTTGTCGCTTCTTCGCCAAAATATCGGTAAAAAGAGTTCTAGCTCTCTACCTGTGAACAACTCAGCTGTTGAAGCTCTGATTCGTATTTGCAGCATATGTCATGAAGCGCCGCAAGATCACGCGACGGGTCTGACGACACTTGCTCTGTGATTGGTGGCATTTGCGTCACATTCTGCAAAAGAAGAGTTCAAAGGAGAAAATATTTCAAGCTGTAAAGCTGGCACCCTTACGGTTCATCCTGTAGTGATGTTTTACCAAAGCCACATAGTTGTGCCAGAATTTTCTACTGTGGTTTTTTATCGTGCCCAGTTTGCTTCGTCTTTTTGTCTTATTGTTGGATTTTAGTGTTACTTGTTCTCTACCTTTATCGTGTCTCATAGCAAATTGTACCTTACTAGTGTTAACTATCTAGTACATAATAATAGAAGTCGTATGATGTACTATCACCATTTTCGAATCCAAAACTCGTGATTTTCCCGAAACGCTCCCAGATACCGTGACATTTCTCCTTTAAGCCAAATAATATTGTGGTTAAGGTTTGTTTTTAAATGACCAAATCGAGATCAGGATAACGTTATAAAATATATAATATCTGAAATAACCTTTTTTCTTTTGGTTTGTGCTAAACCAAGTTTCCGCCGTTTTAACCTCGTACTTGAATACGTGAGAAACCGCTGCCTACCTGTAATCTGAGCCGGTTTACATGCGATCAACGTTTGCAAGCAGATTCAGGTGATGTTGCGCCGAAATTTCCAACGAATGTTTCATGTTTATTTACCCACAAACCCTTTCTTGGACACCTGACTCTTTCGAGAAAAGTTAAGTTATTTTAACCAAGGGAAAGTAGGCGTCGCAAATGTGAAAGTTGCCGTTGGACGCGACGGTCGACGGCTACTGAGTTTTGAAAACAGTTGACACTTCCGATTGTTTGATAAAAGCTCGTCTTTATTTCACTTTATCCTTGCTTTGACACTTCTATGATTCCATGATTCCATTTATAATTATAATTTTCCATGCCTTTCCATGACCGACCATAAAATTCCATGACTTTCCAGGTTTTCCAATGTGGGTTTGAATTCAACCGGCGAAATCATCAACAAAATCTTCGGCCGCTTCAGCTCTCAGTCGACCTAATCGGCCCGCACGTTCTGCCACCAATAAACTCAGCAGTAATTTCAATTGATCTTCAGGAATATCACTTTCTCTTACATTAGCGAAATCTGAGGAGAAATTGGATTGAAAGTCATATTTTGCCCTTGGTGCCAACTGGAAAATTTGTGAAGTTTCCGAACTCAGGCGGCAGAAAACGACACAACACCATTCTAAAGCTTCTCGAACACTTTCCGTTGTTGAAATCTTGGATGTTTCCCACCTTAAAAGCACCGTAAAGCTCGAACAGACGGGGTCAAAAAATACCTTCGCGGCCACAAGTTGAACCTAACTAGAGGCTCAATGAGCGTAAACTGGGTTGTCTGTGGTACGTGTTACACAGAAATAGAAGGCAATGAGTTGGGTGGTACTGAACTGCAGCGTTCCAGTTATCATTTAGACTATTTGGAGGGTCACCCAGACGTGACCCTTTGGTTAACATTTTCTCACGCTGATTATTTTGTAATGTCGTGTCCCGTTTTGAGGTCTTTAGTTTTTTAAGCTTCGGTATTAAACTCAGTTCAAAGATAACAAACACGCTCTTGAGTAAAACTCACTCAATTCTTCTTTAAATAGTCTGCAAAAAAACTAACCGCAAATTGCTCTGACGGACGTTTTCCTGCACGTCATGCATGTCTTGCAGTTGCACTAAGCAAACGTTTATTCCACACACTAAGGAAGGATTGGACATGTTGTTTCCGCTTCATAATTCCTCTTCTTTTAGTCTAATCTGATGCCAGGTTTAAATTTTTTTTTGGCTTAACGTTTGCACCAAAAAGTACCGTAAAAGCCAAACAAGGCAAGCCAAAAGATATCCTGGGTGCCAGAGGAATTTTCCGTCGGGGAGAACGCTGCGCGATTCCAAATCAACGGTCGAGGACGAGAAAAAATACCTCTGGTCGCACAACCCCAGTTCCATGCGTAGAGACAGTTCAGATTTCTCATCAAACCAGTTTTGGCCGCCAAGCCTAGACTGCTTCCCACGGGGCGCAATGAAGCGTATCAATAACATTCCTGAAAATTGTGATTACAGTGATGGCTATTCATTTCAACAGCTTTAATAATTTTGGAGCAGTTTTAACAATGTTGTATCGATTTTCGGTTTTTAAAGAAAATTTAGTGTTGAACGTGTTTAAAACAGGATACTGTAATAGCAAAGAGCTAGAGATCCCAGCCTAAAGTGCAGAATGGACGACTTTAAAATGCGAGAAACTTTTGTCTGTCCTTACCATTTTTCGTCCATGAGTCCTCCGTTCGCAGACACAGTTGCAACAAATGTTGTGACTTCATTTTCTTTAGTTAATTGCCCCGACCGTCCATCTTGTATAGTTGATGGAGTACCATGGGGAACTACCTCGGAAATAGTGATGTCATCGACATACTTCCAGTAACTCGATCTACAAGCTAAGTCGTTAACCATAACCAAAAAGAGAACTGGACCAAGCTTGGTCCCTTGTGGGACCCCAGCATGCACCGGGGACCATTCGGAAAAGAGCCCGTCAAGCTTTACAGCTTGTCGTCTCTGTGATAGAAAGCTGCAAATCCACTTGACGATAATGGGTCTTGCGCCCATTTTCAAAAGCTTGCATAGCAGAATATTATGGTCAATATGGTCAAAGAGAAAGAGAAATCTAAAAAGCACACTCTCAGGTACGTACCAGGTGATTCAATAACAATAATAATAATAATAATAATAATAATAATAATAATAATTTATTAATTTATATTGCGCTTTTTAACATACAATGATCAAAAGCGCATCACAATGATCAAAAGCGCATCACAGTATTAAAATTCAAGAGATGATAGCCAGTTATGCAGCATATCAAGGAGACAAAAGGTGGTTGACACGCCTTTGAGAGAACCAAACTGATTTGGAACAGTGTGCTCCTTGATGTCCTCCATGAGCCACTGGACAGCAAAATCCTCAAATACCTTTGCAGTTAGAGCTACTGCTCGCAGGTCATTATCACAGGTGACGGGTGACGCCTTTGGTATTGGTGATATACGGGCATCTCTCCACGCCGAGGGGAAGTCATCAGACAACAACGACCGGTTAAAGATGGTGGTCACGGGCTCAGAAAGCTCGGACGCGAATATTTTCAGAATTCGATTTGGAATCGCGTCAGGACCACAAGCTTTGAAAGGACAATGCTTAGCCTGAGCAGTTTTTTGTAGACTTCCGTGGGGCGGATGAAAGGCAGGGAGCGTTAGGTAATCCAGGGCTGGAACATCAGATGTTACGAAACAAAAAGTTGTTAAGCCTATTTGCCAGCTCCAGGCCAGACATTACCTTATTGTCGACCTCATAACTAATAGCACTAGTGCCACTGGATTTACCGGAGAGCTAGTTAACGAGACTCCACCGCTTCCGTGGGTCAGTATTTTTCAGATGGCTAACCTTCTCAGAGTAAAAGGCTTTTTTCCTGGCGGCAATCTCATCGCGCATCCTGGTGCGCAGCTCTCTCCATCTGCCATTCCTATCAGAATGGAACGCACGCTGCCTGTGAAGAATGAGCTGCTTAATGCGAGATGTCATCCAGGGTCCGTCGGTGGGATGGATTTTCACCTACTTTAGTGGGAAATGAATATCAAGTGCTGTTTTCACATCAGCGTTAAACGACTCCGTTAAGCTGTCGACTGAAGCCACACTGTCTAGACCAGTGAACCAATGATGACTAGAAACCCACCTCCCGAAAGCATTAATAGCCGACTACGGAAACCGACGTACGCTGCGTTTCTGGGCCTTATGTGCGCGCACCGTATTATCACGAGATGGTTTAGGCCTCCAAAACACAGAGCCGTAATCTGATGTACCCAGCTTTGCGCTTACAACAGGTTAATCATAACGATTACAAATGTCCGTTAGAATAAGGTCCAAGATACCATTTCCATGGGTGGGATCGCGAACTATTTACTTAAGGTTATGATGGACGAGAACGTCACTAAAGTCTAAAGTGTTAAAATCACCGCAAATAATGACGCCACAGTCCGAAATGCGCAGACCTAACAGAGTCTAGTGTTTCTATCAGATAGGACACTCGATCTCTATTTTCTTGCGCTAGCGCTTCAGGAAAGTAAACAATGCCGCAGATACTGCCTGAAAGTGGACGTAGTAACCGGTGAGGCCGAAGCCATAACCACATGCATTCGAAAACAGGATGTTCCAGATCAGTTCTCCGCATACACGAGATTCCTGTGGTGACAAAAGCGCAGACACCCCCACCCTCTCTGTCAGGGCGATCTCTCCGGTAAAGGACGTAGCCCGGAATACTTATATAAGCACTGTCGATGTAGCTGTGCAACCAGGACTCCGTAATAACACGGACATCCATGCCGCTCGTCGTCAATTGTGCAGAAAATTCATCGAGCTTTTTCTTGATCGATCTAGCGTTAACCAAGTAGAAACTCGGCACGCTTTCGCGGTTTGACCAGCAGACTGGCGGGCAATTCTTGTACATGTTCCTCCAAGTACAGGTTGAATTTGTGCGTTACTTCGATTGTGCTGTTCTGTGATATTCTAACCGGTATGTTTTTTCTTTCACAAATAGGCGACTCATGAAGGTGTTGCCTATTACAAAAGGTGAGGGCAGCAGTTGCTGTTTGACAGATCTGCCTGACCGCATCCAAGTTGTTGGCTTGAATATTTAATGTTGTCCATGTAGAAATACTCAAATGCCCCACATAAAATCCCGTTCAGATCTTAGTGTACAGGAAGGTGGACCATTAGGTGTAGAAGATGCTAGTAGAATGGGCCGTCGTGGTAGTTGTTGTTTCCTGAGTCCAGCTCTACATCCCCGTCGCGTTGGCTTAGTTCTTGAAATTCCGAGTTTGCACAACATTCCCCAAAGGTTCACATTAAGGCGAGCTTTTTGAGAACAAGCTGAAATTGCTCTCAAAGCTTCACCAGAATATCTAGTTGCCATCTTTAAGTAGAGGCGAAAAGGTAGAAAATTGTGCAAATTTGCAGAGCGCCGAAATGTGCTGCCGAGTAGGCGCTCATTTGCATAAGCTACAAACAAAATGGGTCTTTTCACGTTGTCAAAGCCGTTCAAGCAGCAAACGGACCATTGGAACAGTTTGGCCTTTTCCTCTCGTGCCGAGGTCACGCAACGCTGCTTGTCACAAGGGTTGCTGAGTTTTTCCAAGCAGAAACTCCCTCGAACGTAATGTCCAATCAGCGAACTAGGACAAATTCTGTCCATGGAAATGAGGTTCTGGGGTTGCGCGATCACACGTTTGTTTTTTTCGTCCTCGACCGTTGATTTGGAATCGCGGAGCACTCTCTCCGACCTTGAAAAAAAAAATTCCTCTGGCACCCAGGGTAGCCAAAAGGAAGATGAAGAAAAAAATAAAAAGTTTCTATATAAAACTCTGAATTTCTAATTCTCAGCGAAAAATTAATTAATGACAACGGATCGTAAAAACACTAAAATTTCTGCAGTCTCCGACGTCTATGAATCAAGGGGAAGGTCATAATGTTCTGTCAAAGGAAGAAATTGATCGCGTGCTAGGCAACCACAAAGGTGCACGTGATCAACTTGTGTCAACGTCCTTGTTTAGATTGAATGAACTTAAGGTAAGAATGTTAACCGTTCGTCGTTTTCAGAGTAAAACAATTATCTCCAAATCAAGGAGAGCTTCCATATTGAGCGGTTGAAACCCGAACTCAACAAACAAGTTGATCATGTCAGTTTAGCATTACACTTTCAAACTTTTATCGTTAAGTCATTTGTGTTGGTTGTACTGTTGTTGGTTAGTTTGAATTTTACCTATTTGTATATATATATACGAATTATCTTGTAAAATTTTTAATGTTACATTCACTATGGCTGAAGATGATGTTTGAAATATCGAAACATGTTCCTTAAACTCAAAAGTGTGGTTGTATTTTTAAAAATATTAGTAACACTTGTGCTATCCAGACCATTTGGAAAACAGAGTTTGTAATTGAAAATCTAAACATCTAAGAGATGCAAAACATACTTGCGAACACGTGGACCTGAATTATCGCAAATGCTGACAAACACAAAAGCGAGGAAAATGGTTAATAAATATGAAGTTTTTTTACTATCTGAATGTTTTTGGGTTAGACTACAGCGATATCATAATATGGTGAAAAAATTTGAAAACCGAATGAATAATTAATGCATAATGTAAACAATCTTCGCAATAGTAAGTCGCAGCGATAAATTTGATTAACCAGGAACTTAAAGAAATATTTTTGGCTTTCCAAATAAAACTTATTTTACACTGCAGTGACAAAACTGTTCTTTTTCTGATGTTAAAAACTATAGCTACCTATTAATCATTTGCAAGAAAGAACACGACTAAAACTTCCTGTCATCCTTATGAAAACTGCTCGGCGAGTGTCAAATTTCAACCCACGTATGCAAATTAGTGGAGTTCGACTATTACACAACACGATGAATCCACAAAGGCCCAAAAAAATCTCACAAAAACCTTTCCTGCGAAAGTTTTATTCAAAGAAAGAACATATTTGGCTCTGCCATAAATAATTCTTGACTAAGAACAATTAGTCAAATTTCCAATTGTTTTTTACCTGAAGACTGTGCAGAGTTGAATACAAATAAATACATGTATAAATAGCCAGACAACAGAAATCACAGATCCACTCGAGGTGTTCGATTCCTTATCTCTCCATATTTAACCAGAAAAAGTTACCAGAGAATTTCCCATTTGGTTTCAGTGTTGTACATAGCATTACAGTAAGTAAGATATTGGAAATACAGCTGACTTTGATACGGCTCGACGAAGTCTATTACTCGTCGCTTTCAAGATTCCAGATAATTTATTTATTTTTCACC
>OX421448.1:46077391-46087391 GCA_949126865.1 Montipora capitata | reverse complement strand
CAGACTTTTAGCTAGGAAATCCGAACAGATGGCAAATTTTTAGGGGATAAAATTATGCCTATATCTACCGTTTAAATACTAAAAAACGTTTAACAATGCTATGTTTAAGTGGTTCTGAACTGAGTATTCTCGTTGGGTGCCCCTGTTCAGGTGGATGAACACAGTTTTTCCGCGGGCAGCAGTATTCATTGACGGCCGGCGCAGTTTTTGAAAACAAAACAAATATGGCGAAAACTTTATTTCTCCTTCTCGCAATGGTCTTGGCGATGCGGTGTAAATAGGCTTTCATTACGTTTACATCATGGTTTTTTAGAAGTGAAAATTCTTCAGAGGAACCCACAATCTCGTTCCCAGAGTCCGCTTTTCTTTTTTGGTCAGCACCAAGAACACGGACTCTGGTCATTTCCCTGGCCAGAGTGCGTGTTCTTGGTGCTGACCAAAAGAAAGGAGGACTCTGGGGACGAGATGAACCCAGCAAAATGCTGCATGCGAATTCGCTCAAGAATTTGAGACCAACAGCTGTTGGCTGTTTTACCAAATTTCTCGCAAACTGGTCATTAGATTTTGTAGAAATTTGGAATTAAAATAGTTCCGACTACAAATCATGAATGAGTCGTCTAACTACAAAAACACAAACACATAAACTGTCAAAAATATAAACCTTCGTGGTAGCACTTATCAGTGATCACGTATGAGCTTCCAGGCAAAAACTGCATAAATATGGCAGAAATCGAAGTATAAGTGCTTAAAAACTGTGTTCCGTCACCGTAATACAAGAAGACAAAAAACGCCAGTGCACGAGTAGGCGAAGTCCTGACAGGCGGCTCAGATGCGAAAAGGTATCCAACAACGACACATTATACTTGAACGAAACATGCACTGATCATATAATAAAAACACTGGTTCAAATAGCATCATTTGAAAAAATTGCAGTAGCTACACAGCTATCCAGAATCACGACCTCTATTCATCTTTTTCAGCATACAATTACTGCTACGTACCTCACAAGACTGCTTACAATCTAAAATTTTCACCACGACGTCGCCAATCGTCTGCTGAACATAAGGAATGGCCACCATTTTCATGTATTGATCCATAAGAGTTGTTGTTAATGAAGTTCCCCGAAACAACGTTGACACCTCCTCTACAATAACACATGCATATCAATGAGTAAGAACAACGAATGCTGAAACCACAAAGAACTCGACGTAGGAAAAAGTGTTTTCGCTGGAGTGGAGTGTAGGATCTAGTTTGTACGTATTGCGGGCCTACGGTTTGCCCATAATAGTCTCGGGTTTTTTTTTCCTTGCCATGTGCTTTTTGAAGCCTGGAAATTTTCTGTGTGGAAGGTGTTTTGCAAATCTCTCTTGTGAGCTGGTTGTATCTCGGAAATCTCGTACTGTATGAGGTACCTATCGTGTTTTGCATTTATTTGCTTTCATTTATTTCGAACTACTTCGTTCAGCAACATTTCAGTCATCGCTATTTTCGTTTTTTGTTTTAGAACTACGCGCTTTGTAATGTTTGTTTATGGTTTCCTGTGTGTGTATCTCATCAGTTGGAATTAAACAGCTATAAGCTTAACTGGAGCTTATAGGGAGATAGGTACAAATTACTATACCCCCCTGAACGACACTGTAGACCTTTTCCTAAGTCCATTAGCATAAAATGTAACTCTTAAGCTCAACTGCATAGCATGAGATGCTCACGAAATCAGCAGACCTTTCGAACGTACGTTAGCCCTTCGTCAGAGCGAGTTTACGAAGAGCTAACGCTTGGAACGAAAGCTCACAAATACTTTTTAATGGTGGTTAATCCCCACAATTCACACAACAGCACCGCAGTTTCTTTGGAAACTAAACCTTGATTACGACGATATCGCAGTGCTGTGTTAAGCACATAATGGAAGCTTTCAACCCTGCTCCTCACTCGTTACAGCCAGAAACCTCTTCTTTCAATTTTCACTAAGTTTTCCCCATCTAATTGTACAGTTTCACGAGACTCTAACCCTAAGCAGGGTTTTCCCTTACGCAAATGCGCGTCCGAGAGGCACTGTTTGGCTGAAAAATGAAAAAGGGACACAAAATGGCAAGGAGAACGGGTCCTCTCGGACGCACATGGTTTAGGATGGTAGTTTACTACTGACTTAATTTAAAACCTGAATAGATCTGCGAAAAAATCTTTTGAGAATAAAATTAGAATTTAGGACCTTTGTTCAGTTTTCTTAGTCCATCTTCAACTCCCAAACCTGCCACATTCACTCCTTTGCATCTACTATAGCAGCGCCAACTTTTCACCTTTTGTTTTTATCGTTCTCAAGCTTGCTCTGGCTATGAACTCCTCGCAGAGGATTGGAAATTAATGCACGATTGTAAGGCATTCTGCGGCACAATGCAAGATGGCGGATTCGGAATTGCAGCTTGGATGGAAGAATTCACGTGGTTGTGATATCTGTAAGATGACGGGTAAGAAAAATCCTTTCACAACAACTGGCTGTAACAATTATCAGAAGTCGGCCCTGGAAAGGCACCAAAATTCGAAAGATCACATTACTATTATGAGTGACCTCATGCTCAGAAAAAGCTTTCAAGTGACAGTTGCAAATGCAAAGAAGAACATTGAGTATGAAACACAGGAAATCACGAGAAGGCACATTGTCCAGCCTAGAACAGTATATGTTATGACGAAGAACAACATTGATGCTGATAACTTTAATCCAATAATGGAACTTCAGGCTGCTAATGCTTTTGTTTTTTACAAGAAACCCGAAATTGTTTCAGAGATGAAATCTGATTTGGCCAAATGTGTTGAAGATAAAAGAACTAAATCATTTTCACACACCTTTTATTGGCCTGATGCTTGATAAAACATGTGACATTTCCATTGAAAAGAAATGAGCTATTTATGCCAGATACTGGCTCTCAGTGTTAACACTGCATTTGTGGGAAACAACAGAATAACTAACTGCACTGATGTTGGCATTAAAGATGAAAGACAAAGGCCTTGTGCAGGGGGATGACTACAGTCGGATTGTAGGACTTGGAACAGATAGGGCAGCTGTCATGACTGGGCGTCATAATGGACTTGGGGTAAAGTTGAAGCAATTAAGCAATATCCTTATTCAAGTACACTGTGTTGCACACAGGCTTAATCTTGCTGCCTCACAGGCAAGTAAGGACATTGATTATCGTGACGATATAAAGGGCAGATAAACAGGATCTATAAATTCTATTCCAATTCAAGAGTGCGATATGATAAACTCAAGGAAATTCAGCAGCTCATGCATGGTAAAGTTAAACAGGTGGTGGAACCTTCATCAGTTAGATGGCTGTCTGTAGAGGCATGTGTCAAGATGATATTTGAGTATTTTGACTCACTAGTTATGTCTTTGGAGAATGAAAAGAGTTCTAATGCTACAGCTGTTGGAATTTGGCAGTTCATAGCCTCGGCACAGTTCCTTCTAACCACAGCTTTGTTGATTGATGTTCTATCCGTTATTGGAACACTTAGTCCTCTGTTTCAGAAGGATATTGCCAACTTGTCTGTCATCAAACAGTGTCACTTCAACTGTTGAGACAATTCAAGGGACGATTGATCGATCTCTCACTGTAAACAGTGTTGGCAGACCTAGGTGATGTTCCAGGCACAGGGAAGAATAGCTAAAAGGGAGTGGAAATTGCCGACAATAACAACCTCAGAATCAGGTTCAACTCAGTATGAAGGAGATACCTGAACCAGCTTATCAACAACCTACACGACAGGTTTCCAGAAGATGACTTAGAGCTACTGCAGTGTTTTGACGTCATCTTGAACCCTAGAAGACTACCTGCTGATGTACTGAGGGAGTTCGGAAACCATGGCATCCAACAACTCAACAAACTCTGTCATCACTTTGAAACTGTTCTTGACTCAGATAGGTGTAAAAACTAATGGCTTCAGTTCAAGCATCTCGCACACAGTTTACAAGCACTGTAATCCAAGAGTATAAACATGTCCACCTTGATTTTGTGCAACTAGCTTTGATCAGTCTTGTCTGTAATAAAATTAATTACCTGCCAAAAGATTAGATTGTTCTCCTGGAATTTAATACTATAATAACCGTGGGACCCCCACTTTTTTCTTCTGGATCCTCAACCTTAGGTTGAAGGAGTCCAAGGAACTCCCAAAGGCAAAATTGGAGGGAAAACCCTGCTTAAGTCTTTTCGAAACCTTTGAAAATTGCTTTCTTTCAGATTTCATTAACGGATTAATAATGTCGCGCGATTTATCCTAGATTTCCCGAGAATTGTTCAAAATTGTGAAAGTATCCGCCACGTTGGTTCACCGCCGAGTTTAGAGATGACTGGAATCCGGTTTGGTCAGTGACGTCGGCAAACGGAGATCAAGACCGCAAAGAGCTGAGCAACAACTGTATTTCTGCAATGGCAAACAGGTGTGTGCAGTCGGGCGAATTGCAGGAATGACGGAGATCCTTCCGAAGGCATTTACGTGCAAACCATACGTTTCTTTGGTGATCACTCGACGTCAGGCGGTTAGACGACGAGTTAAATGGGTTAATTTCATCAAGCTTCACGTCACAAATGAACTTGATCTCAGAACTCTTTCCGCGCGGTCGAAAAGAATGCAATGCAATACATACTTAATTGCCTGCTCCCCTTAGGGGCTTTTCAGGGCTAATGAAACACAATTAACAATGAACAACATGTTAAGAATCCCAACCGGCTGGAGGCAAACCAGTTGGCTATGTACAAGTGCAGCTGGGAAGTTGAACCAAGAACTACCAGGAACAAATTCAACCAGTGCATAGTCAGAGCGGGGCTTGAAACCGGGATCTCCGGAACTCAAGGCAAGCGACCTAACCAAATGGGCCACACTGCCTCCTTCTCATTGCGAGGATCCGATCAATTTACTCAATTCAACAACAATAATTAAAATGACCTTACCTTGCTTTTCCACTTCAAGTGAATTCATGCTTTTTAAAAGAAAAATTTCTTGTCTTTCATGACGAAAGATTTTTAGTAGAATTGATGCTAGGTTAACCCGGTCTTTACACACTTGACCAAGGCCTTTAACTGCTTGAAGTTCACTATCTAAAAGAATCTAAAGAGACACGGGAAAAACTTATTACATGCTCTCCAATTCCAGTCCAAAGAGCTTCCAGTGACTAGTTTCTCCAATTATCTACGCTTCCATCTGTCATTTTGCAACGATACATGGAGAATGCCATGCGATTGTCTTTTTAGTTTCACCATAATGAACAAGAATAAAATGACAAGCTAAAGAGGTTGCGTTCTCTTAAGAAGCAGCGTTGATTTTTTTTATAATTTATATCAAAACCGAAAGAGAGCAAAGAATGTCATTTACTATCTCTTTGAACAACAACAGGTCCGAGACTTTCATTGCCAGCATCTCGGGAGTTTCTAAGTTCGATTGGTTATTCTAGCTGAAAGAACCGTAATTAATCACCACAATAAGCTAAGAAAAACCGAATAAAAAAGAACCAATTAAAGTAAATCTCAAAATTGGGTGAAGCGTAGCACCGCTCCTTAAATAGATGGTGAGAACGGGGGTGGGGTTGACATGTAGCAACGCTATAGGGGATGATCAATAATCGTCGCCTTACGATGTGTTGACTTCAATCAAGCTGGCGTCTCTAACCAAATATTTTGGTTGCCAGCTGCCTTTTGAGCGATGCATATAAAAATTGCACAACGCGTGGATGCAACAATAGAAATTACCGAATGAGGCTCCGTTCAAGTCGGTATTGAGAAAGTACGACAACATAACGCTTTTCTTACAATGAAATTACACGTACCTCTTTCAATGAACTGTATTCTTCCACAGGCATAATAATTTCATGCTGAAGAAGAATAACTATGTTAACAAAAGTATCTTATCTTCGCAATGCCTGACAAAATGTGTGAACTCTTCAAGGAAAAACGCCTGTTTTTGAAAAAAAGGTTGATCTTCCTACCGTGAATTTACTCCTGAGTCGGATGGTGCCCACTTCAACCTTAGCGTGAGAAAGGGGCAGGAGCTGATACCATTCATCTAAAACATTGCCTTTTGGTAGTCGGTTTAACTGAACCATTGCACTTCCTGTTGAGAAATGATGCCTTTTTACACCGGGAGATAGAGGGTCATATTCATGACAAGCGACCACGTCTACTCTATGGGCCTTAAAATCTGTGGCAGCATCTTTCAAGGATAAAGAGGAAGCTTAAGTAATAATAGCGACGCAAACAGGAACGTCCGGCACAAAACAACAAGTCTAGTGGACAAAATCAGTAGCTCAACATAAACTTTGCTCGTAGGATTTTTATGTTGGCATATTGCCTTGCCCGCTTCTACAAGAAAACAATATACGTAAAAATCATCAAAATAAGCACTTTGTAGAGAAAGCCAGAACGACAGCATTAAGTCATGATTCTCACAAAGCGATGACAGCGTTCATACTTTTTTATTCTTGGGAAATTGACTTGTATTTAAACTAAACATTGGAAAAGTACGAATCATCGATACGTTATTTGTATTTCGAGATGACGTAAAGACATAAGGTGGGGGTTCGAGAAAGAGTAGGAAGGCAAGAGTATATCGCGAGTCCTTTTCATCCAAGGTTATTCTGTAGAGATAGCTACAAAGATTGGATTATAATAAGTTCTTGCGAAACACCGCAAAAATACTTCAAAATTGAGAGGACTCTTTGGAAACCATTTAAAATCGCGGCCTTCTTAATAATTCTGCCAAAAAGGCTTCATGGTGTATTATTTCATCTTTTCTTCCACAAATTTAACTGCTGAAAGCAGTAATCCCGACATGAACAATAATACACGACTTAACTGGTAGCAAGCCTGAAAAACCCGTTGAAAATGTTCACTATATGTCGGTGAAATGTGGGTGCCATATGGCAAAATGAAAAAGTTACGATTTTCCTACCAATCAAAACATCTTTGGAGCGCTTGTTGCGATTGTAAAGGTCCACTGTGTAGTAAGAAACATCAGAAGGTAGGTCACTGCAAGGAAGTAAACAAAAAACAGTGAAAGTCAGGGACAACAGCATAAAAGGAAAAAACAGTAAGTCTATAAAATCCTAACATGTAAGTCAATAATTAGATGGCTTTATGAATCTCCTTTTAGATAGCGAGGCAAATCACTAGACCTTTTCAAGTCAGAACGCAAACCCAGGTCACAAGATAACTTTTTTTGCTGGTACATATGCATCGATTAGTCGTCATCAAATTGTTTCCACCGCAAGGCCAAGAATCAGTTTGCAAGAAACTGATCGCAAAGCGGTTTTTTAAGCTTTACACTTCAACACGGCTGAATAGCCTTTGGATCGACCGCAAAAGGTCCCTTTTATGAAAACTACGGTATTTTGAATTTATCAGCTAAAACTGATACGTGACGCTCTGTGACCGAGAGACATTTCACCCAAACAGAGCGTTTATAGGAAATGAAAAGACAAAGGACAATCGCACCAGGATTTCGGGACACCTTGCACACAAGAAGCAGGAAAGGATTTTACCGCTTCTTGCTAAATACATTCACAGATCGTTAAGACTAATACGATTGAACCGCCTGACACTTACTTAAATTTAAACTCTTCATTCCATATAGGTGTATGGCACTCTTGCGTTTTTGTTCGGCAGGTCTTGACTTCATTGAGTGAAATAATACAATAAGGATGAGAAACTTTCGTTGCACTGTGAGCCTCAATAACATTAACTTCTAAACTTCTAAGTTGTTTGACGTCTCTCTCATTGGCGCATCCGCTAACAGTATTCTGTACTTTGCCGCAAAACTTTGTGATGGCGTCCATCCATTCCTGAAAAGTATGTGAAGAACAGAGAATGTTCACATGCAAACGTTTTGAACGATTAAAATGTTCTTAACTGTCGGAAAAAATCTCGCATTAATAGTTCTTCCAACGAAGAGTTTTACACTAGAAAAAAGCCACAATTATTTCAGTATTTTTTGCAGACTTAGTTTAGCGTTTACGCCAAACGACAAACAAAAAGCACAAATTTGCCTTTTGCCAAAGATCAAAGAAAAATGTCCAGTTTAAATCAACCAATCAAATTCAAAGTTGTAGTTTAAATCAACCAATCTCAACCTTGGTTTCAATCACCATAGAAACAGTCTACAGACTCCTAAATTGGGGCTCTTTCTTTCTTTCTTTCAGAGCGAAATTAAACAATTTACGGCTCCTTTGTCAGTCTTTTAATGCTGCTTCGCGGCATGGTGAATATGCACCACTAGCCACCTCCACTTTAGTGAAAAGTTGATAATAGACCAACTTCGATATATTAAAATTCAGTCCTAAACAAAAGGCATCATCTTGAGGCTCAGCGGAATGAACTCACACAAATCCTTATATTTATTCCCCAGAGCCTCGAAATGATGCCTTTCGTTTAGGACTGAATTTAAATATATTGAAAGTGGGCTTTTATTATTCCATCTTCGTGCTTGTAAGAGAAACCCCTTGATTTCTTATTTAGCTACTTAAAGTCGCGAAATAAAAACCCTAAATATAGAATGTGCTAGTAAGATACGAACCTAGCGTAAAGGCGAAAATCTATATGTCGACGGAAAGCTGTTGTTTCTCGTGTATCAGGCCAAAATATTTCACAAAAACAAGCAAAGAATTATCATGCCTTACATTTGCGAGATCCTGGGTGTCCGCACAAAGATAGAACATACGCGACTCGTTAAATGCTCGCACCACCACCTGAAAACAGTTTGGCCTAACAAAGAAAGATCACAATTAAAATAACTGAGTCTATTGAAGATAAATAAGTAATAATTTGAAGATGAGTGAAATCTGCCGAGGTACTTTCCTTCAACTTTATTATTCGACAATTACAAAAACAGAAATTCATGCCTGTGTTATTATTATACATTGTTTTGATTTAAAGGAACAGTTTCACGACCACGGTTTGGCGCTAGCAGTAGTAACCTTTACGATTTTTTTACATTCTCGTCACCAGAGCCTCGGATCGACCCAAGGCTCCGGGAAACTCTATGCAGGAGAACATACGCCGTAGGGTTCTTATTGCCAAAAATGGGCTATTTGAACCTTACGGCGCCTGTTCACTCCTCGTGCTAACATGAATGCACCAATTAGAGACGCTTTTGATTGTTCTTCACGAAAACCAATGAGACGACACTCTGTTTCAGGGTTCCCCAGAGCTCTTCTTTCCCTCAGTCAAGAGAAGAACTCTGGGGTCGAGATTGGGTTTCTTACTAAACCAGATGAATGTTCATTAATCACAGAGAATATTAAACAAATACAATGAATGACTGAGGCCCAAATTTGGTAGAAGATACTTCGGTTTTAGACACAATAAATACCAAATTTCGTTTTGACTGTAGAATTTATTGTACGGGCCGGGTGAGCAGGGATGGCGCAGTGGTGAAAGCACTCGCCTCCCACCAATGTGACATAGGCTCGGTTCCCGGTCCTGACGCCATAAGTGGGTTCCGTTTGTGTTGGTTCTCTACTCTGCTCCGAGGGTTTTTCCCTGGGTCCTCCGCTTCCCCCCCCCCCCCCCCCCCCTCAGCAAAAACCAGCATACAGCTGATTCCAGCTGGTTGTGCGCTGTGCTCCAAGGTCACACATGGACCGTATAGCGGCAGCCAGAGGCGCCATAGTATGCTTTCGGTTCGACCTTGCTGAGCTGCGTTGTTGCTGTACTTGCGACGGCGATTAGCGAGACAATTATTATTATTTATTATTATTTTATTCTACGCACGAGTTGTCATAACGCAAACGAATTGATGGCAAAAGTAATTCCACTTCTATGGCATTGCTTCCGTTTCCTGCTTCAGTGCTTTCAATTGTTTCAATAACAATGGAATTAAAGGGGCTGACGTGACAGTTTACCCATACGCAGAGACATGAAACCCGCCCTTTGACAATTCTCTCAGAAAACCAACCCGCCATGGAAGAGTTGCTATCAAGGATCATGCATCGCAGGCGCTTCTTATTCCTTAGCCTGCG
>OX421448.1:46067391-46069891 GCA_949126865.1 Montipora capitata | reverse complement strand
AGCTCCTCTTTGCTTTCTTTCCAGTGAGATAGAAACAGCCAATCGCAATCGCAATCGCAATCGCAATCGCCTCCTATGAAATTTTGTTCCTTCTTACGCCATTTTGTCATGCGAGGACGCATAAATTAAGCAAGAAAAAAGTATTCCGTCGACTTATGAATTTAATTGTTCAAAGGGAAATTTTTGTATAAATGAGTGCTGTCTTTAGTAGAGTGTATATGTATATATGTAAACGGCACAGAAATCATTGAGGAAGTAGCGTAAGGCCTCACTTTATTTCTGTGCTTCATCGCAACACCGTGATACTGCCGTAAGACTCATGAAATTCTGACTCTAAGTTTGTAGCTGGTTAGTATCACATATAGGATATGATTGAACATTCAGAAAATTTGAAGAATAACCAGTCGCCTCGTTCTTCAAACAAACAGCTTCTTGTATTTTCTTTTAGCTTCCGTCGCTTTAAATAAAAAGGGTCAAGGCAATGATGAGGAGATCAACGAATTTGAAGTACAGCTGTAAATTATCTTTAAACTTCATCTTTAACTTATTCGTGTTAGCAATGTTTGCTCATGTTACTTGTCTACCTTGGGGGAGAGGAGAGGGTGCATCACTGAAGAATTTACAACTAACGACGGTACACTTTTCTCTCTTATCTCTTTGCTCCGTCGTCTTTATACTAATCGTTGGGCTGAGTGGATAAATTTATAGATGACCACAAATAGAGTGAATGCAAACAAATAACCACATTTACCTGAGGGACAGGGAATAATCGCCGGGGGATTTGTCACTCGGTCGGATCAGGAAACTACCAATAACTCCGTCTGTTTAACAAAGAGGAAGCATAAAAAGAAAGAAACAAAAAAAAAATCAGGCCTTACGCTACAAATTGAGACTTATAAAGTTCATGATATTAAGTAAAATGAAAATCCTAGGTTGTAATTCGTCAGACCATAACTGTGGAGTTAGAATACGCACAACGAAATCATTCACTCGGAAGCTCGACGGAACCAGTTTGTTGCAAGCACCTTTACAATTTCTTTCTTTGAAAACTTAATTCTTTGAGCAAAATGCTCTGTGCTTCTTTTATTGATTCACGTTTGCTTAAGACTCTTAAAAGATGCTTTTCATTTGGGCGTAAGCGACGGAATTAATGGCAGAATCGCTTGCGAATCCGTAAGAATGAATTTTTGTTCTCGTGTTTACACCTGTGGGAAAACGATGTAGCGATACTCAGGCTTTTAGCTTTGATAACGATGGCGCACAGCCCTAAAAAGACAACTGCGAAGTTGAGCAGCGGGGACATAGTAGAAGTATAACTACAATATTCTTTTCATGTCGACAAGAAAGGAAGTCGTATGGCTGAACAACTGAGAGGCAGCTGATTTTCAGCAGCTGGGAACATACTACTATGCAGGGACAAAAATACGGAGATCCCAAAAACGGGCCATAGACAGAGGTGGGAGTGGAGCAAAACCAGCTGACCACAATAAACTGTAGCCGGCGCAAGTGAATGCCACAGCTGCACACCACACACAAAGCAGAAATGCCAGGAAAACTTATTCTACAATCACTGCTGCCAATACCAGGGTCAAATTCAACTAGTGGTCAAAACGGGCCTTAAAGCAAGCGCCCTAACCACTGGACCGCACTGCCGCCTCGCACTCTCCTACATTGGCTTTGCCTTGGACCTCTAATAAGCTTCAAGGGGAGCCCCGGAATTAAGACTTTATCTTGACTTACATGTACATTACCCCAGAAAGGAAGGGAAACGTTATACCAATAATAACAATTACTAGGGTTTCTAATAGACAGTAAGGCTGCGGTATATTCCGTTGAAAGTGACAACATTTATCATTGATAACCACAGTAACGGTGTATTGAATCCCGTGGGACTTATTTTAGTTTCATTGAGGGAATGAAAGTAACGTCGATGTTCCGAAATTTAACCAGGACCACCCCCTTTCCAGACCGATAAGCCACTGATCTGAAATTTGTGCACGATGTAAAGTGAGAAAGCAAGACACATGTCAACATACTCCTCTTGAACCAGATCGCGGTAATCGGAAGATCCCTCAGATCATAGGTCAGATTAGAAAGAAACGAAATTGTAACTTAAATAATCAGTGCTACGGCTTGAAGCACATGGCAAGCTTAAGTCAGCTTGGATTGCATGAATCGCAGCACATTTGAAGTGTTTTACGGTTTCATCGTAGCTTTTCTAATCATTCTACAAGTTTGAGTGACGACAATTTCATCATAGTTCTTCTTATGATTCTAAAATCCGGCCAAGGAGGCGTAACTGCGCCCTATACGATGAAATAGACATGTTAGCAAGTAAAAACCGAATGATGAAAAAGGAAACGTGTCTAAATTGACAGAACCTTCACATACTGGAACGACAGCAACGGATGTGAAAGTCATGCACGATGCAAAATGAGGAAGCAAAAAAATGGGAGTTCGGTCGGAATCATTACGGCCTCATTATTTACTTAGAGGTTCA
>OX421448.1:46057391-46062391 GCA_949126865.1 Montipora capitata | reverse complement strand
GGTTGTCGTAAAGGCTTGGAAACAGCTTAATGACTTCAGCAATCTCGGATGTCCTATGGTGCGAGGGTTTGAATCCCTGGAGCGGCATGGAATGTTGTAAAAGTTCAAGGTAAGAGGCAAAGTCTGTTGGTAGTAAGCAAGGACAGTAAGGGGGAAGGAGAGGGAGAGACGGTAAGTGGACGAAGAACAAAAGGCAAGGGAAAGGTGGAGAAAGGTGTTTTCTTTTTTATTCCCCCCCCCCCCCCCCCCAAAAAAAAAACCCTTTTTTAGACAGTTCATAATAACCTAGGTTGAAACAAAAATAATGACCTAGTTTGGTTGCAAATTAACCTAAGGAACAAAATGACCTGCAACATATATAAAACTCTGAAATAAAGCGAATATGCCATCCCTATTTGTTTAAATATATCATGCTGTCACTTCAGCATGATTTTTCTGTACCACCCAGGCAAAAAATGTCAACAAGACTGTCACATGTACACAACAAACCTCAGCTCATCTGTTTCAGGTGCTTTGTTGTAAGTGTATTTTGCCAAAACTCTTTTCTTTCCACCAACTGGTTCTGGTGGAGGCACAGGGTGACCAAGATGTTCATCTTTTAACAAACATGAATAATGTGTATAGTAGCCTATGAGATCATTCAAAGAGACAAACTGGCGTCCTCCAATATAGTAATCTCCACATACTGCAGTCACCCTAAAGTGGCTGATGCCATGTTTTCCAAGAAAAGACAGGGAGTATGTGCCAGGTTTGCGGTCACTTTCCCTCACCAGATAGGCACCTTCCATTCCATCCACCGTAAGTCTCTCTTCTGCTAATGTTCTATCCAGCTTCCCATGGTACCATCTTAAAAACCAAACAAAAACCAAAAAATAGTGTTCGAAGACAAATAGATTGCAATGACCACAACATATACATGTAGTAATAATACATGTACTATTTCTGTTACAAAACACATTATGAAATAATGAATCAGCCAATTTTTCTTAGTTACTTGTAAGACCTTGAATATTGTTGCAGTGCACATTTTATAATGCACTATACTGATCTCAAGCGCATTACAAAATCTTTTTGACAGCTAATTTATGAAAATAGTGTCATGGTGACACCGAAATGTCACATGTCTGTTATATTTTCTTGTCTATAAAAAGAAGCTACTTATTTAATTTATACCACCAGTAGGGTTGGTGCACTGATGAGTGCAAGTTTAAGATCAGAAACAAACACACACAATGATAATCAGAAAGGGAGCAATGCTACTCTGGATAGACTAGTGCATGCATCTCACAGAGTTTGCATTCAAGACTCATGTTTCAATACTTCTGCCTAGGTTAGGTGTAAATAGGATTAAACAGAATTACCACAGGCCATACTATCATCACTAACCAGAAACTATCAGTGATGTTGGCTGGAAGCTGGAAATTGAATATTAATTTTGATGACAACACCACTGAGGAAAAGGACTTCGCACTTAGCAAAAGATTAGGCAGGAGCGTGGAAAAGATCTGGCCACAGTTGGGGGATAGCATTATCTACTGGATAAATCACTATCCACTGGATACAAAATGTAACTCGATTGGGTTTTGCTCGTGTTTAATCTGCTGGATAGCATTATCCACCTTTTGAACAACCGAGACCTGGTCTTGACACAATGATACAGCTACACAGTATGCATTGAGTTTGTGGAAATCATACATAAACAATAAAAATTAATGATTGTGGAGGACAGAAACTCTGGCAAAGTCAGTTAGTTGTGAGGAACATGCGGCGACAGTTAAAATCAAAGTAATCAGCAAGAGTTTTATACCAAGCATCATCAAGCAATTGGCAGGGATTAGATACATCACTGGATGATCTTGTATCATTTCGTACATCTACAGTCGAACCTGTATTTAGCTGGGTTTGGGATAGAGGCTAGGGGTGCTTGTTACATAAGGGTCGCGTAATAGCTTTTGACAAAGACACCACTAAATACAGCTCAAATGTTAATAACAGAAACGTAGATTACCACAGTTCCTGGGAGGGCTTACTGCGGCATTTGACAGTGACAGACAAAACTACTTGAACAGGAGAGACATCTCATCAGCTGACGGTTCAATTTATCACTCATTTATTACCCGCCGATTCGATCAGCATTTCTCTCCGCCAAAATGTCGTTTCATTTTCTTCTAATAGCTTTGTGGGAAAATCTTACACAAAATGAACAACTAAACATTACAAAAAAACAGTAAACACTACCTACTACAATTTTTCATAATCCTGTTGAAACGGTATTAAGGTTGTTGGTCCTAGTACTTACTGATCATCTGATGGAGCAATGAGTGAAAGCTCAATTTCTTCTTCTTCATCTAGACATGGATCATCCTCAAAATGGTCATCTGCTTCATTTTCGTTGAGTAGATTGACTTCATAACCTGAAGAGCTATAGCGATCCCTAGACGCCATGTTTCTGATGTTTCCTTCCTGTAATGAGGTAACGCGGGCTCAAGTAAGATTTCGCAACATGCAAACAGCCGGAGCGTTTGCCATTTGCCAACAAAAACCGAAATTCCAAAAATTCCGGTTGGAAATTCAAATCGGAAGGTTTCCGAAAAAGATGGAAATCCCCACATGTATTCCTCTTTTCCCGTTGCAACCAAAATGACCGGAAAAATCCTGTACCATTCGACCCGGTTAACTTCGGCCTCTTTTCCCGCCTTTCCACACAGCCTTCATTTTGATTTGTCATTGCTTTCTTCTAGCCGCGAAAGACGCGGTCCTGGCGAAAACGCTACACCGGGAAAATCCTGTACCATTCCAACCGGATTTTCCTTGCAAATGGTACCATGGTAAACACCCGACAAGTCTATGTGGTGGCCCATGGTAGGTAAACAATAGGACACGAATCGCTATTTTGTCTCAGCCATATTAATCCACTAATAACAGATCAATTGCCAAGATTTTTCCTAATTTTTATTTTTACTGAGTTGCCAAACCCAGTCGGAATCTGGGTTTCATTTCGTGGGTTTTTTTGTTATTTTTTACTGGGTGGCCAGTATGGCAATCCAAGTGGGAAAGTGGGTGGGATTTGTTCGTTTTATTTATTTTTATCTTTAAGTTTTTTTTTCCGTGTCGGTAAAAGTCTTGCCTATCACTCCCCTGGTAAGTGGTGTCTTTGTGCATAGAGCCTTCTGCGTGTATTTTCTTAGGATCGAGAGGGTAGTGGAAATGAGTAGATTTCTCTGGTGGACACAGTAGAATCATTAACTTAACCTGCAATGGCGTCGAAAGTCATGTAATGCGAATGGCGTTTTAGTGGATCCTTAAACAAAATATACCCTTATGGAGCTCAATAATGGAAAGTCAGTTGGATAAACTAGGCAGACGGTGAAAAACAAACACCTGAAATCTTAAAAGCGACGAGTAATGGACTTCGACAACAGTCTATCGCCCGTCGAGCCGAAATCAAAGTGAGCTGTATTTCTAATATTTTACCAACTGTGCTGTTATGTAGAACACTGAAACCAAATGGAAAATTCTCTGGTAACTTATGGGTTCAACAAAGACAGAGAACGAATGGAACACCTTAAGTGGATCTGTGATCAACTCTGCAATAATTGGAAATGTGACGGCCAAGAATTACTTGAAAGAAAGCTTGTCGTCTATTTTGTGCTTCATTGTTCAAGGAAAAGGTTCTTCATGGAATCGGTTTGATCCTGAAATTTAGTTTGTTGTAATATTGCGCATATTTGACACGATTGAGTTTTTTCTCTTCACGCACGTAATGAAATAAGAAGGGGTTTTTGCCTCTAATAGCAAATATGTTGTTCCTTTCAAAAAATTGTTCGCTGGAAAAGGTCGCCTTTATGAATTCATCATATTTATAATATGCGAGCTTAACTGGATAGTTTTTATGGCAATAGTAAAGCATTTTCGTGTCAAAATGAGGTTAGCGTCTTTCTATTGTGCTGACTTAATTAAATATAAATCTACATTCTGCCTCGTGAGTTTGTTATTCTCGTTTACCAGCAATGGCGTCAAAAGTCATTGCAACGCGAATGGCGTTTTAGTCAACAAAATATGCTCTCATGGAGCTCAAAAAGGGAACGTCAATTGGGTGAACAAGACAGGCGATGATGATCTGGAATCTTAAAAGCGACGAGTAATGGACTTCGACAACAATCTTTCGCCCGTCGAGCCGAAATCAAAGTGAGCTGAATTTCATGTATTTTCCGCTGCATGGTATTCGAAGTAATTAGTCGTGCTTGTTTCCCTTTAACACCTGCCGCACCCTTCATTGTATCTTCTATGCTGTTATTGGTCAGTTTCTAGTACTTATACTATCTGCAGTTTCCTGGATATCATTCACGCTTGCGGTTCCTACTACACAGTTTATACCTATTCCGGTCTTTCCCACCCATTCTCCCCCCCCCCCCTTCTACTTACTACGATTTCCTTTATTTCCTTGATTTAGGCCGTAGAGACACTCCTTGCGACTACTTGCGTTGCTACAAGTGTGGAAAACTTGGACACTGGGCTAGAGAATGTATATCCATGTTCTGGCCAGCGAGCTACCAGTCCCTCAGCTATAGTACCTATGCTGGACTCTCCTACAACAAGCCGGCCGGATGCCCTTCAACTCAGTATCAGTCAAAGCAGCGTAGATGACTTGGCGCAGGTAGAAGAATTTGTACAGAAACATGAACTTGAAAGCGGACAGTCTTTAACTGTTAAGGGCAACTTGAGGAAAAATCTAGGGTTTTGGAGATCTGTTGGTGCTCCGAAAATCATTTTGACGATCATCTAAAAAGGGTACAAATTACCTTTTGCCAGCTTTCCTTTGGCTGTAAGGTTAAAAAGTAATAAGTCAGCTCGACTTCATGCTGATTTCGTAGACTAAGCCGTTCTCGAGCTTGTTAATTCAGGTCGGGTCTGTAGGGTTTTTAAGCAGCCTTTTATTGTTAACCCCTTGTCAGTATCTATCCAGCCGTGTGGCAAAAAGAGAGTAATTCTCGATTTGC
>OX421448.1:45974891-46054891 GCA_949126865.1 Montipora capitata | reverse complement strand
CGTCTGAGCGAAGCGAATTAGAACGTAACAATACTTTATCTCGAGTGTAGTGTTAACCAAATGGAAAATTATCTGGTAACTTATGGGTTCAACAAAGTCAAGTTAAAAAAAATAATTGAAAATGTGACAGTCAAAAATTATTTGAAAGAAAGCTTGTCGACTATTTTGTGCATCATTACTCAAGGAGAAGGTTCTTCAGGAAAGGGTTTGAACCTGAAATTTATTTTGTTGTGTACATGGTAATTTGACCCGATTGAGTGCACGCAATGAAATAGGAAGAGGTTTTTGCCTCTAAGAGCAAGTATGTTGTTTGTTTCAATAAATGTTTCGCTGGAGAAGGATTCTGTGACATTTGCTGCCTTTGTGAATTATAATATCATGTTGTGTATTGAATTTTCGAGCTTAAAGTTGAAATGCGATACGGGAGGATATTTTCAGTATTGCTCTGTAAGCGGGAAGGGTTCACGAAAATAAACAGGTCTGTTGGAAGCGTGCTTGAGTTTCAACAAAATGAGCCCCAAAATCAGCAAAAAATTGTGACGCCGATGAATAATAAAATAGCTGCTATTTCCAAAATGATAGAATTACCTGGTGATAAATAACCTCGTCTTGGAGAGTAAATTTTTGACTTTGCAGAAACAATAGTCAACCTCAAGAGTTGGGCGATTGTGATCTTTGCTGTGAATTCGCTCATTTATTGTCAAACTTTATAACACTTGACAGAAAAAGAAACCTACGAAAACCCGGTATCTTGCCATCATTTGACACAGATGCTTCACTGTTTGGCGAGTAAACATGCCGCGGTAACATCACAGCGCCCGCTGAATTCCGTCGATGTCACTTTCGATTCAAGCTAACAAAATCTGTACCTTGCTGAGTTCGCATTTGTTAGCGTTAATAGTATAGTATTTTCGGTCCAATGCTTCTGTTTTACGAAGGGGTATATGTTTTAGGTCACCCATCCAGATACTAACCCCGCCGGATAAGGGTTAACGTCAGTAAACTTTAGTATTGCAAAGCTGTCAGATGCTCATGCAGAGGGCACGCTTAAACTTGTGGTGAAAAGAAGTTGAGAGGGAACTTGAAAATGATCAACATGTCAGCCCAGAAGCCATTGTCTCTCACTTCCCTTTTATTTTCTTCAATCTTTCTGGGTTCAGTACTTTGCTAGTAACCACATGTCTTCTCAGGCTATTTACCTAAGACTTCTACCATGGCACTACAATGCTAGACAATACCAAACAATATCGTGCACTGTTAGAGCTACATCTTACGCAAGGACAACTTGAATCTCCTGGAAGACAACACACAGCTCAGTTGACATTATGGAATAAATCGCTGTGTTACTTCTCTACCACACGTAAGCAATGCGTGTCTTTTTTTTTCTAAAGAGGACAGGAATTTCTTCTTTCTGACAAATGATTATTTATTAGGCCAGTAGCCAGGTTTTTACCCTCAGAAAAGGACCTGTTTCGTCTTACGAACGTGTGAGGACCTGTGAGCCAATGGGCCGCTGCTGGTATGACTTCTGCATGACCCCTTAAATGGTCTTAATGACCCCCAACTTGAAAAAATTGCCTGGAATGCTGCACGTACCACAGGAAGCCCAGTGTACCCTCAAGGAGGGTCTAGTTTTATTTTTTCCGTGTCGGGAAAAGTCTTGCCTGTCACTCCCCTGGTAAGTGGTGTCTTTGTGCATAGAGTCGTTAGTGCGTATTTTGTTAGGTTTGATGGGGCTGGGGTAATGCGTAGATTTCCCTGCACAAAGAAGAACATTTAATTAACCTGCAATGGCGTCGAAAGTCATTGTAACGCGAATGGCGTTTTAGTGGATCTTTAAACAAATTATGCCCTTATGGAGCTGAATTGAAGAATGGAACGTCAATTGGATGAACAAGAAAAGCGCTGAAACATACATATCTAGAATCTTTAAAGCGACGAGTTATGATCTTCGACAACAATTTCATTTTTCGTCGTTGGGTATCAAAGTGAGCTTTCTTTCTAATATTTTACTAACTTGGTATTATATAAAACACTGAAATCAAATGGCAATTCTTTTATGGATTTAACAAACATTGAAGGAATCGAACGCCTTGACTGCATCACAGTGTTTACTCAAGTCGGATGTTAGTTATCTGGCATGCGCAATTTACATTTACCGGTATATTGTGGATAAAAAAATTTGGAAGTGTGACAATGAAGTATTATTTGAATGAAAGCTTGTTGTCTCTTTTGTGCTTCATTATTTACGGTTCTTTCGAAAAAGGGTTTGATGTGAACTGTCAGAAATTTATTTAATTGCCATACAATTATATACAACACCAAAACAATATCGTGTACTATAGAGGTGTTGCACCTCAGCCATATTGCATGGCATATAGATTCTTTTCCCTATGGGAACAAATGTTCTTTCTTATGCAAAACATTTTTGTTTCTACCGTGCAACATGGCTGCCGTATTGGAGCTACATATTATGCAAAGACAACTTGAATCTCCTTGAAGACAGTTGACAATATGGAATAAAGCACTGTGTTACTGCACTACCACACATACCCAATGCGTGCCTTTTTCTTCTAAAGATGACAGGATTTTTTTCTTTCTGACAAATGATTATTTGGCTGGTAGCCAAAGGGACTCTGCTGGCACGACTTCTGGGTGACCCCTTAAATGGTTTTAATGACCCCTGACTTGAAAAAATTGCCTGGAACGCTGCAGCTCAATACCACCCAACTGAGTCCCTTCTGTTTTTGAGTAATACGTACCTCAGGCAACCCAGTGTACGCTCGGCGAGCGTCTAGTTTAAATATGATACAATTCATAAATATTTTTGCTCTTTGGCCATTTCAATTTCAGCAGGAAAAGAAAACAAACGGCGGTTACAAACAATTTAGGAACAGTGGTGGTAGGTTAAGCAGACCGGTTCTTTTGTCTATTCAAAACATCATCAATGTGATAACAAAAAACGCCTCTTGGGTAACCATTTTGAAGGAGAGTGTTCTTTAGATCGAAGAGAGTCGACTGTAACAAGGACGAACTCAAGCAGATGCGTAAACAGCGATAGTTGAGGGTGCGGATTAAATTGATTTTATACTTTCTTGGAGTGAAAGAATCTCACTTGGTGTAGAGGCCAGTGAAAGTTGTTTTGCGATGTACTGTTGTTGTGAAATTGTTGAGATTGCGCTTAATGCGGACATCTGAAAATGGAATCTCCTGGTTTTCTTCAAGTTCCATTCTTCAAATTCCATTGTTCCTAAGAAAGATATCTTTCTTGTCTTGCCTTATTTCGGCTTTCAAAGTGAAGCTCTTGCTCGACGTGTTAAATCTTGTATCAGTAAGTTTTATGGCGGTGTTAATCTTAGGGTTATTTTTCAAAACACCTGCAGGATTAAGTCTTTTTTTCCATACAAAGATCGTTTCAGTCGTTCTCAAAGATCTAAAATAGTATACAAAGCCAGTTGTTGGGACTGTGATTCCTTCTACATCGGTAAGACAAAAAGAAGATTGCATGATAGGAAGTCCGAGCATTTCAAAGCTCTTACACAAGTTGGTCACCCCTCTGCTGTTGCAGACCATACTATTTCTAACGGTCATAACATCAAATGAGACCATTTTGAAATCCTTGCTACTGGAAAGTCTGACTTGCAGTGTAAAATTAAAGAATCTCTATTAATCAGGGACTTAAAACCCTCTCTTAATGAAAACATTGGTAGTGAGAAGCTTCTTCTTTATTAATTTCTTCCGGAAGTATCAACTACCGGAAGTTACGATTTTGTTATAATACTTTGTAACTTTTGCCTCGCTCAAGTTTTAAATTTTTGTGTAACAGTTTTGACCGTCACTTGTGATGATGTATGTTGCAGCATACGAAACGTCAAGTATCAAATGAAAATGTTTGTAACCGCTGTTTGTTTTCTTTTCCTATAAACTTAACGGCATTGTATCTCTATAGCAACGCAATGGGTGGGGTGACCCTAGGCTTTTTATAGATTGTGCAATTAAAAGTAGCATCTTATGCTACTAGCAGTGCCCATTTTTTTCCCAAATTATGCTCAAATTATTCTCGTTTTTCCAAATAATGCCACTTGTTCTTAAAATTATTCCTTTTTCAAAATGAAAACACGTATCACGATCGTGTAGCAATACTTTTTCGATGTCACAAGCTTCTCTTATATTGTATTTTGCTTTCTGTGTCTCGGTGTCTAGCAGTGTTTGCTGGTTCTGGTCACAGGGAACAGAGGAGTCCTATTTGACCGTTTTTCCAGTTAAGGTCTCCGTACAAATGCAGCACGAATCGATCTTAATGATTTGAATCGCCGCACGTGATCAAACTACACACAAACGATCCTATCCGGGTCAATGTTCGGGTGACGAACTTCGGAAAGCGAAGCTTTCCGTACGAGGCACGAAGTGCCGAGAGTACAAAATGAGACAAGGCACGAAACTGACCACCACGTGACTAGTTCAACGTGGGCCGGAGGATACCGGAACAAGGATCAAGGATGGCACAGTCAGTTAGTTCACGGCCTTGGTGCAAGAGGTTCTGAGTTCGATTACCGGATCTCGCATCCTTGTTTCGACTTCTTTCCTTTCAGTGTTGCTTAAGCAGCTCTAAATACCCGTAAAACGGAACACTGATGGAAAATGGGGAGTAAAAATGAGCGCACCGTCGATCTCAGGTTTGTTGGTGTAAATACTGTTACGAGGTATCGACGTTAAATATGGTCGAAAGGGGTAGTTTCTTAAGAAACTGTGGTGCTGCGTCGGTGGGCAAGTAATGTACAAAAATTTGGTTTTATCAACGGAGTTGATAATCTAAATTGGCCACCGTACAGAAATTCTAAAAGCTGACGTTTCGAGCGTTAGCCCTTCGTCAGAGCGAATCGATTGTGGGTTACGTGTAGTTTTTATAGTAGAGTAGGAGCTATGCTATTGGTGGTAACATGGCAACGTGAAAAATAGGAATATATGAGTTAAATGAAAAGCGTTCGTTAATACCGTGAGGATTAACGGTGCCGATTTGGAAGATGAATTTTTGTTCCAGATTCTTGCGGCTTTCCGTCGTACCTAGAAGTAGGGAAAGGCCGCAGATAGCCATGTGTTTTTTGGAGTGGTTAGGGAGATTAAAATGACGAGGGACTGGCTTAGATTCATGCAACCTTGTCATTCTTCTCAACATCGCGAAGGTGTTCGGGGAATCGGTCACCTAGTCGTCTACTTGTCTCGCCAATGTATAATTTATTGCATAACGTACAGGTTATGCAATAAATGACATTTGCGGAGGTACATGTGAAACAATCGGTGATCTTAACAGATCGCTTAGGTCCCGATATCTTGCTAGTGTTAACAATGAAAAGACAAGTTTTGCATCGTGAGCGCGCGCATTTGAAAGTGCCGGGTTGCTCGTTAGTTTTGAGCGCGCTTCTAACAAAAATTTATAAATAAATTAAATTATACATTGGCGAGACAGGTAGACGACTAGGTGACCGATTCCGCGAACACCTTCGCGATGTTGAGAAGAATGACAAGGATGCATCTAAGCCAGTCGCTCGTCATTTTAATCTCCCTAACCACTCCAAAAAATACATGGCTATCTGCGGCCTTTCCATACATCTACAATACTAGACATATTTAGTTGGAACACTTAGCGAATGGTCAGAATCATCGTGTTACAAGATCGTAGCTTATACCACATCCGCCTTCCCCCATTCAGGAAGGGGGAAACGGCGATGGGTGTTCCAACAAATGTGACGAGTATATTGTATTTGCTTCAATGAAATTGGCAAATCTGTAGAGCTGTAGATCAGAAGTCAAGTCTCTTTAGAAAAGAAGTAAACTTGTTACTAAGATAAACGGAATGTCTCTTCGCATGCTTTGTATTTAAAAAGGTGGGCAGTTGGTCGGAACATGATGATAATCAAGGAATATGTGTTGGAGAGTTTTTAGAAGGCCAAATAATTATAAATACTATCTGGTGAGTAAAGGAACATCCTCAGTATGCTGTGTACCGCATTTCCATGTAAAGTAGTTGACACTGTGTACTTTGATTAACGTAGCGTACACATGACATCGGGGGCTTTAATTATTATCGAGACGAGAATCGAGCGAAATAAGGGCGATCTTCCTTGCACTGGTACTGATGTTGGCATTGGAAGGCGTGACAACGGTTAGCGAAGGGAATAAAGCTAGAGAGGTGGGGTCGCTGACGTCTTGTGAGGTTCAGTTAATAATATATCGAGTGGTGCCGATGTGGAGCTGGTACCAACTCAAGAAGAATTTACAGGATGATTAAATTAAAATGGACTTAATTTTCAAATAGAAACACACAATTTTAAATTTACAAAACATGTTTCGGATGATCGACATCCATCGTCAGTTGTGAATACAAGTGAACCGCTAGTCGGTGTTATATAAAGATAGCTAATAGAATGCATGAGTACTGATTAAATAACAACGTGAATATGAGGTAATAGAAAATACAATGATGAGAAGACAATGGGTATAGGACGAGGAAAATTACAATGAAAGTGTTAAATTGACATGGTTGACTTGCTTATTTAATGAGGGTTTTTCCCAAGCTATGTGTAAGGCCTCCTTGATTTTTAGTTGAAAAGGCGTGGAGGCGGTGTCAAGGATTGAAAAACAATCCTCTGAGCATAAAGATCTGCATGCTTCTGATCCATTAATGTGCTGAAAGATATGCGAGTTCTTATCAGATGATAAATGTTCACGAACACGTGTAGCAAGATGTCGGTTTGTTTCGCCGACATAACAAGCACTACAGCCTGCGCAAGAAAATTTATAAACCACACGGGATCGTGATAATTTGGAAATAGCATCTTTGGCACTGAATAAGTTCTTAATCTTGTATGGGGCAAACACTAGCTTGATGTCCAAGTTTTTACAATAGCGTTGTGTTAAATTCTTGATTCTGCGTTGAACATGAGTCGAGAAAGGGCCAACAAAAGGTAATTTGTAATAGTGCGTGCGAATTTCATTAGAGTCGGTTAATGCGGAAGCGTGCAGGGAGGAGGCAAAGAATTTGTTAAGGTATTGTTTAACAGTTCTGTTCACTAAACTGGATGGGAATTGATTCTTTCCGAGAATGTTGGCAAGCTCCTTAATGTTGTTGTGGAAACCGGTCCAGGTGTTGTTAATTTTAAATGTCCTGTCCACCAGCGTTCGTATTAACCCTAATTTGTAGGGAAAAGGTGAGAAACTGAGAAAATTGGTGAGGAGGCCTGTGTAAGTGCTCTTGCGAAAAACAGATGTGACTAAGGATGGAGGATTGCTGTTGTCCAAGAGGACATCTAAGAACGGTAATTTTTGGTTGACCTCCGTCTCCATGGTGAATGTAATGTTAGGGTGTTTATCATTGATATAATGGAAAAATTCCAAAGCATCCGTTTCGTTGTTGAATAGGCAAAATGTGTCATCCACATATCTACGGTAGAAATAAATTGCAGGACCATCGTATTCTTGTAGCCAGATTCTTTCATGATGGCCCATGAAAAGATTCGCTAGTACCGGTGCCAAAGGGGAGCCCATGGCGACGCCATCTGTCTGATCGTAATATTTCCCTCGGAATAGAAAATGTGTCTGGGCAGTAGCAACCAGGAACAACTCTTTGAGGCTGTCCTTGCTTAACTTGATGTTCGGGTTCCCTGACAAAATATAATCCACTGCTAGCTCAATAGATTCTAGTAGAGGAATGTTAGTAAATAAACTTTCCACATCGAATGAAACCATGAACTTGTTTGAAGTGCGCAGGTTAGTAATTTCGTTGACAAACGAGAAAGTATCACGGGCACAAAAATCACTAGGTATGTGGGAGTCTAGGAGTGTGCAGAGGAATTTAGCCAAGTTGTAGTTGTAGGTTCCAATTGACGAGACGATCGGGCGAAAAGGAGGAGCAGATGATGGCTCACGTACTTTGTGCATCTTCGGTAATCCATAAATTCGAGCAGGTTGAGACCCAGTTGGGTATATGTCTTTGTACGTTGTGTCGTCGATCTCACCATTCTTCTTAAGCTTACGCAGAAGTCGTTGTAGTTTTCCTTCTCTCGACAGCGTTGGGTCACAATTAAGGTTGTTAAATTTTGAACTGTCCGTAATGAGGTTCAAAATGCTTTCGTCGTATGTTGTCCTGTCTAGAACAACAACGCCATTTCCCTTATCAGGCTTAAGGATGACAATGTTTTGGTTCCTACGTAAGCTTTTCAAGATTTTCTATTCCTTCCGGTCGTTTTGGGACGGTCGATGCGACGCAATGTAACTGTGTGCAAGTTGTGACAAAGTGGCTTTGATTGTGCCCGTCCGTCCTTTATCAATAGGGAGCTTAAGCAAGGACAACGGCGACGGCAACGAGAACGTCATCTCAAAATATAAATTTGCGTTATTTTAATCGCTTCGTGACTATTTCAACGCTTTTCATGTGACAAGGGTGTGGTAATTCCTTAAAGATGACACCAGTCGGAACGGCGCTCCATTTTAGGAGAGAAAATGAAAATTTATCCTCAAGTGCTTACGTCCTTCATAAAACCAAAAGCTTGGCTATTTCACGTTGTTGTTTTGCTGACGACGGCAAAGAAATGGACAAGAGTGAAAAACGCACGTGCAGGGCGTGCAAAGCTATTGTTTTTACCCACTAAATATGCAAATTTGTGACGTTCTCGTTGCCGTCGCCGTGGTCGTTGCTTAAGCTCCCTAATGATGTTTCTTAGGACTGATTGATGGATTAGTTCAAAGCACGTGTATACATCCGACTTGTTGATGTAAGGCGGGCAGATCGAGTGTGTGAGGCCGTTCTTTAATATACCCAGTTGTTCAGAAGTGAGTTTGACCGAAGAAATGTTAGTGACTGTTTCTTCCGCCTTGAAAGGAAGTGTTGTAAATCGCGTGAGGCCCTTAAGTTTCTTTGCATGTGTCTCGATTACTTTAGAAGTACTTTTCCTAATGTTGGAATGTAGAGCATTTTGTAGAAGATAAAAGTCCATGCTATTTAGTATGTTACGTAACTTGTTTGAAATCCTTTCCCTTTCCGCTTCAAGCTTCTTTAGCTCTTTCGATCTTCTTTCAATAGCACTACGGAGGAGACGTTTTCTAATTGCAGTGACATCCTTGGGTGATGTGTTAGGGAGCGAGAAAGAAATAAACTTGGGAAAAACGCGGAGCGACCGGCAATTCTTTAAGAAATTCACGTCTAACTGAGCTTTCCGTACCTTGATGGAAATCTTCTCCCAATGGCGAAAGTCTGCGATCGACAACTCTCGTTCATATTTGGCTGCTAAGTCGTGTACAATATTTCCAAACTTTCGAACTAATAGCAGACAAGAAATAACTTTCAAATAGAAACACACAATTTTAAATTTACAAAACATGTTTCGGATGATCGACATCCATCGTCAGTTGTGAATACAAGTGAACCGCTAGTCGGTGTTATTTAACCATTAGACCCGTAGCCCGCAAGGGCTACGGGTCAATAGCCCAAGAGGCGAAGCCGAATGGGCTATTGACCCGTAGCCCTTGAGGGCGAAGGGTCTAATTGTTTTAGTATCACCCAACTAGTCGGAAAGAAAAGGCAATGATAAAGTTAGCAAATGCAAGTTAACGAAATATTTATTTGGGAATAAAACGAAAGAAAACGTCACGCTTTTCGCTACTCGAGGACTATTACTAATAGTCCTCTAGTAGCGTAGCCAATCAAAATGCAGCATTTGCATTAGTCCACTAGTTGGGTGATACTAAATAAAGATAGCTTATGGAATGCATGAGTACTGATTAAATAACAACGTGAATATGAGGTAATAGAAAATACAATGATAAGAAGACAATGGGTATAGGACGAGGAAAATTACAATGAAAGTGTTAAATTGACATGGTTGACTTGCTTATTTAATGAGGGTTTTTCCCAAGCTATGTGTAAGGCCTCCTTGATTTTTAGTTGAAAAGGCGTGGAGGCGGTGTCAAGGATTGAAAAACAATCCTCTGAGCATAAAGATGGACTTAATGTACGCAAATTGCAAATAAGAAGTGATTGTCAACGATTCACCGTGCGATTCACCAGATACTTTAGCTCGATATGTAAGGGGGAAAGAGTTACCGGGCATAAGAACCATCCTATCCCGAGGTTGTAATCTAAACTAGTTTGTAAATGTGAAATCAAAAAAATCCCGTAACATTTCCGGCTATTGCGGCACGGTTCACCATGGTGAATCGTTTGTTTAAAGAAATGAACTGTTTATCTTTCAGCTCACCGACGGTTCACCATGGTGAACCGTTGAGATTCACGATTCCAAACCATGTCATCACAGACCAGTGATGGCAAAAGTCTAATAACGTTGTCATATTTTCAAGCCTATACATTTCTTCCTTATAACAAGCATTCGAGGGGCAGAATTTGGAAAGCATTCATTGATTTATTTCACCATTGTGCACACATAAATTAATCTAATTAAGAGGCTAAACCGTGGTATGGTCAAAAGTCGGGTATGACAAACAATGGACTCGTTTTGCACTTTAACAGGGAAATTACAGACTTGTCGTTTTTCATTCATTAATAACAGGTGTCGTTTTCATTAGCCTTATATTTTCAGGGTTTCAGCTTGGGTTTTTCAAAAGCAGAGCACCAACCATTGCCGATGAACTGTTCGTTTGCTACAACTGATTTTAATTGTCAGTCCTATCGCAGAAAGAAACTTCTTCAGGGGCCGTAATATATTTGCATAGCTATTCTGACCCCTTGGTATATAAAATATGTCAATCAACGCTGACCGTTGCACTTGATAATCATGTCAGTCCGTCTGGGAATAGAGCCTATTAAAGTGTTCAGAGGACAAAATTTACTTATCACACGAGTTTGCAACTGTTGGAATATTGCACGCCGGCGTATATTGCATCGCAGGGCTTCATACCAACGCACACCAATACTCAGACAATATGTAGCCTACCAAAAATATTAAGATGCTGGTTAACTTTTGACAAGGAGTTGAGATTTCGGTTGATTCTACAGGGGCATTAACGTAACGCAAGAACCGTGCGTGTCTGGTCTTCTCGAGACAGAGGTGAGAGATGATTTCATGCAGAGTGGAACGCTTAAATTGCTCTGTTGTAAACATGGCGGTTCACAGCAGCAGTGAAGTCGTCTCTCTGGCCTCTCTGTGGACGATTTCCAGGACCTACCGATACAATTTGAGCAAGTTTTGAAAGCTAAAAGCTTCAATCGATGCTGGATTTTGCCGGTAGGACTGGGTGGCTCCACACTCATAAGAAAATCTATGAAATGAGAATCGGGGGTCTTCCCTTGTCATGGAACGGCCGAATTACGCAGAATTCCTTTTGGGCATGAAGGAGGCAAGCGGAGACTGGTGCTCATCAAATGAGGAAAAGGTAGCGAGAAGAAGATTTCTAGGCGGATACTAAGGTGTAGCCAAGGTGCGTGCTGTTAACGGAGACTTTTTATCATAGGAAATTTGCAGTGGCCTTTAGTAATTTCTTGCCAAAGAAACGGTATAATGTAAATAAGAGAGTAATGAGATTTATATTTGCGATTACCTGTCCTCTTACGTACCACTTAAGTCAAACTCTACATCTCTATGCAATAAGCGCATTCAAAATTTCCTCATATTATTGTATAAAAGTAGTTAAAGAAAGAAAAGGCTTGTCCTGCATATATGAAAAATACGTTTTCTCTCTCGTTCTCTTCTTATGAATGATCTTCGTGGAAATTACATTCTGTCCCTCAATAAACCTAGAACAACCACTTATGGTCTTAGTTCTTTTTCTTACGTATTAACTAAGTACGTTGCGAAATGCGCTACCTGATTTTTCCCGTACCACTGAGTTTATTGGTTTTAAACTAATCCAGGGCCGGATTTTGTACAGCGGCTTTTCGTTTTGATTAATGTATCTTTAAATATTATTTAATATTTAGTTATGTATCTGTATATATTATGTATGTTAGCTGTAATGTCTCGAAGATATTATTCTGAAATTCGAGATGAAATAAACTTCTATGCATGCATGTATGTTACCTTCGGCAGGGCGCATGCGTGCACTTTCTAATTTGCGACTCCAGTGCTTACCATATGACAAATAAAATGACTTTTGTCTTGAATATATAAGCCATCGAAATCTTACGTTAAATTGTAATGACAAGGGCGGTTTGGAGCTGTGAGTAGGCGTGGGATTTGTCTCATATGGTTTAGGGGCCGACATATCCCTCCCTCAATGCCGTACCGGGAGGCGAGGTCGGTAGCAGAAAGCAGCGAAGGGCCAACTGCGTCCAAAAGCGATCGCACGGGCCGAAATCCCGGGATGACTCGTTTGGTACGACGCTCCAGCGCCACGTCTGGAGGTACTGCATATTTTTCTCGTCTCGTCTTCAAACATTCCGTCAGCGCATGCGTGCGTAAATGTTCAGCCTCTCCGATACCTACAATACTACAACAAGTTGCAAAATTGTTGAGACACTTTCATTAAAAGACACCTTTTCTAGCTTCCAATGCCCGCCGTATCTAGAATTTAAACCTTTCCCACTTCCTCTCCGCCCTCCCCCTTTCAATGTTGACTGCTTAAGTTCCCAACATTGTTTTGTCTTGCTAGCAACACTGATAAGGGGGGGAGGGGGCTGCAGTGTGAGAGATGATAGAGAAATTAATTACGCCCCAAGAAGGTGAAGTGTCTCCACTATTTTTGCAACTTGTTGTCTGATTGATTGCAATACTTTTGCCAGTCCGGATTTGAATCCTATAGGGAAACGTTTCAACGTAGAAAAGCAGGAACTAAAGAAACAATCATTAAATATCGTATAAGCTCTGAAACATTTCAGAAGTTTGCACGCGAAGTGCAAAGCACATTGTACCAAACACGAAAGGATATTAATTATTGACATACGGGAGCATCGATTTGCGAGTGTTTGGACTTATCATCGCTAACAGAAGACTCCGTACCAAATGGTAAAGCGAGCAAAGTATTTTGCACTGCAGATCTGATGCTCCGAAAGTTACACACGGCTCGTATTATGTAACACAATACCATTTATTGTGTTTCTTGGTGACGTCAACGGGGATGGTGGCGTTACAGTTGAAAATCGTATCTTGGAGGAAACAGCACAATTCAACTAGTACTTTCTTTTCTAATCAATCCAATGCATTACCAGGTGATTCGTAATAAAGCTCACACAGTTAGAAATCCTGTACATATCGTCTAGTCCATTTACCAACGGTCTACCATCCAAGCACGGTCTACCATCGCAACAGCAAGAAATATGATATCATATTATTTTCTCAGTGAAAAGTTGTGGTAGACCGTGTAGACCGTTTCATATAAATGTCATAATGTGTAGCCGGTACAAATTTGTTCGCTTTTGTATCTCATTGTAAAACAAATCTCGCAAAGGATTTAGCACAATCGGGTGCTTTCTTTTGATCATTGTGCTCAGTCAGTCATTCCAAAGAACATGGAATTAGCCTGTACCCGACACGTCACTTAGAAGACTTGCTTGTAAGCGTTACCAATCCCTTCTCTGGAAGCAGACTAGCCCGAAAGCAATAAGTAATGTTACAAATGGACTTGTATGAAAATGTATCTTTGTATAACAATGTTTGCTAAGAATTGATTTTTCGGAAAGTTGATGTTCCCTTTAAATGGCATGCGATCGCAGTTAAAGGAGAGGTTATGTCTGTTTCTCATTCGTAAACAACAGCTAATTTCGTACATGTTGCGCGTGCTTTAGATGTCATGTGTCGACCGAAATATAGGTGTTTAAGGCAAATTATTTCGAAATCGGTTCCAGGATATTTCTAGCGTACTTTAAAAAGCGAAAGGATGGAAACCACACCTTTTCGTGTACCAAATTATGTGTATTTTCGACTTGGCTCACAGAAAGCACTGAAATGCCTTCAAATTACGTCATACCGAAACCCCGCCAAAATCTAGTTTATCGCTGGCCATTTTCCATTCACAGCAGATCAGAGAATTAAACCCTTTTTTTTGGAAACACCATATTAAACGCAAACGATAGACGCCTTCCCGTTCCAATAAACAAAGTGACCGTACGCCAATACAGTGACAACCAACTCAGACAGGTAGACATATTTAGTTGGAACACTTAGCGAATGGTCAAAATCATCGTGTTACAAGATCGTAGCTTATACCACAGTACCACATCCCCCTTCCCCCAATTCAATGTTGTGTGAGAATTTTTCGGGCGACTACTAGTAGTTGTGGAAATCAACATTGGAGGAAGGGGGAAGCGGGAATGGGTGTTCCAACAAATGTGACGAGTATTGTATTTGCTTCAATGAAATTGGCAAATCTGTAGGGCTGTAGATCAGAAGTCAAGTCTTTTTAGAAAACAAGTAAACTTGTTAATAAGATAAACGGAATGTCTCTTCGCATGCTTTGTATTTAAAAAGGTGGGCAGTTGGTCGGAACATGATGATAATCAAGGAATATGTGTTGGAGAGTTTTTAGAAGGCCAAATAATTATAAATACTATCTGGTGAGTAAAGGAACATCCTCAGTATGCTGTGTACCGCATTTCCATGTAAAGTAGTTGACACTGTGTACTTTGATTAACGTAGCGTACACATGACATCGGGGGCTTTAATTATTATCGAGACGAGAATCGAGCGAAATAAGGGCGATCTTCCTTGCACTGGTACTGATGTTGGCATTGGAAGGCGTGACAACGGTTAGCGAAGGGAATAAAGCTAGAGAGGTGGGGTCGCTGACGTCTTGTGAGGTTCGGTTAATGATATATCGAGTGGTGCCGATGTGGAGCTGGTACCAACTCAAGAAGAATTTACAGGATGATAAAATTAAAATGGACTTAATGTAGGCAAATTGCAATTGAGAAGTGATTGTCAACGATTCACCGTGCAATTCACCAGATAGTTTAGCTCGATATGTAAAGGGGAAAGAGTTACCGGGCATAAGAACCATCCTATCCCGAGGTTGTAATCTAAACTAGTTTGTAAATGTGAAATCAAAAAAATCCCGTAACATTTCCTGCTATTGCGGCACGGTTCACCATGGTGAATCGTTTGTTTAAAGAAATGAAGTGTTTATCTTTCAGCTCACCGACGGTTCACCATGGTGAACCGTTGAGATTCACGATTCCAAACCATGTCATCACAGACCAGTGATGGCAAAAGTCTAATAACGTTGTCATATTTTCAAGCCTATACATTTCTTCCTTATAACAAGCATTAGAGGGGCAGAATTTGGAAAGCATTCATTGATTTATTTCACCATTGTGCACACATAAATTAATCTAATTAATGAGGCTAAACCGTGGTATGGTCAAAAGTCGGGTATGACAAACAATGGACTCGTTTTGCACTTTAACAGGGAAATTACAGACTTGTCGTTTTTCATTCATTAATAACAGGTGTCGTTTTCATTAGCCTTATATTTTCAGGGTTTCAGCTTGGGTTTTTCAAAAGCAGAGCACCAACCATTGCCGATGAACTGTTCGTTTGCTACAACTGATTTTAATTGTCAGTCCTATCGCAGAAAGAAACTTCTTCAGGGGCCGTAATATATTTGCATAGCTATTCTGACCCCTTGGTATATAAAATATGTCAATCAACGCTGACCGTTGCACTTGATAATCATGTCAGTCCGTCTGGGAATAGAGCCTATTAAAGTGTTCAGAGGACAAAATTTACTTATCACACGAGTTTGCAACTGTTGGAATATTGCACGCCGGCGTATATTGCATCGCAGGGCTTCATACCAACGCACACCAATACTCAGACAATATGTAGCCTACCAAAAATATTAAGATGCTAGTTAACTTTTGACAAGGAGTTGAGATTTCGGTTGATTCTACGTACAGGGGCATTAACGTAACGCAAGAACCGTGCGTGTCTGGTCTTCTCGAGACAGAGGTGAGAGATGATTTCATGCAGAGTGGAACGCTTAAATTGCTCTGTTGTAAACATGGCGGTTCACAGCAGCAGTGAAGTCGTCTCTCTGGCCTCTCTGTGGACGAATTCCAGGACCTACCGATACAATTTGAGCAAGTTTTGAAAGCTAAAAGCTTCAATCGATGCTGGATTTTGCCGGTAGGACTGGGTGGCTCCACACTCATAAGAAAATCTATGAAATGAGAATCGGGGGTCTTCCCTTGTCATGGAACGGCCGAATTACGCAGAATTCCTTTTGGGCATGAAGGAGGCAAGCGGAGACTGGTGCTCATCAAATAAGGAAAAGGTAGCGAGAAGAAGATTTCTAGGCGGATACTAAGGTGTAGCCAAGGTGCGTGCTGTTAACGGAGACTTTTTATCATAGGAAATTTGCAGTGGCCTTTAGTAATTTCTTGCCAAAGAAACGGTATAATGTAAATAAGAGAGTAATGAGATTTATATTTGCGATTACCTGTCCTCTTACGTACCACTTAAGTCAAACTCTACATCTCTATGCAATAAGCGCATTCAAAATTTCCTCATATTATTGTATAAAAGTAGTTAAAGAAAGAAAAGGCTTTTCCTGCATATATGAAAAATACGTTTTCTCTCTCGTTCTCTTCTTATGAATGATCTTCGTGGAAATTACATTCTGTCCCTCAATAAACCTAGAACAACCACTTATGGTCTTAGTTCTTTTTCTTACGTATTAACTAAGTACGTTGCGAAATGCGCTACCTGATTTTTCCCGTACCACTGAGTTTATTGGTTTTAAACTAATCCAGGGCCGGATTTTGTACAGCGGCTTTTCGTTTTGATTAATGTATCTTTAAATATTATTTAATATTTAGTTATGTATCTGTATATATTATGTATGTTAGCTGTAATGTCTCGAAGATATTATTCTGAAATTCGAGATGAAATAAACTTCCATGCATGCATGTATGTTACCTTCGGCAGGGCGCATGCGTGCACTTTCTAATCTGCGACTCCAGTGCTTACCATATGACAAATAAAATGACTTTTGTCTTGAATATATAAGCCATCGAAATCTTACGTTAAATTGTAATGACAAGGGCGGTTTGGAGCTGTGAGTAGGCGTGGGATTTGTCTCATATGGTTTAGGGGCCGACATATCCCTCCCTCAATGCCGTACCGGGAGGCGAGGTCGGTAGCAGAAAGCAGCGAAGGGCCAACTGCGTCCAAAAGCGATCGCACGGGCCGAAATCCCGGGATGACTCGTTTGGTACGACGCTCCAGCGCCACGTCTGGAGGTACTGCATATTTTTCTCGTCTCGTCTTCAAACATTCCGTCAGCGCATGCGTGCGTAAATGTTCAGCCTCTCCGATACCTACAATACTACAACAAGTTGCAAAATTGTTGAGACACTTTCATTAAAAAACACCTTTTCTAGCTTCCAATGCCCGCCGTATCTAGAATTTAAACCTTTCCCACTTCCTCTCCGCCCTCCCCCTTTCAATGTTGACTGCTTAAGTTCCCAACATTTTTTTGTCTTGCTAGCAACACTGATAAGGGGGGGAGGGGGGCTGCAGTGTGAGAGATGATAGGGAAATTAATTACGCCCCAAGAAGGTGAAGTGTCTCCACTATTTTTGCAACTTGTTGTCTGATTTATTGCAATACTTTTTGCCAGTCCGGATTTGAATCTTATAGGGAAACGTTTCAACGTAGAAAAGCAGGAACTAAAGAAACAATCATTAAATATCGTATAAGCTCTGAAACATTTCAGAAGTTTGCACGCGAAGTGCAAAGCACATTGTACCAAACACGAAAGGATATTAATTATTGACATACGGGAGCATCGATTTGCGAGTGTTTGGACTTATCATCGCTAACAGAAGACTCCGTACCAAATACTAAAGCGAGCAAAGTATTTTGCACTGCAGATCTGATGCTCCGAAAGTTACACACGGCTCGTATTATGTAACACAATACCATTTATTGTGTTTCTTGGTGACGTCAACGGGGATGGTGGCGTTACAGTTGAAAATCGTATCTTGGAGGAAACAGCACAATTCAACTAGTACTTTCTTTTCTAATCAATCCAATGCATTACCAGGTGATTCGTAATAAAGCTCACACAGTTAGAAATCCTGTACATATCGTCTAGTCCATTTACCAACGGTCTACCATCCAAGCACGGTCTACCATCGCAACAGCAAGAAATATGATATCATATTATTTTCTCAGTGAAAAGTTGTGGTAGACCGTGTAGACCGTTTCATATAAATGTCATAATGTGTAGCCGGTACAAATTTGTTCGCTTTTGTATCTCATTGTAAAACAAATCTCGCAAAGGATTTAGCACAATCGGGTGCTTTCTTTTGATCATTGTGCTCAGTCAGTCATTCCAAAGAACATGGAATTAGCCTGTACCCGACACGTCACTTAGAAGACTTGCTTGTAAGCGTTACCAATCCCTTCTCTGGAAGCAGACTAGCCCGAAAGCAATAAGTAATGTTACAAATGGACTTGTATGAAAATGTATCTTTGTATAACAATGTTTGCTAAGAATTGATTTTTCGCAAAGTTGATGTTCCCTTTAAATGGCATGCGATCGCAGTTAAAGGAGAGGTTATGTCTGTTTCTCATTCGTAAACAACAGCTAATTTCGTACATGTTGCGCGTGCTTTAGATGTCATGTGTCGACCGAAATATAGGTGTTTAAGGCAAATTATTTCGAAATCGGTTCCAGGATATTTCTAGCGTACTTTAAAAAGCGAAAGGATGGAAACCACACCTTTTCGTGTACCAAATTATGTGTATTTTCGACTTGGCTCACAGAAAGCACTGAAATGCCTTCAAATTACGTCATACCGAAACCCCGCCAAAATCTAGTTTATCGCTGGCCATTTTCCATTCACAGCAGATCAGAGAATTAAACCCTTTTTTTTGGAAACACCATATTAAACGCAAACGATAGACGCCTTCCCGTTCCAATAAACAAAGTGACCGTACGCCAATACAGTGACAACCAACTCAGACAGGTAGACATATTTAGTTGGAACACTTAGCGAATGGTCAAAATCATCGTGTTACAAGATCGTAGCTTATACCACAGTACCACATCCCCCTTCCCCCAATTCAATGTTGTGTGAGAATTTTTCGGGCGACTACTAGTAGTTGTGGAAATCAACATTGGAGGAAGGGGGAAGCGGGAATGGGTGTTCCAACAAATGTGACGAGTATTGTATTTGCTTCAATGAAATTGGCAAATCTGTAGGGCTGTAGATCAGAAGTCAAGTCTTTTTAGAAAACAAGTAAACTTGTTACTAAGATAAACGGAATGTCTCTTCGCATGCTTTGTATTTAAAAAGGTGGGCAGTTGGTCGGAACATGATGATAATCAAGGAATATGTGTTGGAGAGTTTTTAGAAGGCCAAATAATTATAAATACTATCGGGTGAGTAAAGGAACATCCTCAGTATGCTGTGTACCGCATTTCCATGTAAAGTAGTTGTTGACACTGTGTACTTTGATTAACGTAGCGTACACATGACATCGGGGGCTTTAATTATTATCGAGACGAGAATCGAGCGAAATAAGGGCGATCTTCCTTGCACTGGTACTGATGTTGGCATTGGAAGGCGTGACAACGGTTAGCGAAGGGAATAAAGCTAGAGAGGTGGGGTCGCTGACGTCTTGTGAGGTTCGGTTAATGATATATCGAGTGGTGCCGATGTGGAGCTGGTACCAACTCAAGAAGAATTTACAGGATGATAAAATTAAAATGGACTTAATGTAGGCAAATTGCAATTGAGAAGTGATTGTCAACGATTCACCGTGCAATTCACCAGATAGTTTAGCTCGATATGTAAAGGGGAAAGAGTTACCGGGCATAAGAACCATCCTATCCCGAGGTTGTAATCTAAACTAGTTTGTAAATGTGAAATCAAAAAAATCCCGTAACATTTCCTGCTATTGCGGCACGGTTCACCATGGTGAATCGTTTGTTTAAAGAAATGAACTGTTTATCTTTCAGCTCACCGACGGTTCACCATGGTGAACCGTTGAGATTCACGATTCCAAACCATGTCATCACAGACCAGTGATGGCAAAAGTCTAATAACGTTGTCATATTTTCAAGCCTATACATTTCTTCCTTATAACAAGCATTAGAGGGGCAGAATTTGGAAAGCATTCATTGATTTATTTCACCATTGTGCACACATAAATTAATCTAATTAATGAGGCTAAACCGTGGTATGGTCAAAAGTCGGGTATGACAAACAATGGACTCGTTTTGCACTTTAACAGGGAAATTACAGACTTGTCGTTTTTCATTAATTAATAACAGGTGTCGTTTTCATTAGCCTTACATTTTCAGGGTTTCAGCTTGGGTTTTTCAAAAGCAGAGCACCAACCATTGCCGATGAACTGTTCGTTTGCTACAACTGATTTTAATTGTCAGTCCTATCGCAGAAAGAAACTTCTTCAGGGGCCGTAATATATTTGCATAGCTATTCTGACCCCTTGGTATATAAAATATGTCAATCAACGCTGACCGTTGCACTTGATAATCATGTCAGTCCGTCTGGGAATAGAGCCTATTAAAGTGTTCAGAGGACAAAATTTACTTATCACACGAGTTTGCAACTGTTGGAATATTGCACGCCGGCGTATATTGCATCGCAGGGCTTCATACCAACGCACACCAATACTCAGACAATATGTAGCCTACCAAAAATATTAAGATGCTGGTTAACTTTTGACAAGGAGTTGAGATTTCGGTTGATTCTACAGGGGCATTAACGTAACGCAAGAACCGTGCGTGTCTGGTCTTCTCGAGACAGAGGTGAGAGATGATTTCATGCAGAGTGGAACGCTTAAATTGCTCTGTTGTAAACATGGCGGTTCACAGCAGCAGTGAAGTCGTCTCTCTGGCCTCTCTGTGGACGAATTCCAGGACCTACCGATACAATTTGAGCAAGTTTTGAAAGCTAAAAGCTTCAATCGATGCTGGATTTTGCCGGTAGGACTGGGTGGCTCCACACTCATAAGAAAATCTATGAAATGAGAATCGGGGGTCTTCCCTTGTCATGGAACGGCCGAATTACGCAGAATTCCTTTTGGGCATGAAGGAGGCAAGCGGAGACTGGTGCTCATCAAATAAGGAAAAGGTAGCGAGAAGAAGATTTCTAGGCGGATACTAAGGTGTAGCCAAGGTGCGTGCTGTTAACGGAGACTTTTTATCATAGGAAATTTGCAGTGGCCTTTAGTAATTTCTTGCCAAAGAAACGGTATAATGTAAATAAGAGAGTAATGAGATTTATATTTGCGATTACCTGTCCTCTTACGTACCACTTAAGTCAAACTCTACATCTCTATGCAATAAGCGCATTCAAAATTTCCTCATATTATTGTATAAAAGTAGTTAAAGAAAGAAAAGGCTTTTCCTGCATATATGAAAAATACGTTTTCTCTCTCGTTCTCTTCTTATGAATGATCTTCGTGGAAATTACATTCTGTCCCTCAATAAACCTAGAACAACCACTTATGGTCTTAGTTCTTTTTCTTACGTATTAACTAAGTACGTTGCGAAATGCGCTACCTGATTTTTCCCGTACCACTGAGTTTATTGGTTTTAAACTAATCCAGGGCCGGATTTTGTACAGCGGCTTTTCGTTTTGATTAATGTATCTTTAAATATTATTTAATATTTAGTTATGTATCTGTATATATTATGTATGTTAGCTGTAATGTCTCGAAGATATTATTCTGAAATTCGAGATGAAATAAACTTCCATGCATGCATGTATGTTACCTTCGGCAGGGCGCATGCGTGCACTTTCTAATCTGCGACTCCAGTGCTTACCATATGACAAATAAAATGACTTTTGTCTTGAATATATAAGCCATCGAAATCTTACGTTAAATTGTAATGACAAGGGCGGTTTGGAGCTGTGAGTAGGCGTGGGATTTGTCTCATATGGTTTAGGGGCCGACATATCCCTCCCTCAATGCCGTACCGGGAGGCGAGGTCGGTAGCAGAAAGCAGCGAAGGGCCAACTGCGTCCAAAAGCGATCGCACGGGCCGAAATCCCGGGATGACTCGTTTGGTACGACGCTCCAGCGCCACGTCTGGAGGTACTGCATATTTTTCTCGTCTCGTCTTCAAACATTCCGTCAGCGCATGCGTGCGTAAATGTTCAGCCTCTCCGATACCTACAATACTACAACAAGTTGCAAAATTGTTGAGACACTTTCATTAAAAAACACCTTTTCTAGCTTCCAATGCCCGCCGTATCTAGAATTTAAACCTTTCCCACTTCCTCTCCGCCCTCCCCCTTTCAATGTTGACTGCTTAAGTTCCCAACATTTTTTTGTCTTGCTAGCAACACTGATAAGGGGGGGAGGGGGGCTGCAGTGTGAGAGATGATAGGGAAATTAATTACGCCCCAAGAAGGTGAAGTGTCTCCACTATTTTTGCAACTTGTTGTCTGATTTATTGCAATACTTTTTGCCAGTCCGGATTTGAATCTTATAGGGAAACGTTTCAACGTAGAAAAGCAGGAACTAAAGAAACAATCATTAAATATCGTATAAGCTCTGAAACATTTCAGAAGTTTGCACGCGAAGTGCAAAGCACATTGTACCAAACACGAAAGGATATTAATTATTGACATACGGGAGCATCGATTTGCGAGTGTTTGGACTTATCATCGCTAACAGAAGACTCCGTACCAAATGGTAAAGCGAGCAAAGTATTTTGCACTGCAGATCTGATGCTCCGAAAGTTACACACGGCTCGTATTATGTAACACAATACCATTTATTGTGTTTCTTGGTGACGTCAACGGGGATGGTGGCGTTACAGTTGAAAATCGTATCTTGGAGGAAACAGCACAATTCAACTAGTACTTTCTTTTCTAATCAATCCAATGCATTACCAGGTGATTCGTAATAAAGCTCACACAGTTAGAAATCCTGTACATATCGTCTAGTCCATTTACCAACGGTCTACCATCCAAGCACGGTCTACCATCGCAACAGCAAGAAATATGATATCATATTATTTTCTCAGTGAAAAGTTGTGGTAGACCGTGTAGACCGTTTCATATAAATGTCATAATGTGTAGCCGGTACAAATTTGTTCGCTTTTGTATCTCATTGTAAAACAAATCTCGCAAAGGATTTAGCACAATCGGGTGCTTTCTTTTGATCATTGTGCTCAGTCAGTCATTCCAAAGAACATGGAATTAGCCTGTACCCGACACGTCACTTAGAAGACTTGCTTGTAAGCGTTACCAATCCCTTCTCTGGAAGCAGACTAGCCCGAAAGCAATAAGTAATGTTACAAATGGACTTGTATGAAAATGTATCTTTGTATAACAATGTTTGCTAAGAATTGATTTTTCGCAAAGTTGATGTTCCCTTTAAATGGCATGCGATCGCAGTTAAAGGAGAGGTTATGTCTGTTTCTCATTCGTAAACAACAGCTAATTTCGTACATGTTGCGCGTGCTTTAGATGTCATGTGTCGACCGAAATATAGGTGTTTAAGGCAAATTATTTCGAAATCGGTTCCAGGATATTTCTAGCGTACTTTAAAAAGCGAAAGGATGGAAACCACACCTTTTCGTGTACCAAATTATGTGTATTTTCGACTTGGCTCACAGAAAGCACTGAAATGCCTTCAAATTACGTCATACCGAAACCCCGCCAAAATCTAGTTTATCGCTGGCCATTTTCCATTCACAGCAGATCAGAGAATTAAACCCTTTTTTTTGGAAACACCATATTAAACGCAAACGATAGACGCCTTCCCGTTCCAATAAACAAAGTGACCGTACGCCAATACAGTGACAACCAACTCAGACAGGTAGACATATTTAGTTGGAACACTTAGCGAATGGTCAAAATCATCGTGTTACAAGATCGTAGCTTATACCACAGTACCACATCCCCCTTCCCCCAATTCAATGTTGTGTGAGAATTTTTCGGGCGACTACTAGTAGTTGTGGAAATCAACATTGGAGGAAGGGGGAAGCGGGAATGGGTGTTCCAACAAATGTGACGAGTATTGTATTTGCTTCAATGAAATTGGCAAATCTGTAGGGCTGTAGATCAGAAGTCAAGTCTTTTTAGAAAACAAGTAAACTTGTTACTAAGATAAACGGAATGTCTCTTCGCATGCTTTGTATTTAAAAAGGTGGGCAGTTGGTCGGAACATGATGATAATCAAGGAATATGTGTTGGAGAGTTTTTAGAAGGCCAAATAATTATAAATACTATCTGGTGAGTAAAGGAACATCCTCAGTATGCTGTGTACCGCATTTCCATGTAAAGTAGTTGTTGACACTGTGTACTTTGATTAACGTAGCGTACACATGACATCGGGGGCTTTAATTATTATCGAGACGAGAATCGAGCGAAATAAGGGCGATCTTCCTTGCACTGGTACTGATGTTGGCATTGGAAGGCGTGACAACGGTTAGCGAAGGGAATAAAGCTAGAGAGGTGGGGTCGCTGACGTCTTGTGAGGTTCGGTTAATGATATATCGAGTGGTGCCGATGTGGAGCTGGTACCAACTCAAGAAGAATTTACAGGATGATAAAATTAAAATGGACTTAATGTAGGCAAATTGCAATTGAGAAGTGATTGTCAACGATTCACCGTGCAATTCACCAGATAGTTTAGCTCGATATGTAAAGGGGAAAGAGTTACCGGGCATAAGAACCATCCTATCCCGAGGTTGTAATCTAAACTAGTTTGTAAATGTGAAATCAAAAAAATCCCGTAACATTTCCTGCTATTGCGGCACGGTTCACCATGGTGAATCGTTTGTTTAAAGAAATGAACTGTTTATCTTTCAGCTCACCGACGGTTCACCATGGTGAACCGTTGAGATTCACGATTCCAAACCATGTCATCACAGACCAGTGATGGCAAAAGTCTAATAACGTTGTCATATTTTCAAGCCTATACATTTCTTCCTTATAACAAGCATTAGAGGGGCAGAATTTGGAAAGCATTCATTGATTTATTTCACCATTGTGCACACATAAATTAATCTAATTAATGAGGCTAAACCGTGGTATGGTCAAAAGTCGGGTATGACAAACAATGGACTCGTTTTGCACTTTAACAGGGAAATTACAGACTTGTCGTTTTTCATTAATTAATAACAGGTGTCGTTTTCATTAGCCTTACATTTTCAGGGTTTCAGCTTGGGTTTTTCAAAAGCAGAGCACCAACCATTGCCGATGAACTGTTCGTTTGCTACAACTGATTTTAATTGTCAGTCCTATCGCAGAAAGAAACTTCTTCAGGGGCCGTAATATATTTGCATAGCTATTCTGACCCCTTGGTATATAAAATATGTCAATCAACGCTGACCGTTGCACTTGATAATCATGTCAGTCCGTCTGGGAATAGAGCCTATTAAAGTGTTCAGAGGACAAAATTTACTTATCACACGAGTTTGCAACTGTTGGAATATTGCACGCCGGCGTATATTGCATCGCAGGGCTTCATACCAACGCACACCAATACTCAGACAATATGTAGCCTACCAAAAATATTAAGATGCTGGTTAACTTTTGACAAGGAGTTGAGATTTCGGTTGATTCTACAGGGGCATTAACGTAACGCAAGAACCGTGCGTGTCTGGTCTTCTCGAGACAGAGGTGAGAGATGATTTCATGCAGAGTGGAACGCTTAAATTGCTCTGTTGTAAACATGGCGGTTCACAGCAGCAGTGAAGTCGTCTCTCTGGCCTCTCTGTGGACGAATTCCAGGACCTACCGATACAATTTGAGCAAGTTTTGAAAGCTAAAAGCTTCAATCGATGCTGGATTTTGCCGGTAGGACTGGGTGGCTCCACACTCATAAGAAAATCTATGAAATGAGAATCGGGGGTCTTCCCTTGTCATGGAACGGCCGAATTACGCAGAATTCCTTTTGGGCATGAAGGAGGCAAGCGGAGACTGGTGCTCATCAAATAAGGAAAAGGTAGCGAGAAGAAGATTTCTAGGCGGATACTAAGGTGTAGCCAAGGTGCGTGCTGTTAACGGAGACTTTTTATCATAGGAAATTTGCAGTGGCCTTTAGTAATTTCTTGCCAAAGAAACGGTATAATGTAAATAAGAGAGTAATGAGATTTATATTTGCGATTACCTGTCCTCTTACGTACCACTTAAGTCAAACTCTACATCTCTATGCAATAAGCGCATTCAAAATTTCCTCATATTATTGTATAAAAGTAGTTAAAGAAAGAAAAGGCTTTTCCTGCATATATGAAAAATACGTTTTCTCTCTCGTTCTCTTCTTATGAATGATCTTCGTGGAAATTACATTCTGTCCCTCAATAAACCTAGAACAACCACTTATGGTCTTAGTTCTTTTTCTTACGTATTAACTAAGTACGTTGCGAAATGCGCTACCTGATTTTTCCCGTACCACTGAGTTTATTGGTTTTAAACTAATCCAGGGCCGGATTTTGTACAGCGGCTTTTCGTTTTGATTAATGTATCTTTAAATATTATTTAATATTTAGTTATGTATCTGTATATATTATGTATGTTAGCTGTAATGTCTCGAAGATATTATTCTGAAATTCGAGATGAAATAAACTTCCATGCATGCATGTATGTTACCTTCGGCAGGGCGCATGCGTGCACTTTCTAATCTGCGACTCCAGTGCTTACCATATGACAAATAAAATGACTTTTGTCTTGAATATATAAGCCATCGAAATCTTACGTTAAATTGTAATGACAAGGGCGGTTTGGAGCTGTGAGTAGGCGTGGGATTTGTCTCATATGGTTTAGGGGCCGACATATCCCTCCCTCAATGCCGTACCGGGAGGCGAGGTCGGTAGCAGAAAGCAGCGAAGGGCCAACTGCGTCCAAAAGCGATCGCACGGGCCGAAATCCCGGGATGACTCGTTTGGTACGACGCTCCAGCGCCACGTCTGGAGGTACTGCATATTTTTCTCGTCTCGTCTTCAAACATTCCGTCAGCGCATGCGTGCGTAAATGTTCAGCCTCTCCGATACCTACAATACTACAACAAGTTGCAAAATTGTTGAGACACTTTCATTAAAAAACACCTTTTCTAGCTTCCAATGCCCGCCGTATCTAGAATTTAAACCTTTCCCACTTCCTCTCCGCCCTCCCCCTTTCAATGTTGACTGCTTAAGTTCCCAACATTTTTTTGTCTTGCTAGCAACACTGATAAGGGGGGGAGGGGGGCTGCAGTGTGAGAGATGATAGGGAAATTAATTACGCCCCAAGAAGGTGAAGTGTCTCCACTATTTTTGCAACTTGTTGTCTGATTTATTGCAATACTTTTGCCAGTCCGGATTTGAATCTTATAGGGAAACGTTTCAACGTAGAAAAGCAGGAACTAAAGAAACAATCATTAAATATCGTATAAGCTCTGAAACATTTCAGAAGTTTGCACGCGAAGTGCAAAGCACATTGTACCAAACACGAAAGGATATTAATTATTGACATACGGGAGCATCGATTTGCGAGTGTTTGGACTTATCATCGCTAACAGAAGACTCCGTACCAAATACTAAAGCGAGCAAAGTATTTTGCACTGCAGATCTGATGCTCCGAAAGTTACACACGGCTCGTATTATGTAACACAATACCATTTATTGTGTTTCTTGGTGACGTCAACGGGGATGGTGGCGTTACAGTTGAAAATCGTATCTTGGAGGAAACAGCACAATTCAACTAGTACTTTCTTTTCTAATCAATCCAATGCATTACCAGGTGATTCGTAATAAAGCTCACACAGTTAGAAATCCTGTACATATCGTCTAGTCCATTTACCAACGGTCTACCATCCAAGCACGGTCTACCATCGCAACAGCAAGAAATATGATATCATATTATTTTCTCAGTGAAAAGTTGTGGTAGACCGTGTAGACCGTTTCATATAAATGTCATAATGTGTAGCCGGTACAAATTTGTGCGCTTTTGTATCTCATTGTAAAACAAATCTTCTCTGGAAGCAGACTAGCCCGAAAGCAATAAGTAATGTTACAAATGGACTTGTATGAAAATGTATCTTTGTATAACAATGTTTGCTAAGAATTGATTTTTCGCAAAGTTGATGTTCCCTTTAAATGGCATGCGATCGCAGTTAAAGGAGAGGTTATGTCTGTTTCTCATTCGTAAACAACAGCTAATTTCGTACATGTTGCGCGTGCTTTAGATGTCATGTGTCGACCGAAATATAGGTGTTTAAGGCAAATTATTTCGAAATCGGTTCCAGGATATTTCTAGCGTACTTTAAAAAGCGAAAGGATGGAAACCACACCTTTTCGTGTACCAAATTATGTGTATTTTCGACTTGGCTCACAGAAAGCACTGAAATGCCTTCAAATTACGTCATACCGAAACCCCGCCAAAATCTAGTTTATCGCTGGCCATTTTCCATTCACAGCAGATCAGAGAATTAAACCCTTTTTTTTGGAAACACCATATTAAACGCAAACGATAGACGCCTTCCCGTTCCAATAAACAAAGTGACCGTACGCCAATACAGTGACAACCAACTCAGACAGGTAGACATATTTAGTTGGAACACTTAGCGAATGGTCAAAATCATCGTGTTACAAGATCGTAGCTTATACCACAGTACCACATCCCCCTTCCCCCAATTCAATGTTGTGTGAGAATTTTTCGGGCGACTACTAGTAGTTGTGGAAATCAACATTGGAGGAAGGGGGAAGCGGGAATGGGTGTTCCAACAAATGTGACGAGTATTGTATTTGCTTCAATGAAATTGGCAAATCTGTAGGGCTGTAGATCAGAAGTCAAGTCTTTTTAGAAAACAAGTAAACTTGTTACTAAGATAAACGGAATGTCTCTTCGCATGCTTTGTATTTAAAAAGGTGGGCAGTTGGTCGGAACATGATGATAATCAAGGAATATGTGTTGGAGAGTTTTTAGAAGGCCAAATAATTATAAATACTATCTGGTGAGTAAAGGAACATCCTCAGTATGCTGTGTACCGCATTTCCATGTAAAGTAGTTGACACTGTGTACTTTGATTAACGTAGCGTACACATGACATCGGGGGCTTTAATTATTATCGAGACGAGAATCGAGCGAAATAAGGGCGATCTTCCTTGCACTGGTACTGATGTTGGCATTGGAAGGCGTGACAACGGTTAGCGAAGGGAATAAAGCTAGAGAGGTGGGGTCGCTGACGTCTTGTGAGGTTCGGTTAATGATATATCGAGTGGTGCCGATGTGGAGCTGGTACCAACTCAAGAAGAATTTACAGGATGATAAAATTAAAATGGACTTAATGTAGGCAAATTGCAATTGAGAAGTGATTGTCAACGATTCACCGTGCAATTCACCAGATAGTTTAGCTCGATATGTAAAGGGGAAAGAGTTACCGGGCATAAGAACCATCCTATCCCGAGGTTGTAATCTAAACTAGTTTGTAAATGTGAAATCAAAAAAATCCCGTAACATTTCCTGCTATTGCGGCACGGTTCACCATGGTGAATCGTTTGTTTAAAGAAATGAACTGTTTATCTTTCAGCTCACCGACGGTTCACCATGGTGAACCGTTGAGATTCACGATTCCAAACCATGTCATCACAGACCAGTGATGGCAAAAGTCTAATAACGTTGTCATATTTTCAAGCCTATACATTTCTTCCTTATAACAAGCATTAGAGGGGCAGAATTTGGAAAGCATTCATTGATTTATTTCACCATTGTGCACACATAAATTAATCTAATTAATGAGGCTAAACCGTGGTATGGTCAAAAGTCGGGTATGACAAACAATGGACTCGTTTTGCACTTTAACAGGGAAATTACAGACTTGTCGTTTTTCATTCATTAATAACAGGTGTCGTTTTCATTAGCCTTATATTTTCAGGGTTTCAGCTTGGGTTTTTCAAAAGCAGAGCACCAACCATTGCCGATGAACTGTTCGTTTGCTACAACTGATTTTAATTGTCAGTCCTATCGCAGAAAGAAACTTCTTCAGGGGCCGTAATATATTTGCATAGCTATTCTGACCCCTTGGTATATAAAATATGTCAATCAACGCTGACCGTTGCACTTGATAATCATGTCAGTCCGTCTGGGAATAGAGCCTATTAAAGTGTTCAGAGGACAAAATTTACTTATCACACGAGTTTGCAACTGTTGGAATATTGCACGCCGGCGTATATTGCATCGCAGGGCTTCATACCAACGCACACCAATACTCAGACAATATGTAGCCTACCAAAAATATTAAGATGCTGGTTAACTTTTGACAAGGAGTTGAGATTTCGGTTGATTCTACAGGGGCATTAACGTAACGCAAGAACCGTGCGTGTCTGGTCTTCTCGAGACAGAGGTGAGAGATGATTTCATGCAGAGTGGAACGCTTAAATTGCTCTGTTGTAAACATGGCGGTTCACAGCAGCAGTGAAGTCGTCTCTCTGGCCTCTCTGTGGACGATTTCCAGGACCTACCGATACAATTTGAGCAAGTTTTGAAAGCTAAAAGCTTCAATCGATGCTGGATTTTGCCGGTAGGACTGGGTGGCTCCACACTCATAAGAAAATCTATGAAATGAGAATCGGGGGTCTTCCCTTGTCATGGAACGGCCGAATTACGCAGAATTCCTTTTGGGCATGAAGGAGGCAAGCGGAGACTGGTGCTCATCAAATGAGGAAAAGGTAGCGAGAAGAAGATTTCTAGGCGGATACTAAGGTGTAGCCAAGGTGCGTGCTGTTAACGGAGACTTTTTATCATAGGAAATTTGCAGTGGCCTTTAGTAATTTCTTGCCAAAGAAACGGTATAATGTAAATAAGAGAGTAATGAGATTTATATTTGCGATTACCTGTCCTCTTACGTACCACTTAAGTCAAACTCTACATCTCTATGCAATAAGCGCATTCAAAATTTCCTCATATTATTGTATAAAAGTAGTTAAAGAAAGAAAAGGCTTGTCCTGCATATATGAAAAATACGTTTTCTCTCTCGTTCTCTTCTTATGAATGATCTTCGTGGAAATTACATTCTGTCCCTCAATAAACCTAGAACAACCACTTATGGTCTTAGTTCTTTTTCTTACGTATTAACTAAGTACGTTGCGAAATGCGCTACCTGATTTTTCCCGTACCACTGAGTTTATTGGTTTTAAACTAATCCAGGGCCGGATTTTGTACAGCGGCTTTTCGTTTTGATTAATGTATCTTTAAATATTATTTAATATTTAGTTATGTATCTGTATATATTATGTATGTTAGCTGTAATGTCTCGAAGATATTATTCTGAAATTCGAGATGAAATAAACTTCTATGCATGCATGTATGTTACCTTCGGCAGGGCGCATGCGTGCACTTTCTAATCTGCGACTCCAGTGCTTACCATATGACAAATAAAATGACTTTTGTCTTGAATATATAAGCCATCGAAATCTTACGTTAAATTGTAATGACAAGGGCGGTTTGGAGCTGTGAGTAGGCGTGGGATTTGTCTCATATGGTTTAGGGGCCGACATATCCCTCCCTCAATGCCGTACCGGGAGGCGAGGTCGGTAGCAGAAAGCAGCGAAGGGCCAACTGCGTCCAAAAGCGATCGCACGGGCCGAAATCCCGGGATGACTCGTTTGGTACGACGCTCCAGCGCCACGTCTGGAGGTACTGCATATTTTTCTCGTCTCGTCTTCAAACATTCCGTCAGCGCATGCGTGCGTAAATGTTCAGCCTCTCCGATACCTACAATACTACAACAAGTTGCAAAATTGTTGAGACACTTTCATTAAAAAACACCTTTTCTAGCTTCCAATGCCCGCCGTATCTAGAATTTAAACCTTTCCCACTTCCTCTCCGCCCTCCCCCTTTCAATGTTGACTGCTTAAGTTCCCAACATTGTTTTGTCTTGCTAGCAACACTGATAAGGGGGGGAGGGGGCTGCAGTGTGAGAGATGATAGAGAAATTAATTACGCCCCAAGAAGGTGAAGTGTCTCCACTATTTTTGCAACTTGTTGTCTGATTGATTGCAATACTTTTGCCAGTCCGGATTTGAATCCTATAGGGAAACGTTTCAACGTAGAAAAGCAGGAACTAAAGAAACAATCATTAAATATCGTATAAGCTCTGAAACATTTCAGAAGTTTGCACGCGAAGTGCAAAGCACATTGTACCAAACACGAAAGGATATTAATTATTGACATACGGGAGCATCGATTTGCGAGTGTTTGGACTTATCATCGCTAACAGAAGACTCCGTACCAAATGGTAAAGCGAGCAAAGTATTTTGCACTGCAGATCTGATGCTCCGAAAGTTACACACGGCTCGTATTATGTAACACAATACCATTTATTGTGTTTCTTGGTGACGTCAACGGGGATGGTGGCGTTACAGTTGAAAATCGTATCTTGGAGGAAACAGCACAATTCAACTAGTACTTTCTTTTCTAATCAATCCAATGCATTACCAGGTGATTCGTAATAAAGCTCACACAGTTAGAAATCCTGTACATATCGTCTAGTCCATTTACCAACGGTCTACCATCCAAGCACGGTCTACCATCGCAACAGCAAGAAATATGATATCATATTATTTTCTCAGTGAAAAGTTGTGGTAGACCGTGTAGACCGTTTCATATAAATGTCATAATGTGTAGCCGGTACAAATTTGTTCGCTTTTGTATCTCATTGTAAAACAAATCTCGCAAAGGATTTAGCACAATCGGGTGCTTTCTTTTGATCATTGTGCTCAGTCAGTCATTCCAAAGAACATGGAATTAGCCTGTACCCGACACGTCACTTAGAAGACTTGCTTGTAAGCGTTACCAATCCCTTCTCTGGAAGCAGACTAGCCCGAAAGCAATAAGTAATGTTACAAATGGACTTGTATGAAAATGTATCTTTGTATAACAATGTTTGCTAAGAATTGATTTTTCGCAAAGTTGATGTTCCCTTTAAATGGCATGCGATCGCAGTTAAAGGAGAGGTTATGTCTGTTTCTCATTCGTAAACAACAGCTAATTTCGTACATGTTGCGCGTGCTTTAGATGTCATGTGTCGACCGAAATATAGGTGTTTAAGGCAAATTATTTCGAAATCGGTTCCAGGATATTTCTAGCGTACTTTAAAAAGCGAAAGGATGGAAACCACACCTTTTCGTGTACCAAATTATGTGTATTTTCGACTTGGCTCACAGAAAGCACTGAAATGCCTTCAAATTACGTCATACCGAAACCCCGCCAAAATCTAGTTTATCGCTGGCCATTTTCCATTCACAGCAGATCAGAGAATTAAACCCTTTTTTTTGGAAACACCATATTAAACGCAAACGATAGACGCCTTCCCGTTCCAATAAACAAAGTGACCGTACGCCAATACAGTGACAACCAACTCAGACAGGTAGACATATTTAGTTGGAACACTTAGCGAATGGTCAAAATCATCGTGTTACAAGATCGTAGCTTATACCACAGTACCACATCCCCCTTCCCCCAATTCAATGTTGTGTGAGAATTTTTCGGGCGACTACTAGTAGTTGTGGAAATCAACATTGGAGGAAGGGGGAAGCGGGAATGGGTGTTCCAACAAATGTGACGAGTATTGTATTTGCTTCAATGAAATTGGCAAATCTGTAGGGCTGTAGATCAGAAGTCAAGTCTTTTTAGAAAACAAGTAAACTTGTTACTAAGATAAACGGAATGTCTCTTCGCATGCTTTGTATTTAAAAAGGTGGGCAGTTGGTCGGAACATGATGATAATCAAGGAATATGTGTTGGAGAGTTTTTAGAAGGCCAAATAATTATAAATACTATCTGGTGAGTAAAGGAACATCCTCAGTATGCTGTGTACCGCATTTCCATGTAAAGTAGTTGACACTGTGTACTTTGATTAACGTAGCGTACACATGACATCGGGGGCTTTAATTATTATCGAGACGAGAATCGAGCGAAATAAGGGCGATCTTCCTTGCACTGGTACTGATGTTGGCATTGGAAGGCGTGACAACGGTTAGCGAAGGGAATAAAGCTAGAGAGGTGGGGTCGCTGACGTCTTGTGAGGTTCGGTTAATGATATATCGAGTGGTGCCGATGTGGAGCTGGTACCAACTCAAGAAGAATTTACAGGATGATAAAATTAAAATGGACTTAATGTAGGCAAATTGCAATTGAGAAGTGATTGTCAACGATTCACCGTGCAATTCACCAGATAGTTTAGCTCGATATGTAAAGGGGAAAGAGTTACCGGGCATAAGAACCATCCTATCCCGAGGTTGTAATCTAAACTAGTTTGTAAATGTGAAATCAAAAAAATCCCGTAACATTTCCTGCTATTGCGGCACGGTTCACCATGGTGAATCGTTTGTTTAAAGAAATGAAGTGTTTATCTTTCAGCTCACCGACGGTTCACCATGGTGAACCGTTGAGATTCACGATTCCAAACCATGTCATCACAGACCAGTGATGGCAAAAGTCTAATAACGTTGTCATATTTTCAAGCCTATACATTTCTTCCTTATAACAAGCATTAGAGGGGCAGAATTTGGAAAGCATTCATTGATTTATTTCACCATTGTGCACACATAAATTAATCTAATTAATGAGGCTAAACCGTGGTATGGTCAAAAGTCGGGTATGACAAACAATGGACTCGTTTTGCACTTTAACAGGGATATTACAGACTTGTCGTTTTTCATTCATTAATAACAGGTGTCGTTTTCATTAGCCTTATATTTTCAGGGTTTCAGCTTGGGTTTTTCAAAAGCAGAGCACCAACCATTGCCGATGAACTGTTCGTTTGCTACAACTGATTTTAATTGTCAGTCCTATCGCGGAAAGAAACTTCTTCAGGGGCCGTAATATATTTGCATAGCTATTCTGACCCCTTGGTATATAAAATATGTCAATCAACGCTGACCGTTGCACTTGATAATCATGTCAGTCCGTCTGGGAATAGAGCCTATTAAAGTGTTCAGAGGACAAAATTTACTTATCACACGAGTTTGCAACTGTTGGAATATTGCACGCCGGCGTATATTGCATCGCAGGGCTTCATACCAACGCACACCAATACTCAGACAATATGTAGCCTACCAAAAATATTAAGATGCTAGTTAACTTTTGACAAGGAGTTGAGATTTCGGTTGATTCTACGTACAGGGGCATTAACGTAACGCAAGAACCGTGCGTGTCTGGTCTTCTCGAGACAGAGGTGAGAGATGATTTCATGCAGAGTGGAACGCTTAAATTGCTCTGTTGTAAACATGGCGGTTCACAGCAGCAGTGAAGTCGTCTCTCTGGCCTCTCTGTGGACAAATTCCAGGACCTACCGATACAATTTGAGCAAGTTTTGAAAGCTAAAAGCTTCAATCGATGCTGGATTTTGCCGGTAGGACTGGGTGGCTCCACACTCATAAGAAAATCTATGAAATGAGAATCGGGGGTCTTCCCTTGTCATGGAACGGCCGAATTACGCAGAATTCCTTTTGGGCATGAAGGAGGCAAGCGGAGACTGGTGCTCATCAAATGAGGAAAAGGTAGCGAGAAGAAGATTTCTAGGCGGATACTAAGGTGTAGCCAAGGTGCGTGCTGTTAACGGAGACTTTTTATCATAGGAAATTTGCAGTGGCCTTTAGTAATTTCTTGCCAAAGAAACGGTATAATGTAAATAAGAGAGTAATGAGATTTATATTTGCGATTACCTGTCCTCTTACGTACCACTTAAGTCAAACTCTACATCTCTATGCAATAAGCGCATTCAAAATTTCCTCATATTATTGTATAAAAGTAGTTAAAGAAAGAAAAGGCTTGTCCTGCATATATGAAAAATACGTTTTCTCTCTCGTTCTCTTCTTATGAATGATCTTCGTGGAAATTACATTCTGTCCCTCAATAAACCTAGAACAACCACTTATGGTCTTAGTTCTTTTTCTTACGTATTAACTAAGTACGTTGCGAAATGCGCTACCTGATTTTTCCCGTACCACTGAGTTTATTGGTTTTAAACTAATCCAGGGCCGGATTTTGTACAGCGGCTTTTCGTTTTGATTAATGTATCTTTAAATATTATTTAATATTTAGTTATGTATCTGTATATATTATGTATGTTAGCTGTAATGTCTCGAAGATATTATTCTGAAATTCGAGATGAAATAAACTTCTATGCATGCATGTATGTTACCTTCGGCAGGGCGCATGCGTGCACTTTCTAATCTGCGACTCCAGTGCTTACCATATGACAAATAAAATGACTTTTGTCTTGAATATATAAGCCATCGAAATCTTACGTTAAATTGTAATGACAAGGGCGGTTTGGAGCTGTGAGTAGGCGTGGGATTTGTCTCATATGGTTTAGGGGCCGACATATCCCTCCCTCAATGCCGTACCGGGAGGCGAGGTCGGTAGCAGAAAGCAGCGAAGGGCCAACTGCGTCCAAAAGCGATCGCACGGGCCGAAATCCCGGGATGACTCGTTTGGTACGACGCTCCAGCGCCACGTCTGGAGGTACTGCATATTTTTCTCGTCTCGTCTTCAAACATTCCGTCAGCGCATGCGTGCGTAAATGTTCAGCCTCTCCGATACCTACAATACTACAACAAGTTGCAAAATTGTTGAGACACTTTCATTAAAAAACACCTTTTCTAGCTTCCAATGCCCGCCGTATCTAGAATTTAAACCTTTCCCACTTCCTCTCCGCCCTCCCCCTTTCAATGTTGACTGCTTAAGTTCCCAACATTGTTTTGTCTTGCTAGCAACACTGATAAGGGGGGGAGGGGGCTGCAGTGTGAGAGATGATAGAGAAATTAATTACGCCCCAAGAAGGTGAAGTGTCTCCACTATTTTTGCAACTTGTTGTCTGATTGATTGCAATACTTTTGCCAGTCCGGATTTGAATCCTATAGGGAAACGTTTCAACGTAGAAAAGCAGGAACTAAAGAAACAATCATTAAATATCGTATAAGCTCTGAAACATTTCAGAAGTTTGCACGCGAAGTGCAAAGCACATTGTACCAAACACGAAAGGATATTAATTATTGACATACGGGAGCATCGATTTGCGAGTGTTTGGACTTATCATCGCTAACAGAAGACTCCGTACCAAATGGTAAAGCGAGCAAAGTATTTTGCACTGCAGATCTGATGCTCCGAAAGTTACACACGGCTCGTATTATGTAACACAATACCATTTATTGTGTTTCTTGGTGACGTCAACGGGGATGGTGGCGTTACAGTTGAAAATCGTATCTTGGAGGAAACAGCACAATTCAACTAGTACTTTCTTTTCTAATCAATCCAATGCATTACCAGGTGATTCGTAATAAAGCTCACACAGTTAGAAATCCTGTACATATCGTCTAGTCCATTTACCAACGGTCTACCATCCAAGCACGGTCTACCATCGCAACAGCAAGAAATATGATATCATATTATTTTCTCAGTGAAAAGTTGTGGTAGACCGTGTAGACCGTTTCATATAAATGTCATAATGTGTAGCCGGTACAAATTTGTTCGCTTTTGTATCTCATTGTAAAACAAATCTCGCAAAGGATTTAGCACAATCGGGTGCTTTCTTTTGATCATTGTGCTCAGTCAGTCATTCCAAAGAACATGGAATTAGCCTGTACCCGACACGTCACTTAGAAGACTTGCTTGTAAGCGTTACCAATCCCTTCTCTGGAAGCAGACTAGCCCGAAAGCAATAAGTAATGTTACAAATGGACTTGTATGAAAATGTATCTTTGTATAACAATGTTTGCTAAGAATTGATTTTTCGCAAAGTTGATGTTCCCTTTAAATGGCATGCGATCGCAGTTAAAGGAGAGGTTATGTCTGTTTCTCATTCGTAAACAACAGCTAATTTCGTACATGTTGCGCGTGCTTTAGATGTCATGTGTCGACCGAAATATAGGTGTTTAAGGCAAATTATTTCGAAATCGGTTCCAGGATATTTCTAGCGTACTTTAAAAAGCGAAAGGATGGAAACCACACCTTTTCGTGTACCAAATTATGTGTATTTTCGACTTGGCTCACAGAAAGCACTGAAATGCCTTCAAATTACGTCATACCGAAACCCCGCCAAAATCTAGTTTATCGCTGGCCATTTTCCATTCACAGCAGATCAGAGAATTAAACCCTTTTTTTTGGAAACACCATATTAAACGCAAACGATAGACGCCTTCCCGTTCCAATAAACAAAGTGACCGTACGCCAATACAGTGACAACCAACTCAGACAGGTAGACATATTTAGTTGGAACACTTAGCGAATGGTCAAAATCATCGTGTTACAAGATCGTAGCTTATACCACAGTACCACATCCCCCTTCCCCCAATTCAATGTTGTGTGAGAATTTTTCGGGCGACTACTAGTAGTTGTGGAAATCAACATTGGAGGAAGGGGGAAGCGGGAATGGGTGTTCCAACAAATGTGACGAGTATTGTATTTGCTTCAATGAAATTGGCAAATCTGTAGGGCTGTAGATCAGAAGTCAAGTCTTTTTAGAAAACAAGTAAACTTGTTAATAAGATAAACGGAATGTCTCTTCGCATGCTTTGTATTTAAAAAGGTGGGCAGTTGGTCGGAACATGATGATAATCAAGGAATATGTGTTGGAGAGTTTTTAGAAGGCCAAATAATTATAAATACTATCTGGTGAGTAAAGGAACATCCTCAGTATGCTGTGTACCGCATTTCCATGTAAAGTAGTTGACACTGTGTACTTTGATTAACGTAGCGTACACATGACATCGGGGGCTTTAATTATTATCGAGACGAGAATCGAGCGAAATAAGGGCGATCTTCCTTGCACTGGTACTGATGTTGGCATTGGAAGGCGTGACAACGGTTAGCGAAGGGAATAAAGCTAGAGAGGTGGGGTCGCTGACGTCTTGTGAGGTTCGGTTAATGATATATCGAGTGGTGCCGATGTGGAGCTGGTACCAACTCAAGAAGAATTTACAGGATGATAAAATTAAAATGGACTTAATGTAGGCAAATTGCAATTGAGAAGTGATTGTCAACGATTCACCGTGCAATTCACCAGATAGTTTAGCTCGATATGTAAAGGGGAAAGAGTTACCGGGCATAAGAACCATCCTATCCCGAGGTTGTAATCTAAACTAGTTTGTAAATGTGAAATCAAAAAAATCCCGTAACATTTCCTGCTATTGCGGCACGGTTCACCATGGTGAATCGTTTGTTTAAAGAAATGAAGTGTTTATCTTTCAGCTCACCGACGGTTCACCATGGTGAACCGTTGAGATTCACGATTCCAAACCATGTCATCACAGACCAGTGATGGCAAAAGTCTAATAACGTTGTCATATTTTCAAGCCTATACATTTCTTCCTTATAACAAGCATTAGAGGGGCAGAATTTGGAAAGCATTCATTGATTTATTTCACCATTGTGCACACATAAATTAATCTAATTAATGAGGCTAAACCGTGGTATGGTCAAAAGTCGGGTATGACAAACAATGGACTCGTTTTGCACTTTAACAGGGAAATTACAGACTTGTCGTTTTTCATTCATTAATAACAGGTGTCGTTTTCATTAGCCTTACATTTTCAGGGTTTCAGCTTGGGTTTTTCAAAAGCAGAGCACCAACCATTGCCGATGAACTGTTCGTTTGCTACAACTGATTTTAATTGTCAGTCCTATCGCAGAAAGAAACTTCTTCAGGGGCCGTAATATATTTGCATAGCTATTCTGACCCCTTGGTATATAAAATATGTCAATCAACGCTGACCGTTGCACTTGATAATCATGTCAGTCCGTCTGGGAATAGAGCCTATTAAAGTGTTCAGAGGACAAAATTTACTTATCACACGAGTTTGCAACTGTTGGAATATTGCACGCCGGCGTATATTGCATCGCAGGGCTTCATACCAACGCACACCAATACTCAGACAATATGTAGCCTACCAAAAATATTAAGATGCTAGTTAACTTTTGACAAGGAGTTGAGATTTCGGTTGATTCTACGTACAGGGGCATTAACGTAACGCAAGAACCGTGCGTGTCTGGTCTTCTCGAGACAGAGGTGAGAGATGATTTCATGCAGAGTGGAACGCTTAAATTGCTCTGTTGTAAACATGGCGGTTCACAGCAGCAGTGAAGTCGTCTCTCTGGCCTCTCTGTGGACGATTTCCAGGACCTACCGATACAATTTGAGCAAGTTTTGAAAGCTAAAAGCTTCAATCGATGCTGGATTTTGCCGGTAGGACTGGGTGGCTCCACACTCATAAGAAAATCTATGAAATGAGAATCGGGGGTCTTCCCTTGTCATGGAACGGCCGAATTACGCAGAATTCCTTTTGGGCATGAAGGAGGCAAGCGGAGACTGGTGCTCATCAAATGAGGAAAAGGTAGCGAGAAGAAGATTTCTAGGCGGATACTAAGGTGTAGCCAAGGTGCGTGCTGTTAACGGAGACTTTTTATCATAGGAAATTTGCAGTGGCCTTTAGTAATTTCTTGCCAAAGAAACGGTATAATGTAAATAAGAGAGTAATGAGATTTATATTTGCGATTACCTGTCCTCTTACGTACCACTTAAGTCAAACTCTACATCTCTATGCAATAAGCGCATTCAAAATTTCCTCATATTATTGTATAAAAGTAGTTAAAGAAAGAAAAGGCTTGTCCTGCATATATGAAAAATACGTTTTCTCTCTCGTTCTCTTCTTACGAATGATCTTCGTGGAAATTACATTCTGTCCCTCAATAAACCTAGAACAACCACTTATGGTCTTAGTTCTTTTTCTTACGTATTAACTAAGTACGTTGCGAAATGCGCTACCTGATTTTTCCCGTACCACTGAGTTTATTGGTTTTAAACTAATCCAGGGCCGGATTTTGTACAGCGGCTTTTCGTTTTGATTAATGTATCTTTAAATATTATTTAATATTTAGTTATGTATCTGTATATATTATGTATGTTAGCTGTAATGTCTCGAAGATATTATTCTGAAATTCGAGATGAAATAAACTTCTATGCATGCATGTATGTTACCTTCGGCAGGGCGCATGCGTGCACTTTCTAATCTGCGACTCCAGTGCTTACCATATGACAAATAAAATGACTTTTGTCTTGAATATATAAGCCATCGAAATCTTACGTTAAATTGTAATGACAAGGGCGGTTTGGAGCTGTGAGTAGGCGTGGGATTTGTCTCATATGGTTTAGGGGCCGACATATCCCTCCCTCAATGCCGTACCGGGAGGCGAGGTCGGTAGCAGAAAGCAGCGAAGGGCCAACTGCGTCCAAAAGCGATCGCACGGGCCGAAATCCCGGGATGACTCGTTTGGTACGACGCTCCAGCGCCACGTCTGGAGGTAGTGCATATTTTTCTCGTCTCGTCTTCAAACATTCCGTCAGCGCATGCGTGCGTAAATGTTCAGCCTCTCCGATACCTACAATACTACAACAAGTTGCAAAATTGTTGAGACACTTTCATTAAAAGACACCTTTTCTAGCTTCCAATGCCCGCCGTATCTAGAATTTAAACCTTTCCCACTTCCTCTCCGCCCTCCCCCTTTCAATGTTGACTGCTTAAGTTCCCAACATTGTTTTGTCTTGCTAGCAACACTGATAAGGGGGGGAGGGGGCTGCAGTGTGAGAGATGATAGAGAAATTAATTACGCCCCAAGAAGGTGAAGTGTCTCCACTATTTTTGCAACTTGTTGTCTGATTGATTGCAATACTTTTGCCAGTCCGGATTTGAATCCTATAGGGAAACGTTTCAACGTAGAAAAGCAGGAACTAAAGAAACAATCATTAAATATCGTATAAGCTCTGAAACATTTCAGAAGTTTGCACGCGAAGTGCAAAGCACATTGTACCAAACACGAAAGGATATTAATTATTGACATACGGGAGCATCGATTTGCGAGTGTTTGGACTTATCATCGCTAACAGAAGACTCCGTACCAAATGGTAAAGCGAGCAAAGTATTTTGCACTGCAGATCTGATGCTCCGAAAGTTACACACGGCTCGTATTATGTAACACAATACCATTTATTGTGTTTCTTGGTGACGTCAACGGGGATGGTGGCGTTACAGTTGAAAATCGTATCTTGGAGGAAACAGCACAATTCAACTAGTACTTTCTTTTCTAATCAATCCAATGCATTACCAGGTGATTCGTAATAAAGCTCACACAGTTAGAAATCCTGTACATATCGTCTAGTCCATTTACCAACGGTCTACCATCCAAGCACGGTCTACCATCGCAACAGCAAGAAATATGATATCATATTATTTTCTCAGTGAAAAGTTGTGGTAGACCGTGTAGACCGTTTCATATAAATGTCATAATGTGTAGCCGGTACAAATTTGTTCGCTTTTGTATCTCATTGTAAAACAAATCTCGCAAAGGATTTAGCACAATCGGGTGCTTTCTTTTGATCATTGTGCTCAGTCAGTCATTCCAAAGAACATGGAATTAGCCTGTACCCGACACGTCACTTAGAAGACTTGCTTGTAAGCGTTACCAATCCCTTCTCTGGAAGCAGACTAGCCCGAAAGCAATAAGTAATGTTACAAATGGACTTGTATGAAAATGTATCTTTGTATAACAATGTTTGCTAAGAATTGATTTTTCGCAAAGTTGATGTTCCCTTTAAATGGCATGCGATCGCAGTTAAAGGAGAGGTTATGTCTGTTTCTCATTCGTAAACAACAGCTAATTTCGTACATGTTGCGCGTGCTTTAGATGTCATGTGTCGACCGAAATATAGGTGTTTAAGGCAAATTATTTCGAAATCGGTTCCAGGATATTTCTAGCGTACTTTAAAAAGCGAAAGGATGGAAACCACACCTTTTCGTGTACCAAATTATGTGTATTTTCGACTTGGCTCACAGAAAGCACTGAAATGCCTTCAAATTACGTCATACCGAAACCCCGCCAAAATCTAGTTTATCGCTGGCCATTTTCCATTCACAGCAGATCAGAGAATTAAACCCTTTTTTTTGGAAACACCATATTAAACGCAAACGATAGACGCCTTCCCGTTCCAATAAACAAAGTGACCGTACGCCAATACAGTGACAACCAACTCAGACAGGTAGACATATTTAGTTGGAACACTTAGCGAATGGTCAAAATCATCGTGTTACAAGATCGTAGCTTATACCACAGTACCACATCCCCCTTCCCCCAATTCAATGTTGTGTGAGAATTTTTCGGGCGACTACTAGTAGTTGTGGAAATCAACATTGGAGGAAGGGGGAAGCGGGAATGGGTGTTCCAACAAATGTGACGAGTATTGTATTTGCTTCAATGAAATTGGCAAATCTGTAGGGCTGTAGATCAGAAGTCAAGTCTTTTTAGAAAACAAGTAAACTTGTTAATAAGATAAACGGAATGTCTCTTCGCATGCTTTGTATTTAAAAAGGTGGGCAGTTGGTCGGAACATGATGATAATCAAGGAATATGTGTTGGAGAGTTTTTAGAAGGCCAAATAATTATAAATACTATCTGGTGAGTAAAGGAACATCCTCAGTATGCTGTGTACCGCATTTCCATGTAAAGTAGTTGACACTGTGTACTTTGATTAACGTAGCGTACACATGACATCGGGGGCTTTAATTATTATCGAGACGAGAATCGAGCGAAATAAGGGCGATCTTCCTTGCACTGGTACTGATGTTGGCATTGGAAGGCGTGACAACGGTTAGCGAAGGGAATAAAGCTAGAGAGGTGGGGTCGCTGACGTCTTGTGAGGTTCGGTTAATGATATATCGAGTGGTGCCGATGTGGAGCTGGTACCAACTCAAGAAGAATTTACAGGATGATAAAATTAAAATGGACTTAATGTAGGCAAATTGCAATTGAGAAGTGATTGTCAACGATTCACCGTGCAATTCACCAGATAGTTTAGCTCGATATGTAAAGGGGAAAGAGTTACCGGGCATAAGAACCATCCTATCCCGAGGTTGTAATCTAAACTAGTTTGTAAATGTGAAATCAAAAAAATCCCGTAACATTTCCTGCTATTGCGGCACGGTTCACCATGGTGAATCGTTTGTTTAAAGAAATGAAGTGTTTATCTTTCAGCTCACCGACGGTTCACCATGGTGAACCGTTGAGATTCACGATTCCAAACCATGTCATCACAGACCAGTGATGGCAAAAGTCTAATAACGTTGTCATATTTTCAAGCCTATACATTTCTTCCTTATAACAAGCATTAGAGGGGCAGAATTTGGAAAGCATTCATTGATTTATTTCACCATTGTGCACACATAAATTAATCTAATGAATGAGGCTAAACCGTGGTATGGTCAAAAGTCGGGTATGACAAACAATGGACTCGTTTTGCACTTTAACAGGGAAATTACAGACTTGTCGTTTTTCATTCATTAATAACAGGTGTCGTTTTCATTAGCCTTATATTTTCAGGGTTTCAGCTTGGGTTTTTCAAAAGCAGAGCACCAACCATTGCCGATGAACTGTTCGTTTGCTACAACTGATTTTAATTGTCAGTCCTATCGCAGAAAGAAACTTCTTCAGGGGCCGTAATATATTTGCATAGCTATTCTGACCCCTTGGTATATAAAATATGTCAATCAACGCTGACCGTTGCACTTGATAATCATGTCAGTCCGTCTGGGAATAGAGCCTATTAAAGTGTTCAGAGGACAAAATTTACTTATCACACGAGTTTGCAACTGTTGGAATATTGCACGCCGGCGTATATTGCATCGCAGGGCTTCATACCAACGCACACCAATACTCAGACAATATGTAGCCTACCAAAAATATTAAGATGCTAGTTAACTTTTGACAAGGAGTTGAGATTTCGGTTGATTCTACGTACAGGGGCATTAACGTAACGCAAGAACCGTGCGTGTCTGGTCTTCTCGAGACAGAGGTGAGAGATGATTTCATGCAGAGTGGAACGCTTAAATTGCTCTGTTGTAAACATGGCGGTTCACAGCAGCAGTGAAGTCGTCTCTCTGGCCTCTCTGTGGACGAATTCCAGGACCTACCGATACAATTTGAGCAAGTTTTGAAAGCTAAAAGCTTCAATCGATGCTGGATTTTGCCGGTAGGACTGGGTGGCTCCACACTCATAAGAAAATCTATGAAATGAGAATCGGGGGTCTTCCCTTGTCATGGAACGGCCGAATTACGCAGAATTCCTTTTGGGCATGAAGGAGGCAAGCGGAGACTGGTGCTCATCAAATGAGGAAAAGGTAGCGAGAAGAAGATTTCTAGGCGGATACTAAGGTGTAGCCAAGGTGCGTGCTGTTAACGGAGACTTTTTATCATAGGAAATTTGCAGTGGCCTTTAGTAATTTCTTGCCAAAGAAACGGTATAATGTAAATAAGAGAGTAATGAGATTTATATTTGCGATTACCTGTCCTCTTACGTACCACTTAAGTCAAACTCTACATCTCTATGCAATAAGCGCATTCAAAATTTCCTCATATTATTGTATAAAAGTAGTTAAAGAAAGAAAAGGCTTGTCCTGCATATATGAAAAATACGTTTTCTCTCTCGTTCTCTTCTTATGAATGATCTTCGTGGAAATTACATTCTGTCCCTCAATAAACCTAGAACAACCACTTATGGTCTTAGTTCTTTTTCTTACGTATTAACTAAGTACGTTGCGAACTGCGCTACCTGATTTTTCCCGTACCACTGAGTTTATTGGTTTTAAACTAATCCAGGGCCGGATTTTGTACAGCGGCTTTTCGTTTTGATTAATGTATCTTTAAATATTATTTAATATTTAGTTATGTATCTGTATATATTATGTATGTTAGCTGTAATGTCTCGAAGATATTATTCTGAAATTCGAGATGAAATAAACTTCCATGCATGCATGTATGTTACCTTCGGCAGGGCGCATGCGTGCACTTTCTAATCTGCGACTCCAGTGCTTACCATATGACAAATAAAATGACTTTTGCCTTGAATATATAAGCCATCGAAATCTTACGTTAAATTGTAATGACAAGGGCGGTTTGGAGCTGTGAGTAGGCGTGGGATTTGTCTCATATGGTTTAGGGGCCGACATATCCCTCCCTCAATGCCGTACCGGGAGGCGAGGTCGGTAGCAGAAAGCAGCGAAGGGCCAACTGCGTCCAAAAGCGATCGCACGGGCCGAAATCCCGGGATGACTCGTTTGGTACGACGCTCCAGCGCCACGTCTGGAGGTACTGCATATTTTTCTCGTCTCGTCTTCAAACATTCCGTCAGCGCATGCGTGCGTAAATGTTCAGCCTCTCCGATACCTACAATACTACAACAAGTTGCAAAATTGTTGAGACACTTTCATTAAAAAACACCTTTTCTAGCTTCCAATGCCCGCCGTATCTAGAATTTAAACCTTTCCCACTTCCTCTCCGCCCTCCCCCTTTCAATGTTGACTGCTTAAGTTCCCAACATTGTTTTGTCTTGCTAGCAACACTGATAAGGGGGGGAGGGGGGCTGCAGTGTGAGAGATGATAGGGAAATTAATTACGCCCCAAGAAGGTGAAGTGTCTCCACTATTTTTGCAACTTGTTGTCTGATTTATTGCAATACTTTTGCCAGTCCGGATTTGAATCTTATAGGGAAACGTTTCAACGTAGAAAAGCAGGAACTAAAGAAACAATCATTAAATATCGTATAAGCTCTGAAACATTTCAGAAGTTTGCACGCGAAGTGCAAAGCACATTGTACCAAACACGAAAGGATATTAATTATTGACATACGGGAGCATCGATTTGCGAGTGTTTGGACTTATCATCGCTAACAGAAGACTCCGTACCAAATACTAAAGCGAGCAAAGTATTTTGCACTGCAGATCTGATGCTCCGAAAGTTACACACGGCTCGTATTATGTAACACAATACCATTTATTGTGTTTCTTGGTGACGTCAACGGGGATGGTGGCGTTACAGTTGAAAATCGTATCTTGGAGGAAACAGCACAATTCAACGAGTACTTTCTTTTCTAATCAATCCAATGCATTACCAGGTGATTCGTAATAAAGCTCACACAGTTAGAAATCCTGTACATATCGTCTAGTCCATTTACCAACGGTCTACCATCCAAGCACGGTCTACCATCGCAACAGCAAGAAATATGATATCATATTATTTTCTCAGTGAAAAGTTGTGGTAGACCGTGTAGACCGTTTCATATAAATGTCATAATGTGTAGCCGGTACAAATTTGTTCGCTTTTGTATCTCATTGTAAAACAAATCTCGCAAAGGATTTAGCACAATCGGGTGCTTTCTTTTGATCATTGTGCTCAGTCAGTCATTCCAAAGAACATGGAATTAGCCTGTACCCGACACGTCACTTAGAAGACTTGCTTGTAAGCGTTACCAATCCCTTCTCTGGAAGCAGACTAGCCCGAAAGCAATAAGTAATGTTACAAATGGACTTGTATGAAAATGTATCTTTGTATAACAATGTTTGCTAAGAATTGATTTTTCGCAAAGTTGATGTTCCCTTTAAATGGCATGCGATCGCAGTTAAAGGAGAGGTTATGTCTGTTTCTCATTCGTAAACAACAGCTAATTTCGTACATGTTGCGCGTGCTTTAGATGTCATGTGTCGACCGAAATATAGGTGTTTAAGGCAAATTATTTCGAAATCGGTTCCAGGATATTTCTAGCGTACTTTAAAAAGCGAAAGGATGGAAACCACACCTTTTCGTGTACCAAATTATGTGTATTTTCGACTTGGCTCACAGAAAGCACTGAAATGCCTTCAAATTACGTCATACCGAAACCCCGCCAAAATCTAGTTTATCGCTGGCCATTTTCCATTCACAGCAGATCAGAGAATTAAACCCTTTTTTTTGGAAACACCATATTAAACGCAAACGATAGACGCCTTCCCGTTCCAATAAACAAAGTGACCGTACGCCAATACAGTGACAACCAACTCAGACAGGTAGACATATTTAGTTGGAACACTTAGCGAATGGTCAAAATCATCGTGTTACAAGATCGTAGCTTATACCACAGTACCACATCCCCCTTCCCCCAATTCAATGTTGTGTGAGAATTTTTTGGGCGACTACTAGTAGTTGTGGAAATCAACATTGGAGGAAGGGGGAAGCGGGAATGGGTGTTCCAACAAATGTGACGAGTATTGTATTTGCTTCAATGATATTGGCAAATCTGTAGGGCTGTAGATCAGAAGTCAAGTCTTTTTAGAAAACAAGTAAACTTGTTAATAAGATAAACGGAATGTCTCTTCGCATGCTTTGTATTTAAAAAGGTGGGCAGTTGGTCGGAACATGATGATAATCAAGGAATATGTGTTGGAGAGTTTTTAGAAGGCCAAATAATTATAAATACTATCTGGTGAGTAAAGGAACATCCTCAGTATGCTGTGTACCGCATTTCCATGTAAAGTAGTTGACACTGTGTACTTTGATTAACGTAGCGTACACATGACATCGGGGGCTTTAATTATTATCGAGACGAGAATCGAGCGAAATAAGGGCGATCTTCCTTGCACTGGTACTGATGTTGGCATTGGAAGGCGTGACAACGGTTAGCGAAGGGAATAAAGCTAGAGAGGTGGGGTCGCTGACGTCTTGTGAGGTTCGGTTAATGATATATCGAGTGGTGCCGATGTGGAGCTGGTACCAACTCAAGAAGAATTTACAGGATGATAAAATTAAAATGGACTTAATGTAGGCAAATTGCAATTGAGAAGTGATTGTCAACGATTCACCGTGCAATTCACCAGATACTTTAGCTCGATATGTAAAGGGGAAAGAGTTACCGGGCATAAGAACCATCCTATCCCGAGGTTGTAATCTAAACTAGTTTGTAAATGTGAAATCAAAAAAATCCCGTAACATTTCCTGCTATTGCGGCACGGTTCACCATGGTGAATCGTTTGTTTAAAGAAATGAACTGTTTATCTTTCAGCTCACCGACGGTTCACCATGGTGAACCGTTGAGATTCACGATTCCAAACCATGTCATCACAGACCAGTGATGGCAAAAGTCTAATAACGTTGTCATATTTTCAAGCCTATACATTTCTTCCTTATAACAAGCATTAGAGGGGCAGAATTTGGAAAGCATTCATTGATTTATTTCACCATTGTGCACACATAAATTAATCTAATGAATGAGGCTAAACCGTGGTATGGTCAAAAGTCGGGTATGACAAACAATGGACTCGTTTTGCACTTTAACAGGGAAATTACAGACTTGTCGTTTTTCATTCATTAATAACAGGTGTCGTTTTCATTAGCCTTATATTTTCAGGGTTTCAGCTTGGGTTTTTCAAAAGCAGAGCACCAACCATTGCCGATGAACTGTTCGTTTGCTACAACTGATTTTAATTGTCAGTCCTATCGCAGAAAGAAACTTCTTCAGGGGCCGTAATATATTTGCATAGCTATTCTGACCCCTTGGTATATAAAATATGTCAATCAACGCTGACCGTTGCACTTGATAATCATGTCAGTCCGTCTGGGAATAGAGCCTATTAAAGTGTTCAGAGGACAAAATTTACTTATCACACGAGTTTGCAACTGTTGGAATATTGCACGCCGGCGTATATTGCATCGCAGGGCTTCATACCAACGCACACCAATACTCAGACAATATGTAGCCTACCAAAAATATTAAGATGCTAGTTAACTTTTGACAAGGAGTTGAGATTTCGGTTGATTCTACGTACAGGGGCATTAACGTAACGCAAGAACCGTGCGTGTCTGGACTTCTCGAGACAGAGGTGAGAGATGATTTCATGCAGAGTGGAACGCTTAAATTGCTCTGTTGTAAACATGGCGGTTCACAGCAGCAGTGAAGTCGTCTCTCTGGCCTCTCTGTGGACGAATTCCAGGACCTACCGATACAATTTGAGCAAGTTTTGAAAGCTAAAAGCTTCAATCGATGCTGGATTTTGCCGGTAGGACTGGGTGGCTCCACACTCATAAGAAAATCTATGAAATGAGAATCGGGGGTCTTCCCTTGTCATGGAACGGCCGAATTACGCAGAATTCCTTTTGGGCATGAAGGAGGCAAGCGGAGACTGGTGCTCATCAAATGAGGAAAAGGTAGCGAGAAGAAGATTTCTAGGCGGATACTAAGGTGTAGCCAAGGTGCGTGCTGTTAACGGAGACTTTTTATCATAGGAAATTTGCAGTGGCCTTTAGTAATTTCTTGCCAAAGAAACGGTATAATGTAAATAAGAGAGTAATGAGATTTATATTTGCGATTACCTGTCCTCTTACGTACCACTTAAGTCAAACTCTACATCTCTATGCAATAAGCGCATTCAAAATTTCCTCATATTATTGTATAAAAGTAGTTAAAGAAAGAAAAGGCTTGTCCTGCATATATGAAAAATACGTTTTCTCTCTCGTTCTCTTCTTATGAATGATCTTCGTGGAAATTACATTCTGTCCCTCAATAAACCTAGAACAACCACTTATGGTCTTAGTTCTTTTTCTTACGTATTAACTAAGTACGTTGCGAACTGCGCTACCTGATTTTTCCCGTACCACTGAGTTTATTGGTTTTAAACTAATCCAGGGCCGGATTTTGTACAGCGGCTTTTCGTTTTGATTAATGTATCTTTAAATATTATTTAATATTTAGTTATGTATCTGTATATATTATGTATGTTAGCTGTAATGTCTCGAAGATATTATTCTGAAATTCGAGATGAAATAAACTTCCATGCATGCATGTATGTTACCTTCGGCAGGGCGCATGCGTGCACTTTCTAATCTGCGACTCCAGTGCTTACCATATGACAAATAAAATGACTTTTGCCTTGAATATATAAGCCATCGAAATCTTACGTTAAACTGTAATGACAAGGGCGGTTTGGAGCTGTGAGTAGGCGTGGGATTTGTCTCATATGGTTTAGGGGCCGACATATCCCTCCCTCAATGCCGTACCGGGAGGCGAGGTCGGTAGCAGAAAGCAGCGAAGGGCCAACTGCGTCCAAAAGCGATCGCACGGGCCGAAATCCCGGGATGACTCGTTTGGTACGACGCTCCAGCGCCACGTCTGGAGGTACTGCATATTTTTCTCGTCTCGTCTTCAAACATTCCGTCAGCGCATGCGTGCGTAAATGTTCAGCCTCTCCGATACCTACAATACTACAACAAGTTGCAAAATTGTTGAGACACTTTCATTAAAAAACACCTTTTCTAGCTTCCAATGCCCGCCGTATCTAGAATTTAAACCTTTCCCACTTCCTCTCCGCCCTCCCCCTTTCAATGTTGACTGCTTAAGTTCCCAACATTGTTTTGTCTTGCTAGCAACACTGATAAGGGGGGGAGGGGGGCTGCAGTGTGAGAGATGATAGGGAAATTAATTACGCCCCAAGAAGGTGAAGTGTCTCCACTATTTTTGCAACTTGTTGTCTGATTTATTGCAATACTTTTGCCAGTCCGGATTTGAATCTTATAGGGAAACGTTTCAACGTAGAAAAGCAGGAACTAAAGAAACAATCATTAAATATCGTATAAGCTCTGAAACATTTCAGAAGTTTGCACGCGAAGTGCAAAGCACATTGTACCAAACACGAAAGGATATTAATTATTGACATACGGGAGCATCGATTTGCGAGTGTTTGGACTTATCATCGCTAACAGAAGACTCCGTACCAAATACTAAAGCGAGCAAAGTATTTTGCACTGCAGATCTGATGCTCCGAAAGTTACACACGGCTCGTATTATGTAACACAATACCATTTATTGTGTTTCTTGGTGACGTCAACGGGGATGGTGGCGTTACAGTTGAAAATCGTATCTTGGAGGAAACAGCACAATTCAACGAGTACTTTCTTTTCTAATCAATCCAATGCATTACCAGGTGATTCGTAATAAAGCTCACACAGTTAGAAATCCTGTACATATCGTCTAGTCCATTTACCAACGGTCTACCATCCAAGCACGGTCTACCATCGCAACAGCAAGAAATATGATATCATATTATTTTCTCAGTGAAAAGTTGTGGTAGACCGTGTAGACCGTTTCATATAAATGTCATAATGTGTAGCCGGTACAAATTTGTTCGCTTTTGTATCTCATTGTAAAACAAATCTCGCAAAGGATTTAGCACAATCGGGTGCTTTCTTTTGATCATTGTGCTCAGTCAGTCATTCCAAAGAACATGGAATTAGCCTGTACCCGACACGTCACTTAGAAGACTTGCTTGTAAGCGTTACCAATCCCTTCTCTGGAAGCAGACTAGCCCGAAAGCAATAAGTAATGTTACAAATGGACTTGTATGAAAATGTATCTTTGTATAACAATGTTTGCTAAGAATTGATTTTTCGGAAAGTTGATGTTCCCTTTAAATGGCATGCGATCGCAGTTAAAGGAGAGGTTATGTCTGTTTCTCATTCGTAAACAACAGCTAATTTCGTACATGTTGCGCGTGCTTTAGATGTCATGTGTCGACCGAAATATAGGTGTTTAAGGCAAATTATTTCGAAATCGGTTCCAGGATATTTCTAGCGTACTTTAAAAAGCGAAAGGATGGAAACCACACCTTTTCGTGTACCAAATTATGTGTATTTTCGACTTGGCTCACAGAAAGCACTGAAATGCCTTCAAATTACGTCATACCGAAACCCCGCCAAAATCTAGTTTATCGCTGGCCATTTTCCATTCACAGCAGATCAGAGAATTAAACCCTTTTTTTCAGTTGGAAACACCATATTAAACGCAAACGATAGACGCCTTCCCGTTCCAATAAACAAAGTGACCGTACGCCAATACAGTGACAACCAACTCAGACAGGTAGACATATTTAGTTGGAACACTTAGCGAATGGTCAAAATCATCGTGTTACAAGATCGTAGCTTATACCACAGTACCACATCCCCCTTCCCCCAATTCAATGTTGTGTGAGAATTTTTCGGGCGACTACTAGTAGTTGTGGAAATCAACATTGGAGGAAGGGGGAAGCGGGAATGGGTGTTCCAACAAATGTGACGAGTATTGTATTTGCTTCAATGAAATTGGCAAATCTGTAGGGCTGTAGATCAGAAGTCAAGTCTTTTTAGAAAACAAGTAAACTTGTTACTAAGATAAACGGAATGTCTCTTCGCATGCTTTGTATTTAAAAAGGTGGGCAGTTGGTCGGAACATGATGATAATCAAGGAATATGTGTTGGAGAGCTTTTAGAAGGCCAAATAATTATAAATACTATCTGGTGAGTAAAGGAACATCCTCAGTATGCTGTGTACCGCATTTCCATGTAAAGTAGTTGACACTGTGTACTTTGATTAACGTAGCGTACACATGACATCGGGGGCTTTAATTATTATCGAGACGAGAATCGAGCGAAATAAGGGCGATCTTCCTTGCACTGGTACTGATGTTGGCATTGGAAGGCGTGACAACGGTTAGCGAAGGGAATAAAGCTAGAGAGGTGGGGTCGCTGACGTCTTGTGAGGTTCGGTTAATGATATATCGAGTGGTGCCGATGTGGAGCTGGTACCAACTCAAGAAGAATTTACAGGATGATAAAATTAAAATGGACTTAATGTAGGCAAATTGCAATTGAGAAGTGATTGTCAACGATTCACCGTGCAATTCACCAGATACTTTAGCTCGATATGTAAAGGGGAAAGAGTTACCGGGCATAAGAACCATCCTATCCCGAGGTTGTAATCTAAACTAGTTTGTAAATGTGAAATCAAAAAAATCCCGTAACATTTCCTGCTATTGCGGCACGGTTCACCATGGTGAATCGTTTGTTTAAAGAAATGAACTGTTTATCTTTCAGCTCACCGACGGTTCACCATGGTGAACCGTTGAGATTCACGATTCCAAACCATGTCATCACAGACCAGTGATGGCAAAAGTCTAATAACGTTGTCATATTTTCAAGCCTATACATTTCTTCCTTATAACAAGCATTAGAGGGGCAGAATTTGGAAAGCATTCATTGATTTATTTCACCATTGTGCACACATAAATTAATCTAATTAATGAGGCTAAACCGTGGTATGGTCAAAAGTCGGGTATGACAAACAATGGACTCGTTTTGCACTTTAACAGGGAAATTACAGACTTGTCGTTTTTCATTCATTAATAACAGGTGTCGTTTTCATTAGCCTTATATTTTCAGGGTTTCAGCTTGGGTTTTTCAAAAGCAGAGCACCAACCATTGCCGATGAACTGTTCGTTTGCTACAACTGATTTTAATTGTCAGTCCTATCGCAGAAAGAAACTTCTTCAGGGGCCGTAATATATTTGCATAGCTATTCTGACCCCTTGGTATATAAAATATGTCAATCAACGCTGACCGTTGCACTTGATAATCATGTCAGTCCGTCTGGGAATAGAGCCTATTAAAGTGTTCAGAGGACAAAATTTACTTATCACACGAGTTTGCAACTGTTGGAATATTGCACGCCGGCGTATATTGCATCGCAGGGCTTCATACCAACGCACACCAATACTCAGACAATATGTAGCCTACCAAAAATATTAAGATGCTGGTTAACTTTTGACAAGGAGTTGAGATTTCGGTTGATTCTACAGGGGCATTAACGTAACGCAAGAACCGTGCGTGTCTGGTCTTCTCGAGACAGAGGTGAGAGATGATTTCATGCAGAGTGGAACGCTTAAATTGCTCTGTTGTAAACATGGCGGTTCACAGCAGCAGTGAAGTCGTCTCTCTGGCCTCTCTGTGGACGAATTCCAGGACCTACCGATACAATTTGAGCAAGTTTTGAAAGCTAAAAGCTTCAATCGATGCTGGATTTTGCCGGTAGGACTGGGTGGCTCCACACTCATAAGAAAATCTATGAAATGAGAATCGGGGGTCTTCCCTTGTCATGGAACGGCCGAATTACGCAGAATTCCTTTTGGGCATGAAGGAGGCAAGCGGAGACTGGTGCTCATCAAATGAGGAAAAGGTAGCGAGAAGAAGATTTCTAGGCGGATACTAAGGTGTAGCCAAGGTGCGTGCTGTTAACGGAGACTTTTTATCATAGGAAATTTGCAGTGGCCTTTAGTAATTTCTTGCCAAAGAAACGGTATAATGTAAATAAGAGAGTAATGAGATTTATATTTGCGATTACCTGTCCTCTTACGTACCACTTAAGTCAAACTCTACATCTCTATGCAATAAGCGCATTCAAAATTTCCTCATATTATTGTATAAAAGTAGTTAAAGAAAGAAAAGGCTTGTCCTGCATATATGAAAAATACGTTTTCTCTCTCGTTCTCTTCTTATGAATGATCTTCGTGGAAATTACATTCTGTCCCTCAATAAACCTAGAACAACCACTTATGGTCTTAGTTCTTTTTCTTACGTATTAACTAAGTACGTTGCGAACTGCGCTACCTGATTTTTCCCGTACCACTGAGTTTATTGGTTTTAAACTAATCCAGGGCCGGATTTTGTACAGCGGCTTTTCGTTTTGATTAATGTATCTTTAAATATTATTTAATATTTAGTTATGTATCTGTATATATTATGTATGTTAGCTGTAATGTCTCGAAGATATTATTCTGAAATTCGAGATGAAATAAACTTCCATGCATGCATGTATGTTACCTTCGGCAGGGCGCATGCGTGCACTTTCTAATCTGCGACTCCAGTGCTTACCATATGACAAATAAAATGACTTTTGTCTTGAATATATAAGCCATCGAAACCTTACGTTAAATTGTAATGACAAGGGCGGTTTGGAGCTGTGAGTAGGCGTGGGATTTGTCTCATATGGTTTAGGGGCCGACATATCCCTCCCTCAATGCCGTACCGGGAGGCGAGGTCGGTAGCAGAAAGCAGCGAAGGGCCAACTGCGTCCAAAAGCGATCGCACGGGCCGAAATCCCGGGATGACTCGTTTGGTACGACGCTCCAGCGCCACGTCTGGAGGTACTGCATATTTTTCTCGTCTCGTCTTCAAACATTCCGTCAGCGCATGCGTGCGTAAATGTTCAGCCTCTCCGATACCTACAATACTACAACAAGTTGCAAAATTGTTGAGACACTTTCATTAAAAAACACCTTTTCTAGCTTCCAATGCCCGCCGTATCTAGAATTTAAACCTTTCCCACTTCCTCTCCGCCCTCCCCCTTTCAATGTTGACTGCTTAAGTTCCCAACATTTTTTTGTCTTGCTAGCAACACTGATAAGGGGGGGAGGGGGGCTGCAGTGTGAGAGATGATAGGGAAATTAATTACGCCCCAAGAAGGTGAAGTGTCTCCACTATTTTTGCAACTTGTTGTCTGATTTATTGCAATACTTTTGCCAGTCCGGATTTGAATCTTATAGGGAAACGTTTCAACGTAGAAAAGCAGGAACTAAAGAAACAATCATTAAATATCGTATAAGCTCTGAAACATTTCAGAAGTTTGCACGCGAAGTGCAAAGCACATTGTACCAAACACGAAAGGATATTAATTATTGACATACGGGAGCATCGATTTGCGAGTGTTTGGACTTATCATCGCTAACAGAAGACTCCGTACCAAATACTAAAGCGAGCAAAGTATTTTGCACTGCAGATCTGATGCTCCGAAAGTTACACACGGCTCGTATTATGTAACACAATACCATTTATTGTGTTTCTTGGTGACGTCAACGGGGATGGTGGCGTTACAGTTGAAAATCGTATCTTGGAGGAAACAGCACAATTCAACTAGTACTTTCTTTTCTAATCAATCCAATGCATTACCAGGTGATTCGTAATAAAGCTCACACAGTTAGAAATCCTGTACATATCGTCTAGTCCATTTACCAACGGTCTACCATCCAAGCACGGTCTACCATCGCAACAGCAAGAAATATGATATCATATTATTTTCTCAGTGAAAAGTTGTGGTAGACCGTGTAGACCGTTTCATATAAATGTCATAATGTGTAGCCGGTACAAATTTGTGCGCTTTTGTATCTCATTGTAAAACAAATCTTCTCTGGAAGCAGACTAGCCCGAAAGCAATAAGTAATGTTACAAATGGACTTGTATGAAAATGTATCTTTGTATAACAATGTTTGCTAAGAATTGATTTTTCGGAAAGTTGATGTTCCCTTTAAATGGCATGCGATCGCCGTTAAAGGAGAGGTTATGTCTGTTCCTCATTCGTAAACAACAGCTAATTTCGTACATGTTGCGCGTGCTTTAGATGTCATGTGTCGACCGAAATATAGGTGTTTAAGGCAAATTATTTCGAAATCGGTTCCAGGATATTTCTAGCGTACTTTAAAAAGCGAAAGGATGGAAACCACACCTTTTCGTGTACCAAATTATGTGTATTTTCGACTTGGCTCACAGAAAGCACTGAAATGCCTTCAAATTACGTCATACCGAAACCCCGCCAAATTCTAGTTTATCGCTGGCCATTTTCCATTCACAGCAGATCAGAGAATTAAACCCTTTTTTTTGGAAACACCATATTAAACGCAAACGATAGACGCCTTCCCGTTCCAATAAACAAAGTGACCGTACGCCAATACAGTGACAACCAACTCAGACAGGTAGACATATTTAGTTGGAACACTTAGCGAATGGTCAAAATCATCGTGTTACAAGATCGTAGCTTATACCACAGTACCACATCCCCCTTCCCCCAATTCAATGTTGTGTGAGAATTTTTCGGGCGACTACTAGTAGTTGTGGAAATCAACATTGGAGGAAGGGGGAAGCGGGAATGGGTGTTCCAACAAATGTGACGAGTATTGTATTTGCTTCAATGAAATTGGCAAATCTGTAGGGCTGTAGATCAGAAGTTAAGTCTTTTTAGAAAACAAGTAAACTTGTTACTAAGATAAACGGAATGTCTCTTCGCATGCTTTGTATTTAAAAAGGTGGGCAGTTGGTCGGAACATGATGATAATCAAGGAATATGTGTTGGAGAGTTTTTAGAAGGCCAAATAATTATAAATACTATCTGGTGAGTAAAGGAACATCCTCAGTATGCTGTGTACCGCATTTCCATGTAAAGTAGTTGACACTGTGTACTTTGATTAACGTAGCGTACACATGACATCGGGGGCTTTAATTATTATCGAGACGAGAATCGAGCGAAATAAGGGCGATCTTCCTTGCACTGGTACTGATGTTGGCATTGGAAGGCGTGACAACGGTTAGCGAAGGGAATAAAGCTAGAGAGGTGGGGTCGCTGACGTCTTGTGAGGTTCGGTTAATGATATATCGAGTGGTGCCGATGTGGAGCTGGTACCAACTCAAGAAGAATTTACAGGATGATAAAATTAAAATGGACTTAATGTAGGCAAATTGCAATTGAGAAGTGATTGTCAACGATTCACCGTGCAATTCACCAGATAGTTTAGCTCGATATGTAAAGGGGAAAGAGTTACCGGGCATAAGAACCATCCTATCCCGAGGTTGTAATCTAAACTAGTTTGTAAATGTGAAATCAAAAAAATCCCGTAACATTTCCTGCTATTGCGGCACGGTTCACCATGGTGAATCGTTTGTTTAAAGAAATGAACTGTTTATCTTTCAGCTCACCGACGGTTCACCATGGTGAACCGTTGAGATTCACGATTCCAAACCATGTCATCACAGACCAGTGATGGCAAAAGTCTAATAACGTTGTCATATTTTCAAGCCTATACATTTCTTCCTTATAACAAGCATTAGAGGGGCAGAATTTGGAAAGCATTCATTGATTTATTTCACCATTGTGCACACATAAATTAATCTAATTAATGAGGCTAAACCGTGGTATGGTCAAAAGTCGGGTATGACAAACAATGGACTCGTTTTGCACTTTAACAGGGAAATTACAGACTTGTCGTTTTTCATTCATTAATAACAGGTGTCGTTTTCATTAGCCTTACATTTTCAGGGTTTCAGCTTGGGTTTTTCAAAAGCAGAGCACCAACCATTGCCGATGAACTGTTCGTTTGCTACAACTGATTTTAATTGTCAGTCCTATCGCAGAAAGAAACTTCTTCAGGGGCCGTAATATATTTGCATAGCTATTCTGACCCCTTGGTATATAAAATATGTCAATCAACGCTGACCGTTGCACTTGATAATCATGTCAGTCCGTCTGGGAATAGAGCCTATTAAAGTGTTCAGAGGACAAAATTTACTTATCACACGAGTTTGCAACTGTTGGAATATTGCACGCCGGCGTATATTGCATCGCAGGGCTTCATACCAACGCACACCAATACTCAGACAATATGTAGCCTACCAAAAATATTAAGATGCTGGTTAACTTTTGACAAGGAGTTGAGATTTCGGTTGATTCTACAGGGGCATTAACGTAACGCAAGAACCGTGCGTGTCTGGTCTTCTCGAGACAGAGGTGAGAGATGATTTCATGCAGAGTGGAACGCTTAAATTGCTCTGTTGTAAACATAGCGGTTCACAGCAGCAGTGAAGTCGTCTCTCTGGCCTCTCTGTGGACGAATTCCAGGACCTACCGATACAATTTGAGCAAGTTTTGAAAGCTAAAAGCTTCAATCGATGCTGGATTTTGCCGGTAGGACTGGGTGGCTCCACACTCATAAGAAAATCTATGAAATGAGAATCGGGGGTCTTCCCTTGTCATGGAACGGCCGAATTACGCAGAATTCCTTTTGGGCATGAAGGAGGCAAGCGGAGACTGGTGCTCATCAAATGAGGAAAAGGTAGCGAGAAGAAGATTTCTAGGCGGATACTAAGGTGTAGCCAAGGTGCGTGCTGTTAACGGAGACTTTTTATCATAGGAAATTTGCAGTGGCCTTTAGTAATTTCTTGCCAAAGAAACGGTATAATGTAAATAAGAGAGTAATGAGATTTATATTTGCGATTACCTGTCCTCTTACGTACCACTTAAGTCAAACTCTACATCTCTATGCAATAAGCGCATTCAAAATTTCCTCATATTATTGTATAAAAGTAGTTAAAGAAAGAAAAGGCTTTTCCTGCATATATGAAAAATACGTTTTCTCTCTCGTTCTCTTCTTATGAATGATCTTCGTGGAAATTACATTCTGTCCCTCAATAAACCTAGAACAACCACTTATGGTCTTAGTTCTTTTTCTTACGTATTAACTAAGTACGTTGCGAACTGCGCTACCTGATTTTTCCCGTACCACTGAGTTTATTGGTTTTAAACTAATCCAGGGCCGGATTTTGTACAGCGGCTTTTCGTTTTGATTAATGTATCTTTAAATATTATTTAATATTTAGTTATGTATCTGTATATATTATGTATGTTAGCTGTAATGTCTCGAAGATATTATTCTGAAATTCGAGATGAAATAAACTTCCATGCATGCATGTATGTTACCTTCGGCAGGGCGCATGCGTGCACTTTCTAATCTGCGACTCCAGTGCTTACCATATGACAAATAAAATGACTTTTGTCTTGAATATATAAGCCATCGAAATCTTACGTTAAATTGTAATGACAAGGGCGGTTTGGAGCTGTGAGTAGGCGTGGGATTTGTCTCATATGGTTTAGGGGCCGACATATCCCTCCCTCAATGCCGTACCGGGAGGCGAGGTCGGTAGCAGAAAGCAGCGAAGGGCCAACTGCGTCCAAAAGCGATCGCACGGGCCGAAATCCCGGGATGACTCGTTTGGTACGACGCTCCAGCGCCACGTCTGGAGGTACTGCATATTTTTCTCGTCTCGTCTTCAAACATTCCGTCAGCGCATGCGTGCGTAAATGTTCAGCCTCTCCGATACCTACAATACTACAACAAGTTGCAAAATTGTTGAGACACTTTCATTAAAAAACACCTTTTCTAGCTTCCAATGCCCGCCGTATCTAGAATTTAAACCTTTCCCACTTCCTCTCCGCCCTCCCCCTTTCAATGTTGACTGCTTAAGTTCCCAACATTTTTTTGTCTTGCTAGCAACACTGATAAGGGGGGGAGGGGGGCTGCAGTGTGAGAGATGATAGGGAAATTAATTACGCCCCAAGAAGGTGAAGTGTCTCCACTATTTTTGCAACTTGTTGTCTGATTTATTGCAATACTTTTGCCAGTCCGGATTTGAATCTTATAGGGAAACGTTTCAACGTAGAAAAGCAGGAACTAAAGAAACAATCATTAAATATCGTATAAGCTCTGAAACATTTCAGAAGTTTGCACGCGAAGTGCAAAGCACATTGTACCAAACACGAAAGGATATTAATTATTGACATACGGGAGCATCGATTTGCGAGTGTTTGGACTTATCATCGCTAACAGAAGACTCCGTACCAAATACTAAAGCGAGCAAAGTATTTTGCACTGCAGATCTGATGCTCCGAAAGTTACACACGGCTCGTATTATGTAACACAATACCATTTATTGTGTTTCTTGGTGACGTCAACGGGGATGGTGGCGTTACAGTTGAAAATCGTATCTTGGAGGAAACAGCACAATTCAACTAGTACTTTCTTTTCTAATCAATCCAATGCATTACCAGGTGATTCGTAATAAAGCTCACACAGTTAGAAATCCTGTACATATCGTCTAGTCCATTTACCAACGGTCTACCATCCAAGCACGGTCTACCATCGCAACAGCAAGAAATATGATATCATATTATTTTCTCAGTGAAAAGTTGTGGTAGACCGTGTAGACCGTTTCATATAAATGTCATAATGTGTAGCTGGTACAAATTTGTGCGCTTTTGTATCTCATTGTAAAACAAATCTTCTCTGGAAGCAGACTAGCCCGAAAGCAATAAGTAATGTTACAAATGGACTTGTATGAAAATGTATCTTTGTATAACAATGTTTGCTAAGAATTGATTTTTCGCAAAGTTGATGTTCCCTTTAAATGGCATGCGATCGCAGTTAAAGGAGAGGTTATGTCTGTTTCTCATTCGTAAACAACAGCTAATTTCGTACATGTTGCGCGTGCTTTAGATGTCATGTGTCGACCGAAATATAGGTGTTTAAGGCAAATTATTTCGAAATCGGTTCCAGGATATTTCTAGCGTACTTTAAAAAGCGAAAGGATGGAAACCACACCTTTTCGTGTACCAAATTATGTGTATTTTCGACTTGGCTCACAGAAAGCACTGAAATGCCTTCAAATTACGTCATATCGAAACCCCGCCAAAATCTAGTTTATCGCTGGCCATTTTCCATTCACAGCAGATCAGAGAATTAAACCCTTTTTTTTGGAAACACCATATTAAACGCAAACGATAGACGCCTTCCCGTTCCAATAAACAAAGTGACCGTACGCCAATACAGTGACAACCAACTCAGACAGGTAGACATATTTAGTTGGAACACTTAGCGAATGGTCAAAATCATCGTGTTACAAGATCGTAGCTTATACCACAGTACCACATCCCCCTTCCCCCAATTCAATGTTGTGTGAGAATTTTTCGGGCGACTACTAGTAGTTGTGGAAATCAACATTGGAGGAAGGGGGAAGCGGGAATGGGTGTTCCAACAAATGTGACGAGTATTGTATTTGCTTCAATGAAATTGGCAAATCTGTAGGGCTGTAGATCAGAAGTCAAGTCTTTTTAGAAAACAAGTAAACTTGTTACTAAGATAAACGGAATGTTTCTTCGCATGCTTTGTATTTAAAAAGGTGGGCAGTTGGTCGGAACATGATGATAATCAAGGAATATGTGTTGGAGAGTTTTTAGAAGGCCAAATAATTATAAATACTATCTGGTGAGTAAAGGAACATCCTCAGTATGCTGTGTACCGCATTTCCATGTAAAGTAGTTGACACTGTGTACTTTGATTAACGTAGCGTACACATGACATCGGGGGCTTTAATTATTATCGAGACGAGAATCGAGCGAAATAAGGGCGATCTTCCTTGCACTGGTACTGATGTTGGCATTGGAAGGCGTGACAACGGTTAGCGAAGGGAATAAAGCTAGAGAGGTGGGGTCGCTGACGTCTTGTGAGGTTCGGTTAATGATATATCGAGTGGTGCCGATGTGGAGCTGGTACCAACTCAAGAAGAATTTACAGGATGATAAAATTAAAATGGACTTAATGTAGGCAGATTGCAATTGAGAAGTGATTGTCAACGATTCACCGTGCAATTCACCAGATAGTTTAGCTCGATATGTAAAGGGGAAAGAGTTACCGGGCATAAGAACCATCCTATCCCGAGGTTGTAATCTAAACTAGTTTGTAAATGTGAAATCAAAAAAATCCCGTAACATTTCCTGCTATTGCGGCACGGTTCACCATGGTGAATCGTTTGTTTAAAGAAATGAAGTGTTTATCTTTCAGCTCACCGACGGTTCACCATGGTGAACCGTTGAGATTCACGATTCCAAACCATGTCATCACAGACCAGTGATGGCAAAAGTCTAATAACGTTGTCATATTTTCAAGCCTATACATTTCTTCCTTATAACAAGCATTAGAGGGGCAGAATTTGGAAAGCATTCATTGATTTATTTCACCATTGTGCACACATAAATTAATCTAATTAATGAGGCTAAACCGTGGTATGGTCAAAAGTCGGGTATGACAAACAATGGACTCGTTTTGCACTTTAACAGGGAAATTACAGACTTGTCGTTTTTCATTCATTAATAACAGGTGTCGTTTTCATTAGCCTTACATTTTCAGGGTTTCAGCTTGGGTTTTTCAAAAGCAGAGCACCAACCATTGCCGATGAACTGTTCGTTTGCTACAACTGATTTTAATTGTCAGTCCTATCGCAGAAAGAAACTTCTTCAGGGGCCGTAATATATTTGCATAGCTATTCTGACCCCTTGGTATATAAAATATGTCAATCAACGCTGACCGTTGCACTTGATAATCATGTCAGTCCGTCTGGGAATAGAGCCTATTAAAGTGTTCAGAGGACAAAATTTACTTATCACACGAGTTTGCAACTGTTGGAATATTGCACGCCGGCGTATATTGCATCGCAGGGCTTCATACCAACGCACACCAATACTCAGACAATATGTAGCCTACCAAAAATATTAAGATGCTGGTTAACTTTTGACAAGGAGTTGAGATTTCGGTTGATTCTACAGGGGCATTAACGTAACGCAAGAACCGTGCGTGTCTGGTCTTCTCGAGACAGAGGTGAGAGATGATTTCATGCAGAGTGGAACGCTTAAATTGCTCTGTTGTAAACATGGCGGTTCACAGCAGCAGTGAAGTCGTCTCTCTGGCCTCTCTGTGGACGAATTCCAGGACCTACCGATACAATTTGAGCAAGTTTTGAAAGCTAAAAGCTTCAATCGATGCTGGATTTTGCCGGTAGGACTGGGTGGCTCCACACTCATAAGAAAATCTATGAAATGAGAATCGGGGGTCTTCCCTTGTCATGGAACGGCCGAATTACGCAGAATTCCTTTTGGGCATGAAGGAGGCAAGCGGAGACTGGTGCTCATCACATAAGGAAAAGGTAGCGAGAAGAAGATTTCTAGGCGGATACTAAGGTGTAGCCAAGGTGCGTGCTGTTAACGGAGACTTTTTATCATAGGAAATTTGCAGTGGCCTTTAGTAATTTCTTGCCAAAGAAACGGTATAATGTAAATAAGAGAGTAATGAGATTTATATTTGCGATTACCTGTCCTCTTACGTACCACTTAAGTCAAACTCTACATCTCTATGCAATAAGCGCATTCAAAATTTCCTCATATTATTGTATAAAAGTAGTTAAAGAAAGAAAAGGCTTTTCCTGCATATATGAAAAATACGTTTTCTCTCTCGTTCTCTTCTTATGAATGATCTTCGTGGAAATTACATTCTGTCCCTCAATAAACCTAGAACAACCACTTATGGTCTTAGTTCTTTTTCTTACGTATTAACTAAGTACGTTGCGAAATGCGCTACCTGATTTTTCCCGTGCCACTGAGTTTATTGGTTTTAAACTAATCCAGGGCCGGATTTTGTACAGCAGCTTTTCGTTTTGATTAATGTATCTTTAAATATTATTTAATATTTAGTTATGTATCTGTATATATTATGTATGTTAGCTGTAATGTCTCGAAGATATTATTCTGAAATTCGAGATGAAATAAACTTCCATGCATGCATGTATGTTACCTTCGGCAGGGCGCATGCGTGCACTTTCTAATCTGCGACTCCAGTGCTTACCATATGACAAATAAAATGACTTTTGTCTTGAATATATAAGCCATCGAAATCTTACGTTAAATTGTAATGACAAGGGCGGTTTGGAGCTGTGAGTAGGCGTGGGATTTGTCTCATATGGTTTAGGGGCCGACATATCCCTCCCTCAATGCCGTACTGGGAGGCGAGGTCGGTAGCAGAAAGCAGCGAAGGGCCAACTGCGTCCAAAAGCGATCGCACGGGCCGAAATCCCGGGATGACTCGTTTGGTACGACGCTCCAGCGCCACGTCTGGAGGTACTGCATATTTTTCTCGTCTCGTCTTCAAACATTCCGTCAGCGCATGCGTGCGTAAATGTTCAGCCTCTCCGATACCTACAATACTACAACAAGTTGCAAAATTGTTGAGACACTTTCATTAAAAAACACCTTTTCTAGCTTCCAATGCCCGCCGTATCTAGAATTTAAACCTTTCCCACTTCCTCTCCGCCCTCCCCCTTTCAATGTTGACTGCTTAAGTTCCCAACATTTTTTTGTCTTGCTAGCAACACTGATAAGGGGGGGAGGGGGGCTGCAGTGTGAGAGATGATAGGGAAATTAATTACGCCCCAAGAAGGTGAAGTGTCTCCACTATTTTTGCAACTTGTTGTCTGATTTATTGCAATACTTTTGCCAGTCCGGATTTGAATCTTATAGGGAAACGTTTCAACGTAGAAAAGCAGGAACTAAAGAAACAATCATTAAATATCGTATAAGCTCTGAAACATTTCAGAAGTTTGCACGCGAAGTGCAAAGCACATTGTACCAAACACGAAAGGATATTAATTATTGACATACGGGAGCATCGATTTGCGAGTGTTTGGACTTATCATCGCTAACAGAAGACTCCGTACCAAATACTAAAGCGAGCAAAGTATTTTGCACTGCAGATCTGATGCTCCGAAAGTTACACACGGCTCGTATTATGTAACACAATACCATTTATTGTGTTTCTTGGTGACGTCAACGGGGATGGTGGCGTTACAGTTGAAAATCGTATCTTGGAGGAAACAGCACAATTCAACTAGTACTTTCTTTTCTAATCAATCCAATGCATTACCAGGTGATTCGTAATAAAGCTCACACAGTTAGAAATCCTGTACATATCGTCTAGTCCATTTACCAACGGTCTACCATCCAAGCACGGTCTACCATCGCAACAGCAAGAAATATGATATCATATTATTTTCTCAGTGAAAAGTTGTGGTAGACCGTGTAGACCGTTTCATATAAATGTCATAATGTGTAGCCGGTACAAATTTGTGCGCTTTTGTATCTCATTGTAAAACAAATCTTCTCTGGAAGCAGACTAGCCCGAAAGCAATAAGTAATGTTACAAATGGACTTGTATGAAAATGTATCTTTGTATAACAATGTTTGCTAAGAATTGATTTTTCGCAAAGTTGATGTTCCCTTTAAATGGCATGCGATCGCAGTTAAAGGAGAGGTTATGTCTGTTTCTCATTCGTAAACAACAGCTAATTTCGTACATGTTGCGCGTGCTTTAGATGTCATGTGTCGACCGAAATATAGGTGTTTAAGGCAAATTATTTCGAAATCGGTTCCAGGATATTTCTAGCGTACTTTAAAAAGCGAAAGGATGGAAACCACACCTTTTCGTGTACCAAATTATGTGTATTTTCGACTTGGCTCACAGAAAGCACTGAAATGCCTTCAAATTACGTCATATCGAAACCCCGCCAAAATCTAGTTTATCGCTGGCCATTTTCCATTCACAGCAGATCAGAGAATTAAACCCTTTTTTTTGGAAACACCATATTAAACGCAAACGATAGACGCCTTCCCGTTCCAATAAACAAAGTGACCGTACGCCAATACAGTGACAACCAACTCAGACAGGTAGACATATTTAGTTGGAACACTTAGCGAATGGTCAAAATCATCGTGTTACAAGATCGTAGCTTATACCACAGTACCACATCCCCCTTCCCCCAATTCAATGTTGTGTGAGAATTTTTCGGGCGACTACTAGTAGTTGTGGAAATCAACATTGGAGGAAGGGGGAAGCGGGAATGGGTGTTCCAACAAATGTGACGAGTATTGTATTTGCTTCAATGAAATTGGCAAATCTGTAGGGCTGTAGATCAGAAGTCAAGTCTTTTTAGAAAACAAGTAAACTTGTTACTAAGATAAACGGAATGTCTCTTCGCATGCTTTGTATTTAAAAAGGTGGGCAGTTGGTCGGAACATGATGATAATCAAGGAATATGTGTTGGAGAGTTTTTAGAAGGCCAAATAATTATAAATACTATCTGGTGAGTAAAGGAACATCCTCAGTATGCTGTGTACCGCATTTCCATGTAAAGTAGTTGACACTGTGTACTTTGATTAACGTAGCGTACACATGACATCGGGGGCTTTAATTATTATCGAGACGAGAATCGAGCGAAATAAGGGCGATCTTCCTTGCACTGGTACTGATGTTGGCATTGGAAGGCGTGACAACGGTTAGCGAAGGGAATAAAGCTAGAGAGGTGGGGTCGCTGACGTCTTGTGAGGTTCGGTTAATGATATATCGAGTGGTGCCGATGTGGAGCTGGTACCAACTCAAGAAGAATTTACAGGATGATAAAATTAAAATGGACTTAATGTAGGCAGATTGCAATTGAGAAGTGATTGTCAACGATTCACCGTGCAATTCACCAGATAGTTTAGCTCGATATGTAAAGGGGAAAGAGTTACCGGGCATAAGAACCATCCTATCCCGAGGTTGTAATCTAAACTAGTTTGTAAATGTGAAATCAAAAAAATCCCGTAACATTTCCTGCTATTGCGGCACGGTTCACCATGGTGAATCGTTTGTTTAAAGAAATGAAGTGTTTATCTTTCAGCTCACCGACGGTTCACCATGGTGAACCGTTGAGATTCACGATTCCAAACCATGTCATCACAGACCAGTGATGGCAAAAGTCTAATAACGTTGTCATATTTTCAAGCCTATACATTTCTTCCTTATAACAAGCATTAGAGGGGCAGAATTTGGAAAGCATTCATTGATTTATTTCACCATTGTGCACACATAAATTAATCTAATTAATGAGGCTAAACCGTGGTATGGTCAAAAGTCGGGTATGACAAACAATGGACTCGTTTTGCACTTTAACAGGGAAATTACAGACTTGTCGTTTTTCATTCATTAATAACAGGTGTCGTTTTCATTAGCCTTACATTTTCAGGGTTTCAGCTTGGGTTTTTCAAAAGCAGAGCACCAACCATTGCCGATGAACTGTTCGTTTGCTACAACTGATTTTAATTGTCAGTCCTATCGCAGAAAGAAACTTCTTCAGGGGCCGTAATATATTTGCATAGCTATTCTGACCCCTTGGTATATAAAATATGTCAATCAACGCTGACCGTTGCACTTGATAATCATGTCAGTCCGTCTGGGAATAGAGCCTATTAAAGTGTTCAGAGGACAAAATTTACTTATCACACGAGTTTGCAACTGTTGGAATATTGCACGCCGGCGTATATTGCATCGCAGGGCTTCATACCAACGCACACCAATACTCAGACAATATGTAGCCTACCAAAAATATTAAGATGCTGGTTAACTTTTGACAAGGAGTTGAGATTTCGGTTGATTCTACAGGGGCATTAACGTAACGCAAGAACCGTGCGTGTCTGGTCTTCTCGAGACAGAGGTGAGAGATGATTTCATGCAGAGTGGAACGCTTAAATTGCTCTGTTGTAAACATGGCGGTTCACAGCAGCAGTGAAGTCGTCTCTCTGGCCTCTCTGTGGACGAATTCCAGGACCTACCGATACAATTTGAGCAAGTTTTGAAAGCTAAAAGCTTCAATCGATGCTGGATTTTGCCGGTAGGACTGGGTGGCTCCACACTCATAAGAAAATCTATGAAATGAGAATCGGGGGTCTTCCCTTGTCATGGAACGGCCGAATTACGCAGAATTCCTTTTGGGCATGAAGGAGGCAAGCGGAGACTGGTGCTCATCACATAAGGAAAAGGTAGCGAGAAGAAGATTTCTAGGCGGATACTAAGGTGTAGCCAAGGTGCGTGCTGTTAACGGAGACTTTTTATCATAGGAAATTTGCAGTGGCCTTTAGTAATTTCTTGCCAAAGAAACGGTATAATGTAAATAAGAGAGTAATGAGATTTATATTTGCGATTACCTGTCCTCTTACGTACCACTTAAGTCAAACTCTACATCTCTATGCAATAAGCGCATTCAAAATTTCCTCATATTATTGTATAAAAGTAGTTAAAGAAAGAAAAGGCTTTTCCTGCATATATGAAAAATACGTTTTCTCTCTCGTTCTCTTCTTATGAATGATCTTCGTGGAAATTACATTCTGTCCCTCAATAAACCTAGAACAACCACTTATGGTCTTAGTTCTTTTTCTTACGTATTAACTAAGTACGTTGCGAAATGCGCTACCTGATTTTTCCCGTGCCACTGAGTTTATTGGTTTTAAACTAATCCAGGGCCGGATTTTGTACAGCAGCTTTTCGTTTTGATTAATGTATCTTTAAATATTATTTAATATTTAGTTATGTATCTGTATATATTATGTATGTTAGCTGTAATGTCTCGAAGATATTATTCTGAAATTCGAGATGAAATAAACTTCCATGCATGCATGTATGTTACCTTCGGCAGGGCGCATGCGTGCACTTTCTAATCTGCGACTCCAGTGCTTACCATATGACAAATAAAATGACTTTTGTCTTGAATATATAAGCCATCGAAATCTTACGTTAAATTGTAATGACAAGGGCGGTTTGGAGCTGTGAGTAGGCGTGGGATTTGTCTCATATGGTTTAGGGGCCGACATATCCCTCCCTCAATGCCGTACTGGGAGGCGAGGTCGGTAGCAGAAAGCAGCGAAGGGCCAACTGCGTCCAAAAGCGATCGCACGGGCCGAAATCCCGGGATGACTCGTTTGGTACGACGCTCCAGCGCCACGTCTGGAGGTACTGCATATTTTTCTCGTCTCGTCTTCAAACATTCCGTCAGCGCATGCGTGCGTAAATGTTCAGCCTCTCCGATACCTACAATACTACAACAAGTTGCAAAATTGTTGAGACACTTTCATTAAAAAACACCTTTTCTAGCTTCCAATGCCCGCCGTATCTAGAATTTAAACCTTTCCCACTTCCTCTCCGCCCTCCCCCTTTCAATGTTGACTGCTTAAGTTCCCAACATTTTTTTGTCTTGCTAGCAACACTGATAAGGGGGGGAGGGGGGCTGCAGTGTGAGAGATGATAGGGAAATTAATTACGCCCCAAGAAGGTGAAGTGTCTCCACTATTTTTGCAACTTGTTGTCTGATTTATTGCAATACTTTTGCCAGTCCGGATTTGAATCTTATAGGGAAACGTTTCAACGTAGAAAAGCAGGAACTAAAGAAACAATCATTAAATATCGTATAAGCTCTGAAACATTTCAGAAGTTTGCACGCGAAGTGCAAAGCACATTGTACCAAACACGAAAGGATATTAATTATTGACATACGGGAGCATCGATTTGCGAGTGTTTGGACTTATCATCGCTAACAGAAGACTCCGTACCAAATACTAAAGCGAGCAAAGTATTTTGCACTGCAGATCTGATGCTCCGAAAGTTACACACGGCTCGTATTATGTAACACAATACCATTTATTGTGTTTCTTGGTGACGTCAACGGGGATGGTGGCGTTACAGTTGAAAATCGTATCTTGGAGGAAACAGCACAATTCAACTAGTACTTTCTTTTCTAATCAATCCAATGCATTACCAGGTGATTCGTAATAAAGCTCACACAGTTAGAAATCCTGTACATATCGTCTAGTCCATTTACCAACGGTCTACCATCCAAGCACGGTCTACCATCGCAACAGCAAGAAATATGATATCATATTATTTTCTCAGTGAAAAGTTGTGGTAGACCGTGTAGACCGTTTCATATAAATGTCATAATGTGTAGCCGGTACAAATTTGTGCGCTTTTGTATCTCATTGTAAAACAAATCTTCTCTGGAAGCAGACTAGCCCGAAAGCAATAAGTAATGTTACAAATGGACTTGTATGAAAATGTATCTTTGTATAACAATGTTTGCTAAGAATTGATTTTTCGCAAAGTTGATGTTCCCTTTAAATGGCATGCGATCGCAGTTAAAGGAGAGGTTATGTCTGTTTCTCATTCGTAAACAACAGCTAATTTCGTACATGTTGCGCGTGCTTTAGATGTCATGTGTCGACCGAAATATAGGTGTTTAAGGCAAATTATTTCGAAATCGGTTCCAGGATATTTCTAGCGTACTTTAAAAAGCGAAAGGATGGAAACCACACCTTTTCGTGTACCAAATTATGTGTATTTTCGACTTGGCTCACAGAAAGCACTGAAATGCCTTCAAATTACGTCATATCGAAACCCCGCCAAAATCTAGTTTATCGCTGGCCATTTTCCATTCACAGCAGATCAGAGAATTAAACCCTTTTTTTTGGAAACACCATATTAAACGCAAACGATAGACGCCTTCCCGTTCCAATAAACAAAGTGACCGTACGCCAATACAGTGACAACCAACTCAGACAGGTAGACATATTTAGTTGGAACACTTAGCGAATGGTCAAAATCATCGTGTTACAAGATCGTAGCTTATACCACAGTACCACATCCCCCTTCCCCCAATTCAATGTTGTGTGAGAATTTTTCGGGCGACTACTAGTAGTTGTGGAAATCAACATTGGAGGAAGGGGGAAGCGGGAATGGGTGTTCCAACAAATGTGACGAGTATTGTATTTGCTTCAATGAAATTGGCAAATCTGTAGGGCTGTAGATCAGAAGTCAAGTCTTTTTAGAAAACAAGTAAACTTGTTACTAAGATAAACGGAATGTCTCTTCGCATGCTTTGTATTTAAAAAGGTGGGCAGTTGGTCGGAACATGATGATAATCAAGGAATATGTGTTGGAGAGTTTTTAGAAGGCCAAATAATTATAAATACTATCTGGTGAGTAAAGGAACATCCTCAGTATGCTGTGTACCGCATTTCCATGTAAAGTAGTTGACACTGTGTACTTTGATTAACGTAGCGTACACATGACATCGGGGGCTTTAATTATTATCGAGACGAGAATCGAGCGAAATAAGGGCGATCTTCCTTGCACTGGTACTGATGTTGGCATTGGAAGGCGTGACAACGGTTAGCGAAGGGAATAAAGCTAGAGAGGTGGGGTCGCTGACGTCTTGTGAGGTTCGGTTAATGATATATCGAGTGGTGCCGATGTGGAGCTGGTACCAACTCAAGAAGAATTTACAGGATGATAAAATTAAAATGGACTTAATGTAGGCAGATTGCAATTGAGAAGTGATTGTCAACGATTCACCGTGCAATTCACCAGATAGTTTAGCTCGATATGTAAAGGGGAAAGAGTTACCGGGCATAAGAACCATCCTATCCCGAGGTTGTAATCTAAACTAGTTTGTAAATGTGAAATCAAAAAAATCCCGTAACATTTCCTGCTATTGCGGCACGGTTCACCATGGTGAATCGTTTGTTTAAAGAAATGAAGTGTTTATCTTTCAGCTCACCGACGGTTCACCATGGTGAACCGTTGAGATTCACGATTCCAAACCATGTCATCACAGACCAGTGATGGCAAAAGTCTAATAACGTTGTCATATTTTCAAGCCTATACATTTCTTCCTTATAACAAGCATTAGAGGGGCAGAATTTGGAAAGCATTCATTGATTTATTTCACCATTGTGCACACATAAATTAATCTAATTAATGAGGCTAAACCGTGGTATGGTCAAAAGTCGGGTATGACAAACAATGGACTCGTTTTGCACTTTAACAGGGAAATTACAGACTTGTCGTTTTTCATTCATTAATAACAGGTGTCGTTTTCATTAGCCTTACATTTTCAGGGTTTCAGCTTGGGTTTTTCAAAAGCAGAGCACCAACCATTGCCGATGAACTGTTCGTTTGCTACAACTGATTTTAATTGTCAGTCCTATCGCAGAAAGAAACTTCTTCAGGGGCCGTAATATATTTGCATAGCTATTCTGACCCCTTGGTATATAAAATATGTCAATCAACGCTGACCGTTGCACTTGATAATCATGTCAGTCCGTCTGGGAATAGAGCCTATTAAAGTGTTCAGAGGACAAAATTTACTTATCACACGAGTTTGCAACTGTTGGAATATTGCACGCCGGCGTATATTGCATCGCAGGGCTTCATACCAACGCACACCAATACTCAGACAATATGTAGCCTACCAAAAATATTAAGATGCTGGTTAACTTTTGACAAGGAGTTGAGATTTCGGTTGATTCTACAGGGGCATTAACGTAACGCAAGAACCGTGCGTGTCTGGTCTTCTCGAGACAGAGGTGAGAGATGATTTCATGCAGAGTGGAACGCTTAAATTGCTCTGTTGTAAACATGGCGGTTCACAGCAGCAGTGAAGTCGTCTCTCTGGCCTCTCTGTGGACGAATTCCAGGACCTACCGATACAATTTGAGCAAGTTTTGAAAGCTAAAAGCTTCAATCGATGCTGGATTTTGCCGGTAGGACTGGGTGGCTCCACACTCATAAGAAAATCTATGAAATGAGAATCGGGGGTCTTCCCTTGTCATGGAACGGCCGAATTACGCAGAATTCCTTTTGGGCATGAAGGAGGCAAGCGGAGACTGGTGCTCATCAAATAAGGAAAAGGTAGCGAGAAGAAGATTTCTAGGCGGATACTAAGGTGTAGCCAAGGTGCGTGCTGTTAACGGAGACTTTTTATCATAGGAAATTTGCAGTGGCCTTTAGTAATTTCTTGCCAAAGAAACGGTATAATGTAAATAAGAGAGTAATGAGATTTATATTTGCGATTACCTGTCCTCTTACGTACCACTTAAGTCAAACTCTACATCTCTATGCAATAAGCGCATTCAAAATTTCCTCATATTATTGTATAAAAGTAGTTAAAGAAAGAAAAGGCTTTTCCTGCATATATGAAAAATACGTTTTCTCTCTCGTTCTCTTCTTATGAATGATCTTCGTGGAAATTACATTCTGTCCCTCAATAAACCTAGAACAACCACTTATGGTCTTAGTTCTTTTTCTTACGTATTAACTAAGTACGTTGCGAAATGCGCTACCTGATTTTTCCCGTGCCACTGAGTTTATTGGTTTTAAACTAATCCCGGGCCGGATTTTGTACAGCAGCTTTTCGTTTTGATTAATGTATCTTTAAATATTATTTAATATTTAGTTATGTATCTGTATATATTATGTATGTTAGCTGTAATGTCTCGAAGATATTATTCTGAAATTCGAGATGAAATAAACTTCCATGCATGCATGTATGTTACCTTCGGCAGGGCGCATGCGTGCACTTTCTAATCTGCGACTCCAGTGCTTACCATATGACAAATAAAATGACTTTTGTCTTGAATATATAAGCCATCGAAATCTTACGTTAAATTGTAATGACAAGGGCGGTTTGGAGCTGTGAGTAGGCGTGGGATTTGTCTCATATGGTTTAGGGGCCGACATATCCCTCCCTCAATGCCGTACCGGGAGGCGAGGTCGGTAGCAGAAAGCAGCGAAGGGCCAACTGCGTCCAAAAGCGATCGCACGGGCCGAAATCCCGGGATGACTCGTTTGGTACGACGCTCCAGCGCCACGTCTGGAGGTACTGCATATTTTTCTCGTCTCGTCTTCAAACATTCCGTCAGCGCATGCGTGCGTAAATGTTCAGCCTCTCCGATACCTACAATACTACAACAAGTTGCAAAATTGTTGAGACACTTTCATTAAAAAACACCTTTTCTAGCTTCCAATGCCCGCCGTATCTAGAATTTAAACCTTTCCCACTTCCTCTCCGCCCTCCCCCTTTCAATGTTGACTGCTTAAGTTCCCAACATTTTTTTGTCTTGCTAGCAACACTGATAAGGGGGGGAGGGGGGCTGCAGTGTGAGAGATGATAGGGAAATTAATTACGCCCCAAGAAGGTGAAGTGTCTCCACTATTTTTGCAACTTGTTGTCTGATTTATTGCAATACTTTTGCCAGTCCGGATTTGAATCTTATAGGGAAACGTTTCAACGTAGAAAAGCAGGAACTAAAGAAACAATCATTAAATATCGTATAAGCTCTGAAACATTTCAGAAGTTTGCACGCGAAGTGCAAAGCACATTGTACCAAACACGAAAGGATATTAATTATTGACATACGGGAGCATCGATTTGCGAGTGTTTGGACTTATCATCGCTAACAGAAGACTCCGTACCAAATACTAAAGCGAGCAAAGTATTTTGCACTGCAGATCTGATGCTCCGAAAGTTACACACGGCTCGTATTATGTAACACAATACCATTTATTGTGTTTCTTGGTGACGTCAACGGGGATGGTGGCGTTACAGTTGAAAATCGTATCTTGGAGGAAACAGCACAATTCAACTAGTACTTTCTTTTCTAATCAATCCAATGCATTACCAGGTGATTCGTAATAAAGCTCACACAGTTAGAAATCCTGTACATATCGTCTAGTCCATTTACCAACGGTCTACCATCCAAGCACGGTCTACCATCGCAACAGCAAGAAATATGATATCATATTATTTTCTCAGTGAAAAGTTGTGGTAGACCGTGTAGACCGTTTCATATAAATGTCATAATGTGTAGCCGGTACAAATTTGTGCGCTTTTGTATCTCATTGTAAAACAAATCTTCTCTGGAAGCAGACTAGCCCGAAAGCAATAAGTAATGTTACAAATGGACTTGTATGAAAATGTATCTTTGTATAACAATGTTTGCTAAGAATTGATTTTTCGCAAAGTTGATGTTCCCTTTAAATGGCATGCGATCGCAGTTAAAGGAGAGGTTATGTCTGTTTCTCATTCGTAAACAACAGCTAATTTCGTACATGTTGCGCGTGCTTTAGATGTCATGTGTCGACCGAAATATAGGTGTTTAAGGCAAATTATTTCGAAATCGGTTCCAGGATATTTCTAGCGTACTTTAAAAAGCGAAAGGATGGAAACCACACCTTTTCGTGTACCAAATTATGTGTATTTTCGACTTGGCTCACAGAAAGCACTGAAATGCCTTCAAATTACGTCATACCGAAACCCCGCCAAAATCTAGTTTATCGCTGGCCATTTTCCATTCACAGCAGATCAGAGAATTAAACCCTTTTTTTTGGAAACACCATATTAAACGCAAACGATAGACGCCTTCCCGTTCCAATAAACAAAGTGACCGTACGCCAATACAGTGACAACCAACTCAGACAGGTAGACATACTTAGTTGGAACACTTAGCGAATGGTCAAAATCATCGTGTTACAAGATCGTAGCTTATACCACAGTACCACATCCCCCTTCCCCCAATTCAATGTTGTGTGAGAATTTTTCGGGCGACTACTAGTAGTTGTGGAAATCAACATTGGAGGAAGGGGGAAGCGGGAATGGGTGTTCCAACAAATGTGACGAGTATTGTATTTGCTTCAATGAAATTGGCAAATCTGTAGGGCTGTAGATCAGAAGTCAAGTCTTTTTAGAAAACAAGTAAACTTGTTACTAAGATAAACGGAATGTCTCTTCGCATGCTTTGTATTTAAAAAGGTGGGCAGTTGGTCGGAACATGATGATAATCAAGGAATATGTGTTGGAGAGTTTTTAGAAGGCCAAATAATTATAAATACTATCTGGTGAGTAAAGGAACATCCTCAGTATGCTGTGTACCGCATTTCCATGTAAAGTAGTTGACACTGTGTACTTTGATTAACGTAGCGTACACATGACATCGGGGGCTTTAATTATTATCGAGACGAGAATCGAGCGAAATAAGGGCGATCTTCCTTGCACTGGTACTGATGTTGGCATTGGAAGGCGTGACAACGGTTAGCGAAGGGAATAAAGCTAGAGAGGTGGGGTCGCTGACGTCTTGTGAGGTTCGGTTAATGATATATCGAGTGGTGCCGATGTGGAGCTGGTACCAACTCAAGAAGAATTTACAGGATGATAAAATTAAAATGGACTTGTAGGCAAATTGCAATTGAGAAGTGATTGTCAACGATTCACCGTGCAATTCACCAGATACTTTAGCTCGATATGTAAAGGGGAAAGAGTTACCGGGCATAAGAACCATCCTATCCCGAGGTTGTAATCTAAACTAGTTTGTAAATGTGAAATCCAAAAAATCCCGTAACATTTCCTGCTATTGCGGCACGGTTCACCATGGCGAATCGTTTGTTTAAAGAAATGAACTGTTTATCTTTCAGCTCACCGACGGTTCACCATGGTGAACCGTTGAGATTCACGATTCCAAACCATGTCATCACAGACCAGTGATGGCAAAAGTCTAATAACGTTGTCATATTTTCAAGCCTATACATTTCTTCCTTATAACAAGCATTAGAGGGGCAGAATTTGGAAAGCATTCATTGATTTATTTCACCATTGTGCACACATAAATTAATCTAATTAATGAGGCTAAACCGTGGTATGGTCAAAAGTCGGGTATGACAAACAATGGACTCGTTTTGCACTTTAACAGGGAAATTACAGACTTGTCGTTTTTCATTAATTAATAACAGGTGTCGTTTTCATTAGCCTTACATTTTCAGGGTTTCAGCTTGGGTTTTTCAAAAGCAGAGCACCAACCATTGCCGATGAACTGTTCGTTTGCTACAACTGATTTTAATTGTCAGTCCTATCGCAGAAAGAAACTTCTTCAGGGGCCGTAATATATTTGCATAGCTATTCTGACCCCTTGGTATATAAAATATGTCAATCAACGCTGACCGTTGCACTTGATAATCATGTCAGTCCGTCTGGGAATAGAGCCTATTAAAGTGTTCAGAGGACAAAATTTACTTATCACACGAGTTTGCAACTGTTGGAATATTGCACGCCGGCGTATATTGCATCGCAGGGCTTCATACCAACGCACACCAATACTCAGACAATATGTAGCCTACCAAAAATATTAAGATGCTGGTTAACTTTTGACAAGGAGTTGAGATTTCGGTTGATTCTACAGGGGCATTAACGTAACGCAAGAACCGTGCGTGTCTGGTCTTCTCGAGACAGAGGTGAGAGATGATTTCATGCAGAGTGGAACGCTTAAATTGCTCTGTTGTAAACATGGCGGTTCACAGCAGCAGTGAAGTCGTCTCTCTGGCCTCTCTGTGGACGAATTCCAGGACCTACCGATACAATTTGAGCAAGTTTTGAAAGCTAAAAGCTTCAATCGATGCTGGATTTTGCCGGTAGGACTGGGTGGCTCCACACTCATAAGAAAATCTATGAAATGAGAATCGGGGGTCTTCCCTTGTCATGGAACGGCCGAATTACGCAGAATTCCTTTTGGGCATGAAGGAGGCAAGCGGAGACTGGTGCTCATCAAATGAGGAAAAGGTAGCGAGAAGAAGATTTCTAGGCGGATACTAAGGTGTAGCCAAGGTGCGTGCTGTTAACGGAGACTTTTTATCATAGGAAATTTGCAGTGGCCTTTAGTAATTTCTTGCCAAAGAAACGGTATAATGTAAATAAGAGAGTAATGAGATTTATATTTGCGATTACCTGTCCTCTTACGTACCACTTAAGTCAAACTCTACATCTCTATGCAATAAGCGCATTCAAAATTTCCTCATATTATTGTATAAAAGTAGTTAAAGAAAGAAAAGGCTTGTCCTGCATATATGAAAAATACGTTTTCTCTCTCGTTCTCTTCTTATGAATGATCTTCGTGGAAATTACATTCTGTCCCTCAATAAACCTAGAACAACCACTTATGGTCTTAGTTCTTTTTCTTACGTATTAACTAAGTACGTTGCGAACTGCGCTACCTGATTTTTCCCGTACCACTGAGTTTATTGGTTTTAAACTAATCCAGGGCCGGATTTTGTACAGCGGCTTTTCGTTTTGATTAATGTATCTTTAAATATTATTTAATATTTAGTTATGTATCTGTATATATTATGTATGTTAGCTGTAATGTCTCGAAGATATTATTCTGAAATTCGAGATGAAATAAACTTCCATGCATGCATGTATGTTACCTTCGGCAGGGCGCATGCGTGCACTTTCTAATCTGCGACTCCAGTGCTTACCATATGACAAATAAAATGACTTTTGTCTTGAATATATAAGCCATCGAAATCTTACGTTAAATTGTAATGACAAGGGCGGTTTGGAGCTGTGAGTAGGCGTGGGATTTGTCTCATATGGTTTAGGGGCCGACATATCCCTCCCTCAATGCCGTACCGGGAGGCGAGGTCGGTAGCAGAAAGCAGCGAAGGGCCAACTGCGTCCAAAAGCGATCGCACGGGCCGAAATCCCGGGATGACTCGTTTGGTACGACGCTCCAGCGCCACGTCTGGAGGTACTGCATATTTTTCTCGTCTCGTCTTCAAACATTCCGTCAGCGCATGCGTGCGTAAATGTTCAGCCTCTCCGATACCTACAATACTACAACAAGTTGCAAAATTGTTGAGACACTTTCATTAAAAAACACCTTTTCTAGCTTCCAATGCCCGCCGTATCTAGAATTTAAACCTTTCCCACTTCCTCTCCGCCCTCCCCCTTTCAATGTTGACTGCTTAAGTTCCCAACATTTTTTTGTCTTGCTAGCAACACTGATAAGGGGGGGAGGGGGGCTGCAGTGTGAGAGATGATAGGGAAATTAATTACGCCCCAAGAAGGTGAAGTGTCTCCACTATTTTTGCAACTTGTTGTCTGATTTATTGCAATACTTTTGCCAGTCCGGATTTGAATCTTATAGGGAAACGTTTCAACGTAGAAAAGCAGGAACTAAAGAAACAATCATTAAATATCGTATAAGCTCTGAAACATTTCAGAAGTTTGCACGCGAAGTGCAAAGCACATTGTACCAAACACGAAAGGATATTAATTATTGACATACGGGAGCATCGATTTGCGAGTGTTTGGACTTATCATCGCTAACAGAAGACTCCGTACCAAATACTAAAGCGAGCAAAGTATTTTGCACTGCAGATCTGATGCTCCGAAAGTTACACACGGCTCGTATTATGTAACACAATACCATTTATTGTGTTTCTTGGTGACGTCAACGGGGATGGTGGCGTTACAGTTGAAAATCGTATCTTGGAGGAAACAGCACAATTCAACTAGTACTTTCTTTTCTAATCAA